>OX463840.1:3156041-3879103 GCA_949825065.1 Odontocerum albicorne | reverse complement strand
TTTTTCGTGGTAAAAATTTCAAATTAATAGTTTTTTTTCAGAGAACCTTTGTCCATCGGGTCAAGTTTTGCATCTCGTATCTCAGATATATGAGCGGAGTGTGACACGTACAAGTTTTATTGCATTTTTTTCTATGTTCGTTTTGTTTATTGCATGACTGAACGTGCATTCGCAAAAAAAAATCCTTTAGAGAAAGCATACATGCAATTATACCACCTCTAATATGTTATATGAATGCGAACCATAGGTTTCCTACATACGACACATTAAAGCACTCAAAAAATATGTCAGCAATATAGATTATCAAACAATGAAACTTTCAGCAGAGCAAAATACAGATAGATGTGGTATTCGGTAGTCAATAATGTATTACTTAATGGTGTAAAAGATGCTACTAGTGTAAAAAATGCAAAAAGAAATATCTGAGAATGAACATTGCTAAATCCAAAGTCATAGTGATAGAAAAGTGTAAAAGGAAATAAATCTGATACATGGGGGAAAATAAAAAATTGGAGCAAGCTGAGGAATTACATAGGATGGCCCATAAAAGGCTGAAGGATGTACTCGTACATCGCAGTATTGCGCACACTGCCAGGGTGACGATGGCAGTGTGCGCAATAGTTCCATCCTGTTGGAACCATACCTTCTGATTATCTTCGACTGCTGGGCGTAAAAAAATGTCAAGCATTGTCCTATACAGGGCCCCGTTGATTATTTCTGGCTGACCTTCATTTAAAAATAAATATCGGCCGATAACGCTTTCGGCCATAACCTCACCAAACTGCTGATATAATTCCCTGGGATACTCAGTACCCCAAAATATGTAGTTTTGTTTGTTGATGTACCCGTTTAAATGAAAATAAGCCTCATAACTCATTATCAAGTTGTTCAAAAGGTTGTTGTTATCTCTGGCTATGTGTTGAAATCGAATGGCGTACAGCAGGCGCTGTTGAGTATCTTGGGATAGTAAAGCTCTATAACCTGTAAAAAAAAAATTGAAAATGAATAAGTTATGACTTTTTCAAACCCTTTAGTCTTTCAGTGGCCACCCTATATAATTTGGGTAGATTTTTTTCAGATGATGGAAGAGTCAAGAGTGATATTGAAAAGCTTGCAGCCACAGTCAACAAAGTCAATTGGATACTATACTGGAGCCGGACTGTATCAAAAATACATTAAGATGATACTTCTCAACAGTATTTTAGTATGAACTTTGATGAATGGAAGTGAAACGTGGACTTAGATAAAGACTGAATAGAGAAGAATAAATGTTGTAGAATGCGTGCACGGAGAATAATACGGGGTGGGGATGGGGTGGGGTGATAATTTATGACAGAAAATGGAATGTAGGGATAAGGGATGAATGATGTGTTGAGTAAAATGAAAAGCACTCTGAAATGGTTTGGACATGTAGAACGAATAAACGAAGAAATACAAACAAAACAGGTATATAAATAATGTGAGAGATTTATACGTTCTCGAGTTATTTTCCAAATGATTTTATTCTATAGTTTATGTTTCAAATGATTTGACATATTTAGAGATATATTGAACTTGTAGAACGAATGAATGAAAAAAGATTTACAAAACCAATACATAGTGTAAATGTGAGTAGAAGACATGGTAGGGGAAGGCCATGAAAAGTATGACTAGATCAAGTAGATTATATTTTGATACTAGGAAATGTAGAAAGTTGGAAAAAATTATAGGAGTTGTATGAGAAGGTGGATGTGGAAGAAGCCAAAGGTATGTGTTGAGATAGGAAAGTCTGGTGTTCTGCCCTCTTTGCCTACCCAGATAGGAATATGGCGTTATGGTATATATGGATGTATGTATATGGTATAACTATTCTTATTTCAGAACATTTATTTATGAGTATAATTGGTTTTTATTTCCGAGTTTAAAAAATCTAACCAAAGTTTAAATATGTGATACCCCTGGAAAAAGACGTGAGTTTGTTAATAAATATAAACAGAAAATAAAAAGATTAACATGTATACCAGTGTACAGTGTTTAAATCCACTAATTGGCGAATGAGTGGGCTGGACTTATTAGCAGAAGACATATTGACATGTGCGATAAAATAATATAATGCTAATTTAAACAACCTTATTTATGGATTGCACTCGTATTATGAAATCGATATTTTTATACGTTTCGTGGTGTTTTCGAATAATTGTTGTGTTTAATGAGATACTACTCCCGTTGTATTTTTTGTCTAACTTTCGGGAAGATACACTTGAGATCAGATATATCTATTTTTTTAAAATAGGTTTTATTCTTTCTTCAAATTATATTATTACACTGTAATTTATTTTTATCAAACACTGTTTGTTCCACTTTTTTGTGACGGTATACCAGATGTTCGGATCGATGTACTAAAATTTACACTAATTGTAATCTCCGGAAACTCTTATCTAATGGTAATGGCAAAAATGGAATACTTAGCAACAGTGGTGTGTATAAACTTTTATGTGCTGATTGTGATAATTTCTATATAGGAAAGACAGGAAAATCTTTTGAAAAGAGATTATTTCGTGAACACAAATCCGCCTTAACAAATCCTCTAATTTATTCTGAAATGGTTAATCATTGTCACCGTGAAAATCATACTTTTTCTGTCGATGATGGCAAATTCTTACATATCAGTAATAACGGAAATAAATTGGACATATTAGAGGCCCTAGAAATTTCTAAGTCAGTATATCGATCCGAACATCTGTTGAACAGTTATATCCCAAAAATCTCTCCGCTCTTGGCCGAAATCGTCCCATGCCTCCCTCACCCCTCAGCCCCCAACCGTTGAAGCGTGTATATCGGTACCAGTTCAAACAGCATTTAGTCTTGTTTGTGCTCCCCTGAAGATGAGGTGAAAAGCTTGAAACCGGTAGGGTTATACCGTCACAAAAAAGTGGAATAAACAGTGTTTGATAAAAATAAATTACAATGTCTTTAAACCTCCACAACGTTAATGCCTTAACTATAAACAATATATTATTACATTATCGCATTTTGTACATGGGCTGTATTGTCCCTAGGGGCGTCCCTAAAACATGTATATTTATGGAAAAATTTGATTTTACTATTTGATGGTTTTATTTATAGTTCAAATTTCCTTTACTCTATCAAACAAAAGAACATACCGACGAAATGTGAAAATTGACTGTAGAGCTAATTTGACAACCATAAAAAATCGAACCCATCACCTCCCAGCAGAAGACAAGATTTATATCGCTAGCTCAGTAAGGTTCAATCTCATCACTTGACACTGGCGTATACTCCTTCATATTTAGGAGTTTTCTGGCCATTATTCAAGAAGAAGGTTAAATCTAATTTGATCGTTAACGCTCATAAATATTTGAATAATTTGCCATATCGTCTATTGCAGTATAAGTCATTGGAATATGTTTTATTTTCAGCATGTTTAAAAATGTATATCAATCATTGACTGCTTCTTCTTCCAAGTGTCATGTCAGGTCCCCTCCAACGTTGACTATCATCTGAGAGTAAGCATCTTTGTCCCCGGCAGCCCGAAAAAGATCCCCAACGCTCCCTAAAACCAGTTCAATCACGTATATTGCTGAGCCAGGAGATTTGCCTCCTGCCATCACCTCTTCGACCCTTTATTTTGCCTTGGATGATCAGGTGCAGTAATCAGTCATCATTGACTACCATAGTCTTATTGTCAAAAGATAATAAGTTCTCCATTATGGTCATTGATTCGGGAGGCTCGTCAAACAAAAGGGATGAAGAATTAGCAACGCCTGTATGATATGCAAACTCTACAGCAATATGCTTAACAGCTAATGTAATACAAGATCTTCATACAATAGTGCATTAACTGATTTTCTATTGAAGCACTAAGCAACACTACAAAGAGTTCTTGTAGTGTTGCTTAATGCTTCAACATTACAAAGAGAGAAACACCCGAGGTAGAGAAGCAAATGTATTTATTCGTAGAGAAAGGTCGAAGACACTTTCTATTTTGAAAACAAAGGTCGAAGACAATTTTTAAAAGTGGTTCTATTGATGTGCTAGTCACACCGAAAATGTCTGCATTTATACAACTGCATAAGAGAAGTTTAGTGAAAGTGCTACCCATACAAAAAAGAGGTCTATTTAAGTATTCATTAATTCATTACTTATTAATTACACACTTTGTAATTTATTTTTATCAAATACTGTTTATTCCCTTTTTGTGACGGTATAACCCTACCGGTTTCAAGGCTTTCACCTCATCTTCAGGGGAGCACAAACAATACTAAATTATGTTCCCCCCAACCGTTGAAGCGTGTATATCGGTACCAGTTCGAACGGCATTTAGTCTTGTTTGTGCTTCCCTGAAGATGAGGGGAAAGCCTTGAAACCGGTAGGGTTATGCCGTTACAAAAAAGTGGAATAAACAGTGTTTGATAAAAATAAATTACAATGTCTTTAAACGTCCACAACGTTAATGCCTTAACTATAAACAACATAATTACATACTTTAAAGTATATTTATGACGAGTTTATATCCAACCTACCAGATGAAATAAGAAACATGCCCACTACTGGGTGTTACGTTATTTTCTCCAAGCCGAAAGAAAGAAGAAGAAGAAAAAAGAGTAAAGCGTTAAAACAAATTAATAAAAAGTAAAACGAAATATTTTGAAATGTTACCAACGATTTGTCAAGGATAAGGAAGATGGGAAAGGATAAGAAACGAAAAGCTATGGAGAAACACACTTTCATGAGTGAAAGGAGATGTCATATTTTTAATGTAGCTGTCTTAAGTATTGCCAATAAGAAAGCTTGGCTACAAGATAACACGGCATTAAGTTTAAGGACTGTCCTACACTCGAGTGTTTCCATTGAAGCAGTAATCAACATTGCGAGGACTCAGCACTCAAGGAAGAAAGTTTGGCTACAGCACGACACGGCATCTAATTGAAGGACTGTTCTACATTTTAGTGTTTCTATAGAAGCGATAATCAGCATTGCGAGGACTCAGCACTCGAGGAAGAAAGCTTGGCTACAAGACAACACGGCATTAAGTTTAAGGACTGTCCTACACTCGAGTGATTCCATTGAAGCGGTAATCAACATTGCGAGGACTCAGCACTCAAGGAAGAAAGCTTGGCTACAGGACAACACGGCATCTAGTTGAAGGACTGTCCTACATTCTAGTGTTTCTATAGAAGCGGTTATCAGCATTGCGAGGACTCAGCACTCAATGAAGAAAGCTTGGCTACAGCACGACACGGTATCTAGTTGAAGGACTGTCCTACATTCTAGTGTTTCTATAGAAGCGGTTATCAGCATTGCGAGGACTCAGCACTCAAGGAAGAAAGCTTGGCTACAGCCCGACACGGCATCTAATTGAAGGACTGTCCTACATTCTAGTGTTTCTATAGAAGCGGTTATCAGCATTGCGAGGACTGAGCACTCAAGGAAGAAAGCTTGGCTACAGGACAATACGGCATTAAGTTGAAGGACTGTCCTACACTCGAGTGTTCAGCATTGTGAGGACTCAGCACTCGAGGAAGAAAGCTTGGCTTCATGACAACACGGCATCTAGTTAAAGGACTGTCTTACACTCGAGTGTTTCCATTGAGGCGGTAATCAGCATTGGGAAGACTCAGCACTTGAAGAAGAAAGCTTGGCTTCAGCACGACACGGCATCTAGTTGAAGCGCTATCGGTAATAATTAATATTGCGGTTGCGGGGCAGAGGTCGAGCGGGCCGCGCCGCGATCGGCATCGCCCTAACTAATTGCCCGGTCCAGGCCCGCAGGAATGCCGGCTCAGCGCACGTCACGCAGGAGGAACGTATCCATAACATACGAGCTTTTATGCCCAACACTGATTTTACATCATATTTTTTATGTGTAACTGTAACGTTGATAACATCAGTTCGAATGAAATGTGTTTTATGGAAAATATTGGAACCTGTCTCATTTTTCTCTTTCTGAAAAGTGTCTTGTAATTTGTGAAGTAACTGCGGATTCACGTGTGAAGGAGCTATATATGTTAGGTCAATGGAGGGCATACGAATGTTGATTGGGTATATGTGCGCATTGCTGTATGCGGATGACATCAAAGAATCAAAGAATGGTGATGAATTGCTTAGTTTGATAGGTAAATTAAAAGATTTGAGAATGAATGTTATGAAAGCCAAAGTCATGGTGATAGAAAAGTCTGAAAGAGAAAGTAAATGTGATGGGAGAACAATGAAAGATTGGAGCTAATTATTAGCTAGTAGATTAGAAACAATGTCAATGAACCACTAAAACTCATATACTCCAAACTAAAAATAATTTATGATTTTCTGTAGCTTATATGCAGTGTATGATACACTGCATATAAGCTACAGAAAATCATAAATTATTTTTAGTTTGGAGTATATGAGTTTTTTTATTTATTTTTTCAATACAGTTATTTTGAAAAATACAAGACATTAAAAAAAAAAGAAAAATTACATAGAATTTTTTTTTTAAATTATATAAAATAAAAAATAATGCATATGCATACATACGAGTATATACACACAAACATATTATACACATATATTCACACTGACTTAAGTATGTTGATGATTGCTTTCTAACGCGCTCAATCTAAGAAGAAAATTTACTTTTGCTTTTGGTAATGTGATATGAAATATGTCAATATCCGAAGCAGTCCCGTTCAGAAGAGTTAAGCCCCTTCCAACAGGCATAGCGGCTGGAAGACCCGTTCTTGCGTATGTTATTGAGAACAGTTCTTGCCGGCGCAGTCTAGTGTAATTGTTAGGAACATTTAACGCTAATCTTTGTAGTAATGCTGGACAGCTCACAACTCCTCGAACGAGTTTGACAACGTATACCAAGAGACGCAGATCTCTTCTTACGCTCAAGGAGTTATACCCGAGCATGCCCAGCAGAAACTGAGTAGGATAAAGCCATGGATAGACACCGAACTCTCTCATATAGAGATATCGTAGATATTTTTTTTGTACTTTCTCCACCATGAGCGAGTTCTGCGCCCCCACCGGGCTCCAAATGCAAGCAATGCTTTCTAGTTTGCTACGGATCAATGAATTAAACAACGTTTTGAGCACCAATTGGTTTTCAAACGACTTAGAGATTCTCATTACAAATCCTAGAGTTTTATAAGCTGAGTTGCACATAACTTCTATGTGAGGACCAAACGCGAGATTGCTGTGGAACAAGACACCCAGATCTTTAATATTATATGTGCGGGGTATAGGTATAGATTCTAGTGTATATCTATGGAATTTCAAGACGTGTGAGCGATGATACGACATAATTTTGCACTTTGATGCATTGAAATATAATTTATTATTGTAACACATTATTATAGTGCTATTAAGAAACACACCAATTACTTTTAATAAAACTATCCCTAACGATAGACTATATTAAAATTGTCAGCCAATTGTCTTGGGAGTTTTATCTCCTTGCCATCTCATCTTGATCTATCGAGAGTGTGTGCTTGCTGAAGTGCAACAACAACTTTCGCACAATAAACCAATATCAACACACATATAGTACATCTTCCATCCACAAGGTGCCTGATTATAGCCTGTCACACAACTTCGATTAGATTATATGCAGTAATATAAAAGGAAGAAGAGACTGCTCCTATAACATGAATCCACGAGCCCCGCTGAAAGAAGAGTCAGGCATCGTGCGGGCCCGGCCCCTCCCCCTCGTTACGGACCGGCCCTGGGTCAGTGGGAAACCTCCACCACCATCGCGGACAGTACACATGCTTAGCACACACCCACACTAATATTTTTTATCAAGGGAAAAAAACAATCACTCATAAATATCTATCAGAAAGTATAATACTTCATAATAGTATTTTAGTGCCAGCTTTGATGTATGGGAGTGAAACGTGGACGTGGAAATTGACTGCCTTGATAAACTTAAAGCTGATGTATTAAATAAAATAATGAAAAGCACGCTGCTATGGTTTGGGCGTGAAGAACGAGTGAAAGATTAACAAAATATAGCTTATAAAACTCTAGGATTTGTAATGAGAATCTCTAAGCCGTTTGAAAACCAATTGGTGCTCAAAACGTTGTTTAATTCATTGATCCGTAGCAAACTAGAAAGCAATGCTTGCATTTGGAGCCCAGTGGGGGCGCCGAACTCGCTCATGGTGGAGAAAGTACAAAAAAAATATCTACGATATCTCTATATGAGAGAGTTCGGTGTCTATCCATGGCTTTATCCTACTCAGTTCCTGCTGGGCATACTCGGGTATAACTCCTTGAGCGTAAGAAGAGATCTGCGTCTCCTGGTATACGTTGTCAAACTCGTTCGAGGAGTTGTGAGCTGTCCAGCATTACTATTGTACAAAGATTAGCGTTAAATGTTCCTAACAATTACACTAGACTGCGCCGGCAAGAACTGGTCTCAATAACATACGCGAGAACGGGTCTTCCAGCCGCTATGCCTGTTGGAAGGGCCTTAACTCTTCTGAACGGGACTGCTTCGGATATTGACATATTTCATATCACATTAACAAAAGCAAAAGTAAATTTTCTTCTTAGATTGAGCACGTTAGAAGGCACTCATCAACATACCTAAATGATTGTGAATATATGTGTGTAATATGTTTGTGTGCATATACTCGTTTGTATGCATATGAATTATTTTTTATTTTATATAATTTTTTAACTTATTATTTTTTTTTCCTCTATGTAATTTTTTTTCTTTTGATGTTTTGTATTTTCAAAGTAATTGGGCTAATCCTGTTTTGAATAAATAAATAAATAAATAAATATATAGTACAAATGTGAGTGTGGAAGGCATGTGAGAAGGAGACCAAGTAACGTACGGATGGATCATTTGAATTATATTTTGAAAGAAGGGAAAGGTAGAAAGTCAGAGAAATCGTAGAAGTTGTATGAGAAGGTATGTAGATGAGGATATGTATCGTGATAGGAAAGTCAGGCGCTCTGTTCACTCTCTCCACACTGACAAGGAAATTTCGTGATGGTATGCATGTACGAGTATTTATCCGTGACCTCTCCTAAAATCTGACCCCAACGGGAACATAAATGTCAGAGAATTAGAAACAGGTTGACGATCTCCGTGTAATATTTGATAAGAACCTATGGGTTTTTGAAAAGGGTTCCAGACTCGTTTTCATTTAACGCATCATTAAAATCACGTTTACACAATGGGTATTGTAGAGGACCCCGACTTCAAGTGTGGTCTAGATGATGTGACTATAGATCATGTGTTTTTCGGTTGTCATCGTGACAGATTCGATTTACTAAAAGCCATATCTTTGCCGCGTTCAATGAATATTGCGTTTCTTATTTTATCGTAGAAGTTTTCCACTTACAAATCTTTTTTTGCATCAATTGAAGTTTTAAATTGTCCTTTTTTATTAAATTTTATTTACTGTATTGATTCTATAGATAGCATTTAGACTATCATGTGGTGGCACAAACTATAGATAGCATTTA
This sequence comes from Odontocerum albicorne, assembly GCA_949825065.1. Classification (NCBI taxonomy): domain Eukaryota; kingdom Metazoa; phylum Arthropoda; class Insecta; order Trichoptera; family Odontoceridae; genus Odontocerum; species Odontocerum albicorne. The sequence goes on along the minus strand of OX463840.1, from coordinate 3,869,641 downwards.
GACTATCATGTGGTGGCACAAACTATACATAGCATTTAGATTATCATGTGGTGGCACAAACTATAGATAGCATTTGGACTATCATGTGGTGGCACAAACTATAGATAGCATTTAGACTATCATGTGGTGGCACAAACTATAGATAGCATTTAGATTATCATGTGGTGGTACAAACTATAGATAGCATTTAGATTATCATGTGGTGGCACAAACTATAGATAGCATTTAGACTATCATGTGGTGGCACAAACTATAGATAGCATTTAGATTATCATGTGGTGGCACAAACTATAGATAACATTTAGACTATCATGTGGCGGCACAAACTATAGATACCATTTAGACTATCATGTGGTGGCACAAACTATAGATAGCATTTAGATTATCATGTGGTGGTACAAACTATAGATAGCATTTAGATTATCATGTGGTGGCACAAACTATAGATAGCATTTAGACTATCATGTGGTGGCACAAACTATATATATAATTTAGACTATCATGTGGTGGCACAAACTATAGATAGCATTTAGACTATCATGTGATGGCACAAACTATAGATAGCATTTGGACTATCATGTGGTGGCACAAACTATAGATAGCATTTAGACTATCATGTGGTGGCACAAACTATAGATAGCATTTAGACTATCATGTGGTGGCACAAACTATAGATAGCATTTAGACTATCATGTGGTGGCACAAACTACAGATAGCATTTAGACTATCATGTGGTGGCACAAACTATAGATAGCATTTAGACTATCATGTGGTGGCACAAACTATAGATAGCATTTAGACTATCATGTGGTGGCACAAACTATAGATAGCATTTAGACTATCATGTGGTGGCACAAACTACAGATAGCATTTAGACTATCATGTGGTGGCACAAACTATAGATAGCATTTAGACTATCATGTGGTGGCACAAACTATAGATAGCATTTAGACTATCATGTAGTGGAATGCCTATAAAAAAATATCTTTCTGGTTAGTTGGTAGAGAATGTGTCCATGGCAATTAATCCGCCAAATGGTATTTATTGTTTATAATGAAAATATAATACAAAAATACACTATTTCATTCAAAGGGATACCCTTAGGGTAATATTTAACTAGCACATTCAGGGTATTATTAATTTAATCAACTATCCGAGGCAGCGGCGGCTGGTCTGGAGGGGCGTTGGTGCGCTGAACCGGAGAAATAATTCGCAATAATTAAATTATATATTCGCAAACATGACTTCCAAAAATGTTAAATATTTGTATAGATTAAATGTGTATAATATAAGAATACTGACAAATAGTACGAGTATTTTTATTTAATGAAAATTCTAAAAAAATTAAAGTAAAATTTAAAAAAAATTATCCTTTCAAATTGACCGGCCAAGTTTGCCAATACTACCGGAGCGATCTCCAATACACACCGGACGGAAACGCAGATTCATATAGGGCAGAGACATAATAAATGTTACAGTAAACCGTGAGACAGCGATATTTCATATTCGCTCAGCGTCTCGAGGTGCGTTGGTGCTCAGCGCACCAGCGCACCTCGGGACCAGCCGCCGCTTATCCGAGGTACAGAACTATAAATCTATTTAGACTGGTAATTAAAAGAACTGACTTGACGAGTGCTCTCCTTTATTTCACGGGCTGTCCCTTTTGAATAGGGTCTCGGATATTGACATCTTCAACATTTTAGAAAATGTTTTGAGTTTTCTTAGTAATGGGAATTATGTTAATTATTTCGGTTTAGTGAATAATTCTTATTTATTCATTTTATTTCTTGTTAATGTTTATAATTTTCTTTGAGCTTAGTATATAATTGGGTTTAAACTGTAGATTTATAAAATAAATAATTATATTTTTTTCCAATAAGCGGTGCTAATTTAAAATATAAAACAATTCATCATCATCATCAAAGAAATGGTATGTTCATAATTGTCGTGTTTATACCCAAACGATGAAAAAAGTGCTTCGTGGTGCTAGTGGAATTCCAAAACACATCGTGCTGAATAAAATGTGCAATCAACTACAAGGCATATCATTATTAACCCTTTCAGTACCAACTTTCAAAAAGATAAACGTCATGTTCGAACCAACCAGACAGGAGTAACGCATGTTTCAATTGCTGGTTGAGAGATTAGAGATCTTTCAAATAACACTGCATCAGTATAATAAATAAAGTCTGTGCTAGAAATAGAAATAAATCCTTCGATAACTCATTGGGATGTCTTAGGGAGCACGACCACATACATTAAGAGTGTCAGCTCTTGCACTTTGCTGGTCAGTAGTGGAATATTTAGCTCCAGTTTGGAGTGGCTCCTTACATGCTAGACATGTTGACGTCGCTATGAACGAAACAGAAAGGATGATAACAAAATGCTTAAAAGTAACACCAGAGGAGAAAGTATCGCCCCGTCACATCGTTGATAAGAAAATCGCTGAAAACTTGCCAAGGAACGACGAACAACAAAGAAAGCTTTGTAGATTTTCCAATATTTGATAATAATAAATTCAGCATTAGGTGTAGTGTAATTAATGTATGTGTGTAGTATTCATATATAATCATAAATTTGATAAGACCTTCCAAAAACGATTGTCTTCAAGTGCTTTCTAAAGCTGCACACGTCACCCATATCTCTTATATTAATAGACAGACCACTAAGACTAGCATTTTACATTTTTATAAGACCTCCAAAAAAGGACTGTCTTCAAGTGTTTTTTTAAAACTGCAAACGCCACCCATATCTAACATTAAGAGTAAGACCATTCCACGCCACAGGACTAGCAACGGCAAAATCATAATACCTCGCCCTGTTGGATCAATTCGGAACAATTAATTTATTCGATGAAAACAGAATCGACTTCAAAAGTTCTACTCCTATCCAAAGGAACACATCACAGATTCGAAAGATATACTGGGGACAACCCATTAATGGCTTTGAATACGAAAACACAAGGCTATGTGATGAATTTTAACATCTTCAGACCTGGTGTCCATTATAATGGACACAAAATTCATATGCACTTTGTAAATAACTTTGTGGTATATTTCTGTTTTCTGATAACAAATGAAGTGTAGGATACTGTATTATCGACTTTGAACGTTTTGGACGCCATCTATCTAAACTATACTAAAGAAAATGTAGCATGGTCCCTGTGACGTTTCACAAATTTGCCCCAATACAACCTTGTAACGACGTTCAGTAATTTTAATTATTTTATCAACTTTAATATAAGCCTCAATTCTAATAAATAGCAAGTTATTTAGGTAAATACATTACATAAAACTAACAATAATGACAAATTAATACATCTTGTTACAAATTAGCAAAAATGTGGCAGTTTGTTACAATCAAATAATATTTGGTGACGTTTATCAAGTCACTACGTTAGTCTGAATTGACTAGGGATGGGGTATACGATAATTGGATTGTCGATTTTTTTTTAACATAAAATTAAATGTTCGTAATTAGTATTGATTCATAGTAGATCTTGGCCTATTAAAGATAGATACAAATCATACAATACATTAGAAAGTCAGTATAATGAAAGTTAGGAATTAAAACGTCAGTTTAGAGAAAAACTATTTTTCGGTTTATAAAAAAACGATTTTACCCAATCCCTTAGATAAATGATATTTCAAACGTCACAGGAACCATGCTACATTTTCTTGAGTATAATACGAAATAATGTTGCATTTCGTATAAATAATACACTCAAATGCAACATTTTTTTTAAAAACCTTTGAAATAATTCACGCCTGAAGAGGTTGAAGTGACGTGTCGCATATAGATTCAGAATTTTCTTTCGATATTTGAAATTCATAAATGTTTAAACCACGTGTTGTGTTAAGGAAGAACTAAAGGTACTGAATGGTTTAAATGGATAATACAATGGAGACGATGAGAAGGGAATGGCTGTTGCAGTTTTGGGAATATCTGACCGTCTCTGCGTAAGATCACGCACGGGCGATTATCTAAAATCATATCTCCTCATGATGCATGATGCGTGAAGATGCAGCAGCCGCGATGACCGGTCAGCCAAGGTTCCCACGGTGGATCGACTTCGGATAATTTTGGCACATGCTTCATATTTTGGGCGTACCGCTAATGGCTGATGCATGTTTCGACTTGTTTTCTAGCCAGAACCTTGATCCTTGACAAGATTATTAATACGCTTGGAAACAGGGTTTACAAAAACAAAAAGAAGTATTATAGATTAATTGGGAAAATGTGGATACACACTTTTTCTCTCCGAAAGAACATCTCTCAGCCACAGGATTCAAAATATACTATGGAGACATTATATTTAGGGACTTGAATACAAAGAGTTAATGTTTAACCTTTCCCTTTATGCATGAGTACACAAAGAGTAAATGAAGAAGCCTTCTAAGTTCATATCAATTATTTTAAAATCTCTCACAAAATGGGAAATACGTCCTCTGGAGGGGATGTTGAAGCTACAAAGGATAACTACCATATATCAATCAGCCTACCAGCTGCATTAGTAAAAGCCTGGAATATAGAAATTTTCGAATCAGGCCGACCAGAATAAATATGATATAATAACAATTCTATGGCGTTTTGGTAAAGAGGTACAAGTCATCAATGACTTATTTGTCAGTTTGAAGTTTTGCAACACTTGTATTCCTGAAATACAGACCTCATATAAATTTTAAAGGTAAACTTTGAATACATAAATAATTTATGTATTTATGCAGCTTTTTACACTAATTTTAATCTCCGGAAACTCTTATTTAATGGGAAAGGCAAAAATGGAATACTTAGCAACAGTGGTGTGTATAAACTTTTATGTGCTGACTGTGATCATTTCTATATAGGAAAGACAGGAAGATCTTTTGAAAAGAGATTTCGTGAACACAAATCCGCCTTAACAAATCCTCTAATTTATTCTGAAATGGCTAATCATTGTCACCGCGAGAATCATACTTTTTCTATCGATGATGCCAAATTCTTACATATCAGTGGTAACGGAAATAAATTGTACAGATTAGAGGCCCTAAAAATGTCTAAATCAGTACACCGATCGGAACATCTGTTGAACAGTTATTTACCCAAAATCTCTCCGCTCTTGGCCGAAATTGTTCCGTGCCTTTCTCATCCCCCAGCCCCCAACCGTTGAAGCGTGTATATCGGTACCAGTTCGAACAGCATTTAGTCTTGTTTGCGCTCCCCTGAAGATGAGGTGAAAGCCTTGAAACCGGTAGGGTTATACCGTCATAAAAAAGTGGAATAAACAGTGTTTGATAAAAATAAATTACAATTCAAAGTTTACCTTTAAAATTTACCTGAGATCTGTATTTCAGGAATACAAGTGTTGCAAAACTTCAAACTGACAAATAAGTAATCGATGACTTGTACCTCTTTACCAAAACGCCATAGAATTATCTAGACTCGATACGATAAACTAATTAATAACAGTTTTTATTTCTTTATTTGGAAGACATTGACATTCAGAAACCAAAATAAATCATATAACCTACTTTGTTTATCGAAAAAGAGTTGATATCGTTTAGAAAAATTAAACAGTTGGGATCTTACTTCGGTATTAATTTAAAAAGTTGATAATTGCTTTCCAACGCCCCTAAAAGCAGTAAAAGAAACAATCAAACGCGATACAAAAAATACATATTCGTATTTTTATGAAATATCTACAACATAAATCTAAACAATTTAAATGAACACAATTTAAAAGGTGTAAAAGGTGCAAATGACGTTTTACAATAAATTGTAGCGAAGTCACTTTGTTAAAGCTTGAAGTTACGACCATTTACCGGTTTCGGTATCGGAACCTTTTATTTTAAATGTCTTTATGTTTGAAAATCGTGAGTAAGTGACTTTTAATTAACATACCTTTGCTTAATGCTTTATTGTATTACGTAATGAAATTGATCCGTGTTTTAGATGGCAGTGGCGTGACAAAAATCGAGAGGTACTAACATAAAAATATTATAAATTTTTACATTAAGCCATATTTTTACTTGACTACGGTGATATAACTATTCATTAAGCATATGTTATAAACAATATTGATAATAACAGAATAAATGCGTGTCTTGCGAAGAAAATCTCGTGTTACAATGTATAAATAAATAAATACACCGGCCAAGATATACCCCACCAATATAAGGCGAGCCCAGCCACGGGGACACCAGATGTTTTTCAGCCCACACCCTTCAACACGTAGAACAAGAAGATAAAAAAAACACAGAAAATAAATAGATGACAAAAAAAATACATTCAAGAGAGAAGAAATTAAAAGGTCCGGGCTCATCCCACAAACATTCCCCCGGCCGAGATACACCCCACCAATGTAGGGCGAGTCCGACCGTAAGGGCATTGGTATGATATAGTATGGTATGATTCGATAGAAGATAAATGTATTTTGGTTCGGATATTAAAAGTAAAATTAAGATAATAATCTTGATTTGGTCACATCGATAGAAAGTGGGTTTATCCTCGCGTAATGAAGCCTTGGGGTTTAGAACCACTGGACTCGCGGTTCATAATTGTACCAATGTGTTTGTTATGAATCGAACTTTTATCAGACTGTTACCTTTTTTTTGGTTACCATCAGAAATCGAACCCGGTAAACGTTTTTTCATGTAATTCACGAAAGTTTTTGAAACGAAAATGTTATTTATTTATTCATTTATCAATATTAAGATGCACGTTACAACAATATTTAAAAAGTATAAGTAGTGAGTGTTTCATTAATTTGAATAAACGAATATTCTAAAAATTTTAAATAATTGAAAAATAATTATATTAAAACTAAATAAAAACATTCAAACACAGAAGTACTCGTGTATATATATATACAAGTACACATGTCAAAGTTCTTACAATACAATATTGCACAGTATATTGTATTGTAGAATATTCCACTTTCGTTGTACATACTACACAACCTGGGGGCAAAATGCCATATGACAATCTCATCCAACCAACCAGATGGATGTTAAAAATGCATTGAATGAAAAACAACGTGAAATCATTACCTTCCTATCGTCATATAAAAAAGGGTAACTTTTTTTTTATCATCTGCACGGATTTCTCCTGTTACACAGAGAGGGTCTGATTCTAGCGTTAGCTTATTCGTTAGGAAGAATATCAGCCAGGATTCTTCTCATACTGCTAGGTGGTACCGAGAATATATCAACAGTGTCATACAGTTGGTTCAATATCTCTATACCACGCGTGACTGAGTGTTTAGCCATGATATTCGTCCTGTAAGTTGGTATGTAGAACAGAGGGTGATTCAACGCCCGGCCTAGAAGACAGGCGTCAATATTACCAACTATACCACGAAGTGTTGGTCAAATTAGTGAAATTCTAAATTATACGAAAAATGATGTTCCGCCACTGGCAGGGACTGTAACCTGTTTAGTTAATAAGAAGTGGGTGTAAAAAATCAAAATGAATAACAGTTTTAACAGTAAACTATTAACAACAACGTTACGTCAGGTGACCACTGTGTTCCATATAAAGTAAAAAATAAAAATCTTATTCGAGTTCTTCATAGCCAAATGGCGCATTTTAATAATTTTACTGGATATTCTATAAAGAAATTATGGGAAAAATCCCAGCTAGCTTAATGTTTCTAGAAAAATTATTCAACAGATATTACAGAGGACAATTGTGTGGCGTTGTGCCAAACCAGCCTATACAACGAATATGTTGAACTGAGATAATGGAGCTCAAAGTCTATGGGTTATTATAAATCAAATGTTGTTTAGTTAATGATTTTTATTCATTGAACAGATACATTCTAAAACTATTACAATAAAAATAAAAAAATGAATCTAATATTATGACAAGATTATTTGATGATTAAAGTTTTTTTGTTTGATAGGCAAATTTGGCATAAAAGTATATCACGAAAATCGTTTTGCCAAAAAAAATATAGATGGCAGCAGTAGTACCATTTAGAATTTTGAAGTAAAGCCACTTCTGGCTTATAAAGAAACGTTATGTGACTCAAATTTTAACACAAACAATTTTTTGGTTTCGTTGGATAGGCTGGTTTGGCTCTATGCCACTCAATTCAGGGTTGAAGAAGTACGAGAAGACTTACGGGAGTGGTTTCATTGTAGAACTACTTCTTTCAAGTGACTTGTATATCTTGGTTCAAAGCTGCAGCAATGATGATCGCCAATTTCCAAAGAGGAAAGGATCTTTAAAGATGATATTTTTGCATAAGATTATGATAGTCTTAATAGGTTTGATTCCTAATGGGCTTGGTTAAGGAGCAATTCGATTAAGGCAACACTGAACGACATGAGGCATGCGACATGTTTCCTAGTGTTGCCTGTTCCTAAGTGTGCGACTCTGTGCCACAAATTTTAACAATGTCGCTTGCGCTTTGTCGTCAATACGTGTAGCATGCGTCTTAAACAATTCCATGGAGGCAACGTCAGTTTGGTACATTATGTCTATAAAAACAATCGAGGCGGCTGCATATTTGGTAATAGTTTTGAATCGTAGAAAAAAAAGAAAGCCACGGTGTTAGAGAAGAGAATTATATGTTGGTAGTCAAGAAGCTCAGAATGATGAAAAGCTGAACGCAAATTCTTGTTTTTTTTTTCAAATCGATTACAGTGCAATCGTATTTACTCGCTAACTGCTTCAGTTTATCATTTTTTATCATGTTATCTTTATAATCACTAATTTTATTATTCCATAACTCCGGTGACTTATGATAATCTTCAATAAACAAGGTAGTTTTATCAATATTCCACACCATGTCGCACGTTACAACCCGCACCGATCCGCTGACTTTCGGATAGCGGCGACACTGTTCGACAAGCTGAAACATGTCGAAAAGTGACGCATGCGTCCCGTCAACAACAATCAACATGTAGCATGCTACAAAAATACTTGCTTCTTGTCGCTTCGTGTTCCTTCGATTGAAAAACTGTGTGTAGCATGCGTCAATGCCGGATGCTACATGTTGCCTCAGTGGAATTGTGCCTTTACAGTCAAACCGCGAGCTGCTAACGTGCTGCCTTTGAGTCGACCGTAACCTGAGCGTAGAATGTCTACGCTACAGCAAGACTTTATACATATTATTTTGATGAGTTGTTTCGTCAAATCTTTTGGTTAATTGCCAGAATATTTTGACGATTGGTTGTCAAGTTTCTACAAGCAAGCTGACAAAAAAATCATCATTAAATGGAAACCCAACGCTAATGTCGACTTCTCCGACCTTGTTGATAAGACGCTTGCCTTCTAAAACAGGGGTTGTGAGCACATTGCTTCTAAAAAACTTTAATATCTCTATAAACATAATAAATACTGGGTTCCGATTTTAGGTATTCCTCCGTAATACATTTACGCATTGAATGAAAAAAATACATTAATAATAATTAGACTTATCGGCCACATCAGAGATATTTTTTGAAAATCGGGAATAAATTCACCAATACAATCAAACGTGTGCCAGTGTGTGACGTAGGTATATTCATTCTAAAAAAAACGCTATGGATGAGGAAGCGACGCTATTCACGTCTCACTCTACTTCGGTATATGGGAACGCAAGAAATAGAATCTCAGTTCGCTCGCTTCTCTCGCTTTAGTAGCTTTCGGTCATCCATTTGAGGTGGTCGCTTCGCCCGTTCTGTGAACGTCGGCCGATGTTTTTTTCATGTTTTCAACAATTAAATTTCAATTATTATCAGTTTTGACTTCAAATTTAATTAATTTAAGCGATTGGCTATGAATATTCTTATTTTTTCGATTTTAAATCGCTCATTTTTACATGTGTATTGAATACATAGCACCGGAACGAGCGGATTTTTTTAGCACAGGAAGGGAAGGTTCATGAAAAATAATCAAGTACCATAGTTACAATAATTTATGATCACTTCTTATCATAAATACAATTTTGCTAAAAGATTTTATCTGATTAATTAGACGAAATATGTAAAAAAGATCCAACACGTTTAAAGATTTGACTAAACGTGGAATCGGCAAGTACATGTTTGTATAGAATCAACTTTTGAAAGACTAAATTCAACCAAAAATACGAATTTAAACGGCTTGATATTTATTTGTATATTATTAGGATGAAGAATTTATGTTCAATATTTCAAATAAATGAAAAACATATTTTGTGGCTAGTTCTATAAAAGTCAACAAAATCACAGCAATCCCTCAGTCGCTGCCCTGGGGGCTTACGAGAGTAAATCCGACCTACCCTTCCGTTATAAGCACAAGCTCCCGAAGCATTATCTGTTGCCTGACTAGTCCGCCTACAGTATTAGCTGGGTCGACCAAGGTCTGAGTGAATGTGACGGAATACAAGTAGCCTGAACGAGTGGACTTTTTCTTGCTAAATAGTTAGTTGTAAGAATTGTTATCTAGTTATAAGTAGTATGAAGGTGTTAATTATTTCTCAGAAATCATATATTAAGATTAAGTATTATAAGTTCATGAATTATAATATATAAATAAGATTAGTTAAGTAATAAATTTGTATATAGGTATAGGCTTGATAAATATTATGTTATAGTTCGGAAATTCTAGGATGAGTCCTGTGACATCTCACAAATTAGCTCTAATACAACCTTGTAACGATGTTCAGTAACTTTAATTATTTTATAAACTTAATATAAGCCTCAATTCTAATAAATAGCAAGTTATTTAGGTAAATACATTACATAAGGTTGTATTGGGACAAATTTGTGAGCTGTCACAGGACTCATCCTAGAATTTCCGAACTATATAGTACAGTATATTACTTTGATTAATGAAAAAAAAAATTGTGGCTTGGAACTTTTTTGCATAAATAATTCTAATTGTGTCATGTTTTTGCGGTTAGACTTAGAAAGTAATAAATCAGTTCATTTTGAGTGTCATATCTAATTTAATTTTGTTTTGCTTAAATATATTAACCTCTATCGAAAAATAAATTAGATAAAAAAAATAATGCCCATTAGTCACGATGTTATATTCCCTACAATTAATATTTTGTTCGCTTCAATTTCATCGATTGCTTAGATAAAACAATTTTAATTTTGACGTTAGAAGTAATTGTAAAAGAAATAAATAAATATTAGTGTGTACTCGACAAAATGCAATTTTTGGATCGTGTGTAGCAGCCATAAATCGTAATTATCTAACGAAATTAATACTTTTTTATATTAGACTGAAATGCATTGCAAATCATTAGAAAATAATTAAAAAAACTAACAGAAGTTGGCAAATAATAAAAAAAAATAATATCTATATAGAACGTAAATTAAATGATCCGAAACCAGGGCCGGAACTTCCATAGTATGCGGAATGTGGGTCATGCACAGATGTGGTTATTTCTAGGGTCAGCCTTATGCCACCTAATATGTGTAATTTGTTAGTCTACATATCACCATAATGTTTAGAAAATATATATCTATTCTGAAAATAATTGATGGTCACATAAAATTATTGCAAGATTTATCTTCTTCTTCAGTTTCAATCCTGGGGATTGGTTAGCAGCAAAGCTCTGCATCTCCTCCTCCATTCCGCAGCGATCCTCTTGAGCTCTGTATAGGAGGTGCAGTCCATATCGTGGCATATTTGCACCAGATACTCCCGGCGAGGATGCCCTCTGCCAATCGATCCCTCAATCATTCCCTCCAGTATATTGTGCAGAAGACTTTCATGTCGCCTCATATGACCCATCCATTCTGCACGCCTTTCCGATATGGTGTTTGACAGGTGCCTGGTTTCTTCGATCCTGCTGAGAACCTCGTCTTTTGTAATGTGATATCTCCAGGAAATCCTTAGGATTCGTCTATAGGTCCACATCTCGAAGGCCTCCAATCTTTTTCGATTCATTTCGCCTATGCACCATGTCTCGCAACCATACATCAAAATACTCCACACATATGTTTTGACCAATTGCTTGCGGAGCTTTAAGTCCATGTTGTTGGATTAAAAAATCTTTGATTTCTTATTAAAGGCGAGTTTTGCTTGGTGGATGTGACTGTCAACCTCTCTTTTTTCAATGCCATCCCATCCAATGTGAATTCTGACGCCTCTTCTATGGTCCATTTCTTCTCTGACTTCATCTATCGCACATTGGATATACCCATTAAAAAGCACTGGAGAGAGAGCAGCCTTGTCTTACACCCTGTCTTACATTTGCCTCTTACCAAGATTTATATTATGTCATTATTTATGTTTATACTTTAACATTCAGATTGTGGGAGATTTCATAATGGAAAAAATGTTACAGAATTATTTATCCACTGTACAAATTACTTATCATGGCTACCTAAAAAAATATGACATAACTATTGAAAACAATCCTTATTTACTCGTACAAGGTTCTAAAACATCGACATCGTCGATATTGATTCTCACTAAGGAGAGTCTTTCTAAATATACTAAACGAGTTCAAGATACAGGGAATGCAGTGTATTAATACTGTAAATAAACCCATAAGCAACACTTGCCTTCATAAGACATATGACAGCGTGATAGCATACTGGACTTCCATGTTGAGGGTGGTCATCCCGAACCTCACGCTATGCTACACTTTTCGAATGACAGGAATTGTCCACCCAATATTCAGGAGAATAAGAGTACATACTACCTTGATCAAAAAGTTTTAGGACTTTATTCATAAAATCGAAAATACAAGTTTATTCATCAAAATCGATATGGTCCCCTTCAAAGTACTCGCCATCGACTGCAACGCACTTACGCCAGCGCTTGATCCAATCCTCGAAACACCGCTGGTACTCAATTTTCGGTATGTCGATCAGAGCCGTCTTCGATTTTTTCATGACATCCTCTCGGGTGCTGTAATGCATTCCGCGAAGCGGTTTTTTAAGTCGGTTGAACAGGAAAAAGTCGCAGGGAGCCAGATCAGGTGAATTCAAAGGCTGCTGGATAGTAGTCGTGTTGTTTTTGGTCAAAAACTCATGGGAATCATGTCTTTCGCGATTTCAACGCGGTCCTTTTTTTTTGCATGGAATTGAGGTCTTTCGGCACCAGTTTTGCAGCGACACGTCTGAGGCCCAAATCACTAACCAAAATGTCTTGAGCGGATCCATAAGCGATGTTCACGTCCTCTGCCAGCTCTCTGATGGTCAATTTGCGGTTTTCGGCCAACATTTCTTTGATTTTATCGATGTTTTCATCGGTTTTCGACTACCACCGCGTTCGTCATCTTTGACCGACTCACGACCACTTCTGAAGCGTTCGTGCCACCAAAAAACACTTCTCCAACATTTCCAAGGTCTGCGGACCGTTAAATCCGTTTTTCACACAAAATTTAATGGAAACTCGTTGATGCACAGTTGATGTCATTTTCAAACTTGTAAAAAATCGAAAACACGCACAAAGGTAGATGTACTCAGTACAGCGTAACTTTTACAAATGTCAAGCTATGACACTGAAATTAGGAGGGAAGTGTCAATGATAGATGTGGTAACCTAACAAAAAAAAAAGAATTCCAATCGGGTGACTGACAGCGCCACACGGTGGCCGGTCCTAAAACTTTTTGATCAAGGTAGTACTTATAACTTCGGTAATATATTCAGTTAATGAACAGAATGGCCGCATTTGGAGCGAGGAGAATCTATGATAGAGAATGATACATACGATTTCTTTTACTTTTCCTTCTTTCAAAATATAATTCACTCGATCCAACCATTCTTTCTTTGGTATTTCAGAGTACTCTTCTTTATCTTACTCAACACAACATCTAATACATAAATATGGTGGTAACTGTTTTCGACATATAAAACACCAATTTATATATTTAACAAATGCTTTATAATTATTTATATAGTTAAACATAGTTTATTAAAAAAATTTAAGCTATTCAGCTATCTAACAGCTAAATACAGAGTGTCACAAACGCGGAAGTCTTAAAACAGGTTCAAAATGAACGTGAACTCTTGAAAATCATCAAAAGAAGAAAGGTCGAAGATCTGGGACTTACAAGTTACTGCAACTATAATCTGAGAGATACAAGTTACTGCAACTACAATCTGAGAGATACAAGTTACTGCAGCTATAATCTAAGAGATACAAGTTACATCAGCTCATAATGATGGGCAAGATCGAAAGGGGGACTCAATATTAATAGACAAAAAAGGTTAATATATCGTTTACAGAACTGCTACCTCCAATTAGCAAAAAAAATAATTTGTATAAAGTCTTGTGGAACGTTGTACCGCATGGTGATGTCGACGTTGCGAAAACGTTGCAGTTTTCATCTTAAGACCTTGTTTGTAATCAAATTCGAAGCTGATTACAAAGAAGTTCCTTTGAAAATTAGTAGTCAATACAAAAGTTGTTAACAAATAATCCCTGAATCGTTTATGTAAACTGCAAGTTTTTCGATATGTCGGCATCCAGAGTTTAATAAATAAATTGTTTAAGATGTGCGAAGAGAAAAATCTGAGAATCAGTGTTGCAAAATCCAAAGTAATGGCGATAGAAAAGTGTGAAAGGAAAAGTAAATGCGATATAAGGGTTGCTTAATGAAAGATTGGAGCAAGTAGAGGAATTCTGCTTTTTGGGTAAGTATTTTTTCAGATTACGGAAGAATTTATTAAGACGGATATCGGACAGCCCTTAGCGATAGGAAACAAAGTTTATAGGGCGCTAAAAAAATATATATTTGAACCGGACAGTATTAAAATCTGCTAAAATAACAGTCCTCAATAGTATTTTGGGTGCTAACGTATGGGAGTGAAATGAGGATCTGCAAAGACTGAAAGTCGTCGAATAAATGCTGTAGAAATCCGTGCTTTAGGACGAATATATGTAGTTACAATACGGAATGAAGTGATTAAGGGATGAATGTGAACTTAAGGCTGATGTGTTGAATAAGTTGAAGAAGAAGACTTTGAGATGGCATGTGGAACGAATGAATGAAAAAAGATTAACAATGCAGGTTTATAGTGTAAATGTGAGTTAAGACGTGTGAGAGGAAAACCAAGGAAATTATAGTTGGATCAAGTTCATGGTATCTCTCTTATCTCACCGAAAATTTTCAGCGTCTTTCCAATCATGCATTAGCGCTACGCTCAAACAGAGATTGTCTATTAGCCTTTTCAGTTCACCGCTCCTCTTTTTTTACGTCGTCCTTTACTGTCCATGCAGTGAGACTCTGGAATCAGTTACAAACCAATATAAGACTCGCTCCGTCCTTGGCATGCTTTAAGAAGGGACTGAAAAACTCTGAAACTGAAAAAAGTCAGTAAAATAACGTGTTTCATTCCTGATTTTTCTTTTCCTTTCCTCTCCACCACCCCTTCCTTTCCTTTCGATTGACGATATCTCACTTTATACGAAAAATAATGTTCGGGTGATTGTCCGTCTTTGTGGGGTTCGTTGGTATATGCTCACATATGTGTTTATTGATTTCGTGGGGATGGATAGTCATTTGAATGATTTATGCGACCACGTAACTTGCTTCATTTACTTTTGTCTAGTTGGTTTGAAGAGATTGCCACCCGGCAATTAGTCCGCCAGATTGTATTGCAATAAAAGTGTTCAATAAATAAATATGTGTATATAAATGAACCTTTTTCAGAACTGCTACCTCCAGTTAGCAACAAATCTACTTGTTGTTTATCTTGTTAGTTGTTTATCTTGTTAGTTGTTTATCTTGTTAGTTGTTTATATTAATTTAAAAATATATCTGATGAAAGATGGTACATTGCCACTTATTCGAGAGTGGCGTACGATTTAAGAAGAGAACATCTCATAACACGAATGCTGTATGTAGCCTTTAAATATTCCTTCGTAATTCTTTTAACTGAAACCGTGGACCAGAGCATGTAAAACTGACATCTCCGGTTGTAAAACAATATTAATGATTGCAGGCAATCTCGCTAAACACGTGTCTTCCCCTTGTGGGAGACTTTATTCATAAAATACAGAATAAATATGAAATGTGCACGGATACACAAAGGTTAACGATAAATCACGACTGTTAAAAGATATACGAGCCGATAAAATATCGGCGCGGTTGAAGGATATTGCACGCACGGAAATTGTTTCAGATTATTTATTGGGGAGCGGGGGAGCCCGGTTCGAGACTCGGGCCTGACTTACTGAAATATAATATGGTTATTTAAGAGTGGAAATACTTTCTTATTAAATGCTTGACTACAGAGAAAGTTACCGAATAAGGAGATGGAACTATTTATACCTTCTTCGTCTTCCTAGTGTCATGTCCCCCCCAAAGTTTTATTTATTTAACACTTTTATTGCAATACAATCTGGCGGGCTTATTGCCAGGCGGCAATCTCTTCCAACCAACCAGACAAAAGTAAATGAAGCAAGTTACGCGGTCGCATAAATCATTCAAATGACTATCCATCCCCACGAAATCCATAAACATATACGTGAGAACATGCCCACGAACCCCACAAAGACGGACAATCACCCGAACATTATTTTTCATATAAAGTGAGATATCATCAATCAAAAGGAAAGGAAGGGATGGTGGAGAGGAAAGGAAAAGAAAAATCAGGAATGAAACACGTTATTTTACTGACTAGAAATTAAGAGTTTTTTCAGTCGCTTCTTAAAGCATGCCAAGGACGGAGCGAGTCTTATATTGGTTTGTAACTAATTCCAGAGTCTCACTGAATGGACAGTAAAGGATGACGTAAAAAAAGAGGAGTGGTGAACCGGAAAGGCCAATAGACAATCTCTGTTTGATCGTAGCGCTAATCCATGATTGGAAAGACGCTGAAAATTTTCGGCGAGATAAGACGGTGCGGCGGGACAATTAAGGATATTATACAATAGAGACAGTATGTGAACAGTATGTGAATATCACCTGAGAGTAGGCATCTTTGTCCCCGGCAGTCCGAAAAAGATCCCCAACACTCCTTTATACCCACGTATATTGCGGAGCCAGGAGATTTGACTCCTTCCAACACCTCTTCGACCATCTATTTTGCCTTGGATGATCAGGTGCAGTAATTTGTACTTTGTTCCTCTAGGTCAGGGGTCTCCAAACTACGGCCCGCGGGCCAACATCGGCCCGCGAGCACCACCATTCCGGCCCGGATATGTCCGGTATCCGGCCCGTCATAGTTTATTTTGATTACATTGTAAAATTTACAATGTGAGTAAATCACACAAAATAATAATCAGATTTTTTTATTTAACGACAATAGTCACAAAACACACTAGTCGCACTATATTTCGGTTTACGCGCATCAGCTATCTCTGCCGCAATTAAATGTCCTTGACACTTGCCCGTAAGTACCAACCGAAATTTTGAACGGGGCGGAGTGCACCCCCACACCCTGCGCCATAGATATCTCACTCGCCGGCTACTCCAAATACGAAAATTTGCGCGTAATTCAAAACTACAGTATGTTGGTATGATGAGCTAGCTAGGTCTTGACCCTTGGGACTTAGTGGAGGAGTCAGTATGGCCCTTAAAGGCTTAGGCTAAAAAGTTTGGAGACCCCTGCTCATAAGTTCATATCCCAAATAGGACACCTTTCGGATTTTAATATTAGTCAGCAACTCTCTATCAACTTTGGCTCTTTAAAGAACCCTTGTGTTGTTGACCATACCCGTCCAGGGTATCCGTAGCATTTCCGGATTAAACCTAAAGAGTCCAAAATAATTTCAAACGCAATGTACTGAAATCATCTACAAGTGTCTCAAAAATATACACAATTTGAATGACTATAAATTTAGCATTTTATTAGGTTTATCTAAGATTAAAACTTCAAATTAAAGAAGACTCTTTCAAGTTATCAGAAAAGTTAAAATAAATATATTTTCTGGTCCACGCACGGCTGATAACGTAGAATCACTAATATCATGAATAATTTGTTTTGGTATTTGGGCGCATTTTCTTTCAAGGGTTTTGTGCCATAAACTTTATCTTTGATCATTCATCATCATCATCAGCCCGTCTCCGTCCAAAGTTGAACATAGGCCTCCCCTCTCCTCCTCCATTCCTCTCTTTCCTGGGCACATCGTTTCCAGTGGCTCCCGGCCACTCTTCTAATGCAGTCTGACCACCGTGTCTGAGGACGACCCACACTTCTTCTTCCCTGTCTTGGGCACCACTCCAGCACTCTCTGGGTCCATCTATCATCTGTGCATCTGGTGTGTCCCGCCCAGTTCCACTTCTGAACGGCGACTCTCGGCGACATCAGCTACTTTGGTCTGCTAATTTATCTTTGATAAATCCCCATTATAAATTTCAATAGTGTAAGGTATGGGAAGTGCGGGGGCTATTCAATGCTATATCTACGTCCAATCCGTCTGTTTGGAAAATTTTAATCAAATTTTAATCAAAATTTTAATCAATTTTGACTAAAAATTGTTTCGCGATCAACCTCTTGGCCATTCCAGGTGTTAATGATGTATTGTGGATACTACATACATACCATTACGTCATTTATCTATCGGGATAGGCAGAGAGATCAGAGCGTCATACATTCCTATCGTGTCACACATCCTTAGCATCTTCTACACCCATACACCTCATACAACTTCCACGATTTATCTGACTTTCTTCGTTTCCTTCCAGAATATCATTTACTTGATCCAACCAAACTTTTCTTGGTTTAACTCTCACACGCCTTTCACTCACATTTGCACTATATATCTGTTAGTTTTTCTTCATTCATTCGTTCCACATGTCCAAATCATTTCAACGTATTCTTCTTCATCTTGATTAATACATCAGCTTTAACCTTTCCTTCCCGGTGTTGGGTATCTTCTACACGTTGCTTCAAATAACCATCAATATCTCTATAAATATAATAAATACAAGGTTAAGATTTTAGGTATTCCTCCATAATATATTTACGCATTGATTTAAAAAATAATATTAATAATAATCAGAATTTATCGACTACATCGTAAGTATTTTCTGAATATCGGAAACAAATTCGCATTTAAACGCTGTGAGTGCCTCGATCTTGGGTCTTGACGATAGGTGAAAAGTATGCGGGAAGCGCGACACTATATTCGCATCTCACTTTTGCATACGTCACTGAATAGCGAGGAAAGCTATTGTCTCAACCTCGCAAGCTTAAGCCACGCCCGGAGTAAGCCACTACCGCCCCGCGCTGCAGTAGCTGTTGCGCTGGCAACTAGACTAGACCTACGCCCGTTCCGTGAGCGGTGCCAGATGGTTTTTTAATGTTTTCAGCAAATAAATCTCAATTATTATACTTTTTAACTTCAATTATAATTAATTAATGGGATTATCTATGAATGTTCTTATTTTTCCGATTTAAAATCGCTAATTTTTGATCGCGTACTTACTACCCAACACCGGAACACGCGTTTCATTTTTATCACCGTAAGGGAAGGGTTAATTTCACATTAATCCCTTATCACTTTATTCTGTTATACATTGTCACTCCGTGTATTCTTCTCAGTGCACGCATTTCTACTACATTTATTCGACTCCTCTCAGTATTTTTCCACGTCCACGTTTTACTTCCATACATCAAAGTTGGATTGTGGATACTAAGATAAATAAATAAATATGTAAAAGGATCAATATAATGACAGTAATGATTATTAGGAATATTTCATATAATTCCCTCGCAGTCACGATGTGTGCAGGACTCTAGAATGGGAATGGGAATGAGTAATGGGTAATGAGTCTGGTCTGTCAGTTGAGGTTCTCCCACATGAAGAGACAGGTAATATAAACAAGTACTTATTTTGCTTTAAGTACTCACGGAATTACAGTCATGATCTTTTCCCGAGGACATACGAATCGTGAGGAGCTCCGCTAAAGCGGTCTCATTTGTGAAGATCATGGAGTCTGCGCTGGTCTGTGTCCGCCATTCCTCAACTCTCTCGACGTTTTCCAAACTGACGTCAATATATTCAGCCAGGGTGGGCACATGCTACATTACGCTTTAACGGACTGTTTTGCCCATTATATTAGAAAATTAGTTTTTGTATTCTTTGGGTAAAGAAAAAATTATATAGTTTTGTTGTGTTCCCAATATATTGTCGTTCAAAACGTAAACTAGATTATCTCAATTACAACGACTTTACAAGGGCGTCTTTTAGATTTTCGATAAATGAAAAAAATGTATAGACGTATTCATACTATATTATTTATATTGATTGTACAAATAAGTCACCGCCGTTTGACAAAAGTTGGCGCCACCAGTAAGTTATGGTTAAAATTGTCAGATGTAAAATGTCATTATCGTAAGGTTGGACATCTGTCAACAACATGACCTTGAAATATTAGTGAATTTTTATCAGTATAACATATTTTTTTGTGTTCGAAAATGTCAAGTTTTGAGCCGAATAAGCGTCATTTGCGGGAACTTTTGATTTACTTCTTCAATTTGAAGAAATCTGCAGCTGAGGCGCATCGATTGCTTGTAGAAGCATATGGTGAGGCTGCCTTAAGGGAGAGAAGTTGTCGTGAGTGGTTTCAAAAGTTTAAGAACGGTGAATTTGACATCGAAGACAAAGAACGTAGCGGAAGGCCGAAAGTGTACGAAGACGCGGAATTGGAAGTATTATTGGATCAAGATTCGTGCCAAACGCAAGAAGAACTTGCACTTACATTAGGAGTGACTCAACAAGCAATTTCACATAGGTTGAAATCATTGGGAATGATTCAAAAACAAGGAAATTGGGTTCCATATGAACTGACACCGAGAAACGTTGAACGCCGATTTTCCACATGTGAAATGCTGCTTGCCAGGCATAAACGAAAGGGTTTTCTGCACCGTATAGTCACTGGTGATGAAAAATGGATCCACTATGATAATCCAAAAAGGAAGAAATCATGGGGAACCCCTGGCCATGCTTCAACATCTACAGCTAAGCCAAATATTCATGGAAAAAAACTCTTGTTGTGTATTTGGTGGGATCAGCTTGGTGTCGTGTATTATGAGTTGCTCAAACCGAACGAAACCATTGCTGGGGCTGTCTACCGAGCACAATTGATGAGATTGAGTCGAGCACTCGAGGAAAAGCGCGCCCACTGCTACTCCAGACACGACAAAATTATTCTCCTGCATGATAATGCTCGTCCACATGTTGCGGCGCCGGTCAAAACCTATTTGGAAACACTCAATTGGGAAGTTTTACCCCACCCGCCGTATTCACCAGACATTGCGCCTTCTGATTTCCACTTGTTTCGATCGATGACGCATGGCCTGTCTGAGCAGCACTTCACATCATATGAAGATACCAAAAATTGGGTCGATTCGTGGATAGCCTCAAAAGATGAATCATTTTTCCGACGCGGTATCCGTATGCTGCCAGAAAGATGGGAAAAAGTAGTGGCAAGCGATGGGCAATACTTCGAATAAAACATGAGGTTCCGTTCTTTCACAATAAATGCCCAATTTTTGATAAAAAACGGCGGAAACTTATTTGTACACCTAATAGTTAAGACATTAACATTGTGGAGGTTTAAAGACATTGTAATTTGTTTTATCAAACACTGTTTATTCCACTTTTTTGTACACAAATCACTTTTTTGTACACAATTTGTACACAAACACAAATCCGCCTTAACAAATCCTCTAATTTATTCTGAAATGGCTAATCATTGTCACCGTGAAAACCACACATTTTCTATCGATGATGCCAAATTCTTACATAAATTGGAGGCCCTAGAAATTTCTAAGTCAGTGCATCGAGGTGAACATCTGGAAAACACATATATCCCAAAAATCTCTCCGCTGCTGGCCGAGATCGTTTCATCCCTCCCTTCTTTCCTTTAATTGGATTTTCGATTTTTTTTATAACTTAAATTAAATGTTCGTAATTAGTATTAATTCATAGTGGATCTTGGGCTATTTAAAGATAGATACGAATCATACAATACATTAGGTCAGTATATTGAAAATTAGGAATTAAAACGTCAGTTTAGAGAAAAACAATTTTTCGATTTGTAAAAAAACAATTCGATTTGTAAAAAAAAAACGATTTTACCCCATCCCTATGAGACATGACGTTTAAAACGCTACAGGACCCATCCTAGAATTTCTGAATTATAGTTAAGCAAGTGAGAGACGTAGAATACATATATTTGAAATGTGGTGCTGGAAAATCGAGGTGAACATCTGGCAAACACATATATCCCAAAAACCTCTCCGATGCTTGCCGAGATCGTCTCATCCCTCCCTTCCCCCCTTTTTTCCAACAATCCCTGCTAATTTTGGATATATTCAACTGTTTAAATCCAAGACAGGTTTTACAAAACAAAAATAGTTGTTTCAATTTAAGTAAAAAACAAATAAATGATTAATTTATTTAGAACTTAAGGACATTAAGGGAATCAAAGGAAAACTTTAAATAAAGGATATTCTATTTAATGTTATATTTTTCAATTATCTTTTAAATGTAAATAATGATGGTGCACAGCTGATAAATCTTGAAAGTTAACAGCAAATGAAAATATATAAAGTGTGTTGGTATGCAAAAGAGTCTGTCATGGCTAGATCGAAGAGAACATCTTTGTTTTGAAAGAAGCTGGATTTTTTTGCAAATATATTAAAGATATTTGGGATAAGTAAGAACGCGTAATAATGTCAACAGAATGTGAAGATTCCTTCACTGCCTGATTTTAAGAAATTGAAGACCGTCCCGAAACTCTAACAAGTGGTCATATAATATGTACTCGTACTTCCTTAGGTTAAATATGAATCAGATACTAACGTGTCGGTCTCTCCAACTTATTCAACATCTCCTCGTTGACATCCAAATGACATTGGTCACCGCAATTAAGTAATGGAAGCATAATACATTGGGATAGTAGCATTCGACTTGAAACGGACTAAAAATTACTTATCCTACTATACTAGAGAAAATGTAGCATGGTCCCTGTGACCGTTCACAAATTTGGGCCAATACAACCTCGTAACGACGTTCAGGAATATTAATTATTTTATCAACTTTAATATAAGCCTCGATTCTAATAAATATCAAGTTATTTAGGTAAATATTACATAAAACTAACAATAATGACAAATTAATACTTCTTGTTACAATTTAGCAAAAATGTGGCAGTTTGTTAAAATCAAATAATATTTGGTCACGTTTGTCAAGTCACTACGTTAGTCTGCATTGGCTAGGGATGGGGTATACGATAATTGGATTTTAGATTTTTTTATACCTTAAATTAAATGTTCGTAATTAGTATTAATTCATAGTGGATCTTGGCCTATTTAAAGATAGATACGAATCATACAATACATTAGAAGGTCAGTATAATGAAAATTAGGAATTAAAACGTCAGTTTAGAGGAAAACAATTTTTCGATTTATAAAAAAACAATTCGATTTCTAAAAAAAAAACGATTTTACCTCATCCCTTTGAGACATGGCGTTTCAAACGTCACAGGGACTTTCCTACATTTTCTCAAGTATAAGATACTCGTAATGTAGAGAAGCATAGGTCTTGCGGCTTAACTCGTAGACATAATTACACCATCTCAGATTTTCATCAATAAGGATGCGTAGATTTTTTTAAATGTAATACGGAATCACAGATTTATCGAATTTAAAACAGAAGAAAAATATTGGAAGGTCTTCTATAGGAAACGTCGACTTTCCAAAACAATAGATTATGATTTTAGAGGATTCAAGAGTAGACCGTTATTTAAGACCACTGCGTGATGCAGCTGAAGTGCATGGAAGTTGTACAGTTGAAGATCGTTTGCGTATAGATACTATTTGCAACGCAAGTGCAGTACAATATTATTTTAAGCGGTGTCAAAGATCAAATTGATGCTTTGTAAAATATTAAATTGCCAGGAATTCAACAAAAAAAGAGTTAGGCCTCGGCCACACAGGTAGGAGCCTCCCTTGATGCTTAGAGCTATGTTGCGAGTTAGGCGACATATACTAGTGAACCAACGTATCGCACACTATCGCAGTGGCCACACTGCACGCTTCGCGCCACGTTGCATGACGATTAGTTATCGAGTGAATCTCCAAGCGAACAGACGTGTTGATTAATTTACAAGATGGCGGAAGTTTTAATGACAGCTGTGTATAAAAGGGAGCCTTTGTGGAATCCATCGAGCAAATTATAGAAAAATGTATCTGTAATAAAATCACTTTGGAATGAAGTTGCACAGAAAGTAATATAAATAAAGATGGTAAATTATAATGAAATTGGTTAGTTTTGAGAGTGACATCGTGTGTTGACTCAACCGCTCCCAGCTATCAAATTAATTTGTGAGTAGCACTTTGGTGTGGCCAGGCATGAAGTCACCTAGTTTATGAGTCACGTAAAACATAGCTTAGCACCTAACGAAGCACTTTGGTGTAGTTTCGGCCTTAATGAATAATAACATGAGGTCACCAAAAGTGCATTCACTTTTTAAGATTAAAAAAAAACAAATTTGTTTATTTCTTATGGAATATAAACAATATATTCTCCATTTAATTTTACTGTCTTCGTCCATCTTTTAGGCAGTTTTATAATTCCATTCTCTCAGTGCTTTATGTCTCTTTCAGCAAAGAATTTCTGCAGATAACTTTTGCATTTCTCCAGAGAATCGACTTTTTTCCATTAGAGTGGAATGAATTGAAATCAAATGGTGCTGTATCTGGGGAATACGAGTGAGTAAAATTTGACATCCAGTTTGTAACAATTTTTGCAAGGCCATCAAATAAACATGCGGTCTAGCGACGTCCTGATGAAAAAAATACTCATTTCTGTTCTCTAGTTCGGGACGTTTTGTTTCGATTGCTATTGTAGCGATGTTCGTTACCATGTAGCATGTGTCCTATTAGGACGTGCTGATGATGTTGATGTTGACATCGCTATATTCGTTTTAGTCGAATTCTGCGTTCCTTTTCGTTCAGGGTCATCAATGTAGCGAGTTGCTTATCTTTATACGTCGTGATGATCTTGATTTGTATTTATTTTAAATATAAATACTCAGGAATGCGGATGAAAACGAAAGTAAATATCGGGTAAATAATAACAAGTCTTGACAGTTGAATGAACAATAATAATATTTATTTCTCGGCGAGTGGGTAATTTATACTAGTGAGTGAACCAGTTCGCGATACATATTCTGTCTTACTCTAGCGCGTGCACTGATTGACGGGTAGACATTTAATTGTATTCGGAGACGGCGAGACAGAACGCAAATACTATTTGTGAGTAAACATTGTTGACGTTCCTGGCATGTGACAATTTGTAAATAGTTCATCGGTCATTGACCCTGTATGTTTACAATTTTAACAATAAATTATGTTTAACAATTCACTTATTTATTTGACAATTGTTTATTTATTTAGGTAGGTATCCTACACTATCTTCAATTTATCTTATTGCCAGCAGTACTTGTCCGAATCAATCGTTTTGTTCTCCGGAAAAAGCTCATAATAAAGGATTCCCTTCCAATCCCACCAGATACACAACTTTACTTTCTTTGGATGAAGACCGACCTTTGGTATAGTTATCGATGGTTCATCTCGCTTGCTTCATGATCTTTTGTGTTTCATTTTGAAGTATAATATCAATTTTGCTTGTAATGATTTGTTTTAAAAATGAAAAGTTGTCGTTATGTTTAAATAGCGAATCGCATACGAAAATTCTATTCAACAGATGTCCTATTTCTTTGAGATCTGCAAAAGTTACCTGGAGTAATTCTTAGATCAAATAATAAAAAGTTCTGGGAAGTTGGACATATAAAGGTCCTTGAAAAGGATATAGTATAATTAAATATATAATATATTGTTTAACGAAACGTGGACGAAAGAAAAAAACCAAGAGAAGCCGAATAAATGCTGAAGACATGCGTGCATTGAGAAGAATACATGGAGTGACCAATGTATGACTGAATTCGGAATGAAAAGATAAGGGATGAAAGTAAACTTATGGTTGATGTGTTAAGTAAGATTAATAAGAGTACGTTGAGATGGTTTGAGCATGTAGAATGAACGAATGAAGAACAAGATATACATTGTAGATATGAGTGGAAGGCGTATGAAAGGAAGACCAAGAAAAGTAAGATTAAATCAATACTCTGAAAGAAGGAAAAGTTGAAAGTCAGAGAAATCGTAGAGATTGTATGAGAAGGTGGATAGATGTGAAAGAGGCGAAGGATGTATGTCGAGTTAGGAAAGTATGACACTCCGTCTTGTCTGCTTACCCCAACAGGGAAATGGCGTGATGGTATGCCTGTATTATTATATGTACGTAATAAAGTTAATATTTTAAACAAAGTTTTTTTTATTAGGGGTACCGGAAATTAATGTTGTTATGTGGTGTAATTTATTAGGGGTACCGGAAATTAATGTTGTTATGGAGTTTCATGTATTGAGTGTTAATGTTCACTCCAAGTTAGCTAAGTATCTTTAGCAATCGATTATTATTGAGCTCAGACTCAGCAGAGACACATAATCGCATGGCAACTGGTCAAATGTTCACCATCCCTAGAGTTTAAACATCTTTTGCCCAAAGGCAATATGCCTATTTAGCTCCCATGACATACAATGGGGTGCCGAAATCAATAAAGGTAAAGGGAGGAAAACAGTTTAGGCAGTCGATCGGAGCGTGGTTGTTATTGCGACAGGAGTTTGAGTACGAGTATTTGGGCTTGCAAGAGGAATGACTTGTGGAAGAGGTTTGTGTGAGCTCTTAAGTGTGGTGTTTTTTGTTGTTTTATATTTATATTTTTATATATTTGTATTTTTTTGTTTGTTTTATGTCTGTGTGCGATATATTGTGGGATGAATATTTTGGTCTATCTGGATGGATGAAGTGTGAGGAGTTTGATTTCACGTGATGTATACATATGTAATTGAGTGTCACTGTTTTTCAGGTTAGTTAGAATATGCAACGATGTTTTATATAATCCAAAATCGGAAAGAAATATCGATTTATTTTTTCATACTATATGTCCTCGGTGAGATACAGGCAAAAGCCTAGTTTACTGGGGACACGACAAATAAAAGGCAACAAACCCAGATCCATTAAAATTGTGTGTTCAAATTAAATAACCTGTTGTTTTTTTTTCGCGAATTGTGTATATTTCTTGTCATGTGTAAAATAAATAAATAAATATTGTTCTTTGAATTTTCGTAAAAAAAAAAACAGATCGAGCCTAAATAAAATGAGTGACATGAAACTCGAAGAAACCCTCTTCTTCATTGTATGCTGTATGAATTTCACAAGGAGAACAATGCAACAATGGCCACCGAAAACATATGTTGTGTTTATTTTAATTAAAAGGGGAACGAACTTATTAGCCAACCATTATTTTAGAAATATCTTAGTAGATTCAAAATACCCAGAATGATTATTCAAAATATGACAATAGTCCATCTGATTGTCACATAATTTATCAAAAGCACAGGTAAAGCGGTTGAATACATTAATGGTTTGTTATGCAAGGCACTTAATGTCACAGTTCGTCATGCAATCTGCTTTCTCGGAGCAAGGGAAGATCGCGTGGCATCGCCGCAATGCCCATTATAATAATAAACTGGCCCATATACCATCTGAAGTGACGGGCCGGTGCGGTACGGCGATATATTGCAGCCACGCCGATAGCCGAGAGAAGAGCACTAAATCAGCTGCAGCATCCTTCATGGACCAACACCCATCGTGAGGTATTAGGATCAGGAGCGAGGTTTTGTTCTCATTACAAAATCAATGTTCATTTACTTATTGCAACCTTACAAGCTCAATAAAATTATAAAACCATTTCATATAATACGAGGCATATCCAGAAACTAAGTGTACTGAATTTTTGTAGGTTACAATTTTTTTATTTTAACAAAAAAATTACGTGGTTACCGTAGTACATACTATATGTAAGCTATTTTTCGACATAGTCGCCATTCCTCTCAATGCAGGTGGTGAAGCGGAGTATCAACTTTTTGATGCCTTCCTCGAAGTAGTTTCCCGCCAACCGCTCCGTCCACTTCTCCACCTCCTCCTTTACCTCCTCGTCGGTTGAAAACCTTTTTCCACCCATGTGCAGCTTCAGGGAGGTAAAGAGATAGTAATCTGAAGGTGCTAGGTCAGGGGAATGCGCGGGATGGTTCAGGACATTCCATTTAAACGAGGCGAGCAGTTCCTTCGTGGCGTTGGCCGTGTGTGGTCTGGCATTGTCGTGCAGCAGGCAGACTCCCTTTGTCAGCATGCCTCTCCTCTTGTTCTGAATCGCCCTCCACAATTTTTTTAGGGTCTCACAGTATCTTGCAGAGTTGATGGTCTCCCCCTGAGGCATATATTCAATTAAAATTATGCCTTGACAGTCCCAAAACACGAATGCCATGATTTTCTTGGCTGAAATTGTGGTTTTGAACTTTTTGGCGGAGGGTGAAGAGGTGTGACGTGACCGTTTTTAAACTCGCGACACCACTTGTACACACTCGTACGATTCATAGCTTTATCACCATATGCAGTTTTCACCTCATTATAAACCTCAACCGGAGGTTTTCCCTTCCAAACGAGATAATGGATGACGCCGCGTATTTCGCACTTGGTGGTAGATTGGATTGACATTTTTCACGAAACGTGTTGTCGCGTCGACACTTCTCAACGTACTGACCTCGAACCAGTCTCGTTGCGGAGGGGAAGGGTCAGGCCACACGGAAGTGTAGCCAACATGCCGAAAATAAAATCCATCCGGTCGTGAGAGCCTCAGTACACTTACTTTCTGGATACGCATAGTACGTGCACTTAGAAGAATACATGAGATGATAATGTATGATAGAATACGAAATGAAGTGATTACAGATGAATGTGAACTATTGAGTAAGATGAAGAAGAACACAGCAAGGCGGATGCAGCTTTAGGAAGCACTTGAAGACATATTTTTTGGCAGGTCTTATCCAAATTTTTGATGGTATACGAACACTACACACATAGGTACTCGTACATGACAAGGACAATAAAAACTATTTTTAATTCATTTGCTGTGTCGGGTCTGGATTGTTGTAACTATTTATTCTGGTTTATCTGATTCACACATTTATATACTCCAGTCTGTTTTCAATACAGCTGCTAGGTTATTATATGATAAATATTGCCATATTTCCCTGCTTCTAAAAAATTTACACTGGCTTAAGTGTCGCGAACGGATTAATTTAAAACTTTGTCTCTTTATATTCAAGTCCATTAATGGGATGTCTCCATTGTATTTTTATGTTAGAATATGTATTTGAGGGTCGTTCGGAGAGAAGAAGAAGTTTGAGGTCGATTTCTTTTTCATCGAATAAATTGGTTGTTCCAAATCAATCCAATAGAGCAGGGTACTGTAGGGAATACCGTCGTCCCTAAATATTGTCAACACACACGGTCAACGACCGACGAACCAACCTTCGGACATGTGCAAAGGTCGCATACCAGAACACTAATATTGTTTACACGCAATAATATTTACGTTACATTCCACGGTGGAAAGAGAACGCATCGCGTTGTCTCACCGTTTTCGCCAATAAATATT
This sequence comes from Odontocerum albicorne, assembly GCA_949825065.1. Taxonomy (NCBI): domain Eukaryota; kingdom Metazoa; phylum Arthropoda; class Insecta; order Trichoptera; family Odontoceridae; genus Odontocerum; species Odontocerum albicorne. Next base: position 3,840,210 of record OX463840.1, on the reverse strand, counting down.
CTACCCACTATATTATCCGCAACGTCTGCAAACACCTCTGCACGCGCAGGAGTGAGATAAAGTATATATTGCGGGCGCATTCACGCACATCTATAAAACACCTACTTATCGACAAATAAAGATTATTATTCACTTGACCATTCATTGCTGTTTACTATTCATTGATTGTTCACTCTCACTTTCCGCATTCCTAATCGACGTATTTTATTTTAAATACCAAACAATCATAATCATCACGACGTATCAATAAAGCATCCCGCTAAAGTACTATGATAGAACTTTTGCCGTTCCTGGTACTGTTGTATTAAATGGCCTGCCTCTTAGTGTCAGGGTTATGGGTGGCGTGTGTAACTTTAGGAAGCACTTGATGACAACCCTTTTTGGGAGGTCTTATCAACATTTATGAGAGTTTGCTCTCAAACGACACTATATAAATTGTTATTTTATTAATATTATTACACATTACACTACACTACATTTACAGCCGAATGTGTTTCTATCACATACTATATATGTATCAAAAGACCTACAAAGCTTTATTTGTAGTTGATCCTTCTTGGTAAGTTCTTTGATGTTTTCTTACTATAGTTCGGAAATTCTAGGATGAGTCCTGTGACCGCTCACAAATTTGCCCCAATACAACCTTATGTAATGTATTTACCTAAATAACTTGCTATTTATTAGAATTGAGGCTTATATTAAAGTTGATAAAATAATTAAAATTACTGAACATCGTTACAAGGTTGTATTGGGGCAAATTTGTGATCTGTCACAGGACTCATCCTTTAATTTTCGAACTATAAATGTGTTTTTCTATATGCAGATGAGGAGAAGTGCCCAATCTATTGCCGCAGTCACCACCTTCATATTCTTAGACTCAACTTATATTTATTGTAATATTTTTAATGTTAATCATAAATAACAGTGGGTCCCGAGTCGGAGCATCCTTGAACAGCGCCTGCTGGCTAAACGGCGTTTTATAAATTTCCATTACTTATTAGTTATAAAAACATGAATTTTTAGTTTTGTGTAGTTAGATTTTGTCTTTAAATTTTAAGTTGTGGATAACAGATGATAAGGCATTGATTTTATTGAAAAAAAAAAACAAACCATTTATTTCCCATTGAGATAAAAACATAAAAAGTAAAGTAAATTGTTCAAGATTCTTTTTGTACTTTGTATGTGAAACTTTTTAAAGTAAAGAAAGATCATGAAGGTCCATTATAAAGGCTCCGCGAGGAAAATCGTCAGAAACGGCACAAAAGTACGTAAACAATTACACGCAATGGGAGTCGAGACGGGGTTATGCACGCTTGACCTATAAGTGCACTAATTGCTCTTCGGGCACATTCGTGAGGTCCGGTGGGCTAAGAACCCGGCCACTCAGCAACTCAGCCACCCAAGGGCTCGGTGTCACCACAGTGTCGTCAATTTGAAATCCAGGGAGAAAAATTTATTGATATATGGATGATAATTTTGATTATACATACACAACATCACGTCGTCTCCCTGTCAGAGTAGGCAGAGATGAAAGAGCGCTACACTTTCCTATCGGGACACACACGATGATGACTTCCTAGTTGGTAAGACGAGTGACGATGTGTCTCCTATCTCGCAGTGTGCGGACTCGATTCCCGTTGGAATGAGGATTTTTTTTCAAATTATTACAATCTGGTTTTCACTTAAGGCTCCTTTAACCTTGCACTTCCAGTGCTAAAAAAATCCTCCCGTTCCGGTGCTGTGTATTCAATACATATCAATACACATGTAAAAAAATGAGCGATTAAATCGGAAAAATAAGAATATACATAGCCAATCGCTTAAATTAATTACATTTGAAGTCAAAAGTGATTAAAACTAAATTTAAATGCTGAAAACATGAAAAAAAAAATTGGCCGACGTCCACAAAACGAGCGAAACGACCACCTCAAACGAAAGCGCGCGAGCTACTGAAGCGAGAGAAGCAAGCGAACTAAGATTATATTTATTGCGTTCCCATATACCGAAGTAGAGTTAAAGTGAAACGTGTATAGCGTCGCTTCCTCACCCATAGCGGTTTTGTAGAATGAATATACCTACGTCACACACTGGCACACTTTTGATTGTATTGGTGAATTTATTCCCGATTTTCACAAAGTATGTCTGATGTGGCCGATAAGTGCTAATTATTATTAATGTTATTTTTTCATTCAATGCGTAAATGTATTACGGAGGAATACCTATAATCTGAAGCCAGTATTTAATACCTATATTTATAGAGATATTAAAGTTTTTAGAAGCAATGTGTACTAGTTACACATCACAGGGAAGGATAGGTTAAGTATTTGGTTGGTTGAAAGAGATTGCCACATGGTAATAAGCCCGAGAATTTAGTACTGGGATCTACTCTACTGTATCATTCGAATCCTAGAAGATGCGCAAGGAAATTGCGTATTTTTGGTTATTCAGAAATAAGTTAAAGTGATTTTGGAATAGTTTTTTATGTTACGACTAACATAGTTACTAAAATAAATTAATGAAATTTGTTAATTTTATAGATAATAATACCCTCTTTATTTCAGGAAGTTATTGAGGAAGAAAAATATAGCATTAAATGTATTGTATTACACTTTCGTTATATACAGTACAACCTGGCGGGCTTATTGCCATGTCGTAATCTCTTCCTACCAATCAGAAAGAAGTTTAAGAGGCTTTAAGTTAAACCAGACTGTAATCCTTTTAAAAAAAATGAGTTCTAGCGGGATTCGAACCCGAAAACCTCCGAGTTGCGAGACAGGCGTCTTACCAAATAGGCCACGGAGGTCGTCTCTTTATGCCAACACATTTTCTTTTGTCAAGTTATACAATATATTATTGGTTATAAGTATATATGAATATTTTTGTAAACCATTACACAAATAATTTATTTTTCGATTGATCTCTCGTGATAAAATATAATCGTCAGCCATTCTGTCGATGAAAGACGCCTGTGCGTGTACTGGTTTAATGTGCGCATGCTGTTGCACTTCAGCAAGCATATATTCTTGACAAATTAAACCCAAAGTTCCGATGGTAGAGTATTATACATGATTCCTTCGAGCGTTTCAATAGGTGCCAGATGTGATTTGTTTAGTATTAGTTTACATAGGTTGCTACTTAAGTGTTGAGATATGGCAACACCAGTGTAGATACGTCAAATCAGTATCGTAAAGTTTGACGTTTTTAATGGTATACGTGCTCAGAAACTTTTGTCATACGAGTGCTATTTGTGTTGTTTACAGTGACTTGAAAAATTCATCTCGGCCAAAAATGTAATTAAATCGTGAACATTTTCGTGCGATGATTTCTTATGATTTTCGACGTGGACCAACTCAACACCAGTGTGCCGATCAACTCGCTTCGACTTTCGGTGATGAAGCACCATCCCGGGCCACTGTGTTTCGCTGGTTTTCCGAATTCAATCGTGGTCGTAGTTCGCTCCAAGACGAATTTCGTGAAAGTTGTCCAAAATCGGTTGTTGTGCCAGAAAAGTTCCACTTGCATACATTCAATATTGCATGAACATTTGGCCGTCAAAAATATTTGTTCTCGTTGGATACCGCATAATTTGACAATCGCTCAAAAAAAGGCTCGTGTCGATTGGTCCAAAGAAATGTTGAAAAAATTCGATCGCGGTGCTTCAAGAGACGTCTATAAGATCGTGACAGGCGACGAATCCCTCGGAATTGAGTTTGAGATGTCAGATCATCAGTGTAATTATTAGCTCAATGGCAACGGTATTTATGTATTTTTTTTCAGTAAAGCAGTTTTTTTAAACAATAACAATATCAAACAAAGCATTATTTTAATTACCTAGATATATCCGCTATGCTCTGAAGTTCGTCCGAAGTAAAAACAATATCTAAACACTAATTTAGTTACTCCTGATTTGTGAAAAGAGATGTCGCACTATTTTTTTCACTTTTATAAATAAACGATATTTCAAAGTAAAAAAAAAAAGATATTTCAAAGTTTTACTTTTTCAATTAAAACTTTGAAATATCTTTTAATCGAGGTTCCGATATAGTGTTGAAAAAATAACAGTCGCAAGTGCAAATTTTATAGTTTTGATATTCAGCTCCGCTTTCAAGTGATATGTTGGGACGGTATTGTTGTGTTTGATACGGTCATTAATTTGGAAAATTCATATGAAGTTTTTGTTTATAGGAATAGTAATTAGTTTTTATACAAGCACCGTTTTATAGTAGTTCAAAACCGTTACAAAAAAGATTTGAAACTGTGCATAACACGGGTTAATTGTCCAGTTTATACTCGTAATAACCGACAAAGATTTATAATAAAAATAAAGTATTCATAATACCGATATGTATGTTTTTATCTTATATTTTTTGTCTGTGTAGATATCCGATTTGCAACACTGTGCACTCGGGCACGCAGGTCCCAATGGACACGACGGCCTGGAAAATTAGTGTAGTGCCTTATTGTGGGAAACATACTTTCATGTTGAAGTGCGTGTTCAGGCTGGTATATATAACATATGTAGCTACACTTTCGTTTGAACTGGTTTTTCGAGACGATGTTAAGTGCGTTGCAAAACTAACAATGCATCTCTAATTACGTCAGATATACTGCATTTGGTTGTATCAAACGCCGAAAAAAAAATCTGGCAATACTGACCTTTTATAAAAAATATAGCATACAAAATAAAAAAGAAAGGCTCGTATTAGTTCTAATGATAGCGGATGCAGCCCTAGTTAGTTGGGTCACTCTGGTTCCACGTCTGACGACCATCGGTGGATAAAACATATACTGTCAAACAAACCAAAGCTTTATGGAAAAACGTACGCAAAGATGCACTACCCTGTCTGGCAGCGAGGGTGATTCTCCCCTCGGCGACCCAGAGACTGACATCATGCCAGGGCCAGCTCGCAGGATTCCAGGGGCAAGCAAAATGAAGCAGAGGATTCAGCTGAGATGGTACGGGCACATAAGACGGATACCACCAGACCATACTGTAAATCAGTCACTCATTCACAAAGACGGAGGGTGCGCCGCGGATGTTGACTGTAGAAGAAGTGTGGGATGGATGAAATTATGATCGGTAATAGGAGTCTTGTGTGACCCAAAAATGACTATAAAACTGAAATGAAAGGTATACCAGACTATCGTTAATTATATATGGCTCAGAATGCTGGACTATGTACAGCTCATACTCTAGGCAACTTGAAACAGCAGAAATGCGAATGCGTAACATAAGTGATCGGCAGGAATATCACTGAAAGATAAAATTAAGAGCTCATGCATTCGTGGTAGCCTGGGAGTCACTGACATAAATAGTAAGCGAGAAGAGCGACAGCTGAGATGGTACGGGCACATAAGACGGAGACCACCAGACCATACTGTAAATCAGGCAATGTCTGTGAATCTTCCTCTACAGCCGTCCAGAGGAAGACCAAAGAACTCCTGGATGACTCAATGCTCCAAAATCTTGCAGAGAAACGGCCTAGATGAAAGCGACACCCAGAACCGAAGAATATACAGCCTGAGAACGAGAGGAGCCGACCCCAACAGCCTACCTAGGTAATGAGTTGAGACAGTGCCAGGAAGAAGAAGAACCTCGTATTAGTTATCTGTTATATTATTATGCTGTACTTAATTTCAGCATTAAAGAAAGAATATATAATTTTGACACTAGCAGTTATTTTTTTATAATAACGGTAGAAAATAGGAGATTGTCTATGCTTTTTCCATCGGTATATTGTCTTTGCTTTTTCCTTTGAATTTGTATCTGTGAAGTCCTACTGTATGGAAATATATCTACGGAAAAAGGCACTTACCTAAAAACACACTTTTTTCGTTCATTCAATACACACATCCCGCCATTTCAATTTACGCAAACGTATCTACCGCGTAAATCGAAATTACGCAAGTTGATGCACAAAAAGTATCGAAATTCGCGTAAATTTAGGTGCATAACTTATATAAATGTTGAATAAAGGTATAAAAAACGCGTAAAACGAATCTAACAACCAAATTAAAATCAAACAATGGTGTAATAAAACAGTAAAAATATTATTTTACAATAAACTTCTTCTCAGTGTCATGTCAGGTCCCCCCAACGTTGAATATCACCTGAGAGTAGGCATCTTTGTCCCCGGCAGCCCGAAAAAGATCCCCAACGCTCCTTATACCAGTCCAATCACGTATATTGCGGAGCCAGGAGATTTGCCTCTTGCCAACACCTATTCGGCCTTCTATTTTGCCTTGGATGATCAGGTGCAGTAATTTGTGCTTTGCTCCTCTAAGTGCATGACCCAAGTAGGATGCCTTTTGGATTTTAATATTAGTCAGCAACTCTCTATCAACTTTGGCTCTTTGAAGAACCCTTATGTTGCTGACCATATCCGTCCAGGGTATCCGTAGCATTCTCCGGTGCATCCACATTTCGAATGCTTCCAGTCGATTCATATAATAAACAGGTACTAACTATTTAACGTGATAATAACATTTTGCGGAAAAATGCAGTAGCTACAGTAAATAATCCTTTTGCTAGTCTGCCTCTCTGCTGACCTTGACTTCAGTGCCGAGCTCGCTGGTTGAGGCGAGTCGTCATTATATAATTTACTCCATAAAATTAAAATAATGTGGAAAAAGACCGTGTTTTAAAATATACATATTTAAGTCGCATTAAGTTGGAACCACGTAAAAAAACGCGTAAAATATGATATGCGTATTTATTTATGACTGTACCGAAGAACACTCTCGATGGGTGAACGGCAAAAAAAGAATGAGAAAAAAGTAGAAATATGCATTGTTTTAAATGGGATAATGTGTTTGAAATATACATTACATAAAATAAAATATTTATTGAAAATAAATGTTGCGTTTAATATCAGATAGCCAATGTTGAAAAAAAACTTCTCAATATTTTTGGTAAACTGCACAATTTAACTAGTCTCAACTTGTCGTAGTAATGAAATCACCATATCCGGAATAAAATATGCAATTAAAAGCAATAAAAATACGTCAATACAACTAGTTTATGCCAATTAAAGGGCAAAGATCAAATTTTTTTAATGTTAGATGCAAAATTTTACAGATTCTCAAGGTGTGGTCCATGACGTTACGATATGCAACAAAAAATCGATTAATTGAGATTGTATTCCCACTCAACTGCGGTTATAGCGCGAGCAGCGACCGTGGCATGTCCACGGTACGAAAATGGTTGATTAAGTATATGACAATAGAAAGTAAAGTGAGAATATATAAAACATGCGATGGACCTGTAATTGAATATGCTATTGAAACTAGAGCTGATTGTCGACGTCGTCATCATTGCTGGACCTCATAGTCAAAGATCTCCTCGCCATTCCTACATAATTTCGAGCTGCTCCTTATTTAACACCTTGTGGATAGTAGACAAACTTTAAGCTCACCAGCGTCTGCGTGGTCTTTCCCTAGTCGTGGAGGACTGATCAAATGAAGTGTATTTTCTTTTATTTACAATTTATTTTGAAATATCTCGTGGATAGTAGACAAACTGTTAAGTCACCAGCGTGTGCGTGGTCTTTCTTTAGTCGTGGAGGACTGATCAAATGAAGTGTATTTTCTTTTATTTACAATTTATTATAAAATATCTCGTGGATAGTAGACAAACTTTAAGTTCACCAGCGTCTGCGTGGTCTTTCCCTAGTCGTGGAGAGCTGATCAAATTAAGTGTATTTTCTTTTATTTACAATTTATTTTATTTGAAACTACACTGTAGTAAATGCTTTATATGGTTATATTGAAACTGAAAATAACCGTGTTAAGGAATTCTCCTATTTATGTAGTATTTTCTTAAATGACGGAGGAGTTACGAAACACATTGAACGGCATGTAGCGATAGAAAAAATACAATAGGGCACTAAAACACATATATGTACTGGACAATATCAAAGTCTGCTAAAATGATGATGACCTTCGTGGTGTAGTTGGTAATGTGCTTGTCTCCCAAACCGGAGTTTGCAGATTAGATTACCGTTGAAACTTTTGATTTTTTTAAAGGATTCCGGTCTGGTTTTCCCTTAAAGCCTCTTTCACATATTTCTGGTTGGGTAGAAGATATTGTCACATGTCAATAATCTAGCCAGGTTGTACTGTATGCAATGAAAGTGTAATACAATACAATACAATAGTCCACAGCAGAATTCTAGTACTAACGTAAATGTATGTAAATGAGACATGTACATGGAAAAAGACTAAAAGGACCCGAATAAATGCTTTACAAATGTATGCAATGAGAATAGTATATGGGAGGATAATGTATGACAGAATAATATATGGGAGGATAATATATAACATAATAATATATGGGAGGATAAAGTATGACAGAATAACATGTGGGGGATAATGTATGACAGAATAATACATGGGGGATAATGTTTGACAGAATGATATATGGGGGATAATGTATAACAGAATAATATATGGGGGGATAATGTATAATAGAATAATATATGGGGGGGATAATGTATAATAGAATAATATATGGGGGATAATGTATAACAGAATAATATATGGGGGATAATGTAAGACAGAATAATATATGGGGGAATAATGTATGACAGAATAATAATAGGGGGGGGGATAATGTATAACATAATAATATATGGGGGATAATGTATAACATAATAATATATGGGGGGATAATGTATAACAGAATACGGAATAAATTGATTAGGAATGAATGTGAATTTATGGCTGTTGTATTAAGTAAAATCTAGAAGAGCACTCTGAGATGGTTTGAACACGTAGAACGAATAAATGAAGACTAACAAAACAAATACACAATACAAATGTGAGTGAAAAGCGTGGCAGAGGAAGACAAAGGAAAATGTGTCTGGATCAAGTGTATGATATTTTGAAAGAAGGAAATTTAAAAAATCATAGAAATCGTAGGAGTTGTATAAGAAGGTGTATGGATGTAGAAGAGGCGAAAAGTGTGGGTTGCGATAAGAAAGCTTGTTACTATCTCCTCCCTGCCTACTCAAACTGGAAAATTGTATTTATACTAATGTATTTATACTAAACATTTTTTCCCATTTTTACATCGGTGCATAGGGAAAATCCTGTTACAGTGCCCGGCGGTAAGTAATACACATCGGGCTAAGAAAGAGGCTTCGGCTTTGTAGAGCGTCGTCTCTGTCATTTATACACGTGTTCCGTCGCGTCGTCGCGTACCTGACTGTAAGCGCATCGTGCGACAGAGACAACGCTCTACAAAGCCATGTGTATTACATACCGCCGGGTACTGTACCTCGCTAGATCAATCCGTCGCTGATTACAGATTTAAAACGTTTTAAATTCATTATTTGAAAAAATAATGTCGAAAAAAAAAATTTAACAGTTGTATAAGGTCTTTCGGAGTGTTGTATGACGTAGTTTGGCTTATGATGCCGACGTTTCGAAAACGTTGCAGTTTTCATAATCAGGGCTTGTTCGTAGTCAAACTCCCCATACTCGATACGTACCGGATACCACGTGGCATCAGACTCTCAACCGTAAGGCTAAGACCACACCAAAGTGCTTCGCTAGGTGCTACGTGACTAATAGACTAGGTGACTTCATGCTTGGCCACACCAAAGTGCTTCGCACAAATTAATTTGACATTTGGTAGCGGTTGAGTCGACAAACGACGCCACACTCAAAACTAACAAATTTCATTACAACTTACCTATCTTTATTTACTTCCTGTGCAACTTCATTCCAAAGTGATTTTATTACACGTAATTTTTTGTATAATTTGCTCGATGTGTTCCACAACGGCTCCCTTTTATACAATGCGGTGCATTGGTTCGCTAGGATATACCGCCTAGTTCGCAGCGTAGCTCTAAGCATCAAGCAAGGCTTCTACCTGTGTGGCCGATGCCTAACGTGAGTGCGTGGTTTCTACCCACTACATGATAACAAGTTTAGTGGTCGTTTCGATTTGATAAGGGGTATCATGCTGATTTGAGGTAGAATCCATTGTCTCTGTTAATATTGTTCGAATGTTTATATGGTATATTTATATTTCCTCTTTAATTTGGATTGCCGAGTATTTTTGGTTCAAGTGAAAATCGGTGGCCTGTGTCGACAAGTCCTGAAGATGAAAACTGCAACGTTTTTGAAATGTTGGCGTCATAAGCCAAACCACGCGGTACAACGCTATGAAAAACTTTATACAACTGATACGAAGAACCATGAAAAACATATTTGTCAGACAATAAAATTGAATAAATATATTAACAAAAGAAAAGAAAAATTTACGTTGAATTCCAACATCAAACAAACAAAAAATACGGGTTAGGAGTCAAGATTTAAAAAAAATACACGAATGGGCATTCAATTAAAACAAGGCATGTACACAATTATTATAATATTTAAATGAATGCTGTCATATTATTTAAGTACAGAATTTATATAACGGGACGGATTTGAAGGCTAAGATATTGCATCCAATATGCAGTAACGTTTGTTTTTTATTCACATATTCTGCCTGTAACAAGCGGGTCAGAGGCGCGACTTTGTCCAGCTGAACAACTTGTTTTGATCACATTAAATAACGGATATGTTTGATATAGCACCGTCAATACAAGTATACAATAATACAAATAAAATTACAGTTTATATAGTACCACCACGACGGGAATGCGCCTATAGTTCGGAAATTCTAGGATGAGTCCTGTGACAGCTCACAAATTTGCCCCAATACAACCTTGTAACGATGTTCAATAATTTTAATTATTTTATTAACTTGAATATAAACCTCAATTCTAATAAATAGCAAGTTATTTAGGTAAATACATTACATAAGGTTGTATTGGGGCAAATTTGTGAGCTGTCACAGGACTCATCCTAGAATTTCCGAACTATATATAGTTAAGTCTCTTGTCTTCGAATGCGCCTATATTTCGGAAATTCTAGGATGAGTCCTGTGACAGTTCACAAATTTGCCCCAATACAACCTTGTAACGATGTTCAGTAATTTTAATTATTTTACCAACTTTAATATAAGCCTCAATTCTAATAAATAGCAAGTTATTTAAGTAAATACATTACATAAGGTTGTATTGGGGCAAATTTGTGAGCTGTCACAGGACTCATCTTAGAATTTACGAACTATAGTTAAGTCTCTTGTCTTCGAATGCGCCTATATTTCAGAAATTCTAGGATGAGTCCTGTGACAGTTCACAAATTTGCCCCAATACAACCTTGTAACAATGTTCAGTATTTATTTATTTCTTTTATTTTTTATTTATTTTATCAACTTTAATATAAACCTCGATTGTAATAAATAGCAATGTATTTAGGTAAATACATTACATAAAACTAACAATAATGACAAATTAATACATCTTGTTACAAATTAGCAAAAATATGTCAGTTTGTTAAAATCAAATAATATTTGGTGACGTTTGTCAAAAATCACTACGTTAGACTGCATTGGCTAGGGATGGGGTATTCGATAATTGGATTTTCGATTTTTTTATACCTAAAATGAAATGTTCGTAATTAGTATTAATTCATAGTGGATCTTGGCCTATTTAAAGATATATACAAATCATACAATACATTAGAAAGTCAGTATAATGAAAATTAGGAATTAAAACGTCAGTTTAGAGAGAAACACTTTTTCGATTTATAAAAAAAACTATTCGATTTGTAAAAAAAAACGATTTTACCCCATCTCTTTAAGACATGACGTTTAAAACGCCACACGACTCATCCTAGATTTTCTGAACTTTAATCTCAAATGTATCACTATATAAAATCGCTACCATTAATGATACTCGATAAGCGATCATTCTTGATCTTTAATTGGTCCATAATATGAATCCATACCTTAATTATGGGTCAGCTACTGAATTTAATTTTCCTACTTACAGTATTTATTTATTTAAATAGTTTTTTTTAAGATTTAATACGTTTTCTATTTTTAAATTGACGAAATCAATAAAATTCAGATTACAGGACCTATTCTAGAATTTCTGAACTATAGTTAAGCAAGTGAGAGACGTGGAATACATATATTTGAAATGTGATGCTGGAAAAGGATGTTGCGAATTCTATGGAAGGTAAGACGAAAAAATGTCATCATTCTGGAAGAACTGAGAACCACCGACAGATTGTCGACAATATACTTACAAAGAATCATCCGATTATTTGGACACATTGCTCGTGCCCAAGAATACAGTTTGGAGAAGATTGTGACCACTGGAAGCGTGTAAGGACGTTGCATAAATAGAAGAATACCAATGAGTTGGACTAACCAAATGAGAGACGCAAGAGGATTATTCTTAAAGACTGCTCTTTGAACTACGAAGTGCAGAGACAGATGGAGAGGATTCTTCAAGGGCTATCATGGGAGTCGAGATACTCAGTTATGAGCAACACGATATGATGATGATGATATAGTGCCTTTTGGAGAATAGACTCTTCTCAAGGGTGCTCTAACTCGAAATTCGAACCCACTATTATTTATAGATTAAAAATATTATAAATAAAAATCAATCAAATAAATAATAGGTTTATTGATAGCAACATAGTATGTACAGATTATATTTAAATAACACTTCTAAAACAGAAGCTATCAAAAGGTCTGGGCTCATCTAATAGCATCCCCTCGGCCAAGATACACCCCACCAATATAGGGCGAACCCAGCCACGGGGACACCAGATATTTTTCAGCCCACACCCTTGAACACGTAGAACAAGAATATATAAAAAAAATAAACACAGAAAATAAATAGATGACAAAAAAAAAGTACATTCAAGAGAGAAGACACTAAAAGGTCCGGGCTCATCCCACAAACATTCCCCCGGCTGAGATACACCCCACCAATGTAGGGCGAGCCCGACCGCAAGGGCATCAGGGGGCTTCCATACCACACCCCCGCATATCTAGATTAAAGAATAAATAGAAAAAAAGAAAAAAAAAAAAAAACGTACGGCAGAAAACAAAATAAAAATAAAAATTACAATAAAAATAAGTTCTATGTAGGGATAGAGAAGTTACTAGTAGTTATAGCAATTAGATTAGGTTTCTGTACATGACAGACGAAACCTTTGTAGATCTTCCGATATGTGATAGTAACACATTCGGTTTTAGGTGTAGGTGTGAAATGTTTAATTACGCAAAAACTGTAAAAGTTTTATCATAATACCCTGCCCTATTGGATAGACCAAGACGATCCAATTCATCAAAATAAGTCAGCCACAAGTTGAAATTTTTCACATAATGATTTATGTATATTTTCGAACTATAGTTCAGAAAATGTAGGATGAGTCCTGTGACAGCTCACAAATTTGCCCCAACACAACCTTGTAACGATGTTCAGTAATTTTAATTATTTTATCAACTTTAATATAAGCCTCAATTCTAATAAATAGCAAATTATTTAGGTAAATACATTACATAAGGTTGTATTGGGGCAAATTTGTGAGCTGTCACAGGACTCATCCTAGAATTTCCGAACTATAGGTATGAAGTTTTTACTGTAGTCTGATTTCTTGACAGCAGAGACAGTCATCTAACTGAATAGGGATGACAGATCCATATTTTCTGCATCAATTGACCGATTCAGTGCAATGGTCTGGCTGGTGATAACCGTTTGAAGAAGGCTCTTGAGGCTTTCAGAAAGATTTTTAATTTAATCTTGTGGATGGTAGACGCTTATGCTTGTATTTATTTATTTTGTGTAAACCGCTAAGATGCTAATATGATATTGTAATTTATTTTTAACAAACACTGTTTATTCCACTTTTTTATGACGGTATAACCCTACCGGTTTCAAGGCTTTCACCTCATCTTCAGGGGAGCGCAAACAAGACTAAATGCTGTTCGGACTGGTACCGATATAGACACTTCAACGGTTGGAGGCGGGAGGGGTGAGGGGAAGGCTAGGTATTATTTCGGCCAAGAGCGGGGAGATTTTGGGGAAATAACTATTCAACAGATGCTCTGATCTGTATATTGACTTAGAAATTTCTAGGGCCTCCAATCTGTCCAATCTATTTCCGTTGTCGCTAATATGTAAGAATTTGGCATCATTGATAGAAAAAATATGATTCTCACGGTGACAATGATTAGCCATTTCAGAATAAATTAGAGGATTTGTTAAGGCAGATTGGTGTTCACGAAATCTCTTTTCAAAAGATCTTCCTGTCTTTCCTATATAGAAATTATCACAGTCCTGGAAACCATCAAAAAAATTGCTACAAATAATGGCTATCCTGGAAGCCTCATTGATTCACTTTTAAAAAACAAAACAAAAAAGAAACTCATAAAAGATTATATATTTAACGACACCTATAAGCATACCTATAAATGGAGCAAAGTCCTATTTATAAAAAATATATCAAATGAAATAACCAAAAATATTCCAAGTCACATAAAGCCAGCTTTTTACACTAACTTCAATCTCCGGAAACTCTTATTTAATGGGAAAGGCAAAAATGGAATACTTAACAACAGTGGTGTGTATAAACTTTTATGTGCTGACTGTGATAATTTCTATATAGGAAAGACAGGAAGATCTTTTGAAAAGAGATTTCGTGAACACCAATCTGCCTTAACAAATCCTCTAATTTATTCTGAAATGGCTAATCATTGTCACCGTGAGAATCATACTTTTTCTATCAATGATGCCAAATTCTTACATATTAGCGACAACGGAAATAGATTGGACAGATTGGAGGCCCTAGAAATTTCTAAGTCAATATACAGATCAGAGCATCTGTTGAATAGTTATTTCCCCAAAATCTCCCCGCTCTTGGCCGAAATAATACCTAGCCTTCCCCTCACCCCTCCCGCCTCCAACCGTTGAAGTGTCTATATCGGTACCAGTCCGAACAGCATTTAGTCTTGTTTGCGCTCCCCTGAAGATGAGGTGAAAGCCTTGAAACCGGTAGGGTTATACCGTCATAAAAAAGTGGAATAAACAGTGTTTGTTAAAAATAAATTACAATGTCTTTAAACCTCCACAACGTTAATGCCTTAACTATAAACAACATAGCTAATATGATAGCCCATAAGAGTATTAAAGTACCAAGTTTGGAAGTGTAAAAATACTGAAAAGAGATTAATAAATATGTACTGTAGAAATGCGTACACTGCAAAGAATACATGGTAGGAAAATGTTTGACAGACTATGGAGTAAAGTGATTTAAGAAGAATGTGAATTTAAGAGTGATGTATTGTATTAAATTAGACGAAAAAGAGCACTCTGAGATTGTTTGGGCACGTGGAACGAATGAATTAAGAAATACTAAGAAAACAAATATGTAGAGCAAATGCGAATGAAAGGCGTGGTAGAGGAAGATCAAGAAAAGTTTGGATGAATCAAGTTTATATTTTGAAAGAAGGAAAAGTAAGATGTTAGAAAATCGAGTTATATGTGAGGTGTATTGATGTAGATGGTGGCGAAATATGTGTGGCGAGATAGGAAAGTCTAGCGTTCTGCCCTCTCTGCCTACCCCAGCAGTTAGACGGCGTGATGGTATGTATGAAATGAAAAATAAATTATTTGAGGGGAGGTGTGTTTTCCGCATATACTCGTACGAGTATATGTATAATTCCTGTTGTTTTCATTGATTTTAAGCTGGATTCTCGCTTGAATTATTTTCAATAAGGAACATGAAACGCGAGAGAAAATCAAGAATCAACGGAAGTTTATCAAGATTTTGAAATTATTATGTAAATGAGAACATTGAATAATTAAATGACATTGTATTGTGCATACGAAAGGCCGGTTTCATAACGATAATTAATTTGGTTGTCTGATAAACCAAAATG
The DNA here is from genome assembly GCA_949825065.1 of Odontocerum albicorne. Classification (NCBI taxonomy): domain Eukaryota; kingdom Metazoa; phylum Arthropoda; class Insecta; order Trichoptera; family Odontoceridae; genus Odontocerum; species Odontocerum albicorne. Next base: position 3,824,414 of record OX463840.1, on the reverse strand, counting down.
CTTTACAGAACGCGCCACGTGGTATATCTTCGATAATAATTGGATTTCGTGATTGAATTTTAATCAATTAGATTTCTTTTATGATTAAAATTAAGTAGATAAGTGAATATTCGATTATAATTCTTAGATGTATTAAGAATCATCTGTGATGAATATAAGCTACAGTACCCGGCGGTAAGTAATACACATTGTGCTTAAGAAAGAGACTGTCGGCCATAATCGGCTAACTTCGGCCTTGTACATCGTCGTCTCTGTCATTCATACACGTGTTCCATCACGATTTGTCAAGCGTTCTAGGGTGTGGTCGCTCGGTGAGACGACGTTCTACAAAGCCAAAGTTAGCCGATTATGGCCGACAGTCTCTTTCTTAAGTCCGATGTGTATTACTTACCGCCGGGTTCTGTACATCGCTACTGCTCTACCTTTTATTAGTTAGATGGTGACTTTAGATATTTTTGACACAAATTTGCTTTAGTATAACTTTTGCAGCGAATGAAATAATTTCTTCTTCTTACTAGCTCCATCTCACTACGTAGGGTTAACCTTTCGAGTTCTTTTTTTCCAGAGTTGCCTGTCGTGGACTCAAAAAAAGACACTCCCGATTTTGGATAGCTTTCTTCGCATTATCCATCCATCTTTTATTTGGACTAACTTTGCGTCTTTTCCCTTCAACCTTTGAACCGAAGCAACATTCGGCCAACACACTCTTCGGGTCTTCTAGCAATGTGCCTACATTAATTTAGTTTGTCATTTATGGGCGCAACTTTGAGACTTCCTGTATCATCGCCAATAGCTTATTGTATCACAACCAATAGCTTATTGTATCACCGCCAATAGCTTACTGTATCACCACCAATAGCTTATTGAATCACCGCCAATAGCTTACTGTATCACCACCAATAGCTTATTGTATCACCGCCAATAGCTTACTGTATCATCGCCAAAAATTGACACGTCGTTTTTATTTTATTTTTGTAGCGAATATTTTCCATTGTAGTAAAAAAGCCTAAAGCACCGAAAAAAACATTTTTTTCCTATCTTGAAATTGACACCAAAAAACCGTTCAGTCTATTTTTGTAAACAATAGCTGAAAAAATGCGCTAAACTATTACCTTTCGTAATAATATACATTTAGCACTTTTAGAATGAAGTTAGCAATGAAAATTTTGTTTAAACGACGTATAATTCGAGAATTACGAAACTGTTGCAACAACATATCAAAATCTGACATAAAAAAATTAAATTAATTGTTTCATATAAAATTACAATACCAAGAGTTAGAGCTAATAAGTAAAACCCCACACCGTTCCTGGCGAAACCCTCAATATAACAGGATTACGGGTATGAAATTTGCAAGCTATAAACCAAAATAGACGTTCAAATCGTGATTCTAACTAAATTACGATCAGTCGTTAGGAATTAACTTGAATATTAGATAGTTTATTGTTTATGGCAGTCGCTGTAAGTAATTGTCAGTAATTTTACTTTGACGACCTCCATGGCCTAATTGGTAAGGTGTTTGAATTCCACCCGGGGGTCAGATTCGATTCCCGATTGTACCCGATAAAAAAAAATGTTACCTATAGTTCGGAAATTCTAGGATGACTCCTGTGACAGCTCACAAATTTGTCACAATACAACCTTGTAAACTCCTTGAGCGTAAGAAGAGATCTGCGTCTCCTGGTATACGTTGTCAAACTCGTTCGAGGAGTTGTGAGCTGTCCAGCATTACTACAATGATTAGCATTAAATGTTCCTAACAATTACACTAGACTGCGGCGGCAAGAACTGTTCTCAATAACATACGCAAGAACGGGTCTTCCAGCCGCTATGCCTGTTGGAAGGACCTTAACTCTTCTGAACGGGACTGCTTCTTATATTGACATATTTCATATCACATTACCAAAAGCAAAAGTAAATTTTCTTCTTAGATTGAGCGCGTTAGAAAGCGCTCATCAACATACTTAAGTGACTGAATATATGTGTATCATATGTTTGTGTGTATATACTCGTTTGTATGCATATGCATTATTTTTTATTTTATATAATTTTTTTATTTTTTTCTATCTAATTTTTCTTCTTTTTTAATGTCTTGTATTTTTCAAAGTAATTGGGCTAAGCCTGTTTTGAAAAAATAAAAAATAAGGTTGTATTGGGGCAAATTTGTGAGCTGTCACAGGACTCATCCTAGAATTTCCGAACTATAGTCTCGGTAGCACTGGGGAACAACGTTTTTGCTTCCTGGAGTTCGATACATATTTTTAATGCAGTTTCGGATGCTGATTTTATTGGTATCATTAAAAAGCCTGTATCACGTATTGGTATCATTAAAAAGCCTGTATTGCGCTCATGGATTGGTTTTAATTGTAGTCCAGCAATAATCCGCTAGCATGGTTGGATTCCATTTTCTCTGGTATCGTTTTTCCATCATTGATATATCCTGATGAAAGCGCTCTCCATGCTCGACGCATAAGCGTCGAGCATGGAGAGCGCTTATGCGTCGAGTCTCCATTGAAATTGTTTGTTATTGCTCATTATTGATTATTGTTAGTCATTGTTGTTATTATTAGTTATTGTTAGTTATTGTTATTATTGTTAGTTATTGTTAGTCATTGCTATTATTGTTAGTTATTGTTAGTTATTGTTAGTTATTATTGATTAGTTATTATTAGATTATTATTGTTAGTTATTATTAGATTATTGTTAGTTATTGTTAGTCATTGCTCCATGGAGCATTCAATGGAGGGCACCAAGGTTATTAGGAAAAATAAATCAATGTGAGAATGGAGAAAATAAATTTTCAATGACACATTGCAGCCTAAGTGTTTATATGCAATCAACAATTCATCTACCAACTGCAAATAGTTTTCACTCTTTTTGTTGCCAAGAAAATTTGCACATACAAGTTTGAAGGCGTCCCAAGCTGAATTTTCGATGGAATTCAGAATTGCATCAATCGCTTCATCTCTTAAAATTTGACGAATTTGTGGACCCACAAATATTCCTTTATTTTAGCCTCACGTATACGTGGAAACTTCTCTGTTAAATACTTGAAGAGTTCACCGTCTTTATTCGTGACCTTAACGAATTTTTTCATGAGACCTAATTTAATATGTAAAAAGGTGGCACGAAAATTTTATTGCTGTCCACCATTTAACCGCGCTACAGTAAATTCACGTAAACAGAAACCGTTTAAGTGGAGGAATTACGACTTAACAATAAAAAACTTTAATGTGCTGTTTTGAATCATATGTGACTTCAATAATACTCCAAAAATATATATTTATAAGCTAGAATGCACTTGCAGGAAATTAAATTTCGACGGAAAAAAAAACGTATCAGGGCTCTCTGGTAATCGAACCCCGGGTACTAAGCAAGCATACTAACTTGACCACGGCATCGACAAAGTAAAATCATTATTACTATTGGAATGCGTTTGTTTTCTAATTAACGCAAAGCTTAAATTAACAATTATAAAAACAAGTCTACTCTTGATTATAAAAGTCATAAATCATAACATATAAGGCATAGACCATATTTATTACGAGTAGATCTCTACATTTTTTTGTGCAGAAGAGATCTATACTTTTATAAATATATTTCATATCACTTTTCATATGACAACATTCAATACTGAATCACTCGTTGAATATTTATTGATCACAAAAAAAGAAAATGCGCTGAATTTCAATAGACCGCCTGCCACCCGGTCATGCGTGTGGAATGGATGAAAAACTCGCATTTCTCAGCAGCAAATTGCAAATTGATGGAAACATAGAAGCCAACACATTTCAGCAAATATTACCAGGGTCGGAACTTTCAACAGCGCTAATGCAAAACTATAATATATCCAGAATAAATGTTGCTAAACTTAAAACAAGAAAATAAATAATTTATAAATACTTACCTCAGATGGCAATACAATACACGCACAGCTTTAGGGCCTGTCCAAATGAGGCGTATTACATGCGTTTCGAATTAATTAATTTAAGTTGATCTAGTTTCGCGGTATTTATAAAATTTACGTACATGTATGTTTCTATAAAATGTCTTCTTCCTCCTAACTCAATCGCACGGAGGAAGAAGACATTTTATAGAGACATACATGTTCGAAAATTTCATAAATACCGCGAAGCTAGATCAATTTACCTTGGTTAATTCGAAACGCGCTACTCGAATCGCGCGTAAAACGCCTCATCTGGACAGGGTCTTAGCCTCCGGGACAATTTTTCTCCAAATCAATCGGTCACTCACTATCTCCTCCCAGTCTCTCAAGATCTGGTTAACCGTTATCTAAAAAAGCTCTGCCTCGATCTACCATGTCATCTTCCGTGTTTTTGAGACTGTATAAATGATATTTGATGGCCGTGTCACTTGAAATTTGTTTACATGGCATATATATGCAAACCTTCGTGACCTTAATAAGTGGTTGTCACGTTCATTTTCAAGTTTTTTCGTTGTCTCAGATTCCACTTTAATGTATCTTCGAAACTACAGGTTTTTATGGGTACAATTATCGAATACATTCACAGCTTAGTATTCCAGGAAAGGGACTTAGAGCTATGTAGTTTTTTAAGCCGCTGTTGCTCTGTTTCTTCATTGGGTCTGCATGTCTATGCCCAACTCATTTTTGTTAGTGAGATCCTACCCAGGTATACGAAATTTCAATCTATTCAATCACATCCTTTCCTATCGTGACTGATTGAAGGGTGGCCTTCTGAAGTAGTATAACTTCGAAGATCGCATACGTTTGATTATATCTGTGTTAATATTCAACTCGACTTCAGAACAGCAGAATCCTTTAATACAGGTTACATGGAAAATAAATCTTAAATATTAACCATATATTTAAAAAAAAATGGACTTATATATCCATTAAGAATCCAACACATATTTTTTAGATATTTGAGGAAACAACACTGAATGCTATAAGCGTATATAGATAAAAAAAATACAACTCTCATATTTTCTCATTAAGGATTAAAACATATTTATTCGACATTTGAAATGAATCAGTTAAAAATGTTTTTCTGAGTTGGGTGTTTTTCGGTTATTTACGATTAAAAAATAAGGGCTCCATATATTCCAAAACCACATTTTAGATAAAAAGAGGTTATATATAAATAAGAAGCGTGTTCTGCGATGATAACCTATACTTGAAACTTCGACAACGGTTAGTCAAATGCTACGTTTGGTCAGTGTTATTACATGGAGTGGAATCATGGACCCTCAAAGTTGGTTGTATGAACCGACTGGAAGCATTCGAAATGTGGATGCACCGGAGAATGCTACGGATACTCTGGACGGATATGGTCAGCAACACAAGGATTCTTCAAAGAGCCAAAGTTGATAGAGAGTTGATGACTAATATTAAAATCCGAAAGGTGTCCTACTTGGGTCATGTATTTAGAGGAGCAAAGTACAAATTACTGCACCAAGGATGATCATGCAAGGCAAAATAGACGGTCGAAGAGGTGTTGGCAGGAGACAAATCTCCTGGCTCCGCAATATACGTGATTGGACTGGTATAAGGAGCGTGGGGGATCTTTTTCGGGCTGCCGGGGACAAATATGTCTACTCTCAGGTGATATTCAACGTTGGAGGGACCTGATATGACACTGGGAAGAAGATATATTAGACCTCAAACTAAAACGTTTTTTATTTTGCTAAAAAAAGATGTCTATAGAATAAAAACTAAACTAAGTATCAGGAAAAACGATATAATGTATAGATAAGTAAAAACATTAAGGAAACTTAAAAACATTTATTTACACATACTCCAGTAACTTGATTAATAAACTTGAGCGCGATTTGAAGTCAAGGGCCCTGTCGGCCATGTCTTGTGCTATATTGTTTTATTACATTCCAAAGAAAAACTTGACCATAGTCTCAACACGAACTGGTCACGAATCTCCTTTAGGTCGACCGTGAGCTAACTGTAGCATTCCCACGGGACGAAAGGGCCTGTATACATATTTTTTGACCTTGTGTCAAGTTAGATTATTAGATTGCCTGCATGTATCGTTTAAACATAGTTTGATCGTTGTGACGTTCGTGTAAGAAACCTCGCGACAATCGCAGTCGAATGGAAATCCTGCTTTATAAATCGAAACAGGCGATTCAGATTTACATTGTGATTCATGGAATACGATGATACAAATTCAAGATAACGCTGACGGTGATCAGCCACTTGAAATGTTTTGACAGACACATGTTTGGAGAAATTTGAAGTGTAAGTCCGGCCCTGCGTGTATTGTCAATCACTTCTCTCTTCTTTTTTACAAAAATAGTCAAAACCAGTTCATCTGTAACTGTGGGCCGTGTTTCGAAAATTGATTTAATTTTTATCTTGATTTCATATACTGATTTTATTCAACAAATATTGACACATCCCTAAGGTATAATGTACAAAAAGGAGGTCTATAATTACCACACCAAAAGTTGCAATGACTTGCGAAGTCCAAAAAATCAAAAGTTAAAATAACTTATATTACTAAGGTTTCAAAATGTTTATGGAAATACCATAAGGTGCTTCATACGATAAGGATAAATATTTAATACTGTGAAGCGAAAAAAATGTAAGTTCTCGGATGTAAAACGATAGCTGTAAGTTAATTTGGTTGAAACTTATTTATCATAATTTTTAAACTAAAGAAATTAACAAACAAATAAACAATAACTCAAACCATATTATATTTTCCCTTTTGGGGTACACTGAGAAAACATGATGCAAAACTTTCTTATCACCTCAAACTTCGCGCCCAGTCTGGTATATTTATTTCGCAGATCTCATTTTTTGTTTTTATGCGAATAAAATTAAACAAAGAAGAAACAATGTGTACTAAATGAGTTTGAAGTGTTCACCGTAAGGAAAATAATATTTCCCTTTTTTTCACAAATTATACATGTCGTCATTGCGTTCTTAATTCATCTTATGTATCTATAACGACGTAAAACATACGCTGACTTATATGCACTGCGATTATATATAAACGTGTATATAACATAAAAAAAAATCCATCCAGACATCCGAAATAGTCCAATGGTACCCAAGAGGCATAAAGAGGCCCAGAAGAAGACCGAAGGTACGCTGGATAGATGTAATCAGGAAGCATGGCAGCATCACATGGCATCAACGAGCAAAAAAACGAACTACTTGCAGTCAACTTGGGGAGACCTTCATCCAGCAGTGGATCGACCCTGGTTGACAGTGATGATGATGATGATATAACATAAATAATAGTTTTATAGTTAATAACTATAAATTATTATTTTACATTGAAAACCTCTGTCTCAGATTTAATATTATCCGGATTTACAATTCAAACCAAATTAACTCAAAAAACATATTGATAGAAATAAAAATTAACAACAAATAAAATTCATTTTCTTTACATAAAAAAAATATAATTGTTGAGCGCTGTCGACCCACGGGTTAAGGCTTTGTAAGATCTTTTTTCACATGATCCAAGTAAATACGTGAAAGCATAGATCACGCTCGGCATAATACAAAATTTAAAAAAATATCCGAACCGTGCACGTTGCGTCTCTCTCTTTAAAGCAAATCAATACCGCGGAAAAGGATCACAAAACTTGAAAGTTCAGTTGAGATCATCGTATTGTAAATTCAAGCACCTGCGCTCGAAGGCAGGTAGGTCCGCAACAAGTGATGGGTAGGTACCCGATTCAGTCGGTGTAAGGACGAACTATAGTGAGGTCGTGTGAACCCACCATTACAATAAACAATTATTATCGATGATAGATTTCGAATAAAAAAATGGCGGTTGAGCAAAAATTTAAAAAAAGGCGGATGTGATTGCATTTGTGTTAATAAATTAAAGTGTTTCGTTGACAGTGATTATTTTTAATATATATAAAAAATTCTATATTTAATAAATAATCTAGTGATGCAGTGTAATTTTTCATTGTGATGAAATTTATAAATTTAGCATTGATAACAATATTTCCAAGTGTTTAATCATATTTATTTGTTGACATTTTTAAAGACTAAAAAGTAAACAAGAGGATGGTAGGTTTTTCGCTATATTTTAAAATTACGTTTATTACTATTTAATTTGATGTTTTTCAAAATAATTTCTCTATGAAACTTCAAACCATATTAAATAATACATTTAAAAAATATCAAAATGATATTTCGAAGTAGAAAATAACTTTATGTATGTACAATCAAATGTGATTAGTAGGTAAATACTTTCAACTGACAAATTGTATTTTTTGCTACAAACCTAACAGCAAAATATTTGCTAGAGAAGATCAGACTTAATTATCCATTTTTCATCTCGAATTTAATATTTCATTAAAATATAGTACTGTCAACAAGTAACAATGGTGGATGTCAAAATAATCACTATCCCAACTTATTTTGCTGTAATTTTTTAATAAATAATCAAATTAGCATACATTACGGCAATATTTTATAAAAAATATTTCGTTATTTAGTGTTTACACGATAACAACTGATTTTTTTTACCCATATTAAATTCAGTTATAAATAAGTGTTCCAAATCTTTCTAGCTATTTATAATGCATTACGATTTTTCGACAAACACAAAAATCGAGTTACTTTTTTTTTCATGAAATTTCAGCAGAATATATCGTCGAGTTACTGCCAAAAAATGTAACGAACGAAAACTTATTATTTAGATATCGCAGTTATAAAATTTGAAACGTTTATTTTCAAATTTCAGTTTATTATTTTATCAACTTGAACAAGATTTAATTGTCTTCGTCATTTCCTCAGTCTTTCGCTTCCTCGATATCCATTTATATAAATTTATAAGTTTTTCACAGCGTGTCTGACTATTTTTCGGTTTTTTTCTTGGTAAGTTATTATACATAAAACGCCATTCCTATGTCAGGGTAGGCTAGTTACTTTTTTTTTCATGAAATTTCAGCAGAATATATCGTCGAGTTACTGCCAAAAAATGTAACGAACGAAAACTTATTATTTAGATATCGCAGTTATAAAATTTGAAACGTTTATTTTCAAATTTCAGTTTATTATTTTATCAACTTGAACAAGATTTAATTGTCTTCGTCATTTCCTCAGTCTTTTGCTTCCTCGATATCCATTTATATAAATTTATAAGTTTTTCACAGCGTGTCTGACTATTTTTCGGATTTTTTCTTGGTAAGTTATTATACATAAAACGCCATTCCTGTAGGCATAAAGGATAAAGCGCCAGAATTTCCTATCTCGACACACACACACACATCTTAGCCTCTTCTACATCCATACATCTTCTCATACAATTTATTTGACTTTCTACGTTTCCTTCTTCCATAATATGATTCACTCGATCCAAATATACTTTCCTTGGTCTTCCTCTCACACGCTCTCCTCTCACATTCATACTATACTCATATATCTGTTTTGTTAGTCTTTCTTTATTCACTCGTTCTACATGTCCAAACCATCTCAGCGTGCTCTTCTTCATCTAACTCAACACATCAGCCTTAAGTTCACATTCATCCCTTATCATTTCATCCCGTATTTTGTCAAACCTTGTCCCTCCATGTATTCGTCTCAAAGCATGTATTTCTACAGCATTTATTCGGCTTCCTCAGTTTTTTCCAGGTCTACTTTTCACTCCCATACATCAAAGTTGGCATCAAAATACTATTGTGAACTATCATTTTAGCAAATTTTGATACTGTCCGGTTCGACTATTTATTTATTTATTATTATTATAACACATGACAAGAAATATACACAATTTGCGAAAGAAACAACAGGTAATTTAATTTGAACATAAAATTTTAATGCATCTGGGTTTGTTGCCTTTCATTTGTCGTATCCCCAGTAAACTAGGCTTTTGCCTGTATCTCACTGAGGATATTTAGCATGAAAAAATAAATCGATACTTCTTTCCGATTTTTGATTACACAAAAACAAAACCCCGTTGCACGCTCTCATCAATCTGACAAACAGTGACACTCAACTACAACTGGAAACATCTTATATGTATATGTATTAGTGCCCCATTGATTTTGTTTCCTATCGCTACACGCCGTTCGATATCCCTCTTGAATCTTCCGTCATCTGACAGAATACTACCCAAATAGCAGCTCAATTTGCTCCAATATTTCATTATTCATCCATATATTGCATTTACTTTTCTATCAACATTATTTTGGATTTTGCAGCATTCATTCTCAGATCTCTCTCTTCGCATCTCTCGTACTATTTACTTACCAAAGTCTGCAATTCATCTTCATTCTACGCCAACACTACCATGTCATCTACATACTATATATGAATACGCGTAAGTTTCCAGTTGACATTTATCATATATGCCATCAATTGATCTCTGTAGTTCCTTCACAAATGAAACTCTTTCTGGTTAGTTGTAAAAGATTGACACATAGATCAGATAGTACAGTATACAACGAAGATGTTAAAAATACAAATAATAAGCTATATTGTAATGTAATGACCACAGCAAAAACTTTATTAGGATTTCCGAATTTCCATCGTGAAGACACAAGATATGCACTTTTTTTCCATGTAGTGGACACTGTTATACTTCGGAAAGTCTAGGATGAACCGTGCGACGTTTGTCACAAAGGGATGGGGTAAAATCGTTTTTTTTTACAAATCGAATAGTTTTTTTACAAATCGAACAATTGTTTTTCTCTAAACTGATGTTTTAATTCCTAATTTTCATTATACTGACTTTCTAATGTATTGTATGATTTGTATGTATCATTTAATAGGCCAAGATCCACTATGAATTAATACTAATTACGAACATTTAATTAAAATCGATTTTCGAAATCGATTTTTGAAAATCCAATTATCGAATACCCCACCCCTAGCCAATGCAGACTAACGTAGTGACTTTTGACAAACGTCACCAAATATTATTTGATTTTAACAAACTGTCACATTTTTGCTAATTTGTGACAAGATGTATTAATTTGTCATTATTGTTAGTTTTATGTAATGTATTTACCAAAATAACTTGCTATTTATTAAAATCGAGGCTTATATTAAAGTTGATAAAATAATTCAAATTACTGAACGTCGTTACAAGGTCGTCGTTACGTTGTATTGGGGCAAATGTGTAAACTGTCACAGGGATCATGCTACATTTTCTCAAGCATAGCTAGGTCTTGGACCTTCTCAAGCATAGCTAGGTCTATACTGACTTTCTAATGTATTCTATGATTTGTATCTATCTTTAAATAGGCCAAGATCCACTATGAATTAATACTAATTACGAACATTTAATTTTAGGTATAAAAAAATCGAAAATCTAATTATCGTATAACCCATCCCTAGCCAATGCAGATTAACGTAGTGACTTTTGACGAACGTCGCCAAATATTATTTGATTTTAACAAACGGACATATTTTTGCTAATTTGTAACAAGATGTATTAATTTGTCATTATTGTTAGTTTTATGTAATGTATTTACCTAAATAACTTGCTATTAATTAGAATCGAGGCTTATATTAAAGTTGATAAAATAATTAAAATTACTGAACATCGTTACAAGGTTGTATTGGGGCAAATTTGTGAGCTGTCATACGGTTCATCCTAGATTTTCCGAACTACAGCGCAGATATCTCCTCACATATAAAACCACAGTATTTGGTTATCCTCCTTGATACTTATAAATACTGAGCAACTAGGGTGACATAACATATCTTTGCTTTATCCCTTTCGAAATATTAAACCATTCAATGAAGGTATAATTCACTCTAATACATGCCCTACCACGTATTAGTTTATGTAATACTACGCATTATACTCAAGAAAATGTAGCATGGTCCCTGTGACGTTTGAAATGTTATGTCTCAAAGGGATGGGGGTAAAATCGTTTTTTTTACAAATCGGATCGTTTTTTATAAATCGAAAAATTGTATTCTCTAAACTAACGCTTTAATTTCTAATTTTCATTATACTGACTTTCTAATGTATTGTATGATTTGTATAGTATATATCTTAAAATTTGCCAAGATCCACTATGAATTAATACTAATTACGAACATTTAATTTTATGTATAAAAAAATCGAAAATCCAATTATCGTATAACCCATCCCTAGCTAATGCAAATTAACGTAGTGACTTTTGACGAACTTCGCCATATATTATTTGATTTTAACAAACTGCCACATTTTTGCTAATTTGTAACAATATGTATTAATTTGTCATTATTGTTAGTTTTATGTGGTGTATTTACCTAAATAACTTGCTATTTATTAGGATCGAGGCTTATATTAAAGTTGATAAAATAATTAAAATTACTGAACGTCGTCACAAGGTAGTATTGGGGCAAATTTGTGAAACGTCACAGGGACCATGCTACATTTTCTTTAGTATAGTTTACGTTCAACGCCATATTACTTCAATATTTTCCATAGCTATTCCCTCTTATCATGCGGTCATGTGTTTTTTTCGAGCCCACAAACGTTCAATCAACCTTTTTTTTATTTTTTGCTATTCATTTTTCCACATGCATATGCAAAGAAAAAATGTAATCCTCGCACCCTCTTTCTCTTAATAAGGCACTCTAACTATCCCACAATTTCTATCAGAATTTTATTTATCACTAGCTGTACCCGGGCACTCGTTGCTGTGGCTCAGTATGGTTAAATGGAAAAGAAAGAAAAGAGAAAGCACACGTTTCTAATATGTTTAATTTCACAATGATTGTGGGTATACAATATTTTTGATGTATTTCAGCCACTCAGTCTGTCGCGTTCATCGCCGAGCTCGCAAATGATCGCGTCACTCCAAGAGGTCAATTTACGATATGATTTGAATTCAAATGAAAGATCGATTGCACTGAAAAAGAAGAAACAAAGTTAGAACAAAAACATATAAAAATGCGAAACATTAAAAAAGGAACTGAATAATATTGTTAAGTTCGTAGACGTCTTTGTTCTTGGAGGCAAGAATAGCTCGTTCACTCAGCCAATCGTGATTCTTATAATTGATTTGAATATTGGGAAATACTTTTTCAACCAATTCTTCTTTTGACATCACTAAATTGCAGAAGTTATGAGACAATGAAAATCGTCCTGAGATCATATCAACCGGCACCTTTCCGTTCCCAATTTCCAGCAATTGATGTGAGAATATCTCAGCTGATCGATCGTTTTGCAGCTAGACACGCATATTTGTAGTTAATTTCAACGTCTTTACGTGTCGCCATAAAGTAGAGTATTTCAGGCTACATATAAAATTGCGAAACATAAAAGTAACTAATTAAATGTTAAGGGAAGACAGAGAGATAATTGTAACTAATTAAATGTTAAGGGAAGACAAATAGATAATTGGAACTAATTAAAAAAAATCTCCGTTTCTACATACGATTTGATAGATTTTGAAATATAAACATAGAAATAAAATTATATTCTACAATATATAAAAAATATACCTTTGATATACGACCTATTTCAGCCACTGTCAGCCTGTCGCGTACATTCTGTTGAGAACGAACCAGTTCTGAATCTGCAGAACGTGATCCTCGTGCATCCTCAAGTCTGGCTACACGTCGTTCTGCTGCTTCCTCGACATTTTGATGAACTAAAGCAGATCGATTGCACTGAAAAAGAAGAAAGTTAGTTATAGCAAAACATATAAAATTGTGAAACATTAAAAATGAGTGAAATTGTGAAACATTAAGTTGTGAGACAATGAACTTCGTCCTGAGGTCATATCAACCTACACCTTTGCGTTCCCAATTTCTAGCAATTGATGTGAGAATATCTCAGCTGATCGATCGTTTTGCAGCTGGACACGCATTTGTCAAATAGGAGTATTGTTAAGTAAATACAGAGATAATTGGAACCAATTAAATGTTAAGCAAAGAGAGAGATTATTGGAATTAATTAAATGTTAAGGAAAGACATTGCAAACATTGCAAACTACGCACGAATTTAATTTGGATGTGACGTGATGGACGCGTCATTAATGAACACGTGAAACTTTTATTAATTCAAATGTATAAAACATACACAGATACATACCATGAATTCAAATGAAAATCAATCGATACAGTTTAAATTCACTGCTAATTGTACTGAAAAATAATAAAAAAAAACAGTTTAAACACACCGGATTAAAATTATTACGACGCGACACTACGAAGATGGCAGATAAAAATGGCAGATACAAATTTAGGATCCCCGCTGGAACCCAGATAAAAAAAATGGGATTTCAGTCTGGTTTTCACTTAGAGCCCATTAAAAAAAAACAAATTTCTGATTGGTTGTAAGAGATTGCCACATAGCAATAAACTCGCCAGGTTAAATAAAAAAAATTAAAATCCTTAGATATTATATAGTCATATTAGCCACGTTTACAAAGTCTACATTGGCTCAAGTGTCGCGAACGAATTGATTTCATACTTTATCTTTTTGTATTCAAGTCCCTTAATGGGATGTCTCCATTGTATCTTTCGAATCTGTGTCTGAAAGATGTTCCTTCGGAGAGCAGTAGAAATATGAGATCGATTTCTTCTTCATCGAATAAATTGATTGTTCTGAATCGATCCGATAGGGCTTTTGCCGTTACCTGTTCTTGGGGCGTGGACTGGTATAGTACAAATAGCGTGTACGGTGATGAAAATTTTCCGTAGACATTATTTCCTAAAAACCTACAGTTAAGTAGTTACGCCAAGCAATTAAGTATACCATATGGTTAGCAATATATCTACAATCGGAGTCCGATTTTTTTTGTCGACTCCGCTACTCTGGTTTCTTGCGCCAAGGATTTACAGCACTTCCCTACAGCCGAGGCCACACCAAAGTGCTTCGTTAGGTGCTAAGCTAGGTTTTACGTGACTCATATACTAATTGACTTCATGCCTGGCCACACCAAAATGCTACGCACAAATTCATTTGACAGTTGGGAGCGGTTGAGTTAACACACGATATCACTCTCAAAACTAACCAATTTCATTATAACTTACCATCTTTATTTACTTTCTGTGCAAATTCATTCCAAAGTGATTTTATTACAGGTACATTTTTGTATAATTTGCTCGATGGGTTCCACAAGGCTCCCTTTTATACATAGCTGTCATTAAAACTTCCGCCATATTGTAAATTAACCAACACGTCTGTTCGCTAGGAGATTCACTCGATGACTAATCATCATGCAACGTGGCGCGAAGCGTGCAGTGTGGCCACTGTGATAGTATGCGGTACGTTGGTTCGCTAGGATATGTCGCCTAACTCGCAACATAGCTCTAAGCATCAAGCGAGGCTCCTACCTGTGTGGCCGAGGCGTGAGAAAAGGTGGTGATATGTCACGCGCGCCTTCAAATAAAAAAACAACCCTTCCGGAATGAACGCAAGAACCAGGCAGGTTACTTTATGTGTAAAAGGAAAACAATACGAGTAGATAAAATTTTCATATTGATAAAAAAATAATATCAGAATTCTGATGTAAAAACTAATATAATTTTTTTTAATTACGAAAAAGAGCGACTGATATTGTAAGTTGAGGAAACTTGACTGTATAAGAACGGTCCTGCCTATTGCCCCATTATACGAGTACGGGACACCCCCGAATAATAAATCACTCGCCAGCACGGAATATCGAATAATTTTGTCAGTTGGCACGAGGTCGTCGTTAGGAACGCTATTATCTAAAAAATAATTATAATATACTCGTATGTATCTGGTATAAAAATGTTCAGGCCTTTTAGTTCTGCCTAAATACAATTTTTTAACCTTAAAATTTTGTGATTTGTATTCGCAGTCGGAAATCATATGCTTCAATCTTTAAGGCCGAGGCCACATCAAATGGCTTCGTTAGGTGCTAAGCTAGGTTTTACGTGACTCATATACTAGGTGACTTCATCCTTGGCCACACAAAAGTGCTACGCACAAATTCATTTGACAGTTGGGAGCGATTGAGTCAACACACGATATCACTCTCAAAACTAACCAATTTCATTACAACTTACCATCTTTATTTACTTTCTGTGCAAATTCATTACAAAGTGATTTTATTACAAGTACATTTTTGTATAATTTGCTCGACGGGTTCCACAAAGGGTTCCTTTTATACACAGCTGTTATTAAAACTTCCACCATCTTGTAAAATCACGGCGACACAGTAAAATTAACCAACACGTCTATTCGCTAGGAGATTCACTCGGTGACTAGTCATCATGCAACGTGGCGCGAAGCGTGCAGTATGGCCATTGCGATGGTATGCGGTGCGTTGGTTCACTAGGATATGTCGCCTAACTCACAGCATAGCTCTAAGGATCAAGCGAGGCTTCTGCCTGTGTGGCCGAGGTCTAAAGTGAAGTAATTAAACTTCCTTATTTAATGAAAAATGTATACGAAATCTAGCTTTAAGTATTAATTTCTTAAGTAAAAAATACTAACGACAATGCACCTCACATTGCGCGATTGATAATTCAAAAACTAATTGCGTTACGAAATATTTCCGCATCCGCCTTACTCAGCCGATCTTTCCTCGACTATTTTTCCCCTTTTCAAACACCGCGATAACTACTATATTTACGGCAGAAAAAAATCAATAATAGAGAAGCAGCAGAAAATGCCTTTAAATAATTATTTGATTATTATCCGCCTGAGTTTTATTCTATAGGTAATAAATACACTTGTAATTTGTTGGAAAAAATGCGTTGAATCAAATCGTTCTTACTTCAATTCATAAAGTTTATTTACTCTAAAGTTATGTTTGGTAAAGTAACGGAAGACAATGGAATCCTTTTAAAAAAAAAAAAGTGCGATAACATATTAATAATATATATCTGACACTCTATTATAGGGGTCTCCAAACTTTTTTGCCTAAGGGCCACACTGACTCCTCCACTAAGTCCCAAGGGCCAATACCTAGCTATACTTGAGAAAATGTAGCATGGTCCCTGTGACGGTGTACACATTTGCCCCAATACAACGTAACGACGACCTTGTAACAACGTTCAGTAATTTGAATTATTTTATCAACTGTAATATAAGCCTCGATTCTAATAAATACCAAGTTATTTTGGTAAATACATTACATAAAACTAACAATAATGGCAAATTAATACACCTTGTTACAAATTATCAAAAATGTGGCAGTTTGTTAAAATCAAATAATATTTGGTGACGTTTGTCAAAAGTCACTACGTTAGTCTGCATTGGCTAGGGGTGGGGTATTCGATAATTGGATTTTCGAAAATCGATTTTAATTAAGTGGCAGTTTGTAAATCAAATAATATTTAGTGACGTTTGTCAAAAGTCACTACGTTAGTCTGCATTGGCTAGGGATGGGATATACGATAATTGGATTTTCGGTTTTTTTATACCTAAAATTAAATGTTCGTAATTAGTATTAATTCATAGTGGATCTTGGCCTATTTAAAGATATATACAAACCACACAATACATTAGAAAGTCAGTATAATGAATATTAAGAATTAAAACGTCAGTTTAGAGAAAAACAATTTTTCGATTTATAAAAAAACGATTCGATTTGTAAAAAAAACTATTTTACCCCATCCCTTTGAGACATGACATTTCAAATGTCCAGGGACCATCCTACATTTTCTCAATTAAAGCTCATTATACCAACATACTGTAGTTTTGAATTACGCGCAAATTTTCGTAAATAAAAACATCTGATTATTATTTTGTATGATTTACTTACATTGTAAATTTTGCAATGTAATCAAAAAAAACTATCACGGGCCGGATACCGGGCATATCCAGACCGCTACCGCGTGCCGGATTAGTGGTGCTCGCGGGCCGTAGTTTGGAGACCCCTGCTCTATTGCATAAGTATTAATCAGTTTTTCAGCATAAAATAATTTCTACGAAGCAACAAAACAATTTGCACTAGACAAGAGTATATGGGGTGACAATGTATAACAGAATACGAATTGAAGTGATTAGGGATGAATGTGAACTTAAGGCTTTCAAATATGTATATTATTGTTAAATTATTGTACTACAATTATCGAAGAAAACTATTAACAATTAATTTATTGATATGCAGGTTCAGTAGCCCCTGAAGACCTTCCACCCCCCTATGGAGAGGTTTGCGGAGAACTTGAAGCGCAAGGGCGCAACTCTCGGTCCCCCAGCCCTGCACAGTCTGTTGATTCCCAGGTCAGTATACTATAATTACACAGTGCTGTTAAAGCTACTTTCAATAAGTGATGTAACACTAAACAAAAATGACACATGTAATGGAGAATATATCATATATACATGAGTGGGAGGTTGTTGAATCTAGTGAATAAAATTTTGAAAGAAGGAAAGGTAAAGAGCAAAAGAAACTGAATGAACTGTATGTGATAAATGGATCTAGAAGAAGCAAAGGAAGTGAGTCGTGCCTAGTCTGACAGCATGATAACATGTATCTTCTTCTTCTCAGTGTCATATCAGGTCCTCCCAACGTTGAATATCACTTGAGAATAGATATCTTTGTCCCCGGCAGCCCGAAAAAGATCTCCAACGCCCCTTTGCCAGTCCAATCACGTATATTATGGAGCCAGGAAATTTGCCTCCTGCCAACACCTCTTCGCCCTTCTATTTTGCCTTGGATGATCAGGTGCAGTAATTTGTACTTTGATCCTCTAAATACATGACCCAAGTAGGACACCTTTGGGATTTTAATATTAGTCAGCAACTCTCTATCAACTTTAACTCTTTGAAGAACCCTTGTGTCGCTGACCATATCCGTCCAGGGTATCCGTAGCATTCTCCGGTGCATCCACATTTCGAATGCTTCCCGTCGGTTCATACTACTTACTTTGAGGGTCGATGATTATATTATTTCATGCAATAACACTGACCAAACGTAGCATTTGACTAACCGTTGTCGAAGTTTCAAGTTTAGATTATCATCGCAGAATACGCTTCTCATTTTATTAAAAGTCGCACAAGATGATTCAATTCTGCACTTGACTTAGGTTTCTGGGTCGAGGTCTTCGAATAGGATACATCCGAGGTATTAAAATGTTTTCACTCTCTCTATATCAGCACCGTTCAATGTAAGAATATGTATGTAAATTTTTTTTTTTCAGCTTGAAGCAATCAGACGATCTATTGCTGACCTCGACCTGTTGGCTTCTTGCAAAAATGAAAATAATTCAGAATCTTCAGAGCACTGTGAGCAGGAGCATGATGGATCAACCGTAACCTTGCCCGCAACAGAAATGGGACAGAAGACTTCGCTGTTGACAGGGCGACACAGATCCAAAGTTTCTCTCACTTGGGTTTTAAGGGAGAGATCAGATGTACATTATAATCCTTGTAACAATCAAACACTAATCGACAGTTCCGGTTCTAGAAGAAGTCCGTCAGATTCATTCACCAAAAGGTATCAAAGAAATAACCAAAAGTTTGAAAAGAGCATAGGAAGGAAAGAAAAAGATTACTTTGTAGCTGAACAAAATATACACGATAATGAAAGGATTATTGGAAGAAATAGCAGGCAAAATAGATCGATAGGATTGGATAGTAGCGCGAGAATTTTAAGGAATAATAAAAATGTCAGTCCAAATCATAACCACGATTCTTGGACAGATTGTGGCGGAGGTCTTGAAAGCAATGCATCTTCCAAAAGGCATAGACATAGACGTAGAAAAAGGAACACTGAAAAACATCAACAAAATTTTGGATATGAAATTAAGGATATAGATTATTTTTTGACTGAGGTGAGTACACAAGTAATATTTTCAATAAATATCTAGACATGTTTCTCAAATACAAAACATAAATACATTAGTATGGTGAGGTGAGCAAATTTGTATAATAATCATGATCAACTTCACGTATGCATTTTTATATGCTTTCTTGAATTCATTTCTCTTATCTCTGTAGCCAGCGGTAGATTGGGCTGGTGGGTAATCGCGAATTTCCCGGTGAGACAGTCTTCTTTGTGCTCCCCTGATGATGAGGTGAAAGCCTTGAAACCGGTAGGGTTATACCGTTACATAAAGTGGAATAAACAGTGTTTGATAAAACAAATTACAATGTCTTTAAACCTCTACAATGTTAATGCCTTAACTATAAACAAAATATAATATAAAGCTGGATTAGTTAGAAAATCTTTGCCACGAATTCAAGCAATAAATTTCCAGGTGATAATTGTGAAGCAATCGTATATGTGGAGTTTTAAATATAATTTAGAACAAAAAAATTGGACCAAATGTAGATATTAGATGTTTCGAATATAAATAAATGGTTTTAATTTATCCCAACATGTTTCGGTGAAAAAACTTTTCAAGCATCAAGAATATTTTGTAGTGAGAAGACAATTTTTTGCCACTTTATTTATTTATTTAACACTTTCATGCAAATAGATCTGGTGCATTTATTGCTTTAAAGTTATTTCATCCAATCAACCAGCTTTGTTTTATAATTATTATTTGTATACATGATCGTGTCTTTAACCTTTCCCTTTCTGTGCTAAAAACAATCGGTGCTGTGTATTCAATACACATGTAAAAATGAGTGATTTAAAATCGGAAAAATAAGAATATTCATAGCTAATCACTTAAATTAATTAAATTTGAAGTCAAAAGTGATAATAATTGAAATTTAATTGCTGAAAGCATGAAAAAAAAAATCGGCCGACGTTCACAAAACGGGCGAAGAGACCACTTCAAATGGATGCCCGAGAGCTACTGAAGTGAGAGAAGCTAGCGAACTGAGATTCTATTTCTTGTGTGTTCCCATATACTGAAGTAGTGAGAGTGAGGCGTGAATAGCGTCGCTTCCTCACCTATAGCGGTTTTTTAGAATGAATATACCAATATCACACACTGGCACATGTTTGATTGTATTGGTGAATTCATTCCCGATTTTCACAAAATATCTCTGATGTGGCCGATAAGTGCTAATTATTATTAATGTTATTTTTTCATTCAATGCGTAAATGTATTACGGAGAAATATCTAAAATCTGAACCCAGTATTTATTATATTTATAGAGATATTTAAGTTTTTAGAAGCAATGTGTACTAGTTACACATCACAGGGAAAGAAGGGTTAACATAATGTATGAAAACAATACTCAAAGAAAAAAAAAAACAAAAATCAAGGAAGAGGAAATTTGAAGATAAATATTGCTTCTTTAGTTTATTCTTAAATGTCGATAAAGATATAGCACATTTGTTCTAATCAGGAACATCGTTCCAAAGTCAAGTCAAGTGAATGCAAAAGATGTGTGAAGCGTTCGCATAAAGGATTTTGCCATCGGCAGATCGGAGGAACAGTCCATGGTCAGAAAGAAATTTGAGCTATCCACGCTGATGCCGAGGGCAGCTTGGATTGTTCAATTTACTTAAAAGGAATGTTATGTATAATAGATTGAAAATATGATTTTTTTTTAATTTCCAGGCTAGCATAGACAATCCAGGAAATATTCCTGTTGTGATTACATACCCGAGTGTACTTTACCAGACTCGAAGTGGAAGTCAACAAAAAGAGCTATCTTTATCATTAGGAATGGTTGTCAATGCTGTTTTCAAAAATCAGCAATGGCTATATGTGCAAACCCCACACGGAGAAGAGGGCTACGTTTTGTACGCTTCTTGCCTGCCTTTAGGGATATTGCCGACTCACCAAAGGTACGCCTATTTATTTTTAACAAATTGATTTATCAACTCTTTGCACCACCTACTTATAAAGATTATTATAAATTTTTTTCACTTAGTAATTTTCGACAATCTCTGTGGCCTAGTTCAGAGGTCGGCAGACTTTCTTGTGAGAAGAGTCAAATATTAAGTAAACAGAATCTCAACATTTTCATAGAGCTGCAATATAAATTTTCTCTGTAGCTATATGCATTTTAATGATGAATAAAAAACGAGGTAGAATCAAGATTTTTATTTAAAACTCAAATTCACAATACACTCGTAGGCTACATAGAATTATATAATATTATATATGGGAGTCATAAACTTCAGTAGCTCAGTGCACTACTAAAACAAGAAAACCTAAATAATTATACATTATAGTTCAGAAATTCTAGGATGAGTCCTGTGACAGCTCACAAATTTGCCCCAATACAACCTTGTAACGATGTTCATTAATTTTAATTATTTTATCAACTTTAATATAAGCCTCGATTCTAATAAATAGCAAGTTATTTAGGTAAATACATTACATAAAACATTTTTTGGGCTTTGTAACATTTAATAGTTAGAACGGTGATCTCACATCGCTTTCGAAAGCTTTGCTATGTCTGGCAGGCAAGTATGATAACTATTTCTTTTAAATTTAGGCATGATTGTAAATTATCGTCGGTTAATTTGCTTCTTAGCTTATTTTTTATTTGATTCATGGAAGAGAATGTTTGTTCGCATAAATAAGTAGAACCAAAGATTGTAAGAATGGCAAATGCTAGTTCTTTTATTGGAAGCTGGTGCTGAAGAGAGAGCCACAAATGCCTATGAAAAGAGCCGCATGCGGCTCGCGAGTCGCAGTTTGCCGACCCCTGACTTAGTTGATAAGACACCTGACTTGTCTTCAGACCCGGGGTTAGCAGATCAGTTTCCATTGATACCCTGATTTTTCAAATAAAGCTTCCAGTCTGATTATCACTTAAGGCTCGTTAAACACCTAATAATTTAACACCTAACTATGTAAAACAATGGATACTCCTCAAATATAATAAACAAAATAATAAACAAAATCAAAAAAGCGGAAAAAATGTTTGTAAATAAATATTTGTATCTGTAAATTAATAAAATAGAGCAGAAACAATGGCGCTGAATAATTTATATTAATAATGATTTGTCCCAAACGGTGTCCAAAACAATACCCAAATACTAAATGGCTAAACATCCCCTTTAGTACGACCAAATGCAGACAAAATTCATTCTTTGTAAGAGCATCTAACTTCGTAAACAACCTGGAAGACTTCCCGGAATTCGATTTATTTAACTCTTCTACGAACTCGATTAGATTGCGCATATGCGGGAACTGGTTTGGTGTGGATCTCTGACTGTCTCATCCCTGACTGTCTCCTGGTTAACAATTTTCAGCATTACTTAAAGCCTACCTACTATCTTCTTACCAATCTCCTAACATAATTAAGTGTACATATTGAAACCATATGCGAAAACTGTTAAATGGAGTTTCGAAACCCATAGATATCAGTAATAATACCGACATAAACACTGTATGTTTTCCTAATAAAATAAAATAAAATAAAATAAATAAATATTCAACCAGCATTTTATACGGCCAATAAAATAATTTTTTTATTTATGAACAATAGAGACACTGAAAGTAAACTAACCCAATCCGGAGTTTACAAATTAGAATGTAATGATTGTTCATTTTTTTATATTGGCAAAACCAAAAGAAATTTGGAAAAACGAGTTAAGGAACATTTAAGATGCCTAATTAACAATAATTTTTCCGTGTTCGCTAACCATCTAATTGAAAATAACCATTCTTTTGATATCAATTTTAGTTTGCGGATTCTACATATAAGCCGAGGGGGATTACAGCTTGACAATTTGGAAACTCTCGAGATTAGAAAAAGTATAAAATTAAGTCTAGATATTATAAACAGTCAAACCAATTTTAATAATAGCCCTCTGCTAAATATGTTTCCCATTTAAAATCCATCCCCTTGGATATCCAGACCCTGGTCTGCCCGTAAGATTATTTTTTGTTAAGATTATTCCCTGCCCCATTTACCATTGAATCACGACTCTCCCCACCTCATTCCTCTTATACTATTTACACTTGCAGAAGAAATATATTGTGAGCAATTTAGTTTATCTTCACCTGACGATGAAGACGGAGGGAGATGTACGAAACCGGTAGTAAACTCAAAATAAACCAGTGGTGAACACAAAAATATAAAATAAGTGCTTTATTTATTTATTTTATTTCTTTTTTACATAAAACATGGCACCACAAAGTGAAACTAAAGTATTTTCGAAGATTCAAGAAATATTATTTTCATTACATATCAATGGTTATAAATAAGATACTCATTTATTATTATAAAAAAAAACACCCTAATATCTATTATAATTAAGTTCATGTCCATTCCAGATCTCAGAATTCTTGGAAGACAGCACCATGTTGGGAGAGCACTTTGGATCTGTACCCACAGCCCTGTGGGAACATGACTGATAGTGAAAAGGAGCAACTGCGTGGAGGAACCAAATCTGAGTGTGGACGCTCTCGACCAAAGCAGAAATTTTACTCCGACACTATGTCAGCTTACGGAGAAAGAACTTTCGATAAACTTTATCTCAAAGCTACGTCGAGTTGTTCGAAATTAAAAGATAATTGCGATAGCAGTTCTGTTTTAAGTTATTCAGTGACCTCAAAAACAAATGACTTTAATTTAAAAAATAAATATCCGATACGAACTAAAAAACAAAAATATAAAGAGACTAACAGTGGACAAATAAGTTACGTGTCAAGATATACTTTGCTGGTGGTTGAAAAGGATTACGAAGGGTCAAAGGCAATAAATACTTTGTCAGTGAAGAAAGGTGATGTGGTGATACTGGTGCAAGGATGCGGGGTGGAAGCTGATGTAGATTCGGAATGGTTTTATGTTAGAAATAAAGATGGGGGTGAGGGTTTCATTCCGGCATCTATCGCTGGACATGGGTATTTATAAAAATCATTTTATAAGTTGTTATAAAATGCAATAATAAAGGGTTCATTTCACTTAAAGATTATAATTAAAAAATAAAGATTATAAGCAAAAAATTGTTTACTAAACTTTTTGGCAGTAGTCCACTTGACTGCGATAAATTTGTAGAATCTTCACCTTGATCAACCGACATTTGACAGTATGCAACCTAATGACTTACAGAAAAAAATGTATGTAAGTCTGGCTTTATAAATTAGGTTCAATTCATTGTAACCCTTAACCTCGAAACCATGGCTGTGGAGTCGGATGAAAATTTACCGACTCCGACTCCGGCTTTATTTTATACTCCGACACCGACACCAACTCCGACTCCAACTCTTGACTCTGACTTCAATTTTTATTTTATTTTATAATTTACTGCGTCTACCTAATGTGTTTATATTGACTTATTAATAATGGATATAGGTATAAATAAAAAATTTATTATATTCGTACACAAATGAAACAATTAAAAAAAATATATATATAAACAATACGCATTAAGCAATATCTTCACACAAAAATAATATTAAATAAGCGCGATGGGCGATTAATTTTTCAAGGTAAACGTAATTTTTTTCGTAAAATCAAAAAGAAACTTATATGATACTAAATATCACTATGTACACAAATTACTATAATATATTTTTCAAAAGGCACTTCTTTTTGCTCACAATTCACTATGTCACTCATTCAAAATTGAAAATAACTAGAAAACATAAACAAAATATATCTACTGTACAATAAATATCCCTTGCAGTGACCTTTTCACAAAACAGCGCTAGAGAAATAGTCCAATTATTATTATTATCAAGTCTCACAATGAAAACAAACGGAATAAAAACTAGAAAAAATATTATTTACAACTGCAGGTGTAAACTCAACATTACAATGTGTTGCATACGCGAGAACGCCCGAATGCGGCGGCATCTTCCGAAGTAATGAACGAATATCGTATGCTGATATAATACACTAACAATATTTAGGCATGGACACGCCGCGCGTGTTTCGAGCATGAAGCAGATGTTCACATGGACACGCCAGGCGTGTTCCCAGCATTGGATGAGTTAAAGAAAATGTTAAAATAATTAAACGGAGTCGGTCGATTTTTTCTGACTCCGACTCCGCCTAAAATGAAACGAGTATGGCGTACGGCGAGCGAATTTTTACCTCAAGAGAGTATAGACGTACACAGTACGTTCAATGTTTTTATTCTCGAATACATGAATTTATCCATAAAAAGGACATGGCTCAAATGTTTTTATCTATTCAATTATTTTGTATATGGTGGCCGCAATTACGTTGTTTATATTACTTACAAAATCATTTTTTTATTTTACTTACAAAATCTCACTCGCTTAGAGGTTAAGGAAGTTTGTTTGTTAATGGCTCGCTTATAAGTACAGTTGAGTGGGAATACAGCCTTTATCAATTAAATTTTTTTTACGTAATATTCCCAAGGGTTTATAAATGACCCTGTCTGTTGAATGTTTCAAGTAAATGATATATAGGATAATACCTCCTTTATCTAAATTCTCTATCAGCCATGTTGATCCATTCTTCAAACAAGCAAACGTTGATTTCCAATTTAGTATGTTGCTTAGTTTGCGTTGAACAGTTCGATAAAAATAAACTCTCTCGTTTTTTGTGATTCTCAAATGATAATTTTCATAAACTATTTTGAAAAAATTGTCAATTTATTGAAACTTTTGAACAATTAAATCAAGACCGCTTTTTCATCCCTTGTGGATTCAAATGAGATGAAAAAGACAAGGACAATACACCCTCTTTCTTTTTCAGTAGTCTTGAAGAGGCAGATAATAAGATTTCAGGATGAGTCATTGTTAAGATTTTCTCCCAGACCTCAGGTCCATTGGATTAACCCCCAATGCTCTTAAAATAACTTATTACACCAGCCATAGAGCTGATATAGCTATGACTTCGAAGGACATGAAATACGAGATGACCTGGACAGTTTCTTCTTCTTCTTCTTCAGCCATTCTGGATCTATCCCTGGATATAGGTCTCCCCTTTGGTCTTCTACAACTCACTATCTCGGGCACACTGCATCCACTTCAACCCTTCCAGTTTCAATGAACAAAATACATAAATTGAGGTTCAAATTGTTACTGCATCCACCTTACTCGCCAGATCTGCCTCTCTGCGACTTTCATGTACATGTATGCCTCGATTTATGCAGTTATGAAAAATGTTTTTTTAAAAGAAAATAATTTTCTTATTATTTGAATTTCGTTTAGTAAATTTGGATGACTGTGAACTCTCCACAATCAGTGTGCTCGGCACTGAAGGATACAGCATAGAGACAGATTAGCAACATAATAACTATAGTTCGGAAAATCTAGGATGAACCGTATGACAGCTCACAAATTTGCCCCAATACAACCTTGTAACGATGTTCAGCAATTTTAATTATTTTATCAACTTTAATATAAGCCTCGATTCTAATAAATAGCAAGTTATTTACATTACATAAAACTAACAATAATGATAAATTAATACATCTTGTCACAAATTAGCAAAAATGTGGCAGTTTGTTAAAATCAAATAATATTTGGTGACGTTTGTCAAGTCACTACGTTAGTCTGCATTGGCTAGGGATGGGGTATTCGATAATTGGATTTTCGAAAATCAATTTTAATTAAATGTTCGTAATAAGTATTAATTCATAGTGGATCTTGGCCTATTTAAAGATAGATACAAATCATACAATACATTAGAAAGTCAGTATAATGAAAATTAGGAATTAAAACGTCAGTTTAGAGAAAAACAATTGTTCGATTTGTAAAAAAACTATTCGATTTGTAAAAAAAAGACGATTTTACCCCATCCATTTGTGACAAATGTCGCACGGTTCATCCTAGACTTTCTGAAGTATAGTAATTTTTTCACTTAATTTCATTCTCACATTTAATAATTAGTAATAGTGTATCAAAAAATAATATTTTTACAAATAAATTAATTTTTTTGGTAATTTTACGAGTTTTGTAGCTCAATTTATCAAATTTCAATATTCTGAACTATATTAGTCAATTTTGTACAACTTTCTTGCCTCAATTTGTATGATTTTGATTTAATTTTCTTGGAACATGTCGCATAAATGGATGGATATATTCCTAAATCTAAAGAAATGGCTCCGAGGAAAAAAAATCTACTGATAGTCATGAATCTCATGAATAGCTTTTTTGCAGAGATGGACAAATCATCCTTTAAAAATGAATAATATCCTTGAATAATTGTTCCTCTCATTTCCTTTTATTTTAATTATTAAACGACCCTGTACAATACATATTATTGTAGTTTAATATTCTTCAAATTACTAAACATGACGAAGTTTTTTAAGACTGCAAATATATTACATAACCAACATATAATGCGATTACTGTCAAAAATTTGAAATAACTTCTTTGAAGTATTAGAGCATACATACTTATACAATCAGCCTCAAATCTTGTATTGTATTAACTATCATCGTGTACAGTACAATCTGGCGGGTTTATTGCCATACAGCAATTTAAATCGAACCCGCAAACTCTAAGTTGGGAGACAAGCATATTACCAACAATGTCACAGAGGTCATCTTGATGCACTTAAAACAATTTTGATGAAGTTTTGCATTCTAAAGATGCTCATTAAGTGAAACCTGTCAATGGTGAAAGAATTTAATTAAATCATTTATTTATTTCTATTTATGATGAAGATCCACCAAGAGTTCTCAATGCTTAATTACCATTTAATATATAATTCATCCACATAATAATCTGGTAGAACATAAACAATCATAAAGCTTGGAAATAAACTTCCAAATTTGTGAGATTTTTTCAGTAATTACAAACATTTATAGTAATTCAATATGGTTGTGAAGTTTTCATATAAAGTGCTCATTCTTGTCATTTGAAGGTTTGGCATCAAGTTAATTTAATTATTTTCAATCTGAGTTTTTGTTCCTTATTATTAAATTCAAGTTATCATGAAGATTTTGGAAGATGGAAGAGTTAAGGAATTATTTAGACGATGCAAGAATTAAGACAGATATTGAACGGCATGTAGCGATAGGACACAAAGTCGATGGGCCATTAAAACTTATATACTTGAACATGACAATAACAAAATCTGCTAAGATAAAAGTCCACAATAGTATTTTGGTGTCGAATTTGATATATGGGTATGAAACGTGAATAAGGAAAAGTACTGAGAGGAGCCGAATAAATGCTGTAGAAATGCATACATTGAGAAAAATAAACGGAGTGACAATGTATAAGAGAATACAGAATTAAGTCATTAGGGATGTATGTGAACTTAAGGCTGATGTGTTAAGTATGATAAAGAAGAGCAAGCTGAGATGGTTTGTGCATGTGGAATGAATGAATGAAGAAAGCTTAACAAAACAGATATATAATACAAATGGGAGTGGAAGACATGTCAGAGAAAGACCAATGAAAGAACGGTTGGATCAAGTAAATGATATTTTGAAAGAAGGAAACATTACCAAAACGCGGCTCTGTAAGAGAAATTGTATAGAGAGACTAAAAGTATGTGTGTCAAGATAGGAAGTATGGTGTTCAGTCCTTTCTGTCTACCCCAATAGGGAAATCACGTGATGGCGTAAGGGATGTATGTGAACTTAAGGCTGATGTGTTAAGTATGATAAAGAAGAGCAAGCTGAGATGGTTTGTGCATGTGGAACGAATGAATGAAGAAAGCTTAACAAAACAGATATATAATACAAATGGGAGTGGAAGACATGTCAGAGGAAGACCAATGAAAGAACGGTTGGGTCAAGTGAATGATATTTTGAAAGAAGGAAACATTACCAAAACGCGGCTCTGTCAGATAAATTGTATAGAGACTAAAAGTATGTGTGTCAAGATAGGAAGTATGGTGTTCAGTCCTTTCTGTCTACCCCAATAGGGAAATTACGTAATGGTATGTATGTAATATTATTTTCAAAGATTACAAGCAAATATTATGTAAAACAAGGTGTTTAAGATTTTTCTGGAAGAAGTAACAAAGATCATCGGCATGATCATCCAAAATAAGATGTCATCAACATAAAAAATCCCCTCAAAATGATTATAATAATGTTTAAACAAAAACCATCTAGTCATCAGTGTGGCGAATGTTTCTTGTAAACATATACATAAGTACCAGTTTAAGCTTGTAAAATTATTTATTATTAAAAATAAATAAAATAAAATGTGTCGAGTATTTATTATCCTTTTTGTTAGAAATTAAATTAAAAAAATAAGTAAAGTAAAAAGTTGTTTGAAACTTATTTCTATTTGAAATACAAAATTTGGTCTTTGTAGTTGAATGTTGTACATAAATCTATAGAAGAACTGGAGCCGGCTATCGTGAATACTTTGTAAGGTGATGATTGGCAAACTGCACTATAGACAGTAGTGGCAGATACGGGAATTTCCACAATCGTTTCTCCGGAGTAATTTAGTTGGTATAAATGTTTTGCAGCCCCCGCCGCTATTATCCGGTCTTCGTGGAAATAGCTAACGTGGATACCGTGGTCTGGAATGTCAAATGTGGTTGCAGCCTGCATAGATCTTATTTGCCAGAGAGCTAATCTTGGACCGCCACCACAAATCTGAAAGAATAACCAAAACACGTCAAATTTCTTCTTTGATTCTGATGATATTGAGTATAGGTATTGTAGATTCCTAATGGCAACAAAAAAAGTTCCAATTTGATTTTAAACATTAAGGCCTCGACCACACAGGTAGGAGCCTCGTTTGGAGTTTAGAGCTACATTGCGAGCTAGGTCACATATCTTAGTGAACCAACGCACCGCATACTATCGCAATGGCCACGCTGCACGCTTTGCGCCACGCTACGTGACGATTAGTCACCTAGCGAACAGACGTGTTGGTTAATTTTATTGTGTCACCAAGTGATTTTACAAGATAGCGGAAGTTTTAACAGCAGCTGCGTATAAAAGGGAGCCTTTGTGGAACCCATCGAGCGAATTACACAAAAATGTACCTGCAATAAAATCCCTTTGGAATGAAGTTGCACAGGAAGTAAATAAAGATGGTAAGTTGTAATGAAATTGGTTAGTTTTGATAGTGGCGTCGTTTGTTGACTCAACTACTCCCAAATGTCAAATGAATTTGTGCGAAGCACTTTGGTGTGGCCAAACATGGAGTCACCTAGTCTATTAGTCACGTAGCACCTAGCTTAGCACCTAGCGAAGCACTTTGGTGTGGCCTTAGCCTTAGGCTTTTTAATATCTTTTTGATTAATTCTAAAAATTACCCATA
The DNA here is from genome assembly GCA_949825065.1 of Odontocerum albicorne. Classification (NCBI taxonomy): domain Eukaryota; kingdom Metazoa; phylum Arthropoda; class Insecta; order Trichoptera; family Odontoceridae; genus Odontocerum; species Odontocerum albicorne. The sequence goes on along the minus strand of OX463840.1, from coordinate 3,793,501 downwards.
TGGCAATAGCCCGGCAAACCATATTGTAAACAAAATATAACATGTTACTACAGTTTTCACACTAAAGATCTTACTTTACGATTATCAGCGATGAACAAGAGTGTTAAGTGTGATCAGAGCCGCGTTTTGGTAACGGGCAAACCATTATTTGATTCAGTCATTCATTGCCAGATTATTTGACTTTTCTAATATCAAAAACAAAAATTTGTTAAAAAAAAAACAAATCAAAAATAAATTTTGCATAATTTGAGCCCAACTGATTTGTACAATAATTGTACACTGTTTGGCCAATTTAAGGAGTCAAATTAGAAATGAAAATTCATTGAAATTTTATCAGGGTAGACATAAAAATCACAAGTGATTTTAATTGTTAAAAATACTCACAATCCAATCTTCTCCTAAGGTAGCAGCTCCGATCCATTTTCCTAAATCAGGTCTGGCAATTTTAGACTGTGCGTGAGGACTGAATTTGTTTGAAGGACTTTTACTTCTGTTATCCCACAGCATGACAAGTCCATCTTCACTACCTGATATTAAATCTGAATTTCTGTAAAAAAAAACATTAAGCACTTAAGACGCTAGAATGTTACCACATGTGAAGGTGCTGATCTTTACCAACACTCGACAGTTTTATCTTGTGTGCTGTTCTAATGAAATAACTATGATAGACGCTCCCCAAATACATTTTAAGTTTTCATAATTTTACAAGAATAAGTAGTAACAATGCATATGAGTATCAAATTGTGTTTTATAAAAAGTATTTTTTGTAAAGTGGTTAATGATGAAGTGACTAAAAAAACTCTTAATTTCTAGTCAGTAAAATAAAGTGTTTCATTCCTGATTTTTCTTTTCCTTTCCTTTTGATTGATGATATCTCACTTTATATGAAAAATAATGTTCGGGTGATTGTCCGTCTTTGTGGGGTTCATGGGCATGTGCTCACGTATATGTTTATGGATTTCGTGGGGATGGATAGTAATTTGAATGATTTATGCGACCACGTAACTTGCTTCATTTACTTTTGTCTGGTTGGTTGGAAGAGATTGCCGCCTGGCAATAAGCCCGCCAGATTGTATTTGCAATGAAAGTGTTAAATAATGATCCAAATGTTCAAAATTGTTTGTAAAAACGTTTAATTAAATTCTGACTATTCAACACACATACCAACACGCCATTCCCTGTCGGGGTAGGTAGAGAGGGCAGAGCGCCAGATTTTCCTATTTCGACACACATTTTTTGCCTTTTCCACATCCACACATACACATTCTCATTCAACTTCTGCGGTTTCTCTGACTTTCTGCGTTTACTTCTTTCAGAATATCAATCACTTGATCCAACCATACTTTCCTTGGTCTTCCTCTCACACGCTCTCCACTCACATTTGGACTATTTATCTGTTTTGTTAGTCTTTCTTCATTCATTCTTTCCACATGCCCAAACTCATTCGGCAATATTTTTCCACGTTTCACTCATCATCATCATCATCAATGGCACTACAGCCCATTGTGGGCCCCGGCCTCCTCCAGCAGTCGTTGCCATTCCCCCCTATCCTGGGATGCACTCCTCCAGCCCCTGATGCCAATCACGTTTGCATCATTCTGCACCCCATCCATCCACCTAAGCTTTGGCCTACCCACGCTACGTCTTCCTTGGGGCTTGGAAAAGGGTACTTTGTTAGGCATTTCCTCTTCTCCCATTCTTGCTACATGCCCCGCCCAACGTAGCCTCACAATTTTGATGTATTTTATAATGTTGGGCTCTTTGTATATGCTGTATAACTCCTCATTATATCTCACTCTCCAAGATCCATTTTCCTGTATGGGTCCGAATATTTTTCTGAGTATTTTTCTTTCAAATATTAGAAGGGAAGATTCGTTCTTCTTACTCAATACCCAGCATTCAGACCCATATGTGAGGACAGGTCGTAGCAGTGTCTTATAAATGGTAAGTTTTGTCCTTCTGGACAACAACCGAGATATTAGGTGTTTTCTCAGACCAAAGAAGCATCTATTTGCCATGAATATTCGACGTTTAATCTCGATAGATGCATCATTAACACTTGTCACTATGGATCCCAGGTAGGTGAAGGTGTTTACACGTTCTATTGTATTCCACGTTTCACTCCCATACCTTAAAGTTGGCACCAAAATACTATTGTGGACTATCATCTTAGCCGATTGGCTGTCCTTAATTTAATAAATCTCCAATTGAATATTCAATTGAAGATGTATTAAACTATTCATATTATTTTGTATTTATTTTATTTATTTATTTTACACATGACAAGAAATATACATCATTTGTGAAAAAACAACAGGTAATTTAATTTGGACACACAATTTTAATGGATCTGGGTTTGTTGCCTTTCATTTGTCATGTCTCCAGTAAACTAGACTTTTGCCTGTATCTCACTGAGGATATATAGCACGAAAAAATAAATCGATACTTCTTTCCGATTTTTGAATTCATAAAACCCCGTTGCACATTCTCATCAACCTGACAAACAGTGACACTCAATTACACATGTGATATACATCACGCGAAATCAAACTCTTCACACTTTATCACTCCAGACAGACCAAAAACCTTCACCCCACAATGTACCCCACACAATCATAAAAATAAAAAAACAAAAATATAAGTATAAAACAATAAAAAAACACCACACTCAAGAGCTCACACAAACCCCTTCCACAAGACATTCCTTTTGCAAGCCCAAGTACTCAAACTCCTGCCGCAATAACATTTATATTAATATTAAAAAATAAAAATAAATTTGTTAAATATGCACGGCATAATCAAACCTGGATTGTAGCAACGAAGGGGAGAGACTGAAGAAAATAAAATGATTTAAAGAGAGGATCCTCAAGCTAAGAATATTTATCAAAAAGTTATTCTCACACTGTGTATGACAAAACTGATCTAAGATAAATTAGCTTTAATATTTTGAAAATTTTGTACATGGCTGAACCAGCAAAATAAAAATTTAATTTGAGCTCTTTCCTAGTATCTCCATTCCTTTTTCTATAAAACATTGTTTTTCACATATTTCATGCTAAACTCTCATTGCTCTTTTTAAACAAAAAAAAATGAGAATAAATTTATATGTACTCTAACTATTCCTATGACTCTTTAATTTAAGTTGTTTAAGTGACTCAACCTATTCCTATGACTTTAATTTAAGTTGTTTAACCCTGAGAGCGCTACGAGAAAAAAATATAATTGTCTATCTAGTGCTGAGATATATTTACGATTCGGACATTCGTGATAAATATTTATTTTAAACAACAAAAAAACAAAGAAAATATATTTTTACAACATAAATATATTTTAGAATATGTATCCTTGTATTCTAAATGAAGGATTTTCATTTAGAATACAAGGGTAGAACAAATTTCTTCCACTGCTATAGCAGTGCGCCGATCTCTCAGGGTTAAGTAACTCAACCTATTCCTATGACTCTTTAATTTAAGTTAAGTGACTTAACCTATTCCTATGACTCTTTAATTTAAGTTGTTTAAGTGACTCAACCTATTCCTATGATTCTTTAATTTAAGTTGTTTTCATGCCAAAACTAAAAAAACGATATGTCACAGAGGTACAGTATGCAGACGACTGCGCTCTGATTTTTCATTCTGCTGAAGATCTGCAACAAATACTGGATGCCTATATGTGGAAAAATAATGAAGAATCAATTATATAAAATGAAGTTTTGAGAAGAGCAAACTGCTGTAGCACCAAGATTCTGGTGTCGCGTACACGCCTGCATTGGTTTGGACACATGACTCGTATGCCTGAGTATTGCTGAGAAATGTCGTCTTTGGCGAGCTGACGGAGGATAGAAGGAGGCACGGTGGTCAGCGCAAGAGATATGATATACTGCATGAGACGCTTAAAAACATTAATACTTAGCACAACTGGGAGCAAATAGCAGCAGACAAAGCCAAATGGCGTGGAACTGTTGCTAGTTATCAGGGACCCAATACAGAAATAAGACGCAGACAAGCTGAAGGTACTGAAGCTCCTTGTCCTTTATATAACAGGATATGCCTATCACAAATTGGCTTGCATAGTCATCTCCGGTGGCACCAACATCACCCACTTTGTAATGTGCCTTCTAATATACTCATCATGGGTTATGGGCATTCATTTTATGGTACCCCTCCAGCTCTATCATATCCAAATTAGTGATTAGAACATATTCAATTGTGTGAGTGTAGATACATCACTCGCAGTTCATCATTGTGTTGGCGAAATTATTGCATACAGAAATGTCAATCGTTTGGATAAACTAAACTCGATTTGAACTTTATAAGTTTTATTTTTAGGGTACTATTGAAAATTGAGCATCAAATCCTTATGCGTAGGAATAATCATAAACAGAAACAGTAAGAATGAAAGAAAAAAACTTACAATCCGTGTATAGAATGTATATAATCAGAATGTCCCTCAAATGTTCTGACAATTTTTCCTTCCTCCAGATTAAAAGCATAAATATTATTATCGCCGCAGCCCGCATACATTATTTCTTGGTCATCGTTCCACCACAGTGAGTTGACATCGATGCGATCGATCATTGTGCCATTTCCAGGAAGTTTAATCTTCCAAGAAGGCTTGTTAGCCTTTTGATCGATTATTGTATCCCAATCCCAGCCGCTTATTTCATCGTGAGTTCCCAATACCAGAAATTTTTCAGTAGTCGCCATACTGCATATTTGAGCATCTTTCTCCACAGAGAATATATTTTCAGCGGTGTTGTGATAGTTGAAATTTTCCAATTTAGGATTCAAAATTTTCTCCAAGCTAAAAAAGTTTCAAAAAATTAAGAGAAACAAAAATATAGGTATGCATCTTTACTATATTATTTATTTTGAATTAACATTTTTTTCGACTTTTATAAATCTTCACTTGCAATCAGTGGATAGAAATACAGTAAACTCTCAGTTATCCATGATTTATTTATTTATTATTTATTTATTTATTGTTACATATGACAAGAAATATACATAATTTGTGAAAAAACAACAGGTAATTTAATTTGGACATACAATTTTAATGGATCTGGGTTTGTTGCCTTTCATTTGTCGTATCCCCAGTAAACTAGGCTTTTGCCTGTATCTCACTGAGGATGGTAGGTTTAAATTTCTAGAACATATGTAGTTAAATGAAAAATTTGTTTTTACATTTTGAATAATATATGATGTCCTAAAAATTGTATACAAATTTTTACAACATGCCATTTACTTGAAATTGCAGCAGGAATTTGCCATACCACACTTTCATGAAAAATTTAGGAATGAAGGGGGCTTTTATTTCTAGCAAGATGGTGCACTTCCCACTAGCATCGTGATGTGAGGGCAAATTTCGGTGAAAATTTGCCAAACGAATTGAACACAGAGGTAGCATTGAATCTCCCCCTTGTGCTCCCCAGACCTCACGTCAGACATTTTTGATAGAGACTCATCAAAGATAACGGCACAAAATCAGAAACAGTCAATAAATTGAGAGCAGCCATTGAAAAGAATGCACCCAAATACCAAAACAAATCATTTATGATGTTTGCAATTCAACGTTATCAGTACTTTTGATAACTAAAAATCTACATCTGTCTTCTTCAATTTGGAGTTTTAATCTTAGATATACCTTAGTTAATTTTTAATCATTCAAAGCGTCCATACATTTTTTTGAGGTACCTGTATTTCGGATTGATATTAAAAAAACTGACTTTTTAATGTCCGTTAATATGACCCTCGATAATCGAGTCTACTGTATTTGTAAATTAAATTAATCAAGTTAAAATTGTAATTTTTGTAAGTGTACAAAAACACAATTGTTCCTTTCAAGTTTGAATCTGAAAGCAACAGATGAATAAATGCAGTTAGATGGTATATAAAAAATATATCAACCAGGTCATTTTGGCAGCCACTTCGATTCTGCTTAAATGAGTTTTGATGAATTTTCAAATGTATTTGTTTGTATTCCAATTCTAGGTAATTTCAATCTAAGCCATTAATACTGAATGTTTTATTAAAGTACTGAATGTTTTATTAAAGTAAATTTATTAAATACTGAATGTTTTATTACAGTAAAAAGGTATTTTAAAAAATGAGAATATATTTTATCCTAATAATTCTGTGAAAAAATAACAAAAAACTTACTTGTAAATTGCAATTTGTCCATAAGAGTTGCCGGCGAGTAAGTAATTACCGCAAGCTGAAAACGTTTGAGAAAGAATAGTGTTGTAATATGATTTATCCAACATATTTGAAATTGATTTATATATGGTATTTTCGAAAATATTAATTAATGTTACTCAAAATTGTTTGGTTATCTCGGTTTTTGTATGGACATAACCTATTAAAAATGTCAAAAGTGAAATAGTAAACAAAAATCATAAAATACAAGCTGCAGATATATGCATAGACAATATAGTGGTCAAATATCTAAAGTGTAATTTAAATGGATTCCCACTTGACCGCGGTCATACGATTTTCGACTGACATTAACAACTTCCGTTGCCCAATTATTAAGACGTTTGCCTTTCAACCCAATTTATTAATAAAGGATTCCAGTCGGATTTTCCCTTATAGTATCTTAAACATATATGGTTGGTTAGACGAGATAAGCACATGATAATAAACCCGCTAGGTTGAACTATATAAAACGGAAGTGTAATACTACTGCACAAATTTCTAACGATAACTTGACAAAATTTATCAATGACCTAAAAGACTGCAAGCAAGTGACATAACAATTTACTTTGGTACATCATATTATTTTGCATACAAGCCCTGTCGTACCACGGATATTTTTACTTAACTTATAATTAACCAGAAGCTCGTAGTATGACCATAGTCAATTTAAAATCCTGCCTGAGTGCACAATCACGTTTTAGATAAGATAAAACTTTATTTATATATTACTCGTACTTAACGTATCAGAGCAGAACTGCTGTTTAAATTTAAAAAGTTCATCATTATAATTTTTTACTGGATCTTCTCTCTGAATCTTCTGGGTTGTGGTCTCATTCAAATATTTACCATCAATTATGATCTTAGATGACTCGTAAGTTAAGGCACTTTTAGTAGGTACAGTACTCTTCTATTCAATGTTCGTAAACAAACTATCAGTCTTCCAATCTTGGTGTTTTTGAGGATAAAGTGTTATTTGAAGTGCTCGGACTTTTCATTATTATAGCATTTGAAGCAAACTTCCACTCTCATGCACAGTTCTTAAAATTATTTGTAGAACCTTTCTTTCAAATATTTAAAAAAAATCTTACACTCACACTTTTTGTTATTGTTTACATTTCTGGTGACTACGATAACACGGATCTTATCATTGTTTTATAAATGCAAACTTTTATTTTTCTGGCTGCAAATCTATATTGTATCTTCTGTAGTTAAAAATAACAACTGAATTATAGTGGTTGGCTAGAAGAAATTGCAACTCACCAGATGTACCGTGAATAACTATGTATACAAAATAATGAAAATAAATAAAATAACAACGATTCATATGCTCTCATTTTGATTTCTTCCTTTGTATAATTTCTCACCAAGAAAAAAATAACAAAGAATAATCAACGACACCCCTAAAATGTATATTTTCAATAACATCTGTACAAACTATCAGTTTCAGAGCCTTCAAATATTATCCCAGCTGTGTTGATTACAAAGTTATTTGTATGGTTGAAAAACAACATATCTTACATCTAAAGAACTGAATTGTTTTTATTTTGAATAATAATTTCATTTCTGTATCTGTACAAATAAGTATTGTACTAGGCGTATACTCCTTCATATATAGGAGTTCACGGCCATTATTCAAAGAGAGAGAAGTATTGTACTAATACATTTGTCTGTGCAAATAAGTATGATACTAATATTTTGGGTCTATCTTCATGGAATGACCTAGTTTTTGCATTAATTTTATTTGATGGTATATTTGTTATGTCTTTTTTGCATCAAACAATAATATACTAAATTGCCATTTGATTGACACTGATTTTTTGTCTTGACTAATTCATATTATATATAATGACACTGAAGTCACGATACTTGTAATCTAACATTATGATATACACTGTAAATTGTGATATAATACTGGTAAATCTGGTTTGTAAATTATCAGTAAAATAAATATTACTTCGACGTTTATTTTTATATTCTTTCTACAGCCTTATTTTTGCTTTCTTACCTTTTCTTTTAAATAATTGATTTTTTCAAGTACTTTTTTATAATTTAAAATAGTGTATCGATCTTTAGATTATGTCTCGCAGTTTATTTCTTTATCGGAAATATTATGTAATATAATAGAACTAAAACAAATTATCTTAATTTTAAAAGTAAAATTAAACGTTCATTATCTCAATAATATAATGTGAAGTATGCTTAACCAAATATTCCCTTCAAGTAAGAACCAAACATGACAGTAAAAAACAGACATTGATTATTGCGGATTTCTGTACGTCAAAAATGAATTTATGTTGCCGTGGTAAATTTTTGTAAACATTCTTGTCATAATCCATCTTTAGTTATCTCGTTATTTTGTATTCAGTTTTATTTTTTTATCTCGCGTTAATTCTGTTACGTAAGGAAAGTTAACGTTTTTTTGTATATTTTTTCCTGATTTAAAATACCCTAAAATGGCACTATCGAAACCAATTTTCAATTTAGTAGCATCATATCTACAGAATTTATATCTTCACCCAATTCGGACGAAGTCCATTACTAGGTCAGTTAAAAATTTAACTTATGCAAACTAAATATTGAATAATATTTCATTTTAAGAACAAGTACTACACATTTTTTCATGATTTTTGAACAAGGTTTTTTTGTTTATCAAAAAGAACATTTATTTTCTTCTAGCTAATAAGTATTTTCTCTATAACCCTTTTTCCTGCAGGATACCTAAAAAATAAAAACACATCAGTTAAATTAAGAATATACTTGAAATATTTCTTTAAAATTACTGAATAATCTGAAAAATGTAGAATACTTAAATGTTTTTTTTTTTATTATTTATTCATACTTTTAAATTTTCACAATTAAATATGCAAAGCACTCTCCTGCCTAACTACGTGTATGCCCGTCCTAAGGCAGTTTATATGAAGCAAACAATAAAATAAAAAAATAATCTTTTCCTGCAAACTAGAAGCTGCGCCTGCTAAAAAATACTTCAAATTGAATTTTCAAATAAATATTTATGGCAACCCCATCCTGAAATAATGCAATTCCATTGTTAAAATTTCCATACTATGTGACTTTCAGAGCGAATAAAAAATAAGAAAAGCATTAATTTGTCTCAGAATCCAGAATTATAAGTAATCCATTATGTACATCCAAGAGTGGTTAACTTGCTGGGCTGTGCTGAAAGTCCAGTTCAAACCCCTCACTTTACTACTTGGAGGATAAGTTATTGACTTTGACCATATAATTTATTATTATTTCAAGAAAATCAGATTCATTACAATTCTACAGAATCACATATTTATTTTAAGAAGCTTTTTAAATCCATTTCAGCAACTTATGTTAATTACCTGAGCATTAGAAATAATATTTGTTTTAAAAATTGTTATTTTAAGGTTTTATATTTTCATTGCTTCTAGCTGTATTATTGCCGCAGCAGCAAACTACTCTTCCCAATTGATAGCTGGGGAAAAAAATATTAATGGAGACAGTGTAGTAGCATTTGCTCTTTTTGGGTGAGTTCCTGTTTCAATATATTTTTTTAAATGTAATTGGTCGTAACATCATTGATTGAAGCATCAATTCATAGGACATAACATCATCCATTGATTACATTCATTTATCAAGAACAAAATCTATGAAAAAGAAATCAGTGATGTTTTTATTTTATTTCTTTAAGTTTACAAAGATATTAATTATGTTTTGTTCTGGTAGTTAATTTTAAGGAATCACAGACTGAGTTGCATTTTATGTCATTTTTGTATACAATTTAGTTACATAGAGTACAAAATTGCATAACTATTGACATATGGTCATTTCATACAACCAATCAGAAATATGTTAGAAGTTTCATAAGCGGAAAAAAATTGTTAAGTTTCCACTGGGAATCAAATTTGAAATACTCGGGTGGTAGATTTTATATTAATACTGGGACAGGAATATTTAAATTAATTCAAAATATTTGAATTTGTTTTTGCATATTCATAATTCTTTGATTTCATATAATGTTAAATCATGCCATATTTTTTAATTTATTTCAAGGTATTTTGATATTCTTCAAGTCTTGATTACACTATCAAGCTTATATATATTTGATCTGATAAGAAAATGATATTCCCTGGTTTCCAAGTAGCAAAATTTTAAAATTATAAACTATAAAATGTACAATGGCAAACTTCAACTGCCTGAGAGAAATGTTGAAAGTGGAGATGGGTAATCCGGGAAGATGGAAGGAAAAAGCATTGGAAGACCATGGTTTAGCTGTCAAATTATATAAAGTAAATAGAAAAGCTAGTTCAGCTGTCGACAAACTACGGCAAGCGGAAAGTTTCTTTAGTGGAACGACATAAAGAATGACAAATTATGAATATTAAATCTTCTTCTTCTTCTTCTCAGTATCATGTCAGGTCCCCCCAACGTTGAGTATCACTTGAGAGTAGATATATTTGTCCCCGGCAGCCCGAAAAAGATCTCCAACGTCCCTTATTCCAGTCTAATCACGTATATTGCGGTGCCAGGAGATTTTCCTTCTGCGAACACCTCTTCGGCCTTCTATTTTGCCTTGGATGATCAGGTGCAGTAATTTGTACTTTGCTCCTCTAAGTACATGACCCAAGTAGGACACCTTTCGGATTTTAATATTAGTTAGCAACTTTTTATCAACTTTGGCTATTTGAAGAACCCTCGTGTTGCTGACCATATTCGTCCAAGGTATCCGTAGCATTCTCCAGTGCATCCACATTTCGAATGCTTCCAGTCGGTTCATACTACTTACTTTGAGGGTCCATGATTCCACTCCATGCAATAACACTGACCAAACGTAGCATTTGACCAACCGCTTCTAGGTCGAGGTCTTCCACTAGGATACTTCCGAGGTATTTAAATTTTTCCACTCTCTCTATATCAGCACCGTTCAATGTAAGATGTGCTCCTGCCTGATCCTGCCGGCCAAACACCATGAACTTAGTTTTACTCACGTCCATGTGCAGCCCCAGCCTCACACCGGCTCCATTAATTCTATCTATAAGCATTTGAAGGTCGTCAATACTGTCTGCCAAAACAACCGAATCATCTGCGTACCTGATGTTATTGATGCATACACCATTCACTTTGACCCCCAGATTCAAGTTATATAAAATCTAATGAATATTAAATTTTAGTACGCCACTGATTATTTACAAATGTATTATTACCGTTTGACAATGTAAATGAGTGTGAATAATAAAATGAGTTTTTCTTATTATAGTTACACTAGTTTGATTTCAATGGTAATGGGGGCAATTGCTCCCCTCCCCATAGGATTTCCAAATTACATGCATAATTTCTTAAACAAAACAGCTCATTTTCTTACACGAAATGATCAGTTTTTGAGGGGGGAAATCCAAAATTAGATAGATTTTTGTTTGAAAAATCCTCCCTCCATGAAATATTCCTGGATCCGTCAGTGGCACGCAGTGTCTAATACTAAAATTATTAAAAGTGGGACTTTAGTGCATATAGGTTGCCGACCGCTGAGCTAGTTATTTGTTATCATTTTTATTTTTAAATATATAAAAATAATTTATTGATGATCAAAGCAGAAACAAAAATGTATGCAAAACAGTACATTTAAGATAGCACATTACGAAAATGAAACGGGTATAAAGATTAATTTTAGTCCTCAAAAGATCATCTTGGTAATCATACTCCCAACAGGGGAAATAAACACGATCTGAAAGATTTCAGATGTTATTCAGTCTAGATAATTTGCAGGACGGGGAGAGACAGAAGAAATAAAAGAAAAATCAGACATCATTTAAGTTCACATCAGACAGACCAGGATTTTTCACAGGTTCTGGAATGGTTTCACTTGTAAACTGTTTTTTATTTAAGTTTATTATGTTTGCTGTTTTGATAATTGTTACTATGTATTTTTTTACTATAATCATAAATAGAAAATCTGTGTTTTTTGTTTTATTTTAGGCTTTTCTTTGGAGGATCACTTCCTCATTATTTTTATCAATTCTTGGAAAGTTTTATTCCGATGGATGGTGTCCGTTGTGGGCTAGCTAAACGATTGCTGATTGAAAGGCTTATATACACTCCGGCCTTCCAATTCTTTTCACTTTACACCACATCGAGATTAGAAGGACGTGACCATGATAGGTCCGTGAAAATTATGTTGAATTTGATAAGGCCAGTCCTTCAAGCTAATTGGAAATGGTTGACTATTTTTCAAATAATCAATTTGACAGTTATTCCTCCCGTGGTGAGTGGATTTTTTTTATAATTCAATGTTATCAAGGATTATAAATTTCAAACAAAATGCATTATCTTTCAGAATAACCATTAGCTATTCATAAAGAAAATAGGATATTCAATCATTAATTTTTAAAAAAATACTGTTTATTTGTTTACTTTTTCAAGAAACTTTAAAACTTTGATTCATTTCCTACAGTCCATGAATCCCTTAAGAATTTCAGGTGTTCACATTTAAGGATTTATTATTTGGTAAATAAAATTATATCATTGTATTCACTATCATTTCATTAAAATTTAACATTTCCTTGAACTATGAATATATTTAAAAAAATATCAATATTTATATTGTGAAAACCACTTTTAATATTATACGGTTCCATTTGTACTTGCATACATTTAGAAAAGTGGTGAAGAACCCTTGTTCTAGTTCATTGTTTCTCAACCTGTGATTGACAGAAATATGAAGGGGTTTGCGAAACTAAAAACCTTTACTTGAACAACAGGAAAAGAGCACATTTTATGAGAAAAATGAACAGTTTAGCCTATACCTTATCAGGTAATTCTGTTTTATGTTAGTGCCATAAAACAGAATAACCTGATAAGGTATAAATCCTTACCTAATAAGACTTATTGTCTTTGTGCAAGTACAACATTTGTATGGCCATGTGCAAATTCACCTCCAAGACATTAAGTTTTTTGGATGGGAGTCGTAAAATCTTATTTTATTTTAATTTTTGGGTGGTTGCAAGGTTAACAAGGTTGAGGAACAATGTTCTAGTTCATTTTTAATGAATGTATTATAGTTTTTTTATGGATTGTCGTATTTCAAAGATATATTTCTCATGTCTAATCTAAATGTATTTACTTTTCAGTTACGAGTGTTATTTATCAATCTGGTTGGATTCTTTTGGGTGATGTATCTAGCCAAAATGAGACGTGCTGAAGCAAAAAAGGCTGAGGAAAGGAACAAATAAATATCTTAACTACAATTAAATCATTAAAACTGGTGCTTGGTTTTGTAATTGTGTTAACGTCAATTTTATCAAGTGTGACAATATTAGAAGCAACGTTCCCCCTAATTTTTTCATTGTGTGTGCGGCCCATCAACTTATATGTATAAGAAAAAAAGAGGGAAGTGCACAAATATGCATATTATGCATACATATAAATTACGCATACATAATATGCATACATATAAATAATCTGAATATATAATAAATAAAAAATCATGGTCACCCTTCTACACTGTTCTTTCCTTACGGCGTGTTGACTCTATGTGGTGTTTCCATGTTCCGCACACATCTCAAAGAAAGGAACCTGAGAACCCATCATAAAATATCAAATAAAATATACAATTGCGCAAAACAAAATATGGTTACAAGTTCCCTTCTTTGAGATGTGTGCGGAAGATGGAAACATGTGGGCGGACAATTTTTAACAGATGTGCGGCCGCACACGCGCACTCCTTAGAGGGAACGTTGATAAGAAGATATCTTATCAAACTATAAAATATACACAAATATAGTAAAACCCTGTCAATTCAAAATTCGATATTCGAAGTCTTCAAGACCACAGTGTCAATTTCATAGATTATTAAGCCCGGTAATTCGTAATAATTTTATGTTACATAATTTGAAAATTTTGAATCTTTTTGCCCGTGTGGAGCCTTTTTTATGTATCTTCTTTATATTTCTCTGGTCCCTGCCGCCACAAGCTTTAAGAAAATGGGAAATTCCATAAATGGACACTTTTGTTCAATGCGACCCACGGGAACAGTTTCTTAAGTTTTTAACACTATTCGCTTCCGGTAATTGTCAAATAGATCGATTCTAGAAATTCTCAAACCAGGTTGGGAATTTTAAACTTAGTATAATAATTTGATATAATTTCAAGACTCTCACACCATAAATAATTTTTTAAGTCAAACATTTAAAAAATTGTGAATAACGAAGCTGTAGGTAATTTACAAAGCGCTCTGCTTTTTGCGTATGCCCACTTATACCTTTACTTTTGCCGTAGTGACTGTCACCTTGCACCTGCGTCTGCTCCTATGGAGCATAAATATCTCATAAGCTAGAAACCGGTCTTAAAATGTTTTCGGAAAAACGTATTTGGATATATGATATGGATATTCCTCAAAACTAATTAGTTATATTTTTATATCAGTACTTACATATCGTCGCGGATATTGCAGGGACACGTAACTCGATTTTTTGGTATAAGTAACTTTCTTTATTTTTTGTCATCTCTTGTATCATTGACACATTTCTACATTAACACATATATTTATTTTCGACGCGGAACGCGTTTATTTTTAACTGCAATGCCAAGTGACGTTTTTATTTTATTATATTTTTGCAGAAAAATCGTTTATTGTCTCCCCTATAAAATTTGGGCAATCCTAAATAAGTGTTCCTGCAGTATCGGCGACGATATAGTAAATTGCGCCAAATATTTTTTTATTAGAATAATTGTATTATCGAATTTGCTCCTTTTTTTATGAGATTTGCTATTTTTTACGAATTTCCAATTAACGGGCTTTCGCATGATTCGAATTTGAATTTTTTGGTTTTGAATTTTGAATTAACAGGTTTTTACTGTAATTAGTTTCAGAAAATATTACAATTCATCATTTTTTATTAATTCGGTTCATTTCAATATTAAAAATCGGACAATCTCTATAATCTAACGGTAATGCTCTACTATGTCCCTGAAGTATCGGGTTTGATACTAAAATGGTGACTTAACAAATATTTCCAAGTCAGGTTGCTTAACAAAATTACCAGTATACCAGAAAGGTTTCTAAATTATATTGTATACAATGAAAGCACAATACAATACAATTTAAATGAAAATAAATTGAAATTTTCAATTAATTTTTGTAATTTTCACTTTTGAAAAATGAATAATATATTGGGTGTTAACATAAGTTTTGTCCGTTGTTTTCCAAATGAAGAGAACAAGAGGACACAACAAAAAAAAATTACAACAAATTAGTCAATAATGTATTCTCCTTCATTATTTTACAACAAATTAGTCAATAATGTATTCTCCTTCATTATATACAACATCTTGCCAACATTCTACAAGTTTTTCAATGCCTGTGCGATAAAAACCATCCGGTCTTGACTCGAGGAATTCGTCTGGGCGTTGCTTGTTGACCATAACTCACCCATTCTTTCCGTTTCTTCATATTTACATAAAGGCACCATTTTTCATCACCAGTAATGATGCGGTAAAGGAACCTTTGCTTGTAGCCATGCATAGCTCAATGACGCGCGAGCAAACCAGCAAAAATTGTCGATCATTGATTTTTGTTGTTTTCACTCAAAACATGTGGAACCCAAGCGCCGAACTTCTGGACTTTTCCCATTGATTTAAGATGGCGGTATACAGTCATGTGACTGCAATTCATTTGCTCAGCCAATTCTACGGTGGTTTGAAGGGGATCTTCATGAATAATATGGTTTAAGCGGTCTTCATCGAAGTCCACTGGTCGTCCGGAACGCTCTTATGTCTTTCAGGTCGAAATTAATGTTTTTGAAATGCAAAAACCACCGACGAGCTGTCCTTTCATTCATAGCATCTTCACTGTACACTTCGCAAATATCGCGAGCAGCTTTATTCCCTCGATTGAACGTGAATAAGAAGGAGGTGTCGAAAATGCTCACTTTCGTTTTCTTGACATTCCATTTTGAAGGCTTGTAATCAAATAAAATAATATATGTAACGTAAAAGCAAACACAATATCTTGTAGAGCAGAAAATTTTCTTTCGAATGACGTATAACATTTACCATTTTGTTTTAATTTTGGTGCTCGTTTTTAAATTTGGAAAAAAACGGACACAACTTATGTTAACACCAAATATTTCAAATATAAATTGTATCCATAATATATTTAAATGGATTTATAAAAATTTAGGATATTTCTCTAAAGTATAAATTAAGATTAATTATTGAAGCTAAATTAATTATTGAATATTCTTTTAAATTCATATCTTTCAAAACTTTTGTAAACAACATTCAGCATGTAGGAAAAAATATGAATTAAATATGTGATAATATTCAAATATCAAATTATATTAGTCAAAATTATTCATACAATTCCCTACACAATTGTCTGAGTATTATTCCATTATGTGCTTATAAATGTCGAACTCCATGAACCTGAATTTAAATTGATGAATTTTTATGAATTATACACAAATTAGTTCTAAATTAAGATATCAAGCAGTATATTTCAAATTGAGATATCAAGCAGTTCACTTCAAATTAAGATATCAAGCAGTTTATTTCAAATTAAGATATTGAGCAGTTTACTTTAAATTAGGATATCAAGCAATTTACTAGAAATGCTATATGGAACTATAATAAAAGAACATCTGTAATAAATGATTTGCTAAAATTATTTTTCTTTAAAAGGATTTCGGAAGATAGACATTTTAATTTTTTCCTTACACGAGAGCGCACTTTGGCTCTCTATGGGTTCATTTATTCCAAGCTTCTACCTACCAAATATTACCCAATTTCTCTCTGAGCATGGACGCTTGAATCTTCTCTTCTTCTCAGTGTTATGTCAGGTCCCCCAACGTTGAATATCACTTGAGAGTAGATATCTTTGTCCCCGGCAGCCCGAAAAAGATCTCCAACCCTCCTTATGCCAGTCCAATCACGTATATTGCGGAGCATGGGGATTTGCCTCCTGCCAACACCTCTTCGGCCTTCTATTTTGCCTTGGATGATCAGGTGCAATAATTTGTATATTTGCTCCTCTAAGTACATGACCCAAGTAGGACACCTTTCAGATTTTAATATTAGTCAGCAACTCTCTATCAACTTTGGCTCTTTGAAGAACCCTTGTGTTGCTGACCATATCCGTCCAAGGTATCCGTAGCATTCTCCAGTGCATCCACATTTTGAATGCTTCCAGTCGGTTCATACTACTTACTTTGAGGGTCCATGATTCTACTCCATCCAATAACACTGACCAACCGCTTAAATAACAACTTTTAAGCTTCAATCTTGTTCCTTGGGCGTGTTGCGATCTTCGTGGTCATCTGAATCAATCCCTAGATGACATTTTGTGGTACTGTAATGAAAAGCAAAATAATGTCCAAGGGAATTCCATTCAGCCTTGCATCGGTACATTTTTTAGATCAATTGTCCACTCCAGTCTAGTGGCATACATTTTTTTTCTTGTTGTATTCAAAAGTTCTTGCGAAACTTTTAACTTCAAGGTACTCATTTAGTACATTACCTGCTTTGTGAATTTTTATTGTTCATTTACGTCAAAAAAAATTCTTATGATTTTGCACTTGAAATAAAAGATTTCGATCTCTCTTCTAGATTGTTCTGAATGAAATTATTTTTTCCCTTATACTTTATAATACCTTGTGAGGGGGAAGAATTAAACTGAACTATTACGAAAGTGTTTTTTCAAAATGTATTTTTTTTTGTCAATGGTTTGCCGTTACTATCATTTTATTCCTTTTGCTCAACATTCCACTTTTTATACGAGTATCAATTATTTACATATTTATCAAAATTACCTTTTATTGAAGGTAAAATGGTTTTGAATAATCACCAGTTAGGATTAAGTTGCCAAATGTATACTTATTTATAATAAATAAGGGAAAATATTTTTATATATGATATGAATGCACTATTAAAGAATTTCGTGCCTTTTAGGATATTTCATAATGTAATATAAGAGTGTTATTTTATTGAGATCAGTATAGAAAATTTGGTTGGGTTACTGCCAAAAAAATGTAATTATCAAAAAACATGTTATCGAGATATTACAATTTTAAAATTTGATATTTTTATCTGTTAGCCTTATTACATATTCTTATAGAAGTGAACAAATATTATATTTATTTAAGTGAAAATTGTAGAACATGGTATCATGGGGACAGAAATGTTTTTTTCATATTAAAATAAGTTAAAAAGACTCGGATAGAAAGTTTAAACAAGTTAACATTTTATACACTATAAAACACTACATGCAAACCTCGCTTATATCAAATTCGACTTGCGCAAAAATCAATTAGTGTGCTTTAGCAAAATGATACTATTTCTCACTTTAAGTAGCTGATTAATCAATTAATGCGATTTTGGAAGAAATACGATATAAAAAAGGCTATAGAAAATATGCATTCAGCATGAGAAGAAGTCACTGCTAGTAATATGCGAGATGTGTAGCAGAGAATTTTACCTTACTGTGCAAATGATTTTACTGGCTTTGATGAGTCAGTAGATAAAGTCATTGAAGAAATTTGCACAATTGGAAAAGAACAGATTCATTAAAGTTGATGGTGATAAATGAGAAATTTGCTTGACTTTGTGGCGACCGTATGCGCGGTCACTGAACCCACGAGACGACCTTTGCACACCTTAACAATGTGAGACAAACAATGCTAAAGTCCACGCGCCCGGTCATTCAACTCGCAACCGATCGAGAGCGCATTCCATGAGGGAAAGAGAGGGCAACACATCTTTCGCGCTGCCTCTCAAAACTATGTATACCTACAATAAATATATTGTGAGGCGTGAGACGAGACATCAACATATCTCTTGCTCCGTCATTCATACATTCTAAAATATTATAAATACCGACGTGTATGAATAAAATTCCTCTTTACACATTCCGATTTCGACGAGTTTTTATTTATCAACAATCATCATCATCTCTCCTTTAAGGAACAACAGTTCCTAAAACTTCATTCAGAAAAAGAAAAGAAGAAAAAAAGAAGAAGATAAGGAGTGTGCGCAAGAACAAGAAGAGATTGTTAAGGAGTTAACTGCAAAAGAACTCGAGCAAGCATTTGATCACATGGAAAAAGCATTCGCCAGCTATCTAAAATTACACAATGAAATGGAAATATCATTGCTCTAATATTTTGCAAAAAAGTAGTTTATCATTTAATTATGTATTCATTCAGTAAAATGATGAAAGACTTCATGATCCAGTATGATTGTCAGTCATCTTGTGGATGAAAGACGTCTACGCGTGTATTGGTTTATAATATGCAAGCTGTTGCATTTCAGCAAGTACACAATGTTGACAGATCAAACCAAAAGGTTCCGAAGGCAAGAAGATCAATGTTCCAAGAGGATAAGCAGGTTCAATCTGCTGAAATCATTCGTTAGGCAAGAGTTTTATATAGTGCTATATTTGTGTTGCTTAACCACTTGACAGTTTTGCCTGATCGGGATTCGGGCACGAAGTTTCTTTTTATACTGACGAGCCCGAGCCTCGTTCGGGTAAATCTTGTTTCGACTTGTTGGGAGTGTTTCTCCCGGGCGTCATTTGGGCAGATCTTGTTTCAACTTGTTTTCTCCGAACGGAATATACTTCGTATAGAATTTATTCGTTCGCAGTTCATCATTGTGTTACGTCGCATGTTAAAAATCTAACTGTTAAATGGTTAATAGCGCTATAAGAATTTATAAGAAGCATATAAGCTACAGAAAAATAAATTCAGATATAAAATAGTCTAAAAGTAAAACCGGTCACAAAGTGAATCCGCCAGGAATCGAACCTGGGGTGCCCGCTTGCTTAGCGTGAATGCATTACCATTAAATCACGCCCGCTGACTTTTTTGCATAAATAATTTGTATAAAAAATATTTTTTATTTTATTTATATCAAATCTGCTTTTTGGGGATGTTCTATTCATAACACTATTTTTCACTTTACCAGTTTTTGCTTTATAAGCAAGGTTTATACAATAAACAATTTTCCTTATACAATAAATGGGTGTCTGTGAGCATGACGTAGCTCATCACCTATAGTTATCATTTATATTTACTGGTTATAATTTTTTTTGTATAATTTTATGTTGCTTAATTGCAGAAGTACAGGATGGCCCATAAATCATACACTTATACGGAAAAAGGTACAAAGGTACAGTTTCTTAACATGTTCCCCGCGGGAAGCACAAACGCCTGTGATCTGACGACAATCTAAGTTTCAAATCACAAATATTTAAAAAGAATGACACAAAACCGGAATGAAAATGGAACTAAAATTTAAAATAATCTTTATTCTAGCGACATCTCTGAAAATCTTGTCAAATAATATATTAGTTTATGAGATATTGTTGAATAAACGGAGCGCCGAATTTTTTTGGTTTCTCAATATTTCCAGCTATTGCGTCACATGTAACGACCTGTCGCGCGGATCGAGTCCTGCGATGAGTCTCTCATACGTAAATAAACATTACTAGTGCTACGAGTATATGCATTTGATTAGGTGAGTGTAATCAATCATTGCTTTGATCGTAGCATTCCTTTGTTTATTTTACGTAATGTTTAGGTTATCTCCTTTATTTAATGAGTCTCCTTAAGAGTAATGACTATTATTTATTATCAGAAAATTACTTATGTGTCATGTTTACTTGGTGTTGTAATCAAATATCAGTGGTTCTAAACAAAATACGCGTTTAAACTTAGAAATTTAAAAATGCCGAAATTGTGCCGCGCACAGGATTTGTGGAATTTGATTTTTAACGCGGTGAACAGATTAAGAGTCGTTCACGGTATTTCGAGCTGAGCTGAACATTGTCTGATTGAAGTTGTTTGATCATCAGCAATACTCATTTGTACACTTGGAATATTTTCGTTAGTGCGAATAGTATATGGTCTTTCAGCTCATTGCAAGTCATCTATTGATCCCTGTTGTCGAAATTCTATTATAATTTTCAATCTCGTTGAATAATCTCCATCAGTAAAATGACGTCGATATAAGCATTGTGTTCAAATAACTAACTCTTGATTCGCGAAATCAAATTTAACCACTTTCATTCTTTTTTCTCTTGTTAAATTTTCTGTAGTAAAACTTATAGATCTTTTTAAATTAACTGAAAAAAAAAACGAATCAAAGATTAAATATTTTTAACTGTAGTGTGATTGGATGGGCCACCCTATATTTATTATTTAACTACAATACAGATTAGAATTCAGTTGTTGATAATATTATATTTTGTTTTAATGTTACTTTCTCAATTGAACAAATAATATAAGAGAGCACATAGATTGTTTGTAAACCAAATATATATTGTTTTTAATGTTAAAAATATACTTATGTTTTATATTTTCTGTGATGTCTTATTTTTTTTTTTTTAAATACATGAGATGACCATACATCCCGATTTGACTGGGCCAGTCCTAATTTCAAATTACTTGTCCCAGTCCCAGTCCTTTGGTCCTTGTCTCTAATTTTCAGAAAAAAAAAATTATATTAAAAGCCCAGGTAATTACCTAACAGATTGTGCTGTGATTTCAAAGAACATACAGTATGTATGGGACCAATTGTTATTTACTAAGAAAAAAGGCCATAATTCTGTCAATTTTAGATACGTGGGTCGTCCAGAAAGTAATGAACGTTTTGGCATAACTAAATAAAAACGAAAGATATCAACACAAAACTTTATTTACAAAGTCACAGTACCTTACTCTATTTTTCAATTGAGTCGCCATAGCTGTCAAGGCATTTATTGTAACGTGGAACAAATTTTTCAATTCCGATGTTATACTCTTCTACCGCCAAAGATTTGAGCCAGGGTATCGCTTGTTGTTTGACGTCTTCATCGTTTGCGAACTGTTTCCAACCAAAAATTCCTTTAGTTTCGGGAATAAGTGAAAATCACTCGGTGCCAAGTCAGGGCTGTAAGGAGGATGTCCAAAAATTTCCCACTTAAGACGTTGAAGTTCTCGCTGTGTTGTTGTTGACAAAAACTGTTGCCATCACTTTTCTGGTGTTGAGATTCGGTTTTTCTTTTCCGAGCACACATTTTTTTGTAGCCAAGGTGCTCTGTCACTATTTCATGTAGGAGCGATCGTGAAATTTGTGGGAAAGACTTATGTACTGTGCTTAAAGTTGCCTATAAATTTCGATAGGCCGAATATTTTGTGCATTCAGAAAACGAATGACACTCACACTTCACATTTGGTGCGATTTTCGAATGGCGCAGCCATTTTGAAAGGTTACAGAACAAAGACGCATGACCGTTCAGCAACAAAATTCGGCTCGCACTGAAGCGAGGGAAGGAGCTAACTGGCGCGCATACGAGCAGGGCGTGGTGCGCAATCGTTCTTTACTTTCTGGACGCGCCTAGTATTTCTATTTGAAACATTCAGAAAACATTAAAGAATGATTTTGTTTCAAGAAACAAAACTTATTGTTCGATGTAGCCACATTTAGCCTTGATAATGGCATTGAGTCTGCTGATGAAAGCATCGCATGCTGCATGAATGTGGAAGTGCAGGATACGCTGCCATTTTTGGCGAAAACATGTCTTATACTACTCTTTTAGAAATTATTTTTGTCAATGGTTATTTGCACTCTTTTGTGTTGTTATTTACCCAGACCGTCCAACTCCCATCTCCCTGTTCTACAGTTCGCTATAATATCCTATATTATCTGTAAACACTTAGTTGATTGTCGTAACTAGCAATTTGTGGGGGAGGGAGTCATTTGTCCCGGCTTATCATTTTTTTTAAAATCTGATCTTCTAAATATAAAACATCATCCATTTACTAGTTCCAACTCACCATAAAACATTATTTTTTTGGAAAAATCCCTATTAATTACAAGATAATCTTGGTAACGCTGGTCAATAGCTGTCTTGATTTATCGTCCATTAGGGATTTGACGAATCTGTCACTCATCATACACCATCCACAACTGTTATTTATAATAAGGAGACTCGTAGACTTATCGTGGGAGGACTTGGAGTGCTGGATTGTGGACATACCTGGATGGTGGTGTTGTGTGAACATCCCTGTGTTACTAACGGAACAAAGGGGTGCTAAATGTTGGATAAAATAAGTTCATGGAGACTTTGAACTTAGTAACCCAATTTTAAATCATTTTAATAATAATAAAATGACAACTTATATAGCATCATTTAGAGAGAACACTCTCCTCAAGGGTGATCTATCTTGGGATTCGAACCCACTATATTGACAGATTAAAAATATAAAATAAATATACATAACTTGAGTGTAAGATAATAGGAAGGTGGTGGCTGCGGCCATCAGATTAGGTACTTCCCCACATATGTATATGTTTAGAAAAACATATTTGGGAAGATAAATTACAAAGAAACCTTTGTAAATCATCCGATATGCGATAGTAACACATTCGGCCTTAGGTGTAGTGTAGTGTTTGTCTTCATATAGAAACACAAAGTTTGATTACACTTCCCAAAAAGCGTCATCTTTAAATGCTTCCTAAAGCTGCACACGCCACCCATACCTCTAAAACTTAGAGGCACACAATTCCATGCCATAAGACAAGCAATGGCAAAAATTGTCAACATCCATTCTACTGGGTCGATTCGGAACGATCAATTTATTCCATGAAGACTATATTAACCTCAAAGTTCTGCTTCTCTCCGAAGAAGCATCTCGACACAGATACAATGGAGATAAAAAGAAGAGAATAAATGTGATATCTGCTTCACATTCTGTTCTAAGTGCCCCACTTCCTGCGAGGCAGAGAAAATCCAGGCAGCTCTACTGTTGGCTCATCCACAAGTTGTTTATTCCTACCACTCATCTGCCATTTTGTGAAATGTATTTTGATTAACCCTTCCCTTACGGTGATAAAAATAATACGCGCGCTCCGGTGTTGAGTAGTGAGTACGCAATAAAAAATTATAATAATTGAGATTTATTTGCTGAAAACATTAAAAAACCATCTGGCAACGCTCACGGAACGGGCGTAGATCTAGTTTCGTTGCCAGCTCAACAGCTACTGCGGCGCGGCAGGGTTGGTGGCTAACTCGGGCGTGGCTTACACTTGCGAGGTTGAGACAATTGAGCTCCTCGCTATTCAGTGACGTATGCAAAAGTGAGATGCGAATATAGTGTCGCGCTTCCCGCATACTCTTCACCTATTGTCAAGACCCAAGATCGAGGCACTCACAGCGTTTAAATGCGAATTTGTTTCAGATATTCACGAAATACTTACGATGTAGTCGATAAATTCTGATTATTATTAATATTATTTTTTAAATCAATGCGTAAATATATTATGGAGGAATACCTAAAATCTTAACCTTGTATTTATAATATTTATAGAGATATTGATGGTTATTAGAAGCAACGTGTAGAAGATACCCAACACAGGGAAGGAAAGGTTAATAATAAAGTAAACAAGATATTATTAAACATTCTATATTTGGACAACAAAGAGTACAATAGATTAATAAATTAAAAAGGAATATCATACAACTAAAAGAATATATCCAGGTATAAGGTGAGTATCACTGAATGACTAGTTGGAATCGGTGGAATGTCTTGTTGATTACATTTTATACAATTTTAAAAAAATGAATTTATTATGAAATAAAATTAACCAGATATATGGTACTTTCCAGTTCTAATTGTTATTTTGCTCAATAAATGTTAATTTATTAACAGTAATCCCTCCATTTATGAGGTTTTCATTTATGCAAATTCACTTACACACAGTTTATTCTATTTGAAATTTTAAATACATAATATGTTAGTGACATCGATTAAGTAATAAATTAGCTTTTAAATCAATATTTTTATATACAACTGTAAGAGCGACAACAGTAACAATAGAAGATTCATCTGGCAAAAGTGATTTTTTATAGGTACAACCAATTATAAGAACTAGAGAAAATGTAGCATGGTCCCTGTGATAGTTCACAAATTTGCCCCAATACAACCTTGTAACGACGTTCAGTAATTTTAATTATTTTATCAACTTTAATATAAGCCTCGATTCTAATAAATAGCAAGTTATTTAGGTAAATACATTACATAAAACTAACAATAATGACAAATTAATACATCTTGTTACAAATTAGCAAAAATGTGGCCGTTTGTTAAAATCAAATAATATTTGGTGATATTTGTCAAAAGTCACTACGTTAGTCTGCATTGGCTAGAAATGGGGTATACGATAATTGGATTTTCGATTTTTTTATACCTAAAATGAAATGTTCGTAATTAGTATTAATTCATAGTTGATCTTGGCCTATTTAAAGATAGATACAAATCATATGATACATTAGAAAGTCAGTAAAATGAAAATTAGGAATGAATATGTCAGTTTAGAGAAAAACAATTTTTCAATTTATAAAAAAACTTCGATTTGTAAAAAAAAAACGATTTTACCCCATCCCTTTGAGACATGACATTCAACTGTCACAGGGACCATCCTACATTTTCTTGAGTATAGTTAATTTTTTTTCTGCATATTAATAAACTACATAACTCTCATCAAAGTGTGTGGTCTGTATTAATATATGATTATCAGCAGCTGCTTATAAATTTATTAAAAAGATAACTATAGCTTTTTGAATTAAATAAGAATGGAATATTAAGAAATATGTTAAAGATAATCTATTGTAATTTATTTTTATCAAACACTGTTTATTCCACTTTTTGTGACGGTATAACCCTACCGGTTTCAAGGCTTTCACCTCATCTTCAGGGGAGCACAAACAAGACTAAATGCTGTTCGAACTGGTACCGATATACACGCTTCAACGGTTGGGGGCTGAGGGGTGAGGGAGGCATGGGACGATTTCGGCCAAGAGCGGAGAGATTTTTGGGATATAACTGTTCAACAGATGTTCGGATCGATGTACTGACTTAGAAATTTCTAGAACCTCTAATCTGTCCAATTTATTTCTATTTTATAATACATAGCATTCAATGGTTTCATTTAAGTGTTTTTCATTTACACAATATGTTCTTGAAACCAATTATCCGCATAAATAGAGAGATTACTGTATACATGTTTCTTTTTTTAGCAGATCTTTAACTGAATTCATATTTAACTAAAATAAATGATTGTCTACCCCTTAAAATTTAAATAATTAAGCTTAATTGGATTGAAATATCACCAGGACTTTAATGACTAGACTCTCAGGTAATGTTACATCAAAGAAACTTCAACATGAATCCATAAAATGCCACCCATAACTTTCTTTTTCTTTCTATCAGCTTGCTAACAAACTCGAGACCATAAAGTAAAAAATAATATTACTTTTTTTTTATCTTAAATTTACAAGATCTTTTCTTTTTATACACATAAATTTTCAATAAAAAATTATAAGTTTTTTTATTTAGTCCCATATCTTAAAAATATTAACATGAATGAAATAATACGTTAATAATGTATTTATCAAAAGTGATCTGATAGAATGCTGAAAAATATATAGTTGAAGTACTAGCAAAAGTTTTCACTTTCTGACAATAAAGAAAATCAATTTCTTTTAATGTACAACTTTTTCAGATTATGAGTAAATAATATCATTTTGTTTGTATATTTATATAAACAGCCAATAGAGTTTTTTTTTACCTTTCTAGGTTAATGTACATTGATTAATTTATCTTTTGACTACAATAGATAGATGCTGAAATCTTTATTTGATTTTTCAAAAAAGCATGTCTTAAAAATGTTTGATTATTAATTCTTTATTTCATTCCATGACTTGGAATGACATATTTGAACTCAATAGCATGTACAGTCAATTTCGGTTATAGTGAACTCGGTTTTAGTGACACTTTGGCTAAAGGGAACCAAAATCTGCTAGTTTTAGTTCACTATAACATAGGTTTTTACCATACACATTTGATATATGGCGTTGAGACTGAAAATTTTGGTTCACTTTAGCCGAAAGTTCACTAAAACCGAGTTCACTATAACCGGAGTTGACTGTATATTTAAAAAAATCGTACTGAGATAACCATAACTTGAAATTTGGTTTTAACCTAAAAACTCAAAATAATGTATAATGTGTCCAGTATTGTAAGAAATAATAATTTATATGTATTAACCAAATGGAAAGGATTAAAAACTACATGAATTATTCTAATTTTAATACTAATCGTTCTTCATATTTTTTTTTAATTATTCTTAAAATTATACAAATAATTTACATAATATTATTTATTACACAAAGGTGAAATAAAATAAATATCAACATATATATTAAAAATTTTACAAACAAAGAATATCATCCCCTTAAATAAATTTAAAAGTTAAATATTGCACACAGTTGAAAAATATTTTTACAACGCAATTTTCTAAACAAAAGTTCACATAAATAGTTTATAAATAAAAGTTTAAAAAAAAAGCTAAATACTTATTTTATATCATTCATTACCCCATTCAATTACATTCTTTTGACTAGTTTCATTTCATTATTAGCAAAATATCACACAAAACATAAAAATGTTGAAAATTAATCACAGACAAATCATGAGTTTTCAATAAATAAAAATTATATATGTATATTTGAAAATATTAAAATGCTATCTGACTAGACAGTTGACATTGAAAAACTTCATAATAGAGTGAACCCCCGTTTTTACGTGACCGGAATTCACGTTTTCCCGCTATTTATGTTCAATTTTTACAATCCTGTTTTATTTTAGTACGTTTAGTACCCGCTTTTTCGTTTTCATTTCCCGCAATTTACGTTCGAAATATTTTAAATTCAAATCAATTTATAAGCATATTTAATTAAATGCGCGACGATTTTAAATATTTGAAATGAATATTAGGAAGCAGAAATATGTTGTTTCTATTTATAGACACGTGTGCACCTGCAGCGCTCATGGTAAAGGTTACACGAGTCGTGTAATACGATGCAATTGGTGGGAAATTTAGCGAATCAGAGGCAGGCAGACTGTATGATATATATGGTCAATCTGTGCTTGTGTTTTAAACGTGTCGGTCGTGTACATACAGTTTCAATTGTCAATTGTGTGTCAATTTACATTTTTTTCATTTCTTTTAATTTTTCGTTAAATCCTTTAAAATAATGTCTCAGAAAAGAAAAACATTATCGATTCAAGAGAAAAGGAAAATTCTCGAAAAAGTAAATAAACACGTTGGTCCACGTGTTTCGTTCGCGCGTGATTTAGGGATACCCATTACAACTTTGGCTACGATAATAAAAAATCACGAATCGATTGAAAAAAGTTTTCCGATTTGCGTGATTATCTAAATAAAAAATAATTTTAATTTTTTTTTTTTCTAGCCCCGAATCTACGTTTTCCCTCCAATTACGTTTTTTTTATCAGTCTCATCAAAAACGTAAAAACGGGGTTTCACTGTAATTTATAAAATGATAAATATATAGTGGAATATATAGTAAGTATGATAAATTAAATAAATATAAAATCTTATAGATAAGATTAAATTAACTACTGTAATTACCATCTATTTAAGTTTGAGATGTAAAACAATTGTACATAAATAATACAATAATTTACCTTGACTTATTCTGGAATGTAAAATGTGTACTACTTCGTGAATAAAATACTTTTTTCATTAACCTTTCCCTTCCTGTGCTAAAAAAATCCGCGCATTCCGGTGCTGTGTATTCAATACACATGTAAAAATGAGCCATTTAAAATCGGGAAAATAGAAATATTCATAGCCAATCGCTTAAATTAATTAAATTTGAAGTCAAAAGTGATAAAAATTTAAATTAAATTGTTGAAAACATGAAAAAACATCGGCCAACATTCACAAAACGGGCACAGAGAGCACCAAGTATGGATGCCCGCAAGCTACTAAGACGGGACTCGTAACATTTACACTGTGTATGTTATACCTCGAAGGAAGAAACAACTGCGAATTGAGATTCTATTTCTTGCGTTCCCATATACCGAAGTATAGTGAGAGTGGACGTGAATAGCGTCGCTTCCTCACCCATAGCGGTTTTTTAGAATGAATATACCTACGTCACATACTGGCACACGTTTGATTGTATAGGTGAATTTATTCCCGATTTTCGCAAAATATCTCCGATGTGGCCGATAAGTGCAAATTATTATTAATATTATTTTTCTCATTCAATGCGTAAATGTATTACGGAGGAATACCTGAAATCTGAAGCCAGTATTTATTGTATTTATAGAGATATTAAAGTTTTTATAAGCAATGTGTACTAGTTACACATCACAGGGAAGGAAGGGTTAATATCTGAGAAAAGAAATTTAGAATATAATAAAAAATATTTTCTTTCCTTAAAACTGCAACAAAATAGGATTAATGTAATGAATTACTATTTAGGCCAACATATTATGATTATCGAGTATTAAATAATACATATTAATGTCTTTAAAAATAAATAGCAATATTATTTTACATTCACTGGAAATGTATAGAAAGATAAATTTTGCATAGCATATGTTTTTACCTTAAATTGCACATAAAATTCAAATAAAGAAATTAAATATTTTTGATGCTGAATAACTTTGATACTAACATCGTGGGATTTTGTATGATTTAATCATAAACTATAAAAAATATAAATTAAGTAGTATCAAAATAAATATCAAATGATCACATATTCAAGGACTAGTATATGAATTATTTAAATTATGTACATAAAAAAAAATCAAAATGCATATACAAATGAGATAAATATTAATATTTGTGGTCCTGTTGCATAAAATACAGGCACCCCAAAAATATAAATAGTAGAAAAGATAAATATTTTCTTAATATGTAATATTTTAAGAAAATTGAGCTATTAATCCAGCCCTGGAGGAATTAAGAGTTTTAAACTTAATTTGTCTATGGTATTAAACATATTAGTTGTTAATATAAAAAAATTCAAATGATTATCGGTTTTAAACTGAATTCACATCTATCTTAAGATAAACCAAAACCAATTTTAGCAATTACTCACAATCAATCAAGCCACTGTCGTGTTTATCATAACATGTCTTATTGATAACATATTTTTGTCGACTATAATCTTGTTTTTTTTTTTAAATATAATATTTGTCTACTTATATCACAACAGCAATTCTATCTCGAATAGCACACTATTTTTGAAAACCAAATCAGGTCTACTAATTTTAAAAAGTGGTTTTAATTTTCCCACTACTTTCGTTGTTTATAAAATACAATAAATCAACACAGTCCATATAGAATGGCATTTTAATAACTAATTCCAATTTATGACAATTAAGATATATATAAATTTAAAAAAAATCATATGTCAAGATTCTCTGCGAATCATATTCAAAAATAATTTTTCAAGCTCTTATGTTGTTTTCAAAATAACTGTTCAAGATGGAAAATAACTTGAAAAGTAGCAAGCTACAATACTTCCAAATATCTATTTGCTATAGCTATAAAAGCTTTTGGTAGTAGTTTTAACAACACTGCAAATATCCAACTGTTTTTATCTTCATTATATTCTGGCAACATTTAACAGTAGCACCAGGGCAACCAATATAAATGAGTTTTGCATGATTCAAGCAAATCTTAAGTCAGATCAGAGGCATCCATAGGTTAGATGTGAACCCAGACTAGTGGTTATACAATTTGAGTTACATTTAGTAGTGGTTAAATGTTTTGTTTAAATGAATTAGTAAGATTATTTTTAATGATGAGGCGACGCATGCGAAGGGGACCTTGATGAGCGAGCGATGGAGGCGGTGGGAGAACGGGTGGGGGAGTGGTGTCGGGGGGAGGGAGAGCGGCTGCTCCACTCGCTGCTTGAAGAGTGAGATGATGGTGTCGGTCGACGGTATGGTATCGGCCTTTTACGAGCACTAAAATATCACAAATTTTTTATTAAAAATGTTATTTTCTTTTGATCGAATTTAGAAAAAAGGTTATTAGGTTTACGAAAATTCCATTTTTATTTAATAAATCAAATGTAAGATCAAAGCATCACATACTGATTTGAATCTAAAGTCCTTGCTACGGAAGGACCAGTGATTTGTAATCATCCATTGAGAGTAAAGCACACACTTTTAAGATAACATGTGATACGACTGACATGATGATATTAAGATAACATGTGATACGACTGACATGATGATATTAAGATAAAATGTGATACGACTGACATGATGATATTAAATATAACATGTGATACGACTGACATGATGATATTAATATATCAAACCAGGTGATCTCTATATCGCATGGGATCATTTTCATTAAGTGGTGAAGGCAGACATTACTATTCTACCCTAAAAATAAAATGCGATCCAACTGAGAAAATTCACATTGTGAAAGTAATTTGCATTAATTTTACTAACACATATACAGGCCGAGACTAAATCACAGATTGCATATGTAGTGGTTGTATCTGCTAATTACTAATTGACAAATTATAGAAAATTGATTAAACATCCAAAAGTTACGAAATATAAAAGAATTGTGTGATATAGTATGTAGGTTTATAAAAATATACATCTATATTTATAACAAATAAGAATTAGAAAAAAATTGTGACTGTAATATCTGTTTCCCGCTGTCATCACACAGTTGTCAATAAATTGAGATTAGTTTCCTATGAATAACATAACATACTTTGGAGTATAATTCAAGTCTCCCGCATGCAAACCTTAATATTCAAATTAAGCAGCAGGTTGTCTCAAATAGAGGAAACAAACAAATTTAAGTTTTGCTTACTGGACGCCTCCATTAATGAAAGCGTGACTTGTTCAGAAAAATAATATAACAATAAATCGAAATAATTGTAGCACTTTAACTGTTAATACTTATATGATGTATATACGAGTATTTCGGATCATAAAAGTATGTCTATATATATAGTATGAATGGGTGTGCTAAAATATTTTTTTAAGAGAATGTTTGAATAGGATTAAATTAAAAATCATGTTCATAATTTTGAGAATCTTTTATTAAATAAAAATGATTTTTTTTCAACCTTGTTATTTTTCACATTCTTAAAGTAGGGTTAAACATTAAATGAATGTTAGTTTTCTTTTGATTATTAGTGAAAAATTATACTGTTTAATTCCTTTAAATAATATCTCATTAACTAAAAACACAGTATATAATAATTAGTCGAGTGTAACCATGTTTTGATTTTTTGCCAACAAACAATGTTACCCTTTAGGGCATTTTAATTAAGTCAGTTATTTCTGACAACAGCAGCTCATATTTTCTTATTAGAGATGTGGCACTATTTTGTGCAGAATCATTCATAACAAAATACAAATCTTACTGATTTATAACTTTTTCCATATTATCATGCCATGCCTTTATTTGGGTAGGCAGAAAAAAAGATTTCATACTACGCCATATTATCGCGCACACATGAATTTATATTTTGGGTGTTAACATAAGTTGTGTCCGTGTTTTTCCAATTTAAAAATGAGCACCAAAAGTAAAACAAAATGATAAAGGTTATACGTCATTCGAAAGAAAATTTTCTGCTCTACGAGATATTGTGTTTGCTTTTACGTTACATATATTATTTTATTTGATTACAAGCCTTCAAAATGGAATGTCAAGTAGACGAAAGTGAGCATTTTCGACACCTCCTTCTGTTCGCTTTCAATCGAGGGAATAAAGCTGTCAAAGCTGCTCGCGATATTTGCGAAGTGTACGGTGAAGATGCTATGAATGAAAGGACAGCTCGTTGATGGTTTTTGCGTTTCAAAGATGGTAATTTCGACTTGAAAGACATTATTCATGAAGATCCCCTTCAAACCACCGTCGAATTGGCTGAGCAGATGAATTGTAGTCGCATGACTGTATACCGCCATCTTAAATCAATGGGAAAAGTCCAGAAGTTCGGCGCTTGGGCTCCACATGTTTTGAGTGGAAACAACAAAAATCAACGTTCTACAATTTCTGCTGGTTTCCTCGCACGTCGAGCTACGCATGGCCATAAACAAAGGTTCCTTTACCGCATCATAACTGCTGATGAAAAATGTTTGAAGGGGATCTTCATGAATAATATGGTTTAAGCGGTCCTCATCGAAGTCCACTGGTAGTCCGGAACGCTCCATGTCTTTCAGGTTGAAATTACCGTCTTAGAAATGCAAAAACCATCCACGAGTTGTCCTTGAACTCATAACATCTTCACCGTATACTTCGCAAATATCGCGAGCAGCTTTATTCCCCCGATTGAATGCGAACAGAAGGTGTCGAAAATGCTCACTTTCGTCTACTTGACATTCCATTTTGAAGGCTTGTAATCAAATAAAATAATATATGTAACGTAAAAGCAAACACAATATCTCGTAGAGCAAAAAATTTTCTTTCGAATGACGTATAACATTTACCATTTTGTTTTACTTTTGGTGGTCATTTTGAAATTGGAAAAAAAACGGACACAACTTATGTTAACACCCAATATATTCCAAAAGTCAGTACTTGTATAAAATGCGGTCTAGCAGCATTTACTGTGTTTTTAATTAATCTCGGAATAAAATTGAAAATGTTATTGTAAGTAAATTGAAAAATAACTGATTAGTACCTTTTTTAAATACCCAGTTAAAGTGATACCTGAATATAAGTGAAATTGTACTAATCCATAGCACCACCCGTCCTCTTGAAAACTTACCTTATCAGCTCACATTTTTTTCTTAACAACGTAATACTTGAGAGGCTGTAATAACAATATACGCAATAGCATCGCATCGCTTCCAAGATAAATGCACTCTAAATTCGCACTCGATGTAATAGCATGTATTATATATATCATTTTTGGAATTAGTCTGTTGACCTATAAAGAGTGCCTGAAAAGACACGTTTCGGGAACTTTTTTAAACTGCTTTTTAATTAATTGTTGTAGTTTTTTTAATCTATTTTTGTGATATTTATCCCGTGCTGAAGGAAATTTGTGAAGTTGCACCTGTCTGATTCCGTCCTTTATATTTTATTTTCAATGTTTTGTCTTTGTATTTTCTCTTTTTTTGTTCAAATTGTTTGAAGATTATATACTGAAGTACTGAGACATTCAATGTTGTGGAGACGAGTTTTGCCTTTTATTGTGCTTGGGCTATGTTAAGTGTATTTTGGTTATTTGCATTTGTATTCTCCTCTCGCGCTGATGTCAAGAGTGATGCCTGGTGTGGTGCAGAGTGGGCTGTATGCCTTTATGGTTTTGTAGGGTTGTATGCACCCATTTCTTTGTAATTATTTCAAGTAATTTTTTTTATATATATTCCGTCCTTAATGCGTTGAGCACTCACTCATTACTGGCTCTTTTATTGTTATTATTACAAAGTACATTGTAACAATTATTTATAACAATAAATATTGTCTTTGGATATCAACTAAAGTTTTCGTTTTCATCTCATGTCAATTATTAAATCTTTAGAAATAATATCCTTAGTTAAAAAAATCCACAGATTTATACGAAGGTTTGTTTCATAGGGGTTTTCAGTTTATTTTACTAATGTTAGGTGATCACTATTTTCTAGATAATATCCTGGACATTCTAGAGATCCTTTTCAGTATTTGGTTTACATTTCCAGCAGTTGATATTTCCAATGTTGTCTATAGAATATGGTAACCACTTTGCCAGATTATACGCCGTTTCCCTGTTGTAGTAGGCAGAGAGGATAGAGTGCCACATCCAAACAGCTTCTATGATTTGTCTCTCTTTCAAAATATCATTCACTTGATCAACAAATATTTTCATTGTTCTTTCTCTACTACACTTAACACTCATATTTGCACTATATATTTGTTTTGTTAGTCTTTATTCATTCCACATGTCCAAAGCACCTCAGTGCTCTTCTTCATATTATTCACCACATCAGCTTATATGTTCATATTCATACCTAATCACATAATGTCATCCCATGTATTCTTTTCAGTGCATGCATTTCTATAACATTTATTCGACTCCTTTCATTATTTGTCCACGTCAACATTTCATTCCCATATATCGAAGTTGGTACTAAAATACTGTTGTGGACTATTATCTTAGCAGATTTTGATACTATCGAGTTCGAGTTTAATTTTTTTAGTTCACTATTGACTTAATTTTCTATTGCTCCACATCGTTCAATATCTTTCTTAACTCTTCCATCACCTGAGAAAATACTTCCCAAATAGCAGAATTCTTCAACTTGCTCCGACGAATACAGTAATCAAAGCTATGTCATCAACATATAGGATGTCGCATCAAAGTGGTCATTGAATGAACCAGATTAGACAATATATTATCATTATGAACAGCAAAGGCCTCAAGGTAGGGTCTCAATGAGGTTCAACAATTTCCAGAAGAGCGGAACTTTTTATTTTTGTGTTGACATTATTACATACACATGTCGTATAACACAAATTCATATTGTTCGGGGATACCTTGAGCACTAGTCACTTGCCATACCGAGTGTCACGGTTTGACATTTTTTTTATTTCCAGATCAATTAATAGATGGGGATTTGTTCTGTACTTTTCTGTTCATATATTTGAACAGGATCTTTTTCTGACATTCACGTAAGCACAAATACAAACAAAGCAAGTTTGATGACCTGAGTCGCCTTCTGCTAATATGACTCTGCGGCTGCTTCATAGTTTTATGGTGCTTTCTATGATCTTAATCAATTGAACTATAGTTTTTTTATAAGTTCAGAAAATGTAGGATGAGTCCTGTGACAGCTCACAAATTTGCCCCAATACAACCTTGTAACGATGTTCAGTAATTTTAATTATTTTATCAACTTTAATATAAGCCTCAATTTTAATAAATAGCAAGTTATTTAGGTAAATACATTACATAAGGTTGTATTGGGGCAAATTTGTGAGCTGTCACAGGACTCATCCTACATTTTCCGAACTATAATATTATAATTTATTGTTACCCTTTAAGGGCAAATTTTTATTTTTGAAATAATGTTTAGGTAATAATATCTAAGTTTAGGCTGCATTAGGAAATAAAATTCTTGATAATTTTTTTTTACGGAACTGTCAAAGGTCACGTAATTGACAGGATGTTTAGATTGTTGCTACTGAACATGCAGCTAACTTCACGACGATCCGTCTTAAATAAGACCTCTGCCCGTCCACTACATTTGCCAATTTGACATTTGTGTTACTTAAAATTTTTTCATTAAGAAAATTTATCTTTATAAGTATAACCATAAGGCTGGTCGCATATGCGACAAATTTCTGCTTATGCCCGTTAAAGGGTTAAGTCAAACTTAAGTCATTAGATTAGTTAAGTGTTTCATTTAATTCTTTAAATTTCTAAGTATTCCAGAAACTATGGAAAAATAAACACTGATACTTAAGTTAAGTTTTGAGGTTTTTACAAACTAAATGATGATCAAGTATTTGATACCAATCCATAAGATGACATAGAAATACACAAACATCAAACGATACAATTATAGCAACTGTAAAAAATTAGGAGCCCTCTCATTTCAATAGTTTTTTTTTACGTATTTCAAGATACATTACATATTTCAAGATACATTACGTATTTACGTATTTCAAGATACATACTTATAAAAAATAAACTGGTAATAAATTACTAAAGAACACAAAATAATCACCCTTCCTTTGGGGCAATAGATAATGCACATTTTTTTATGAAACATGCCACCAGTTAGTTCTAAACATTGCTCTTGCAATAAACCGAGAATCCTCGCAATAAACTGAGAATTCCATGTAAAGTAAGTCTCTAGATGGGAGTTAGAAACATGTGTCGAGGTAATAAAATACAATTAGTGGAATAACAAAATAATTTCTTATTATTGGGTGTACAAATAAGTCACCGCCGTTTGACAAAAGTTGGCGCCACCAGTAAGTTATGGTTAAAATTGTCAGATGTAAAATGTCATTATCGTAAGGTTGGACATCTGTCAACAACATGACCTTGAAATATTAGTGAATTTTTATCAGTATAACATATTTTTTTGTGTTCGAAAATGTCAAGTTTTGAGCCGAATAAGCGTCATTTGCGGAAACTTTTGATTTACTTCTTCAATTTGAAGAAATCTGCAGCTGAGGCGCATCGATTGCTTGTAGAAGCATATGGTGAGGCTGCCTTAAGTGAGATAAGTTGTCGTGAGTGGTTTCAAAAGTTTAAGAACGGTGAATTTGACATCGAAGACAAAGAACGTAGCGGAAGGCCGAAAGTGTACGAAGACGCGGAATTGGAAGTATTATTGGATCAAGATTCGTGCCAAACGCAAGAAGAACTTGCACTTACATTAGGAGTGACTCAACAAGCAATTTCACATGGGTTGAAATCATTGGGAATGATTCCAAATCAAAGAAATTGGGATTCATATGAACTGACACGGAGAAACTTTGAATGCCAATTTTCCACATGTGAAATGCTGCTTGCCAGGCATAAACGAAAGGGTTTTCTGCACCATATAGTCACTGGTGATGAAAAATGCATCCATTATGATAATCCAAAAAGGAAGAAATCATGGGGATCCCCTGGTCATGCTTCAACATCTACGGCTAAGCCAAATATTCATGGAAAAAAACTCTTGTTGTGTATTTGGTGGGATCAGCTTGGTGTCGTGTATTATGAGTTGCTCAAACCGAATGAAACCATTGCTGGGGCTGTCTACCGAACATAATTGATGAGATTGAGTCGAGCACTCGAGGAAAAGCGCGCCCACTACTACGCCAGACACGACAAAATTATTCTCCTGCATGATAATGCTAGTCCACATGTTGCGGCACTGGTCAAAACCTATTTGGAAACACTCAATTGAGAAGTTTTACCCCACCCGCTGTATTCACCAGACATTGCTCCTTCTGATTACCACTTGTTTTGATCGATGACGCATGGCCTGTCTGAGCAGCACTTCACATCATATGAAGATACCAAAAATTGAGTCGATTCGTGGATAGCCTCAAAAGATGATGATGATGACTGACGCGGTATTCGTATGCTGACAGAAAGATGGGGAAAAGTAGTGGCAAGCGATGGGTACTACTTCGAATAAAACATGAGGTTCCGTTCTTTCACAATAAATGCCCATTTTTTTATAAAAAACGGCGGAAACTTATTTGTACACCTAATATGTATTTAAAAGATGAAATCCACAAAGTTCGAGCCAAAATTTATGATAAAATACTTTTTCAGAATTATGAATCATGGAGAGTTGGAAACACAAACCAATTTTTAAAAAACAAAACACGCATAAAATTGAATTATTGGATAGTGATTATTAAAATTTGGATTAAAAATCAACCAAGATTCAAATGTCTGCAGTGTTACAAATCAAAATTATTCTAATTGCTTAACAAATAAATTTCAATGATTATCATTAAAAAGAGTTATTTATAAAACACTACTTGACATTCATTTCACAAAAGAAATCTCGCTTATAACTTCGAGACAAATAAAAACGAGCATTCCACTATAGCAAATAAAAACATGCAATGCAAAATAAAAACTTACCATGAACTTGATATATTTCAGCAGATAACACTGTGCAAAATACAGCAAAGATGAAAATAAAACAAATAGTGAAAAAATAAAAACACAAAATACTGTAAAACAATTAATTTTATTGTACACATGATGAAGAAAAGAAAAAAAAAAGTACAAAATCATACTCTGCAAATATAACTTAAATAAATCAATCTCTACAAATAAGATATGTACTCTTAAAGCATAAATTAATTATCCGTTTAACTTATCAAATAAATTATATTTGAGTGTATTTAATAATCTATGGTGATGCGAAAAATCAATTTGAATCAGTGTCGCCTGAACTGGATGAAGAAGTTCTTGATCTTTTGCTAAAATAAAATAAATAAAAAATAAACGAAATAAGAATCAACTCAAAAAAATAAAATATAAAATAACTGGTTATAGTTTAGATATTACTAGAATGGTTCATTAAATTATAGTTCCGTTGTGTACATTACAACGTTGCGGATTTATTGGTATGTGGCAACATTTACCAATCAAACCAGAAAGATGTTTTAAAAAAACCATGAATGTAAAAAAAAAAAAAAGGTGACCTTTTTTTGGGGTAAAATCGGGCATTGAGTCAAAATTCGGTTGGATTGAAAATATTCTATCAATTAGCCCATGACGGTTCTTCACCTTTAAACAAAAAAAAAAAAAAAAAAGGAATTTTGAAACTAATTTGAAAAAAAAAAACAAATCCTTTCCAAAAGAATAACCAAAAATAAATTAAATTAAACTTTGTATTAGATTTGATATTTTTATAGCTTTAAAAAAAAAAAAAGTAGCATAAATACTAAAATATATTTGGCATACAAAAAAAAAAAACACATTACATATTTTTTCTAACACTATCTTTACAAAATAAATATTTGAATCTAACTAACTACACACTGAAAAAAAAAGAGCGAGAAACTAAACATCAAGAGAAAATCAAAACAGAAATGTCAAATTATTTATTCATAAACATTAAAAAAACAAATAATCAAAGGGAATAGTGATTTGTGATTCCAAAATTTATATTAATCATAAAAAAACTGACTAACCTATTAATTACAATGATGTTTAAAAAGCAGAAAATACATAACGCCTTATTCTTACACAAAATAAAAATATATATGTAATTTCTCTATGAAAACTTTACTGTAGATAATTTTTTCTTCAATATGAGACTGACTTTCTACAACTAACACTTTTATCGATTGATACTAACTCATTCCAGATCTTTTATCACTATCAAGCCATGCTCCTATTGGGGTAGCAAGAGAGAATGCATTTTCACATCATTCTATCCTGGCATACATCTTTTGTGATGTATGGCATCAACTCGCCTATTTTTAAGACTTTAATTTCAATCTTCTCTTCTTGAAAAAAATTTATTTAACTGAGTCATTTTTCTGGTTCTTTCCGAGCATCTCATACCTTCTATACTACTAGAATATGTTTTGTAATTTTTTCATAATTCATTCCCTCTATATGACCAAACTATCTTAACCCTTCCCTTACGGTGATAAAATTGAAACGCGCGCTCCGGTGTTGGGTAGTGAGTACGCGATAAAAAATTAGCGATTTTAAATCGGAAAAATAAGAACATTCATAGATAATCTCCTTAATTAATTATAATTGAAGTTAAAAATTATAATTGAGATTTATTTGCTGAAAACATTAAAAAACCACCTGGCAACGCTCACAGAACGGGCGTACGTCTAACCTATTTGCAAGCCTAGAAGCTACTAGTGGCGCGGAACGTCAGTCGCATACCCCGGCGCTTACGCTTATGCTTGCGACGTTGAGACAATTCAGCTCCTCGCAATTCAGTCTAGTATGCAAGAGTGAGATGCGAATATAGTGTCGTGCTTCCCGCATACTATTCACCTATTGTCAAGACGAGGCACTCGCAGCGTTTAAATGCGAATTTGTTTTCGATCTTTACAAAATACCCACGATATAGTCGATGAACTCTGATTATTATTAATATTATTTTTTAAATCAATGCGTAAATATATTATGGAGGAATACCTAAAATCTTAACCTTGTATTTATTATATTTATAGAGATATTGATGGTTATTAGAAGCAACGTGTAGAAGATACCCAACACAGGGAAGGAAAGGTTAAAGCTACATTCTTCATCTTAAGTATTACATTTTCTTTCAATCCACATTCTTTCCTTAAAGTCCTAATTAATTTGATCAATCAAACATTTTTCTCTCACTTCTACTCCATTTATCTAGTTTTCATCATTCTTTTGCCACCTACACTTGCATATTCAAGGATTGGGTATGCATGATGGAGATTGGGTCCAAGATATCACTGTGAACAGTCAGTCAGCTTTGATTCTATGGAAATCCTCTGGTTTTAAATCTTGATGATCTCTAATATCAATTTCAGTTTTGACTCGAGTAACATATTTCACCACTATTCAAATATTCAAGATAAGTCGGCGGCCGTGGTCTAACATTAACTTTATACTAATGCATTCACGCTAAGCAAACGGTCGTCCCAAGTTCGATTCATAGCGAATTCACTTTCAGATCAGTTTTTCTCTTAGACTATTTTACAACCGAATTACGTTTTTCTATAGTTTATATGCTACTTATCATAAATTTTTATAGCACTATTAAGCAATGCAAAAATAACATTATCTAATGCTCTGCTAAACGAAAGACTACAGCAAATTAAACCTGTCTATCATCTTGGAAGTTTACTCTCCTTGCCATCGGATCTTTATGTTTAATCTGTCAAGGCTGAATGCTTGCTAAAGTGCAATGGTTTGCACACAATAAACCAATACACGCACAGACATCTTCCATATACAGGATGGCTGACAATCATACTCAATCACCAGGGATAGCATATCATATAATAAACATCAATAAATAAAGCAAATTGATGTGATAAAACAAGTTTTATTCAAATGATTTAGAATAAAAATAAGTTTGACATTTCTAATTCCAAGTGCATATTTCTTAAAACGTATACATAATAGATGAAAAGGGGGAATACTCTTTACCTTGTGATGCGACGTCTGTCTAGAAAACTGGGAGAACCAGCTCTTCTAGGGATAGAGGGTGATCGTGATCTACTTGCAGAACGAGATCTGGAAAGAAATAATCGAGCATGTGAGTATTTTAGACTACAAGCCTTATTCAGCGGATAACGTCATCAGTTCTTTTGGAGGCTTGAAGCATTTGA
This sequence comes from Odontocerum albicorne, assembly GCA_949825065.1. Taxonomy (NCBI): domain Eukaryota; kingdom Metazoa; phylum Arthropoda; class Insecta; order Trichoptera; family Odontoceridae; genus Odontocerum; species Odontocerum albicorne. The sequence goes on along the minus strand of OX463840.1, from coordinate 3,751,700 downwards.
TAACAGTACTACTTCTATCCTTTGTCTATATCAAGTTTATTTTCTTATTTGCCATTTATATATCATATTTACAACAGTGTCATAAAGAGAAAGTCTACAATGCGGGTTTGAGTTAGGGTAAAAAAAATGTGCCCATGAATTTATTTCTCTCAACCATTTTTGAAGAGAGAAAGAGAATTTTTGAATGCACTAACACGTCAAGTGGGGTCCTGGCCTTACAGACCTATGGAGGAATTAAAACTGATTTGACAAATTTTTATTCTTATGATTGTGTGCGGTATATTATGGGATATATGTGGGTTTTTTCTTGTTGTTTTGTATTTGTGTTTCTGTATATTTTTGTGTTCATTTTTATTCTTGTGATTGTGTGCGTTATATTATGGGATAAACATTTTTGGTTATATTTTTGTTTCATTTTGGGTTCATTTTGGATTTTGCTTTTGTTTTTATTCTTATGATTGTGTGCTCTGGTTTGTCTTTCTGGAGTGATGATGTGTGAAGAGTTTGATTCCGCATGATGTTTCCAGTTATAATTGAGTGTCACTGTTTGTCAGGTTGATGAGAGCGTGCAACGGGGTTTTGTTTTTGTGTAATAAAAAATTGGAAAGAAGTATCGATTTATTTTTTCATGCTAAATATCCTCAGTGAGATACAGGCAAAAGCCTAGTTTACTGGGGATACGACAAATGAAAGGCGATGACAAACCCAGATCCATTCAAATAATGTATGTCCAAATTAAATTACCTGTTGTTTTTTCGCAAATTATGTATATTTCTTGTCATGTGTAATAATAAATAAATAAATAAAATAAAAATAGCTTTCCATCCAGCACGGCCCAGAGCTGTCTCCCTCCAGTTGGCAACACCAACAATCTATGTATATTTTACAATAGTGCTTCGCAAATGATTATCCATGATCCGGTGCCGGTCTGCGGGCCGATGACAGCTGGTCATAAAATTATATTTACAATCCCTTTTTTAATATTCATTCCATTTTAGGAACGGTTGTTCCTTAAAGGAGAGATGATGAGGATGATTGTTGATAAATAAAAACTTGTCAAAATCGGAATGTGTAAAGAGGAATTTTATTGACAGACGTCGGTATTTATAATGTTTATTGAATGTGAGCGGGAATGCGCACGAGATATATCGCTGTCTCGTCTTTGCGCTTACAATATGTTTATTGTCGATGCGTAGGTATCCTTTGTTTTGAGAGACAGCGCGGAAGATGTTTTGCTCTCTCCTTTCCTCATGGAATTAAGCCATTCCGAGGCGACACTGAAGAATATATATTGGTCCACCCCACGAGGTTTGAGTAGCACTGCTTTACAACATCATCAAATACTCAAGCGGTCTTTTTCATTTAGAAATTCTTTCTTACCTACCGCTTCCTTTTTTTATCTCAATAATAGCTTTGAATTAAATAGTTTTTATTTCTTTTGTAAAACTTTGATTTGATTGTTTTGAAGTCTGTGGTCTTTGCTTGATGGGTCACGTTAACAGGAGTCTATAGATGTATTTTTTTTTCCTTTTAAATAATGATATAAAATCAGTTTATATGGAAATAATATCTCGCACACAAATTATAATTTGAAACAAAACCATTATAGATTGGCAGCATTTATAAAATTCCCACATAAACACGATCATATCGCGAGCTGCTTTTGTATCTACTGTAAGCTGATTATAGAATGCTAACGGGACAGGATTTACTTATTATTTTTTTCTGATATGATACGATAGGCAATCCCTTGTGATCACATTGCACCTCAGCAAGTGTCTCGACAAATCAAACCCAAAGTTCTGATGACAAGGATATCAAAGTCCCGAAACAATCAGTAGGATTAATCTGCAGCAGTCTTTTGGTACGAGGGTTGCTACTTAAGATTTAAGATATGGCAAAACCAGTGTAGATACGTCAAATCTGCATCAGCATCGTAAAGTTTGACATTTTTAATGGTATACGTGCTCAGTAAATTTTGTCATACAAATGCTATTTGTGTTGTTTACAGTGACTTGAAAAATTCATCTCGGCCAAAAATGAAGTTAAACCGTGAACATTTTCGTGCGATGATTTTTTATGATTTTCGACATGGACTAACTCAACAACAGTGTGCCGATCAACTCGCTTCGACTTTTGGTGATGAAGCACCATCCCAGGCCACTGTGTTTCGCTGGTTTTCTAAATTCAATGGTAATTGGTCGTAGTTCGCTCCAGGACGAATTTCGTGAAGGTCGTCCAAAATCGGTTGTTGTGCCAGAAAACATCGATGCTGTGCGTGAACTGATATTGCAAGATCGTCATGTGACTTATCGTGAGATTGAGACATGTTTGGGCATTAGTTCCACTCGCATACATTCAATATTGCATGAACATTTGGCCGTCAAAAATATTTGTTCGCATTGGATACCACATAATTTGACAATCGCTCAAAAAAGGCTCATGTTGATTGGTCCAAAGAAATGTTGAAAAAATTCGATCGCGGTGCTTCAAAAGACGTCCATAAGATCGTGACAGGCGACGAATCATGGATCTATGCATATGAGCCAGAAATTGACAGCAGTCGACTGTATGTTCAAGACAAGCCAAATCCAACAAAAGTTGTTCGCGCACGAAACACTTCGAACCAAATGGTGGCTTGTTTCTTCGGTATAAATGGTCACGTCGCAACAGTGCCTTTAGTAGAACGTCGTACGGTCAATTCTGAATGGTACACCACCATTTGTTTTCCAGAAGTGTTCTGAGAAATGAGGAAAACCAACCTCCGAAGACGAATCATTCTCCACCACGACAAAGCGAGCTCTCACACATCGGCTCAAACAAGTTATTTTTCGAGCACTCAAAACATCGAATTGATGGGTCATCCGCCATACAGCCCTGATTTGGCACCCAACGACTTCTTTTTATTCCCGAACATCAAAAATAAATTGCGAGGTCAACGTTTTTCGACGCCTGAAGAAGCGGTTGATGCGTTCAAAACGCATGTTTTGAAGTTACCTCATTCGGAGTGGAAAAAGGGCTTCGAAAATTGGTTTAAACGCATGCAAAAGTGCATTGATCTCCATGGAGAGTATTTTGAAAAACAATAAAGCCATTTTCGATGATAAATATTTGTTATTACTTGTCTGTCTCAAAACTTAAGTAGCAACCCTCGTAAATAAAGATTTTTAAATAGTAATATTTTTGCGTTAATGTTATTACTATTAGAATTTATAAATAAGCACCATATGATCTACAGAAAAACAAATTCAGATGTAAAACGATCTCAGAAGTACGAAAATCAGTGAGAAATATCTGTCATAAGACAGGCGTGAGACGGGCAGGCAGTGTGTTACCTTGAGGAAGCCGAGCCCGAGGCTGACCTGGAGGAGCGAGAGGAGCGGCTGGAGCGTGAGGAAGAGGAGCTGCTGCTGGAAGAGCGGCGCCGACTGCTGCCGCGGGAGCTCGCTGAGGAGTACTTGCGCCCAGATCGCCTGGAACCAAAGAACCATTAACACTTCTGTGACAGGCAAACATATAAGGGAACTCACACAGCAAAACTACAAAATTTCTTAGTTCCAAGCGTGGAAGCTGATCTTAATAGTCGATTTGTTTGAGAAAAAAATAAGTGAAATCATGAGACATTAGGTTCCCGAGATGAGTCTTAATGTGACAATACTTTTAATAGATATGAAGATACAGGGAAATATATCTAAAACAATGGTCATGGTCGTTAAATTTGAATCTTCACTTTCAACATATGAGATTTATCTGACCAATGACAGTATTTCTATTTCTAGTTCTGTTATGAGTTCCCGAGATGAGTCTTAATGTGACAATACTTTTAATAGATATGAAGATACAGGGAAATATATCTAAAACAATGGTCATAGTCGTTATCTTTGAATCTTCACTTTCAACATATGAGATTTATCTGACCAATGACAGTATTTCTATTTCTAGTTCTGTTATTTTAGTGAAATTTGGTGACTTCATCAGAGGAAACAATGTATTAAAATCAAGAAGAGCACTCTTGATTTAGACATGTATAATTAATGAATGATGCAAGACTAATAAAACAAATATACTGTGTAAATGTGAGTAGAAAGCGTGGTAGAGGAAGACCAAGGAAAGTATGGTTGGATCTAGTGTATGATATTTCGAAAGTAGGGAACGTAAGTAGTAGGAGCGAAACAGAAAGAACTGTATATGAAGATGTATGGATGTGAAAAGTGTGTAGCAATAGGAACCTTTGACGCTCTCTCCTTTCTGCCTACACTGACAGGCAAATGTATATAACTTAGTGTATATGCCGTCTCACCTTGAAGCTAATTGTAACATGAACTTGTATCAGTCATATTTCTGATATCTTCACGATGACATAGCATGTTGAACAACAAATCATCGGAATCAAATTTTGCCAAAAAACTTGGGACATTTGTGTGCAGAAACAATAAAAATGATTAAGGCTTTCAATCTATGGACAAAACACAAATTAAAGATTGGTTTTGACCCATATTTTAATTGACTATCGCCGAGCACATAATTGAACATGCGAGCTAGAAAATATTCAAGTTGAAGGTTTACCTCCAAATTGTACAATATTTTTGCAACCTTTAAATCAGGGAATTATAAGTGCAGTAAAAATGCATTACAGAAGATGATAATGAAAATGGAGTTATGCCACCTGATATAAAGGTCTCTTTTTATCGGAAGTTATAAATAAAGGTTCAAAGCTTATCTTTCCTGTAGCACTAATGTCCCGGAATATATATTTCAACAATTGTGAGAATTTAAAATACATTTTATGGATGCTCCTAAGAAATATTCAATAACAATTTTTTGAAAAAAAAAAAATTCCCCCATATTCAGTATAATGAAATATTTTTTATGGTCCTGTAACGATGGTCGCTATCAGTGTAGCACGTGTCCTATTAGGACGTGCTGATGATTTTGATATCGACATCGTTATCTTCGTTTTAACTGATTCTGCGTTACTTCTCGTACAGAATCATCAATATAGCGGATTGCTTATTTCTATAAGTCATGATGATCTTGATTTATTGTCAATAGATATGGACTCAGGAATGCGGATATAAATCGATAAGTGGACAGCAGGTAAATAAATAACAAAGTCTTGACAGTTGACTGAATGACAATACGAATATCTGTTTATTTATCGTAGCGCCGGTCTTTTATACAAATGGGTGAACCAGTTCGCGTTACATGCTCCGTCTCGCTCTGGCACGTAAATTGGCGGTAGGTTAATTATTTATATTTGGAGATGACTGGACAAATCGCGGGTACTATAAAAATAGTAAACATTGTCGCCGTTCTTGACGTGTAGCTATCTATGAATACTTGATCCGTCAATGACCCTGTATGTTTATGATCAACAATAATTAATTTAATTTATTTGTGTTTTAACAATTCACTCGTTATTTTGACAATTCATTTAGGTAGGTATACAGGCAGGTACAGTCCCATGAACTTTGTTATAATGGCATTTGTCCTGTGCAAAGTTACCTTTACTTTAGATTAAAAAAAGTTATACAATTTATTTTTTTCTTATTAGTACAACAAAACCTCTCAAAAGTTTGTGAAAAACAGCTTAAAGGAAATAATATTAATGCGATATTTTTATTATAAAAAAAGAAACATTCAAAAAATGTATGACCTACTTCAAAGTGATTGATTTTTTTTTCTGATGATAGGTAAAGCTTTGTAATCTAGTTTGATTGTCAGTCATCCTGCGTATAGAAGACACTTGTGAGTGTATTAGTTTATTGGTTGCGAGCTGTTGCACTTCAGCAAGCGCACAGTCTTAACATATAAAGTTTAGATGGCAAGGAGATCAATGTTCTAAATCAATCGGCAGGTTTAATCTGTTATAGCAGTGTTGTCATAAGGCAGTGTTTTTTATATAGTGCTATTTTTGCATTTCTCAATAGCGTTATAATTTACCTGAGGTCTGTATTTCAGGAATACAAGTGACAAATAAGTAATTGATGACATATAACCTCTTTACCGTAACCCCATTCAATTTATAATAAGCAACAGAAACACATAAATTCAGATGTAAAACATTTCAAGAGTAAAATTATTGGGTTGATGCAAAAGTTATGACCGTTTTTTACATATACAAATGTGATGAAACACTGCCCCTTTTCTGTTTACCAATTCTGGTCTATCCTTTTGAAGGGCGATGTTCAATTTGGATAATTGCTGACAATATCGTTCAGCTGGAATTGTCTGATTGCGTTCCAAGAGTTCAAAATACACAATAGTGAAAAATTTGTGAAAAATTAGTGAAAAACAATTAGTGAAAAATCCCCAGATCGGAATTTTGCAAACCATCTTCGTACCTGTCGAACTTTGATGACATCTGCTCCATACACTTCGCAAATGTTTTTGGTTGCCACACTCGCGGTATTGTCTTTACGGAATTCATAAAGTAAACAATGACGAAAATGCACTTTATCGACCGACATTTTGAAAAAATACAAGGGCTCTTCACTGTACTCTGGCCAGGCCAAAACTGAATAGAAAGTAGAGGGAAAGCATCCTTTATACAATGGAATCATTTAAAAGAAGATACTATTCATCATTTCTTACCTGGGAATTTTTTTACCTGGGATCATAAAAAACGGTCATAACTTTTGCATCAACCCAATAGTTTGGAGCACCCGTTAGCTAAGTGTGAATGCTACCCGTCCAACTGCGGTGATTGATAATTTTTTCCTAAATCTATCCAAATTGTTTTTATAGAAATATAATAAATACCTTGATGTTGATGAAGAGGTTGAGGAGTAGCGAGATCGGGAACGAGAAGGGGAAGGAGACCGGCTTTTATCTGGAGTCTGCAAGCGGCGTCTCTTTGATTCCATCGGCAGTTTATCTTTCTCCCTATCAATCTCTTCTTGGCTTTTAATAATAATGTCATTCTTAGGTATTTCCTCGTGCTCCGGTGATATGTCCATTCCCTCTGAAGATCCTGATGCAGTACGTTCTATCGTAATAGCGGTTGCTGAAAACGTTGAAGTGCTCGGTTTCTCTAAAGTTGAATTTGAACCAGGTTGAGTGGTAGCTTCATCCCTCGCAATTTGTTCCATTCTCTTTTTAACAGACTGTTTAGCTATAATAGCAAGATCATTTTTAAGTAAGTCCAACTCTTTAGCCTGCGGATCTTCTTCGTCATCTAATCTAGATAAGTCACGTTCATCGCATGAGTTATCTTCGTCACTGGAAGATGGCCTAAGACGGACTACCGGAAGAGTCGTTAATAAAATATGTTTTCTATCGCCAGCTGCGGACTTCTTTTCCTTTTTAGCCTTCTTGTTTCTTTCGCTACTGGGCCGAATATATTTGGATTTGTCCTTTTCAGATAGCTTGTCTAAAACATCTTTGTACCTTTCGGGATTCCGCCGAGCTGGAGAATAACTAAGACTAGAACTACTCTTTGAATCAGCTGACGGACTGCGCTTCTCATGATTACTATCATTATTTACAACGTGTTCAGCCTTATTAGAATCCTCAACTACAGAATTTTCTCCATCTTTGGGCTTCGCGTCTTTGTCAGGAAGAGAATCGGAAGGTAATGCAATATTTTCTAGGTTACCTTCATGTACCTCTTCACAATCACGAGGAGATACATCTTTCTGTACTGATTGCGTTTCGGATGGTGATATCTCCCCTTCTGAGAGATGTTGGGCTTCGTCGATATTATTTGTATTTAACACTTGATCTGGTGTTTTAATTTCAATCGAAATAACTTCACGCTTAGAACTTTCTTCACTGGATAATTTGATTAATTTTCGAGGAGGGGAATTTTCTGGAGTACGGGAAGGGTGTTCTGTGACTTTGTTTTTATAATTCAAATGGTTATCATCAGCTTCTGTGTTGTTTTGAGTAGTATTTTTACTTTTTCTCACAGGTGATTTCTCACACTTTTCAACATTTTTCTCGTATCTCTTTTCTTTTGGTGTCTTACTCCTCGACCGTTTAGGTGTTCTACTTCTCGACTGCACAGGGGATTTATTCCTTTTAGACTTTGCTTGTTTAGGAGATGGACTGTGATTTTTATTCCTAGGTGAAGGTGTGCGATTTTTACGCTTCGGAGAAACACTGCGATGACTATTATGCTTTGGTGAGGGGCTGTGATGTTTCCGCTTTTCAGGAGATCGTCGAACAATGCGTTCTGTTTCAGTATCCTTCTTGGATACTTTGGGAGACCTACTGCGTTCTTTACGTGAAGGTTTAGTATATCGATTATCTTTATCCCTATTATAAGCGGGTGATCTATACCTCTCACGTCTTTTGTACGATGGTGACCGGCTCCCTCTATCCCTCTTAATAGGACTGTGCCTGCGCCTCACCGGAGATCTGCTTTCATCTCTTCTAGACTTTCTGTATGTCTCTTTGTCATGCTTAGGTGACAAACTCTCCCTGCCATAGTACCGGGAATAAACTGGTGACCGACTATCATCGTCTCGACGTCGTCGTGAATTATTATCTTTATCACCTCTGTTTGAGTATTTAGATATTTTATCAGGTGTATAACCCTCCCTGATGGGGCGTTTAGGTGTTTTACTTCTGCGATTTGAAAGATCTCTGGAACGCTTCGGGGAATCTGGTCGTTTTTTGTCCTTACGATCTCTTGAACGACTCCTTTGTGAATCATTTTTCTTTCTATCATCCTTAGATCCCGAATTGACAGTTCTATCAGCGCTTTGATCATATTTATCATGTCTTTTGGATGATTTTTTATTTTCCTCTCCATATTTGTTAGCCCCATCTCGCTCAGGTGTGCCATTTCTTCTATTTTTTTCTCTCGAATCATTGGTGTCTTTATCAGGTTTCCTTCCTTTGTTGTGCCGTTCCCTTTCTTCTGACAACTGTTTTTTGGATTTTGATTTAGTATTTTTATCAGGAGAGCTGGAAAAAGAAATAAATTTTATATTAAAATTATGCGATAGAATTTGACTTTACAAATATAACAAAAGGGAAATCGAAAATATTGATTGGGGTTAAACTTGCAAATTTTTTGCCGTAAAGCTTAGTAAACCTGTTAAGCACCCGGATAATATGAACTCTGACAAATCATAGACTGATTTAATTTTATAGATTTTTGCATCTGAATGTATTTTTGAGCATATAAAGCATGCAATAAACAAACTATTAAAACATTTTTGGTAATTACTATTTACAAGTTTAATTCATATTACCACAAAAAGAAATCACTCAATTCATATTACCACAAAAAGAAATCACTCAATTCATATTACCACAAAAAGAAATCACTCAACTCACATAAGTTTTATATTGGTGATGAAAACTATTTAATCTCAACTTACAAATATTAAAAACTCTTTCATGTTATGTTATATCAAATGAGTTAACAAGGTTCGCGCTTTGCATAGACCTCCGTGGCCTAATTGGTTAGACACCTGTTTTCCGACTCGGGGCTTGTGGGTTTAATTCCCATTGGTATTTAATTTATTTGAAAACAAAAATTTTAGACTGGTTATCACTTAAGGTCTCTTTTAACATATTTTTAGTTGATTATAAGAGATTGCCACATAGCAATAAACCCACAAGGATGTACTGTATACAGCAAACATGCAATATATATAGTGTAATAATAAAATGTTATAGGCCCCATCATCATCAACATCACATTTAAGTATCTGGGCTCACTCATTCACAAAGACGGAGGGTGCGTAGCGGATGTTGACCATAGAATAGGTGTGGGATGGATGAAATTCAGATCGGTAACAGGAGTCTTGTGTGACTCAAAAATGCCTATAAAACTGAAAGGAAAGGTATACCAGACTATCGTTAGACCCGCAATTATGTATGGCTCAGAATGTAGGACTATGTACAGCTCCTACTCTATAGGCCACTTGAAACAGCAGAAATGCGAATGCTTAGGTGGTCGGCAGGAGTATCACTAAAAGATAGAATTAAGAGCTCACGCATTCGTGGTAGCCTGGGAGTCACTGACATAAATAGTAAGCTGGAAGAGCGACAGCTGAGATGGTACGGGCACATAAGATGGAGACCACCAGACCATACTGTAAATCAGGCAATGTCCATGGATCTTCCTCGACAGCCGCCAAGAGGAAGACCAAAGAACTCCTGGATAACTCAATGCCCCAAAATCCTGCAGAGAAACAGCCTAGATGAAAGCGACACCCAGAACCGAAGAATATACAGCCTGAGAACGAGAAGAGCCGACCCCAACAGCCTACCTAGGCAATGAGTTGGGACAGTGCCGGGAAGAAGATCATCACCATCACAGTAGACAGACAATAGATCTCCACTTCATTCTATACGTCCATACACCTTGTTATGCATACTCTCCTATTACAAAGCCCAAACTTCTCATACCTATTAGGTAAAGCGAAAAGAAATGTCAATTTTTGTCAATGTCAAAGTTGAAACCAGTTTGCCATCAGTTACCGTTGGGTTAACACGTTGTGGTTGGTATCGTTTTGAAGCTCTATTAATATCCTTTCTGTTTTGATATTCTTTTTTGGTTTTGGTCCATAGTACAAAAATGCAAAAGCCAGAGATTGAAGAGACACATTTGCGGTATTTTATGCTGTTTTTATTCGATAAAGGATTGAAGTCAAAAGAAGCTACTCAGACCATCTGCGATATTTATGGAGACATCTTGAATCCTCGAAAGTGCCATAAATGGTTTCAAAAGTTTGAAAGTGGTGAAAGGGAATTAAAGGACAAACCAAAATCAGGAAGACCTCTTAAAATCGATGATGACACTTTAAACTCATTAGTGGGGTCCGATCCGCGTAAAACCATAAAAAAATTGTCACAAGATATCGGTTGTCCATGGTCAACAGTGAAGGACTATTTGAAAAAGCTCGGAAAACAAAATAGACAAGGAATTTGGGAGCCGCACGAACTTTCTCCAACGGCCATGGAACAACGAATAACAATCTGTTCATCTTTACTCTCCAGATATGAAACTGATCCGTTTCTTAGAAGAATTGTTACTGGGGATGAGAAGTGGGTCCTCTACACCAATCCGAGGAGAAAAAAACAATGGATTTCGATGAATCAGGTACCTGTGTCTACCCCTCAGCCGACATTGACTCTGAAAAAGGTTCTCCTTTGTGTTTGGTGGGATGTTTTGGGAGTAATTCATTATGAATTACTAAAACCTGGTCAGACTGTTACAGCAGATGTGCATTGTGCCCAATTAGAAAGATTAAAGGCAGAACTGCTTAAAAAACGATCAGTTTTAGTAAACAATCAGAGACGAATTCTACAATATGATAATGCAAGACCACACGCAGCAAGGATTACGCAGGACAAAATAAGAGAGCTAGATTTAGAAGTTCTGCAACATCCACCATATTCACCTGATATTGCACCTTCGGATTACCATCTCTTTTAAGTCGATGGAACATTCGCTTCGAGATAAAAAATTTACGAATGTCGAACAAGTCTGAAATCACTTGGAGTCATATTTTACCGAAAAACCGCCAGAATTTTACGAAAAAGATATTAAAAAACTGCTTATTCTGTGGAGGAAGATCATCGGTAACAATGGAAATTATTTAACGGAATAATATTGTATAGTTTTTGTTTAAATCAATTTTTAGTCGCATTAAAAAATATTGTCATTTCTTTCCGTTTTACCTTATACTATACTACTCGAGTACAACAGATTATTTGTAAATTTTTCACAATTCATTCTTTCTACGTGTCGGAACGGTATCATCTTCTTTCAACTCCTTAATGTCCTAATTCCTTATTCTGTAACACCTTGTTAGCATAAAGCTTTTGGTTAAACAATAATACAAAAATGATAGTTGGATATAATTGAAATTACCTTTCACGGCTTTTGTCCCGGTCACTGCTCTGTCGTTGGTTTTGCCCCCTCTTTTTCTGAATAAAAAAGATCTTAATTAAAAAATCAAATAATAATTGGACTGTCTTCACTCGCACAAGACAAATTAAACATAGGCAAATGGGTCAAGAAATGACATGAAAAATAAAAACACGAATCACATCTATTATCATGCAATTTACTAATAAAATCAATTCGCTATTAACACTCGGAAAGGCAAATATAAACTTTTAAAATAATTCATTAAGCTTAAATTAAAAAATAAAAGTGCAATAAATTGAAGATATCAAATTTGGTGTTAAAATTTAAAGTAAATCATTCTGTTTTTTTTTCTTCTTGAAAAGAAACGCTTTAAATTTCGCTAAGAAAATGTCCTGAATTAATTTGTTTTCTTTTACTTCAAAGTCATAATTTTAAAAAAAATCTTAAAAAAACCCTAAATATTGAAATATTGTACAATAGAAATATCTTGCACTAAATTGAAACATGTGCATTATACTAAATATATCACAATCTATGCCAAATTATATAATCCATATGATCAATATTTGGAGAAACGTTTAATACGTAAAATAGGAAATTATCTAGGATGTAAATATTCAATTAATTTTTAAACATTAAATTTTGGTGCCTTGGAAATAAAATGTTCCTCATTAAATAAACACTAATCTAGATTTATTTGTAGAAAGTTACAATACAATATTTGTAGAAAATTACAATACGAAGAACCCTTATTCAGTGTTTTTAAAGGGACAAATCAGTCTTCGTAAGGAGGTATTCTACTCTAGAGGCGTGAACTTCGGGCGTTTTTTAAGACTTAATAAAAAAAGAAAATAAAAACATTTTTCGTATGAATTTTTCCACAGTTTGTTTATTGATGATTTGAGAATGTACAAACATTTTTTTGAAAAAAAAAAAAAAAACATTTAAAATTAAAAATGTTATCAGCTGTTATATCTTAAAATTCAAAATGTTATATCTTGTCGTAAAAAATAAAAAAGGGGTAAGCTGGTCGACATGATTGAAGCCCTTTCTTAAATATAAAACGAAAATTATATACAGTTTCTTGATAAGAAATAATGTCGTTATAGTTGGTACCAAAGAGAAAAAAAATCGTAAAATGGCGGCTGTCTGAAATTTTTTTTATTTTTTTACCCTTTTTTTTTTAAATATTAAATTTTTTTTTAAAATAATAAAAAAACAGTTTTGAATTTTTCAAGGTAGGGATATAAAAACATTTATCGAAGATTCATACAAAATTTGAAGGCAATCGGTTGGATAGAACTCGAGATTTTATGTCGACCAGATCGAAAAAAGTAGTTTCGAGAAAAACGCGTTTCAAGTTTTAAGATTATTGTTTGCGTAATTCCTACCTCATTTATAGCTACGAGTATAACTTGTGAATATTAAGAATTTAAATTTTTTCTTTTGAGAACATATTTTAAAGATCTAAACTTTAAAAATATGCAAAAATAAAAATCAAATTTATAGACATTTGCATAAACTTTACTTATAAATTGCATTTTGACAATAAAAAAAAATTCTGTTGAAAATTTGTCTACTTTTGGTTTAAGGAACCTATCCCTTTACTGTGCGTTTTATTTTTACCTCTATTAACGTAACGACTTTGAGGAATGTATTCTTATTGTTAAACTAAGTATTACTGTATTTAAAACTAACTTAATCTTGCATTTAAACAAAAAAAAATACAAATTTAGCGCATAATTTGAAAAAATGCATTTATAATTCAAAAAACCCCACGTTAAATATTGGTTTCATTTATGTTTCTCACCTAAAAACTGGTTTCATTTATGTTTCTCACCTAAATCAGTGGGTTGTAGAAAATTTTAATACTACACACAAATTTACTTCATAAACATTATATATACAGCATACTGTAAAAATGATTACCATGATGTTAATAATCAAATGTAATACAAATCAAATTTAAACTTCTTACAAATCAAATTCATAATGTTAATTATCAAATGTAATACAAATCAAATTCATAATGTTAATAATCAAATGTAACACAAATCAAATTTAAACTTCTTAACTGGGAAGTAATCAGAAAAACATATAAAAAGGAAATTTTTTATTCAGACATGTGAAAACGCCTTCAATGGAAACATTTAAAAAGGGTTCTCAGTAATTATAATAACCTCCAAATAAAATAAGAAATAAAACTTCTTACTATTAGAAGATTTAGACAAAATGAAGAATTTACTATGAGTTTAGACAAAATGAAGAATTTACTGTGAATTTAGACAAAATGAAGAATTTACTGTGAGTTTAGACAAAATGAAGAATTTTCTGTGAGTTTAGACAAAATGAAGAATTTTCTGTGAGTTTAGACAAAATGAAGAATTAACTGTGAATTTAGACAAAATGAAGAATATACTGTGAGTTTAGACAAAATGAAGAATTTACGATCTTTATACTCAACTTGTACATATATTTATTTTTTAATATTTTTAATCTGTCAATAATAGTGGGTTTGATTCCTAAGTCAGAGCGCCTTTGAGAAGAGTCTGCTCTCTCAACGGCGCTATATAAATTGTCCTTTTATTATTATTATTGTCATCTACTCGGTAAGACATTAAATAAAATTATCAACAATTTCATCAATGTTTTTTATTAAATGAAATGTGTACATTTGACCATTGAATAAGTTACTGAATTTAAGAATGAACAAGGCTGGGCTCAACAATCAGAACTGATGTTGTAGAACGAACATCATTTTGGGGTTCGAGTGATTGACAATCTGTTTACTTGAATTTTATATATTTTTTTCATATTAAGGAAGCACCATTGAAGTGACACTTGGTCATAAAATGGCACGGTTTTATGAAAATATCTAATTCATCATCATCAATGTCAAACATATAGAAACCAAATTGATCATATGGATATATATATTTTGTAAAAAATACATTTCTATCTAGTGTGAAATTGTCCCAAATGTTTTAAATGTATTTAAGATTAAATATATATCAATACTTGAATGTTTTGAAAAATAGGTCATGTATAAAAAAAATTCATGTAAAACATTGTTCTCAATATCAAAACTTATGCGAACAATATTCGATTCGGTCTTTGTTTACTTTTAAATTAAAAATATAATTTATAAATAATTCTTTTAAGTATATAGAAAAATTCAAATGGTATCATATTAATGTTAAATAAACTTATAGAAACGTATCATTGAAAGTTTTTCTAAATATTTAATTTATCCATTTGGGACATTTAAATTAGATAGATAATAAAAAAAGATATTCTACGATACTTGGCAATATAAAGATCTAAATCACTAGAAAACACAGTAATTCTGAAATGACCCTCCATCTATTTTCAGCTTGAGTGCAACACTATCATAATTGATGGTATGAATTAACTCTTAACTTTTTTTATACTGAAGACATCTACTGTGCAAAAACACTGCCAAAAAAGAAAGCCTGAATACAAAATGCTATCCATCCGACTCTTGCGATTTCTCTAACCTCTTATATTTCCTTTTATCAAAATATCATTAATTTGATACAACTATACATTGCTTGGTCTTCCTCTACCACTCGTTTCACTCACATTTACACTGCCTATTTGTTCTAATAGTGTTTCATAATTTATTCAGTTCATATTCTGTTATACTGACATCCCATGTATTCTTCTCAATGCAGGCTTTCTAATATTATCTTAGCAGATTTTGATACGGACTGGTTCAAGTTTTATATTCTAGTGCCCTGTTGACTTTGTTTCCTATTGCTACACGCTGTTCGATATCCCTCGTAACTCTTCCATCACCTGAGAAAATACTACTTTAATAACAAAATTCCTCAACTTTTCTATTTTTCATTGCTCATCCATATACACATATCATATTCACTTTTCCTTTCTCCATGACTGCGTTTCGTAACTTTTTTTTAAATAATAGATACGACCGAAGTCATAGGTATCCTTATACCCTTGAACACTAGGTGGAAAAAGTGCCGTTCGAGGGGAGTAGCACGGCACGGGGTTCGAACCGACGACCATCCGCACGGAAGTCCAGTGCGTTACCGCAGGGCCATGCACCTCTTACTATGCTCCTCATTCTCAGATTTCGTAGAAATGTTCTTCACTAAGCAGCAATAATGTTTATTAGGACATACATATATGCACATCACACTGTGTCTCTTGTGGTATAGGCAGAGAGAACACATTTTCAAACTTTTCTATCTAAATGCGCAACTTTCGCTTCTTCCACATTCATACATTTCATCATGCACAATCTTCCATTATTCGTGCAACACATTCCAATTTTTCTTTTCTTCAAAATCTGGTCCACTAAATCCGCTCACATTTCTTTTTAGGAAAAACTGCATTTCTGACTTGTATATTTGCGTAGTGATTATTTCATCAATTCTTTCTCTCCACATGTCCAAACCATCTTAACTCTCTTTTCTTCATCATGCAACATAAATTTTATTCATGCACAAAAAGCTTCTTGCGCGTTTCATACTCTCATTTCAGTTAATTTCCTCTTTCTCAATCGGAATCCTCGAGTACAATTTGCCTAGCACACTTAATAAAGTGATGGATCTGTAGTTATTACTCTTCAGTCTATAACCCTATCTCTTAAACCAGGGGTCTCCAAAATTTTTAGCCTAAGAGGGCCACACTGACTCCTCCACTAAGTCCCAAGGGCCAAGACCTAGCTAGCTCATCATACCAACATACTGTAGTTTTGAATTACGTCCAAATTTTCATATTGAGACTAGCCGGCGAGTGAGATATCTATGGCGCAGGGTGCGGGGGTGGACTCCGCTCCTTTCGCAATTTCAGTTGGTACTTACGGACAAGTGTCAAGGATATTTCATTGCGGCGGAGATAGCCGATATATGTAATTTATTGTGTTTCTTGATTGGTCGTTAAATAAAAACATCTAATTATTATTTTGTATGATTTACTTACATTGTAAATAAAATAAATTATAACGGGCCGGATACCGGGTGTTGGCCCGCGGGCCGTAGTTTGGAGACCCCTGTCTTAAACAATAGTAGCCATAATTCATCATAAGAAGTGTATCCAGAGATTTAACATTTGTTAAAATATACATGCATCCATTCTATCAATCCATCCCCATAATGTAACATACTCGTATAATCAAGTATATTTAAAAGATACGTTACACAAACGGGTCACTTTTTACTGCAGAAACATCATATGATTTGTTAAAATATATCGCATCCATTCTATCAATCCATCCCCATAATTTAACATACTCGTATAATCAAGTATATTTAAAAGACATGTTACACAAACGGGTTACTTTTTACTGCAGAAACATCATATGATTTGTTAAAATATACATGCATCCATTCTATCAATCCATCCCCATAATGTAACATACTCGTATAATCAAGTATATTTAAAAGATACGTTACACAAACGGGTCACTTTTTACTGCAGAAACATCATATGATTTGTTAAAATATATCGCATCCATTCTATCAATCCATCCCCATAATTTAACATACTCGTATAATCAAGTATATTTAAAAGACATGTTACACAAACGGGTTACTTTTTACTGCAGAAACATCATATGATTTGTTAAAATATACATGCATCCATTCTATCAATCCATCCCCATAATGTAACATACTCGTATAATCAAGTATATTTAAAAGACATGTTACACAAACGGGTTACTTTTTACTGCAGAAACATCATATGATTTGTTAAAATATATACGCATCCATTCTATCAATCCATCCCCATAATTTAACATACTCGTATAATCAAGTATATTTAAAAGATATGTTACACAAACGAGTTACTTTTTACTGCAGAAACCTCATACGATTTGATAGCATCATAGACAAGCATTTCTTGTACGGGAATATAGTATTATGCCCGGAATATTTTCTAGCGAGTCGATATCTTTTCTAGCGAATTTCATCATGAAATATTGAGGATATACCATCAAAAATTACACCGCTATTCCTTGAAAAGAGTAAATAGGCCAATTCATTTCCGAATCGTGCGCTTTCAACTGAATCGGATCTTCAAAATCATCAAGTATCTATTTCGTTTATCTGTTTTGTGTTTAAAAAAAAATAAATAAAATTTAAATTATAATAATTTAAATTTGTCACTTGTGTGTTAGGGATACTTACTGATGATGTTCATCTCTTCACATAGAAGCTATCCTATGAAATGATGCGCAGTCATAAACAGAACATATTTACTTCTGATTTTAGGCAAAAACAAAAATAACAAAACAAAATAAATCCAAATCTATATCATGTATAAAAGAAAAAAAGTTCAATTTCATAAAGTATTGCCAGTGAGTATATTCTGGTCCGAGAGAGAGAGCGAACGCTCGATGTAAGGCTGCACAGGGATAGCAAGATCATTTGAATCAGTATGAATGAGGAAAAAGGGAGAAACTGATTTTAATGTAAGTGTCAAGATATTCTAAATATATTTTTTTTACCTTTCGCTTACGACGTCCCTTTTCTGAATCGCTCGAGTCCGAATCGCTGTCGCTGTCACTCGACGACGAAGAATCACTGGAACGAGCTCTCTTCTTTTTCTTTTCTTTTTTAGACGTCGCGGATCTGAATTTATCAAAAGTTTTTTTTTTCGTATGTGAGTATAAATTTTTATATTACAACGCGAAAAGATTTGCTTCAACGGAACAATATCAAAATATATATATATATATATGAAATTAAAAAAAAAAAAAAAAAACAATGTATTCAACATTATGTAATAATAATTAGCACTTGATATGTAAAAAAAAAAAAAAATACAAAATTTCGATACCCATGTTATAAAATTTTAGATGTGGAAAAAAATCATGTTATTCAGGAAAAGTACATAATTTAAAACTTTTTATTTATAACCTATTTGTTTTTGAATCCAAGTTAAAAAAATTCTTTTTTTCAAAATGAAGATGATATATTTTGTTACACAAAAACAATATAAATACAACACATAAAATAAATATACAGTCTTTCTAAATTGATATCAGTATTTTTACCTTTTTGTTCATCGATTAGGAATGACTTATAAAAGAAATAAGATGGAGATTAAAATAAATGTCATCATTTGTTTAAAATAAATAAGACTTACAGATTAATAAATTTTTATATCGACACTGACAATATTTCTTAGTTACATTAACAAAACAAAAAAAAAGCATTAGTTTTATTTAAACGACTGAATGAACTGAAAAAAACATTAGTTTCATTTAAAGAACAAAAATAAACTCGTTATATTTGAGATAAAATAAATTCTAAAAACATTTAAAATATTCAGAAGAGCGAAACAGTACAAAGCCCGGTTTTTTTTAACAAACATAACAGAACTGTCATAATCGTGGCTCCGTTATAAACTAATTTGATACGAAAAATTGTAGCATAACAAAATAGTTGATAAGGTGACAATATTGCATGGCAAAAAAGTCGATAGCCGAGCCACGATCTTGGCCGTATTTGTGAGGTTTGGTCTAAACAACTGGACTTGAAAAAAATCTAATGTATTTTATTTATAAATCAATTGTTTTTCTATTATTTCTGAATGAAAGAATATTCAACAAGAAAAATTTCTTCCTTCAAAAAATTACCTGAGACTGAATTAAATATATAAACTGTGTCTCAACAAACAATTTCTTATTTTCTTAAACATAAATATATCGCAACCACGATCAAAATACTCATTTTTTATTTAATATTTACTAATTTAATATTCATGGTGCAAATTAGTATTTTTGCAAAAATTAAAAGACATGCACTATATATAAAATGTAAAAAGTCACAAACCCGTGGAATAGTTATCTCCAAATAAATGTTTATCCCTGATATTAATAAGAACAAAAAAAAAAAAACTATCGATAATTTTGCAAATAAAATAGTTATATTTTTTATATGCAAACTAATTTCTATGATTAAGTTATCACAACTAAAATTAAGATTGTAAAGAACGCAAAAAAAAAACTGAAGAACACAAACAATTAAAGATATACTTTAAATTAAGGCATAAAAAGTAGGGAAAATTATTCCAGCGTAACACTATTTGCACCTTTTATGCTAATATAAACAAGTGTCTGAATTAAATAAATTATTTTACCATCTAAACTAATCCATATGCACATGGAATATGTGTTAATAATCAGCTAATAAATTCACGATTAAAATATTCAAGATGGTTAAATTAATGGTTTGCAGACATTGGAATAATGCCTTGAAGTTGTTAAAATCGGAAAAGAAAAACATTCAAGTTAAGATATAGGAAACCAATATAACTAACTAACTATCCACATTCTACATTTTAAAATTATTATTCACTTGAGACTCGACAAACCGTAATAAATAAAAATCACAATAAATAAATATGAGTAATCGCAAACTAAATATATTTAAAAAAAAAAATCTGTGAATTATAATTTATTTTTACTTCAAATATGATTAATTAAATAAAGGTGACAGTAACTATCGTGTAGTTTATTATTTTTATATTATAAAACCAAAAAAAGTTAGCGGAGTGCATATTATAAAACAAACATCTGATATCATAATAATTGGAAGCGAGGTTAGATGATAAAAAAAGGACAGTAAGAGACGTGGGCTGTAGCATTATCTAATTATTCCTGATTATCAGAGCAATGTGACAGCCTGACCTAACAGAGAAGATTAAACATTGGAAAGGAAAAAAGTGATTACCTGTCTTTCTTATTTTTCTTGGACTTCTTCTTTTTATCTTTCTTTACTTCTGGAGATGAACTATAAAGAAAATAATTAAACATAAGAAAAATTATGCACAAGAATTTGTAAAGACACGAGAGCTGATAAATAATTTCTTCAGATCTAAGGTAGCCTTTGAGTATTATTAGTAGATAAAGTGTAAATAGTTAATATTAAGAATATATACCAGGTGTGTACCTATGAAACCGGAATTCGCTCATAGATGGCTCTAGTTGTCAATGTAGTGACTTTCAAACCGCGTCTTTGTTGTGATTACATTTGTCAGACTTTTAACTCGCAAAAATACAAGTTTAATACAACTACATATGTTTTCATAGCGTTGAACATGTCAGTTTTTGTGCCTGAAAACTACGATTTGCAGACACCATTGATTTTTTGTTACCATTTGAAGAAAACTGCTGCAGAATCGCATCGAATGCTTGTCGAAGTATACGGTGAGCATGCTCTTGGTAAATCACAGTGCTTTGAGTGGTTTAAAAAATTCAAAAGTGGCGATTTTGACGTGAGAAACGAAGAACGTGGAAGACCACCGAGAAAGTTTGAAGACGCCGAATTGCGAGCATTGTTGGATGAGGATGACGCTCAAACGCAACAACAACTTGCGGATCAATTAAATGTGACACGAGAAGCCGTCTCCATATGTTGGAAAGCAATGGGAAAGATCCAGAAGGTGGGAAAATGGGTTCCACATGATCTAAATGAAAACCGAAAAAAACAGCAGGAAAACCGAAAAACCACTTGCGAAATGCTGCTCGCCAGGTACAAAAGAAAATCATTTCGTCATCGAATTGTGACTGGCGATGAAGAATGGATATATTTCGATAATCCTAAGTGTAAAAGATCATGGGTAACTCCAAGCAAACCAGCGACATCAACTGCAAGGCCAAATCGCTATGGACGGAAGACAATGCTATGTGTTTGGTGGGATCAGAAGTGTGTTATCTATTATGAGCTGCTAAAACCTGGTGAAACCGTTAATACTGAACGCTACCGATAACAGATAATGGATATGAACCAAGCATTGCGTGAAAAACGACCAGAATATCAAAAGAGGCAACACAAAGTGATTTTGCTTCATGATAATGCACCATCGCACACAGCAAAACCGGTCAAGGAAACGATTGACGCGTTTAGTTGGCAAATACTTTCGCATGCGGCTTACTCACCAGACTTGGCTCCATCCGATTACTACTTATTTGCATCGATGGGACACGCACTTGCTGAGCAGCGCTTCACTTCTTACGAAAATGTACGAAAATGGCTCGATTATTGTTTTGCCTCAAAAGAGCAAGAGGTTTTTTGGCGTAGCATCCACAAATTGCCAGAGACGGGAAACATGTGTAGCTAGCGATGGGCAATACTTTGAATAAAATATTTTTTACTATAGTATTTTCATACAATAAATGTGTATTTTCTATAAAAAAAATCCGGTTTCATAAGTACATACCTGGTATGTACATGTTTGATAATTATTTAGATCAGAGGTGGCTTGGGCATGTAGAATGAATGAATGAATACTAAGAAAACAAATATACAGTGCAAATGTGAGTGGAAGGTCTAGTAGATAAGATCAAGGAAAGTATAGTTGAATCAAGTGAACAATATTTTGAAAGGAAATGTAAAATGCCTGAGAAATTGTAGAAGTTATATGAGAAAGTGTATCGATGTAGAAATAAACGTCTGATGATTTGTCCTCTCTGTCTACTCTAATAGGGAAACGGCGTGATGGTATGTTTGTATGTATTTAGCTCGACTCCAACTTTATTAATTTATTTGTTAGAAAGTTCAAAATAATATTATTTAATTAAATACATGATTTTCCGAAGCAAACAATAGAATTAATGTAAGACCTTTATAATTTAGATGTAGAAAACCTTTATGAATATCTTAACCCTTTTAATCCCACGGGGCCGATTATTGGCTCCAATTTGTTTATTGGAAAAATCCCACGGAGCCGATCATCGGCCTCAAAGTATTAATACAACTTTTTATGTTGAATATATGAATATATTATATTTTTTTAAACTTTGAGAATCATTCATTTTTAAAATAATTCATTTAAAACTAAATATTAACTGAGATAAACAATAAAATATAAACTACTGTTTTTTTGCCAAAATGTGCTGGGATTAAAAGGGTTAATTGGGCTTTATTCACTATAAAGGAGGAAAAATAAAAAAATAACATTATAATCAAACATAAATTGTGATGAAAAATTCTGATTGAGGACGTCTGGTGGTGTTCAGACCTAAAGTGAAATCATCTAATTGTCATGTCACAATATAAAATATCCTTTCCAATAGCTGTGCTGCAAATGTACAAATGATTCGCAGTTCAAAACTCACACTGTCTTGAATAGCTCTATTTTCCTGCAGTTAGGAATTTATAAGCAAACCTTTTACTTCACGTCACATGAATCTTGTAAAAAAAAATCTGGTTTAAAACTTTGACAATGTTCCTACGAGGGTCATCCAGAAAGTAAGGTTACAACATTTATGTAGGACCGAGAAATGCTTGTATTTAATTGACATTCACAGGATACTTCACAAATATATTAAACTATTTTTCAACGAAATCGCCGTCGAGATCGAGACATTTCTGTAGTCGGGGCACCAGCTTTTGTATGCCAGTGTCATAGACCTCCGCCGCCAGCTCTTTCAGCCACTTCTTCACAGCTTTCTCAACCTCCTGATCGTTGGAAAATTGTTGGGGTGTAGTGACACACCCACGTCTCATCCCTCGTCACAATCGAGTTCAAAAAAGCTTCTCCCTCCTATGCAAAACGATCCAAAAATTCACGCACGGCGGTCACACGATTTTGACAGTGATCCGGTGTGAACATTCTGGGCACCCATCTCGCACACAACTTCTAACGTTTCGTTTATGGTCTCTTTTAGTATATCCCAACATGCATCTCTCCATGCCCCTTTGTGCGGTCGATAGAGTAAGTAAAGGTACCTATATTATGAATAAATACTTATTTAGAGGAAGGGGGTCATTGTAACCAAGTTTTTTCGAACCAAGGAGACTTCGAGAAATGTCAGGACATTCTTCGTGAAGGTCGTCAAGCGTCACACGGCGGTCATTTCGCACTTGTTCTTCAATTTTTGCACAAGTTCGTCAGAAATCACTACCAAGCCTCGTCGTGAGGATCAGTACGGCCTTCTCTGAACAACCTAACCCACTTCGTGACATGTTGTCGACTCATCACATCACTACCATAAACTTCCACGAGCTTCCGATGGATATTCGCGGCGGTATTGTTCTGCAAAGTAAAAAAACGGAAGACCGCGCGGAGCTCGCACGGACGTTTTGTGGCGGGAGCACGCGACCTCTCTATCGGAAGAATTTACTGTGACTGAACAAAATGGCCAACAAACACGCGGGACCAAACAAACTGACCGTTAGCATCCCCCCTACACGCCAGGTGTGCCAACTTTTAATAAAAAATTTCCTCCCGGTCTCAGGAGCCCTTGTAACCTTATTTTCTAGATGACCTTCGTACATGTCTCCTATTTTGATTCGCTCTCATTCCAATATTTCAGTTCCTCTATATGGAATAAAAATTTGAGATTATGTAGATGCAGGCAAGTACAGCATAATTATTAATACTATGTATGCAGGCTGAGATTACTCGCTTATTACAAGCGTAGCGAATTTATCAAGACCGTGCGTAGCTGGTAATTAATAGATTGCATCAAATCAATAAATAATACAAAAATAACAAAATATAAAAAAGGATTTTGTAATATAGTGCATGTAGGTTTGAAAAAAAAAGTTTTTTTTTCGCATAAAAAGGTGTCATCATCAGACTACATTTATTAACCCTTCCTTCCCTGTGATGTGTAATTAGTACACATTGCTTCTAAAAAACTTTAATATCTCTATAAATATAATAAATACTGGGTTCAGATTTTAGCTATTCCTCCGTAATACATTTACGCATTGAATGAAAAAAATAATATTAATAATAATTAGCACTTATCGGCCACATCAGAGATATTTTGTGAAAATCGGGAATAAATTCACAAATACAATCAAACGTGTGCCAGTGTGTGACGTAGGTATATTCATTCTAAAAACCGCTATGGGTGAGGAAGTGACGCTAGTCACATTTCACTCTCACTCTACTTCGGCATATGGGAAAGCAAGAAATAGAATCTCAGTTCGCAGTTGTTTCTTCCTTCGAGGTATAACATACACAGTGTTAGTGTTCCGAGTTCCGTCTCAGTATGTCGCGGGCATCCATACGAGGTGGTCTCTGTGCCCATTCTGTGAACGTCGGCCGATGTTTTTTCATATTTTCAGCAATTAAATTTCAATTATTATCACTTTTGACATTAAATTTAATTAATTTAAGCGATTGGTTATGAATATTCTTATTTTTCCGATTTTAAATTGCTCATTTTCACAAGTGTATTGAATACACAGCACCGGAACGCGCGATTTTTTTTTAGCACCGGAAGGGAAAAGTTAACTGCAGAATATAGGCCTCTTCAATTTCTTTCCAAGAAATCTAGTCCTTTGCGCATTGCTGCGATGTAATCGTTGCTTGCTTACGTATTTCGTCCACCCACAGTACCTTCGATCTTCTTACAAGCCTAGTTCTTATAAAAAGGTGTACGTTATCTGATATTTTTCTTTTTTGCATATGTAATGTTATATTCTTCTTTTTGCAATATACCTAAAATACAAAATGTATAATTGTTCTCAAACCTGTTCAAAACATAGGTAACTAAGAATTTTTCACAGCGCTCTAAGAAACTAACCAATTAGTGGCACGGGTGAATCTGTTGTTCGCCACACAGTTTCTCAATTTTGGGAATCGAACTAGATACAGCTATCCTCATTTCCGATACCACATAGAGATTTGAGCGATATTACCGCTACCGCCGAAAAAAAAACAGCTTCAGAGGTAAGTGGTCACAAATGAAACCAGGACTTCCTGAGCTTTAGCACTCACCAGTAAAGGGTACTCATCCTTTACTGATGTCCAAAACTTAACCAGTTTTAATATTCCTCGGAATGGACACCCTAGGATGCCGAGGAGGCGCATGCTTTGAAAATCTCTGGTCTTCAGTATTGCCAAATTTCATCAATTTATTTTAGTAATTCAAATGTAGGAAATGTTAGAGAAGATCCCTACACTAAATGGTATGGATGGAAGAATAGATAGCAGTATAAAATTTGAACTGTTTCAGTAAAAAAAAAAAAAACTGACTATAATCTTCAAAATTGAATTGATATTAATCTCCCCAATGTTCCAATACGCGGATGACATTGCTCTCTTGGCCGGAAGTGGGGACCTAGATACGGGTGCCCAGAGATTGGAACGGGACTTGCTAAAGCTGTCAATCTACTTTAAAAACTGGAGACTAAAACCTAATCCAACCAACAGAACAGTAATTACAACATTCCACTTTTGTAACAAACAGTCAAAGTACAAGGTCAATGTACATTTTGAGGATGTCCTCCTACACCAGGCCGAACACCCAAAATACCTTGGTGTTACTTTGGATCGAACACTTACTTTTAAAAAACAAGTTGACTCACTATGTGCAAAACTAAAAACTAGGAATAATGTCATCCAGAAGCTGGCAGCGTCCGGATGGGGAGTATGCGCTGACACACTGCGAACAGCGGGACTATCACTTGTCTACTCTACTGCCGAATACTGTACACCCATATGGGGCGGCAGTGCTCATGCCAAGAAAGTGGACACCCAGCTCAATACCACCATGAGAACAATAGCCGGTGTGTTGAAACCCACCCAATACCAATGGCTACCCGTACTGACCAACATAGCTCCTCCCCACATTCGTAGGAATGCATCTACAGTAAGAGAATGGACAAGGGCAAAGAACAACACCTCTCTTTTCGCTGGCTTTGAGCTGGACCGCAAAGAGTGGGCAACGTTCAACCGTCTTAGAACAGACTGCAATAGAAGTGCAGCAGAGCGCCACAGATGGGGCTACATCGATGACCCCAGTTGTGACTGCGGTGCTGCGGCTCAGACCCTACACCATATTATAAGAGAATGCCTTAAACACAGGTTCCACGGAATGATGGAGGACTGACGACCGAAGCCAAAAGATGGCTGAGGGATTTAAATTTGATCTTATAAAGTGCCTGACTATGCCATACGCATATATATAGTCTCCCACGTTCTATGAGTGACACACTCGTGACTACTTCAAATCTCCCACATGCAGTGTTAAGGTTACTCATAAAATAAGATATGGAAAGTTTTTATTGTACAAAAAAGAGAAACTCACCTGGCGTGCCTTTGTTTCTTCTTCTTGGTGGCAGGTTCTGGCTCGGGGCTGGGTGTCCGCACGGGCAGGTACTGTTTCTCCGGCCCCGTCCCCCCCCGTGCACCGCCCCGCAAGCTGCTCCCCTCCACAAAGTGGGAAGAGATGCCAAACGCCTCTCGCAGGCGCGCATTTTTCTCTTGCTGGGCCTCGGCAAGCTGGTGCGTCTCACGAACGCTGCAATAGAAATATAAACACCAATATAAAAAGTTGGTAATAACTCATTTTTCGAATCCCACGAATGCAAGATAAATAAATATGATTCTTCAAGACATGAACGGTACTTAGAAACATAAATCTTTTCTACAGAAATCAGAAACAGATAATCCGATTGAGTATTCTTACTTTGCAAATTCATCAGTGAGTTCATACTGAATCTGTTTTAAATTGGAAAAAAAATTATTTGTTCTGACCTGGACTCAAATAAAATAAATTACTCTACAGGAATTTTGATCCAAAGACTCACTAGAGTGCAGAATTTCAGTACGTGACGAGCCAATCGAACAAGCAATCTAGTTAAGATATCTTGGCAGTGAACTGCTCAGCTCTCATGACCTTCCCAGAGAAGTAAAGTCTCAGGTAGATAAAGCTGCAGAAGTGGCGGGCTGCCTGAGAGATGTCATATGGAGGAATAAAGATATGAGAACGGATAGCAAGGTACGCATTTATAAGACCTGTGTGCGACCTATCCTCACATATGGCATCGAAGCGAGGGCGGACACTGTCAGGACAAAAAGTATGCTAAGGACAACGGAAATGAGAACTCTATGCGCTATTGCTGGGAAGACTTTGCGTGATCGTGTAAGGAACACCACAATCCGAGAGGTCTGTGAGGTCCAAGATGTGGTCAGATGGGGACGACAGCGTCGACGATACTAGTACCAACATGTACAGAGAATGAATTCCATACATAGCTCTGCATGGGGTGCCGGATAGATGGCGTCCACCAGGGAGACCCCCAAAATGATGGAGAGATAGCTGGAGCTCAGCATCACAGGAGAACAATCCTGCAGTAACAGACTCTTGAGAGTCTATAGAAAGTTTAAGAAGAAGAAGAATTTTGATCACTACAAAAACAAGTAGAAAAATGAAAGAAAATAAAAACATAAGTAGAATTTAGTCACTAAACTATTTTTCAAAGGAGAATCAGAAAAGAAAGAATCACCTAATGACAGAGCGGACAGCTTTCTGGTGGCCAGTATTTGCAAAATAAACTTGCAAGTTGTCCACATCTTGCGAGGATGGTGCGTGCGGTAAACAATTACAATGACAACAACAGGGCCTTCGAATCTTTGAGAGTAGATTCCGTAAGTCTGGAGTAAGACAGGATTCGTCTATATTCGTCGGGGCATCCACGAGTTCTGAAACGCAAGTCAACTGCCTGTCATCGCATCTGACTTGTTTGCTCATCAAGTGTGAAGAGGTCCTCTTGCACCTTCCGTAAGGTTGTAGTCCGAAAGTGTCTGGGTGATGGTGAGAAGTTGACGGTATACTGTTTCCGCATCCGTTAGTTTCCATAGTTTGTTTGGCTTTCTCCGCTAACAGGGCACGACGATATTTGGAGTTTCTCTCAGCAAAAACAGCTTGAAACGTGCCTCTCCACAAGCGACCAAAGAGGACTCGTTCATCAGGAGTGTCACGCTTGTTAGCACCGATCTTGTTCGGATGGCCACCACGATAGAGCATAATATCAATATTCCTCGCAATAAAATTAAATGGAAATGTATAAATATAAATATGATCTTAGATATAAAAATTTACTCTTAACACTATTGGAAGACTCTGAAGACACCAGAAGTCAAAGTGACACGGATTCGTGTAAATGCGAACCGGTCACGGTTTTTGGAAGACGTGTTTGATTTTGAGATATCAAGTCTTAAGATTTCATAAATCTAAGTTTATTGGTTTTATGCGCCGCCTCAAAATGCGACGAATCTCGGCGTAATTTCACCACCGGACGACGGGAAATGTTGTTCATTTCGGAGCGTGCGCCTCGATTTCGGCCTAAAACTATCGCACGTAATTTATAAGTTTTTTTATTTTTTAAATCTAAATCGATTGTTTTCTTTTGTTTTTCAATATAATGTGTGTAAAATGAAAGTGGGATAAAAATTAGCCTCCGTCGTCGATTAGCGGCATAGCGGCGCCGAGAGGAAACTGCAAGGAAAACAGGATGTTCGCGGGATGCTGCCGAGAGAGCGGGACGGCGGCGACGCGACGCGGTCGCTCGAGCGAGACAGATGTATCGTCTCGCGAAAATCGGCGGAAAATAATTGAGGGTTGCCACTACCAGCCCCCGTCAGCTACTGGCGACCTTATTGCAAAATACGTTAATATAACTGAATCGAAATGAAATATTAAGTAAATATTTGACGTATCGAATTAAAAACTATTTATAATAAACAACGTTATGCGTTCATCAAAGTAATTTATATTCCATACATTCATCACGACATATCCCTCTCGGGGTAGGCAGAGAGAACAGATCTCCAAACGGTATTCAAGCACGCAACTTTCACATCCTCCACATTTTTTTTTATTTCACCTGGCGAGTTTATTTCCATGTGGCAATCTCTTCCAACCAACCAGAAAGATGTTTAAGTGAAAACCAGACTGGAATTCCATTTAAAAACATCTGGATTCCAGCGGGGATCGAACCCGCAACCTCCGGATCGGCAGACAAGCGTCTTACCACCACGCCACGGAGGTCGTCATTCATACATCTCGTCACGCAAAATCTTCTATTATTCGTATTTTCTACTTTAACCTTCTTTGTAAAACTTGGACAATTTGATCCAGACACGTTTTCTCTGTCTATCTATTCCGCCCACACCTTGCACTTCTAACTTGTATATTCGTTTAGTCTGTAATATAGTCTAATTGTATTAGAAATACGAAGAGAAAGGTCTAAGAATTACTGTTGGAAAATCCAAAGTCATGGTGATATAGAAGTGTGAAATGAAAAGTAAATGAAATATTGGAACAAGTTGAGGAATTCTGCTATTTGGGTAGTAATTTTTCAGATGATGGAAGAGTTAAAAGGGATATTGAACATTGTATAGCGATAGGAAACAAAGTCAATGGGGCAATAAAACATGCATACTCAAACCGGACAGTACCAAAACCTGCGAAATTGATAGTTGACAACAGTATTCAATCCTGCAGTAACAGACTCTTGATAGTCTACAGAAAGTTTAAGAAGAAGAAGAAGAAGTATTCTAGTTCAACTTTGATGTAAGAACGTGAAAAAAATAAAAGAGTCGAATAAATGGTGTAGAAATGCGTGCATTGATAAGAATACCTGGGGTGACTGAATACGAAATTAAGTGATAAGTAATGAATATAAACGTAAGGGTGATATAGTGAGTAAGATGAAGAAGAGCACTCTTAAATGGTTTGGACATGTAGAACGAATGAATGAAGAAAGACTAACAAAAAAATATACAGTGCAAACGTGACGTGGTAGAAGAAGACCAAGGTAAGTATGGATGGATCAAGTGTATGCTATTTTAAAATACGTTTAATATAAAGCCAGAGAAATCGTACGAGTTGTTAGAGAAGGTGTATGGATGTATTGGGTTGATGCAAAAGTAATGATCGTTTTTTATGATCCCAGGTAAAAAAAATCCCAGGTAAGAAATGATGAATAGTATCTTCTTTTAAATGATTCCATTGTATAAAGGATGCTTTCCCTCTACTTTCTATTCAGTTTTGGCCTGGCCAGAGTACAGTGAAAAGCCCTCGTATTTTTTCAAAATGTCGGTCGATAAAGTGCATTTACGTCATTGTTTACTTTATGAATTCCGTAAAGACAATACCGCGAGTGTGGCAACCAAAAACATTTGCGAAGTGTATGGAGCAGATGTCATCAAAGTTCGACAGGTACGAAGATGGTTTACAAAATTCCGATCTGAGGATTTTTCACTATTTGATAAACCACGTACCGGGCGGCCATTGAAGTCTGATGACGACAAGTTAAAAGTCATAATTGACACCAATCCACGTCTAACCACCAGGGAGATCGCGTCGATGATGGGAGTCAACCAAACAACCGTATTAAGACATTTGAAGCGTATGGGGATGGTTTCGCGGTACAACGTTTGGATACCTCATCAATTGTCGGCTGCCAATTTATTGGATCATGTTTCAACGTGCTTTGCTTTGAGTGCGAGACAAAAACATGAACCTTTTTTGCATCGTTTGGTAACAGGAGATGAGAAATGGGTCGTGTACAACAACGTGACAAGAAAAAGACATTGGGCTATACCTGGACAAGCCCCATTAACAACTTCGAAGGCCGAAATCTATCAAAAAAGTAATGCTTTGTATTTGGTGGAATTGTAAGGGTATTGTGTATTTTGAACTCTTGGAACGCAATCAGACAATTACAACAGAACAATATTGTCAGCAATTATCCAAATTGAACATCGCCCTTCAAAAGGATAGACCAGAATTGGTAAACAGAAAAGGGGTAGTGTTTCATCCCGACAACGCGTGACCACATGTGGCTTTGATGACCCAATACAAGCTAAATGAGTTGAATTGGGATGTTATCAAGCATCCACCGTATTGTCCAGATCTTGCTCCTTTCGATTTTCATTTATTACGATCACTGCAAAAAATTTTAAATGATAAAAAATTTGATACAATAGAGCAGGTAAAAACATCCCTTACTACCTTTTTCGCATCAAAATCCACGGAATTTTACACTAATGGTATTAATAAGTTGATAGAAAAATGGGAGAAGGTTATAAGAACTAATGAAAACTATATAATTGATTAAATAATTAATACAAACCTAAAAAAAAATGTTTAATTGTATATGTAAAAAACGGTCATAACTTTTGCATCAACCCAATAGAATGGAGGCTAAGAACGTACGTCGAGATTTGCAAATCTGACACTTGGCCCTCTCTGTCTACTCCCACTAGGAGACGGCCTGATGGTATGCATGTTCAGTTCTGTTCGATCTCACTATCTATCACCTACGCTGTTATGGGGGACAAAATAGATCCCCATTTAGCGCGATCTACACTAGAAGATCGAAATCTTCTTTATTTTTTTATAAGCGCTATGTCATGTAGTGCCGAAGAAGGAACTGTTTACCTTTCACAGAAAATGTCTAATGCAACAAAACTATAATATGACGCCGATGATATGTATGCATGTAAATATATAAATAATGTAAATTATTCGGGAATCGTGCTAGCCCTGCACCGACAAGGGGTGCCGATCAATACACCGCCCTCCCCCCGCCCCACCCCGGGTTGACACCCGCCGGGATGGGGTTGCCACGGGCTATTTCATACACATGCTCAATGTGAGAGTGTCCACGGTTCGATGCTTGGGTTACTTCATACCATTCATTCTCTTTCATCGATTTTCTATTCGGGTCATATATTAAGATGAGAGAGATATCACCTTATCAATTGATTCACTCGCATGATGCGATTCAACATAATCACACTTTCGTTGCATACAAAAAAAAATCGCTTTTAAAAGTTGTATAAGGAGTGTGGATGTAGAAAAGGCGAAGGATGTATGTCGAGATAGAAAATTTGACGCTCTGTCCTCTGCCTACTCAGACAGGGGAAATAGTATGTATGTATGATTGTACCGATAGTGTCCCAGTCTGTTTTGTATACCTGTCTCAACATATTAAAAAAAATGGAAGAAATTGCCACACGGCAATAAATTGTTCAGCTGCACTTTTCTTCAAATTAAAGCAGAAAATTAAAACCTCCCGCAAATGCTGCTTGGTTAACACAAAATTCGACATTTTCAACACTGTACAAAACAAGGTTTTTGCATGAAACTCACAAGCCATATAAACTGAATATTATTGGCAGATGTCTAACCTCTCTGAAAACGCCAAAATCGGCTGTCACTATGAACCATTCATAACAGCCAGAGCCATCTTTTGGAAATGGACCTAACTAATTTGCACTCCCAATACATTATTTTTTAATAAATGTTTCATGAATAAATTTTAAGATTTTATAAAGACTTGTTTTCTTAATATCTCAAAATGTAATACATGTCGCTTACCATTATTATTTGCTGCCGAGCCCTTCATATATTACAATGTGTAAAATCGAGGAAGCGCTTGCCACAGTTAGTCAACATCCGTGAACAGCAGGAAATTCGGACAGTTAAGGACTCGTCTGTAGCGACGATAAGAAATATTTTAAACCGAAAATTGTGCCGCGTTCAATAGAAACCTTGATCCAGTTCTTAACAACTCCTAAACCAGTCATTCCCAACCTGTGGATAGCGACCTCCCGAGGGAGTAACAACGGACCGAGTTTTGATAGTCATAAAAATAAATCATCAATCGACAGAATATACTTATTTTTTTGTAAAATCCAGTTTTGAAAGAATGCGATAGTACATTTTTCATTTCGATAACACATCACTCATTAAAGTGTAAAAGAATGTCGCATATCGAGAATCGAAATTATGGAAATAAGATAATCACCGCCGCCACTCCGTCTCATCTCCCGTCGACTAATCTGGAAGATTTTGGAGAACGTTGACGAGATACCAATCGCCGATAAATGGCAGATCCGCTGGACGTGAAAAGTAAAAAAAAAACAGACGCGCGAGACCCTTGCGCGGTAGAAGTGAAACTTCTTGGCTCCTAATTATTAATTATAATTAATTATAATTATTAATAATAATTATTATTTATAATAATAAATATAATATTAATAATTTGATAATAAATTAATGCATAATAATAAAATAATAATTAATTAATATACGAGGCGTATCCAGAAAGTAAGTGTACTGAGGCTCTCACGACCGGATGGATTTTATTTTCGACATGTTGGCTACACTTCCGTGTAGCCTGACCCTTCCCCTCCGCAACGAGACCGGTTCGAGGTCAGTAAGTTGAGAAGTGTCGACGCGACAACACGTTTCGTGAAAAATGTCAATCCAATCTCCCGCCAAGTGCGAAATACGCGGCGTCATCCGTTATCTCGTTTGGAAGGGAAAACCTCCGGTTGAGGTTTATAATGAGGTGAAAACTGCATATGGTGATAAAGCTATGAATCGTACGAGTGTGTACAAGTGGTGTCGCGAGTTTAAAAACGGTCACGTCACACCTCTTCACCCTCCGCCAAAAAGTTCAAAACCACAATTTCAGCCAAGAAAATCATGGCATCCGTGTTTTGGGACTGTCAAGGCATAATTTTAATTGAATATATGCCTCAAGGGGAGACCATCAACTCTGCAAGATACTGTGAGACCCTAAAAAAATTGCGGAGGGCGATTCAGAACAAGAGAGGCATGCTGACAAAGGGAGTCTGCCTGATGAACGACAATGCCAGACCACACACGGCCAACGCCACAAAGGAACTGCTCGCCTTGTTTAAATGGGATATCCTGAACCATCCCGCGCATTCCCCTAACCTAGCACCTTCAGATTACTATCTCTTTACCTCCCTGAAGCTGCACATGGGTGGAAAAAAGTTTTCAACCGACGAAGAGGTAAAGGAGGAGGTGGAGAAGTGGACGGAGGGGTTGGCGGGAAACTACTTCGAGGAAGGCATCAAAAAGTTGATACCCCGCTTCACCACCTGCATTGAGAGGAATGGCGACTATGTCGAAAAATAGCTTACATATGTACTACGGTAACCACGTAAGTTTTTTGTTTAAATAAAAAAAATTGTAACCCACAAAAATTCAGTACACTTACTTTCTGGATATGCCTCGTATATTAATTATATTAAATTAATATTAATTGCTCTACCGCGCCCATAGAAGTTTCCCTTCAAAAATAATCTTGTAGAAGACTCGACGATGGGGTTGCATGGTTTTTCTCTAACTCCGAAGGAGTGGTGCACTCTGAATAGGATCAGTTGTGGAGTGGGCCGCACTGCATATAATATGCACGAGTGGCCTTCCTGTGAGTGCGGAGAAATTCAAACCACGGATCACATCCTAAACAACTGTCAACTGTATGCATTTCCTGGAGGTGTCATGCGCTACACTACGTAATAATGATAATAATAAAATGACATATAGAGAGCAGACTCCTCAAGGGCGCTCTAATTTGGGTTTCGAACTCACTATTATTGATATATTAAAAATATTACAAAATAAACAAGTTTAAAAACAGGAAGGTGGCGGCTGCAGTCATTAAATTAGAACTTTCTCGCATCTGCATATGTTCAGAAAAACATATTTGGTAAGGAAACTGCAGAAAATTTACTAACAAAAAAAAAGGACGAACTACAAAGAAACCTCATCCGTGATACTATCACATTCGGCTTTAAGTGGAATGAAGTATATGCGTGGTTCATATCGTCGTTGTTCTGCGAAAAGCATTTTTGCTTAAAATGACTTTTTGATGTTAGCTTACAACGACTTTTTGATGTTAGCTTACAATGACTTTTTGATGCAATTTTACTTGAAATAAAAATATCTACACATGGAAAAAAAAAACATTTATGTCCAAAAGTTATATGGTTTCGCTGTTATGAAAAGATAAAAAACATATCCCGAAGCAATTCCATAGTTTGTATTCATCCCTGCCAACCAGCACAAGAGTTCATGACTTAATAAACTACAACACATCGAGTCATTCGGAATAAATAATAAAATAATATAGAAAAAAAAAAAATTTTAGAAGCGTTTCAGTCATCTTTTTACAGTTGTTTTCACCAAGAAAGGAAGTCCTAAACAGGTGTCCGTATTTTAAATTTTTAGGTAATATGTTTTTAAGTTACTCATTTTTTTTGTAGTAATTCTTATAAATAAATAAACTGTCTTTAAATAACATCTGTTTGTATTTTATTTGATTAAAAACTTGATTTGACACCGCCTTCCGAAACTTAAATTGCATTTATCTCAAAACTCAATATTTGGTCTCGAACGCTTTTCGTAGAGCAACGACGATTTTGAGACTTCCCAGAAAGAGTTCTAGCACTTCCTAAAGTTGCACACGCCACCCATATCTCTAACAGTTTGAGACAGATAAAGAAATATTCATCGAGAATACGAACGTTAAATAAAAATAAATGTCGTCAATTTATTTAAAATGACGCAGTAATAACATGGATGTTACAATAACAAAATAAACACGTTAAAATGACGAAAATCCCACCGTTATCGACAAAAATTAATAAAAATGACTATAATTATAAAATGCGTATTTGTTGTTTAACATTTGTATAGATTAGTGTGTGAAGAAATTACAGAGGTCAGTGGGTGGCATATAAACGTTGAATGGGAACATCTGCGTATTTCTGCATGCTGATGATATCTCCTGTTGAGAATCATAGTGGCGAAACTTCAAAAAATCGATTTTCGAGTTAAGACTACCTAATGGCACTAAAATGACTTCTTTTTTACATGCACAGGTGGCGAAAGTATATTTCAACTCGTTGCCGCTTCAAGGAGTTGAAATATACTTTCGCCACTTATGCACGTAAAAAAGAAGTCATTTTAGTGCCATTTGGTAGTCTTAACTCGAAAATCGATTTTTTAGAGTTTCACTACTATGATTCTCAACATGCGATATGGTGGTGTTATCGGAGAATGATGGTGAATTGCAGTCTGATAAAGACATTGTATGACAGATATAAAGAAAAAGATCTGAGAGTGAATATTGCATAAACAGTCATGGCGATAGTCAAGTGTGAAAGAAAAAGTAATTGCGATACGAGTGTATATGGATGGCAAATGAAAAATTAGAGAAAATTCTGATATTAAGGTAGTATTTTCTCAGACGATGGAAGAGTAAGGAAGGATATTGGACGGCGTGTAGCGATAAGAAACAAAGCCAATGGGGCACTAAAATATATACTCGAACCGGACAGTATCAAAATCTGCTAAAATAATAGTCCACCACTTTATCCTCAGTTTCTGTTTGGCATGCTCGGGTATAACTCCTTGAGCGTAAGAAGAGATCTGCGTCTCCTGGTATACGTTGTCAAAATCGTTCGAGGAGTTGTGAGCTGTCCAGCATTACTACAATGATAAGCGTTAAATGTTCCTAACAATTACACTAGACTGCGCCGGCAAGAACTGTTCTCAATAACATACGTGAGAACGGGGGTCCTTCCAGCCGCTATGCCTGTTGGAAGGGCCTTAACTCTTCTGAACGGGACTGCTTCGGATATTGACATAATTCACATCACATTACCAAAAGCAAAAGTAAATTTTCTTCTAAGATTGAGCGCGTTAGAAAGCACTCATCAACGTACTTAAGTGACTTTGAATATATGTGTATGTTTGTGTGCATATATAACACATGTTATGTATGTATATACATTATTTTTTATTTTATATAATTTTTTTTATTCAATATAATTTTTCTTTATTTTTAATGTTAACATTTCTTGTATTTTTCAAAGTAATTGGGCTAAGTCTGTTTTGAGAAAATAAATAAATAAATTTTAGTACCAGCTTTGATGTATGGGAGTTAAATGTGGACGTGAAACAAGACCGAATAAATGCTGTAGAAATGCGTGCATTCAGCAGAATAAATGGGGTGACAATGTATATGACAGAATACGTAATTAAGTAATCAGTGATGAGTGTGTATTTAAGGATGATGTGTTGAGCAAGATGAAGGAAAGTACTCTTAGATTGTTTGGGCAAGTGGAACGAATGAATGAATAAAGATTGACAAAACAAATATACAATGCAAATGTGAGTGGAAGGCGTAGCCAAGGAAGACAAAGAAAAGAATAGTTGGATCAAGTGTATGATACTTTGAAAGAAGGAAATGTAAAAAATCAGAGAAATCGTAGGAGCTGTATGAAAAGATGCATGGATGAAGAGGCAAAATAGGTGTGTCGCAATAGGAAAGCTGGCGATCTCTCCGCCTACTCAGATAGAGACGGTGTGATGATAAGTATGTATGTATAAATATAATGAAACATCGTGCACAGTTTAAGGATTATTCAATTAGCCAAAAATCTAATCATAATATAAATAGGCCAAAGCCCGTACGACGGTTGTCGCCAAAGAAAGAATACGAGAATAGAATTTTGAATACAAGAGAGCGAGAGAGGAATACTTGGATTCTCTCCGAAAGTAATTCGAAATTTGAATCTCGGTGGGTTCGTGATAAATGAAAAGATGGAAACTATACTGAACGAATTTTAAATACATAGCTAACAATTTTTGAACCGGTGTAAAAGGGGACGATGTATAAATGGTATATATATAAACAAATTTTACATTTATGAATATATATTTTCATAAATGTAGAATTTGTTTTACTTCCGTGAATATTTCACGGGTTGCAACTAGTAAATCATAATTTACTTGAAAAACATCCAACTCTGCGGTCTGGCTTGATTATGAGAATACGCCAAAGCAGTACATTTTTGAAGTATGCTCTTCAAAATATGACATTAAATTTTATAATATCCTAAATTGGTACACAAGTCCACCGTAGTGAGAGATAATTAGTAAACTGTGAAAAAAAAATTTTTTTTATCAAAGGGTATCCGGATATCGCGATGCTAAAGATGTATAATTTTATTAAATTCAATGGTCAGATAACATTCTTGATGTCTTTTTTTTAAATTAAAAACAACAAATAAACTAACACTGCCGCGTCAACAGTGTAATTATATCGGACGTATGCGTCATCCTTGTATGTGTATAGATTATTGTATGTTTGATTGTATGTGTATTTTATACGTAAATTCTTAGTTATATTTGATATTTCTTTGAACTGTAAATTTGGTATATTTTGACTTTTGTATGTTCGGGTCCGCGCGGCATCGCGACCGCAGCGGAAATGTAGACTTATGGACGGGCATCGAGACTAGATCGCTGACCGGTCGGTCTAAGAATTGCGCAAAACTTCTTCCAAAATATTTCGCGATGTGTGAGCGTTTGCGATGACCGACTGACCGTCCATAAGAGGGGTCCCTTTCAATTTTAAATATACTACCTACCTATTCTCAGTACACTGTCATAAGAGGAATCTCTTCTCTTCACAACCTGCCATAAGAGGAATATCTTCACCATCGCTACCTTCTCTCATCGATCTACGCCTTTTGGAATTGAACTGAATTCTCCGAGCATTGCGCAGCGGCCATCCACCTATTTACAGTTCTTTGTATCGGTGCCGTACAAAGTGGTCAGGTACAGTAATACAAAAGAAAAAAAACTAGTACAAGACGAACCCAACAAGTCTATACAATTTAATCAATTCCTTCCGTCACGGACAACTTCTTCACTTTATTGCCGTTTAAGTAGTCAAGGTTATATGAACATTCATACAATGTCCATATTGATTGTTTAATTTGTGCAGTCTTGTTATGTAAGAGTTGTACAATTACTTTGTTGCAGCCACTTCACTATGGGACAAAACATTTAGCACGGTAGGCCTAAATGGAACGTGTAACATGACAAGCTTAGTTAGTTCCGGACCGGATCAAACATTTTTCTTCTATCTGATAAAATTGTAAGACTCGTCACTTCCAATAACACACCAAAGTCCAAGTCAGTTATTGCGATCGGCAGTGTAAAGTTTATAAAACGTGAAAACTTTCGTTCGGAACCATTTACCTATGCAATATACCTGAATATTTCAACCCCAAGCTTCAGCCCCACTGCAAAACATAACTTTCGATAAAAAGGGGTTTGAATTAGTTACACCGGCCAAGACGTTGTGGAAATTAATTCGACCTTTCAAGTACTCAAGTTTAAATAATGGGACATTCCCAACAATGACATGCATTGCGTGAATAACTTAATACTAAAATAGGAAATCGATCAATAATGCTTCGAACAAAATATGGACGTATATATGCAAAAAGGACCCAACCCACAAAACAATTTAATTTGGTTTATTTAAAAAAAATCGAGAAATCATACATTAATCCTGTATACTACCTTGATCAAAAAGTTTTAGGACTTTATTCATAAAATCGAAAATACAAGTTTATTCATCAAAATCGATATGGTCCCCTTCAAAGTACTCCCCATCGACTGCAACGCACTTACGCCAGCGCTTGATCCAATCCTCGAAACACCGCTGGTACTCAATTTTCGGTATGTCCATCAGAGCCGTCTTCGATTTTTTTCATGACATCCTCTCGGGTGCTGTAACGTGTTCCGCTAAGCGTTTTTTAAGTCGGTTGAACAGGAAAAAGTCGCAGGGAGCCAGATCAGGTGAATTCGAAGGCTGCTGGATAGTAATCGTGTTGTTTTTGGTCAAAAACTCATGGAAATCATGTCTTTCGCGATTTCAACGCGGTCCTTTTTTTGCATGAAATTGAGATATTTCGGCACCAGTTTTGCAGCGACACGTCTGAGACCCAAACCACTAACCAAAATGTATTGAGCGGATCCATAAGCGATGTTCAAGTCCTCTGCCAGCTCTCTGATGGTCAATTTGCGATTATCGGCAAACATTTCTTTGATTTTATCGATGTTTTCATCGGTTTTCGACTGCCACTGCGTTCGTCATCCTCGACCGACTCACGACCACTTCTGAAGCGTTCGTGCCACCGAAAAACACTTCTCCAACATTTCCAAGGTCTGTGGACCGTTAAATCCGTTTTTCACACAAAATTTAATGCAAACTCGTTGATGCACAGTTGATGCCATTTTTAAACTTGTAAAAAAACCGAAAACACGCACAAAGGTAGATGATGTACTCAGTACAGCGTAACTTTAACAAATGTCAAGCTATGACGCTGAAATTTGGAGGGAAGTGTCAATGATAGATGTGGTAACCTAACAAAAAAAAAAGAATTCCAATCGGGTGACTGACAGCGCCACACGGTGGCCGGTCCAAAAATTTTTTGATCAAGGTAGTATGTTAAAATATCAAGCCGCTTAAATGGGTATTTCATGTTACGAGTAAATTACGCCTTTAAATTTATTTTTTTCATATAAAGTCAAATAAAGCGAGGAGATATTTCCTTAATTATCTCAGAGCATATAAAGTGTGGATAGGGTATTTTAGCATAATTAAATCCGTATATTGTTTCAGTTGTAACCATATTTAGAATAACTTAAGTGCGACAATTTATATTAGGTAATTATTTTTTAAGTTCAGCGGTATTATAGAGTGCTACAATACCGAAATATCATCATATTGGTGTGAAGACTTTATTTAACACGTCATTGTAAATATAAGCTAGTAGTGGGCTTATTGCCAGGCGGTAATCTCTTCCGACAAACCAGACGAAATTAAATAAAGGAAGTTACATGGTCGCAAAAAATATTCAAAAGATTTTTATATTTATGAAATTATATACGAGGCTTTTGAGATGTGGTCCTATAGAAGACTATTAGGAATTTCCTGGAGAGACCGCATCACAAATGAAGAGGTTCTCCAACGAATCGAAGGCACCTGCTCAGGATCCTGTCCGAAAGGCGTGCAAGATGGATCGGTCATATAATACGACAAGAGGGCCTCTTGCATGCCATAATGGAGGGTATGACCGAGGGGACAAACTCTAGGGGACGCCCACGCCGAGAGTACCTGGAGGACCTGTTGGTGGACGTGCGCTGCTCAACATATACAGATTTAAAAAGAGCCGCACAGGACAGGGGGGAATGGAGGAGAAGAGTTGAAATTGCTGCAAACCAGTCTTAGGACTGCAACCACGGAGAGAGATACGAGTATACATACTAAAGTAAAAATGATATATCATCAATCAAAGGAAAATGAAAGGATGGTGGAGAGGAAAGACAACTTTCGTGGTAATACGAGTGTCTTCAAACCTTGAGGTTGCGGGTTCGATTCGCGTTAGTAAACACATTTTAAAGGATTCCTTCCAGTCTAGTTTTCACTGAAAAAATTAATTGATTAGGGATGCATGTGAACTTAAGACATGTATTAAGTAAGGTGAAGAAGAGCACTCTGAGATGGTTTGGACATGTAAAATGAATGAATGAAGAAAGACTAACAAAATAAATGTATAGTGCAAATATGAGTGGAAGGTATGCTAGAGGAATAACAAGTATGGTTGGATCAAGTGAATATTTTGAAAAAAAAAAGGAAATGTAAAAAGTCAGAGAAATCGTAGACAATGAAAAGGTGTACGGAAGTTGAAGAGACGAAAGGTGGGCATCGCGACATGAAAGTCTGGTGCTCTCTTCTCTCTGCCTAGCCCTACAGGAAGGCGGCGCGATGGTATGTATGTGTGTATCATAAATTTGGATGTGATCGCAATAAAAGTCGACTGTATAAATTGTCCACAATCAACGTTGTCAAATTCATTAAAATAAACTGCGGGAAAAAAAACGTGGGCCATACTTGATTCGTTTAGTCCTTACACTAACTAAGTACTCGTGTGCTAGACGTTATGCCATATCAGATAGTGAACCAAGAGCCGTAAGAATGGCCAGGGACAGTATACCCCAAGCAAACAGACCTCCAGGACGACCTCCCAAAAGATGGAGACAGCTGGCAGTCGACGTCACAAGAGGGTAACAATGATGCAGGACCATAACAGGCCAAAAAGAAGAAGATGATAGTGATTTTAATCATCAAACTGACTTATTGGTGAATGCGCTGGACTTGTGTGATTCAAAGGTGTGGAAGTCTTTGTAGGCCTACTGAGTGCGCAAGGAGTCTTATGACAATAACTTCAAGGTTTGCTTGCTTGCGAAGCATCTTCATATTTTTCTTTATAAAATATTATATAAATTCATGCACGAAGTAGTATTTTGAAAATCTCTATTGACTTGACTGCTTCGCTTAAAATTTTATGTTTGACAGAGTGATATTAA
The DNA here is from genome assembly GCA_949825065.1 of Odontocerum albicorne. Lineage (NCBI taxonomy): Eukaryota > Metazoa > Arthropoda > Insecta > Trichoptera > Odontoceridae > Odontocerum > Odontocerum albicorne. Next base: position 3,709,065 of record OX463840.1, on the reverse strand, counting down.
GTGTGAAATCTCTACGCTCGAGATTCTGGTGTCGACTTGCCTGCGTTGGTCTGGAGACGTACCTCGCATGTCTGAAGACAGACTCCCAACAAATATCACCTTCGGTGATCTCACGGAAGGCAGAAGAAAGCACAACGGGCAGCGCAAGGTATATAAAGACGTACTACATGAAACATTTAAAATATTAATCAGTAGACGGCAGCAGATAGAGATTAACCCTTCCTTCCCTGTGATGTGTAACTGGTACACATTGCTTCTAAAAACTTTAATATCTCTATAAATATAATAAATACTGGGTTCAGATTTTAGGTATTCCTCCGTAATACATTTACGCATTGCATGAAAAAATAATATTAATAATAATTAGCACTTATCGGCCACATCAGAGATATTTTGTGAAAATCGGGAATAAATTCACCAATACAATCAAATGTGTGCCAGTGTGTGACGTAGGTATATTCATTCTAATAAACCGCTATGGGTGAGGAAGCGACGCTATTCACGTCTCACTCTAACTCTACTTCGATATGTGGGAACGCAAGAAATAGAATCTCAGGTCGCTCGCTTCTCTCGCTTAGTAACTTGCAGGCATTCGTTTGAGGTGGTCGCTTTGCCCGTTTTGTGAACGTCGGCCGATGTTTTTTCATGTTTTCAGCAATTAAATTTCAATTAATATCACTTTTGACTTCAAATTTAATTAATTTAAGCGATTGGCTATGAATATTCTTATTTTGTCCGATTTTAAATCGCTCATTTTTACATGTGTATTGAATACACAGCACCGGAACGCGCGGATTTTTTTAGCACAGGAAGGGAAAGGTTAATGGCGTAAAACTGTTGCTAATTATAAAGAACCCGATGAAGAAATAAGACGCAGATAAGCTATTGCAAGTACCGAAGCTCCTCCTTGCCCTATATGTAACATGATAATATGTCTATCACTAATTGGATCACATAGCCATCTCCCGTGGCACCTGCGTCAAGTACCCTGATCACCCACATTGTATTGCGCTTTCTGTTATACCCGTCACGGGTAATGGGCATTGATTCATTCAAGTGTGAAAAAACGAATGGGAGTTTCAGCTCTTACACTCCAAGTCAATCTACGTGTGAAACTTATTTTTATCCACTTTGCACCGATTTCTCTTGTTACACAAAGAAGGTCTGCTACTAGTAAGTTTATTCGTTAGGAAGAATATCAGCCAGGATTCTTCTCATACTGCTAGACGGTACCGAGAATATATCAACCGTGTCATTCAGTTGGTTCTATATCTCTATACCACGCGTGACTGAGTGTTTAGCCATGATATTCGTCCTGTAAGTTGGTATGTAGAACAGGGGGTGATTCCTTGCACGGCTATATTTATCGGGGACATATAAACTTGTGCTTCTATTGGGTGTTAATATAAGTTGTGTCCGTTTTTTTTTCAAATGAAGAGAACAAGAGGACACAACAAAAAAAAATTACAACAAATTAGTCAATAATGTATTCTCCTTCAATATTTACAACTTCTTGCCAACGTTCTACAAGTTTTTCAATGCCTGTGCGATAAAAACCATCCGGTCTTGACTCGAGGAATTCGTCCAACCATGTCCGCAATTCGAAGTCATTATTGAAGGAAACGCCGCGTAAATTGTTCGAAAGCGACCGGAAAAGGTGGAAACCGACGGCGCGAAGTCTGGAGGGTGTGGAGGGTGCGGCAGGACTTCCCAACCAAGCGTTTGAATGGCATTTTTCGTAATGTTGGCGATATGAGGGCGGGCGTTATCGTGTTGTAGAATAACGCCATATTGCCGATCCGGCCTTTTTTGTTGAATCGCAGTGTTGAGCCGCTGCGTTTGCAGAATGTATAGCTCCGCGTTGACTGTCCCCGTTGTTTGCGTTCAAGTATCTCCGCGTTGATTGCGTTCAAGTATCTCGTAGTGGATGACGCCTTGCCAATCCCACCAGATGCAAATTATCGTCTTGCGCGGATGCAAACCTTGTTTCGCTCTGGGCGTTGCTTGTTGACCATAACTCACCCATTCGTTCCGTTTCTTCATATTCACATAAAGGCACCATTTTTCATCACCAGTAATGATACGGTAAAGGAAACTTTGCTTGTGGACATGCGTAGGTCGATGACGCGCGAGCAAATCAGCAGAAATTGTCGAACATTGATTTTTGTTTTCACTCAAAACATGTGGAACTCAAGCGCCGAACTTCTGGACTTTTCCCATTGATTTAAGATGGCGGTATACAGTCATCTGACTACAATTCATCTGCTCAGCCAATTCTACGGTGGTTTGAAGGGGATCTTCATGAATAATATGGTTTAAGCGGTCCTCATCGAAGTCCACTGGTCGTCCGGAACGCTCCATGTCCTTCAGGTCGAAATTACCATCTTTGAAACGCCAAAACCATCGACGAGCTGTCCTTTCATTCATAGCATCTTCACCGTACACTTCACAAATATCGCGAAGCAGCTTTGGCAGATTTATTACCTCGATTGAACGCGAACAGAAGGTGTCGAAAATGTTCACTTTCGTCTACTTGACATTCCATTTTGAAGGCTTGTAATCAAATAAAATAATATATGTAACGTAAAAGAAAACATATTATCTTGTAGAGCACAAAATTTTCTTTTGAATGACGTATAACCTTTACCATTTTGTTTTACTTTTGGTGCTCATTCTTAAATTAAGAAAAAAAAAACGGATACAACTTATGTTAACACCTAATAGTATCACGGGACAATTACAACTACCTTGAAAAACCTTCAGTAGGAACATCGCAATGCATTCTTGTTACGAGGCTTTTATAACTGCTCACCGTGAGAGGTTCAACATTTCTGAGGATTTATTTTATTTGTTCTACAGAATTCGTACGTTTATGCTGATAAGGAACCCAAACTGCTTATTTGGTTTTGACTAAATAGTTGTACATGTTTCGCAATATATCGGTACTGTTAAATTATCTAGATACTCGCATAAAACCGAGTAGTTTGTAACAGTCCGATACCAAACGCGAGACATAGAAAAGTGAGCCCAACATTAAAGGTTACGCCAAAATCTTTGAATTCTGATTTTCTATTGTCTGATTTAAGCAATCATATAAACTTGAATCGGTTAGCTGTAATAGTAAGCGGCTAGTAGTCTGAAGGGAAAGAACTCGTAAAATGACGAAATCGACGAGTGAAAAACAACTGTATTTTATATATAATTTATAGTTAAGGCATTAACATTTTGGAGGTTTAACCTGTTCCCCGCGGGGAGCACAAACGCCTGTGATCTGACGACAATCCAAGTTTCAAATCACAAATACTTAAAAAAAATGACACAAAACCGGAATAAAAATTGAACTAAAATTTAAAATAATCTTTATTCTAGCGACATCTCTGAAAACCTTGTCAAATAATATATTAGTTTATGAGATATTGTTGAATAAACAAAGCGCCGATTTTTTTTGGTTTCTCAATATTTCCAGTATTAACGACCTGTCTCGCGGATCGAGTCCTGCGATGAGTCTCTCTTACGTAAATAAACATTACTAAGTCTCTCTTACGTAAATAAACATTACTAGTGCTATATACATTTGATTGGGTGAGTGTCATGAAGCATTGATTTGATCGTAGCATTCCTTTGTTTATTTTACGTAATGTTAAGTTTATCTCCTTTATTTAATGAGTCTCCTTAAGAGTAATGACTATTATTTATTATCAGAAAATTACTTAAGTGTCATGTTTACTTGGTGTTGTAATCAAATATCAGTGGTTCTAAACAAAATATGTGTTTAAACTTAGAAATTTAAAAACGCTGAAATTGTGCCGCGCACAGGATTTGTGGAATTTGATTTTAAACGCGGTGAACAGGTCAAAGACATTGTAATTTGTTTGTATAAAACACTGTTTATTACACTTTTTGTGACGGTCTAACCCTACCGGTTTCAATGCTTTCACCTTATCGTCAGAGAAGCACAAACAAGGCTTGAAACCGGTAGGGTTATACTGTTACAAAAAGTGGAATAAACAGTGTTTGATAAAAACACATTATAAACTGTATTTTAGTTTCCTCGGTACCTTAACATCAACTGGACAAACCCTGTTCAACACAAAGGTATGATCAAACAAGTAGTTACTACCGCATTATCCCGTTCGTTGGCAAATAAATCGATTATAAAGAATATAAATACGGAAATTACAAGTTATCTTATCCGGATAACGTGATAAGACAAAATTGATAAAAATATTGCCAAGTTTTGGGTAAACCGTCTTGTTAACTACTTCAGATATTAAGATACTGAAAAGAAAAAAAAATAAAGTGCAAATTATCACCAAATGCTGAGGTCAGGAGTTGTATATTAGTCGAGTTCTTCCACAAATTTAATGACGCAATCCGACAATTCTTATCGATGCAAACAACGTCGGAATTGTTTCCTAATCTTGCGCAAGAAGAAGGCGCGCATTTAACTTCTTGCGACGCCGCCGGGACATTAGCAAAAATACCCTTGTGTAAGATTTATGCTCGGATAACAGCAGTCATTAAAAAAATATATCATTATTTTTTTTTACTGGTCTAGATAGCCGAAAAGTTGGCAAGAGCAAGCTCATTGCCTTTATCACAATGTTAAGTCCTTTTTGTATTAATAGAGAAATAAATTTAATATTTTTTGGAAACGAGCCAAACAGAATTGAGATCAAGCAGTGCATAGTCACCGTAAGATGAAAAACTGGTGAGTAAGGTTAAGTTTTGGTGTTAACATATTTTTATCTTAAAACGACTTGACGTGGAAGGGAAACAATATGATGCCAAAATGTATACTGAAAAATTACCATACCACACATATTGGGTTGATGCAAAAGTTATGACCGTTTTTTATGATCCCAGGTAAAAAAATTCCCAGGTAAGAAATGATGAATAGTATCTTCTTTTAAATGATTCCATTGTATAAAGGATGCTTTCCCGCTACTTTCTATTCAGTTTTGGCCTGGCCAGAGTACAGTGAAGAGCCCTTGTATTTTTTCAAAATGTCGGCCGATAAAGTGCATTTACGTCATTGTTTACTTTACGAATTCCGTAAAGACAATACCGCGAGTGTGGCAACCAAAAACATTTGCGAAGTGTATGGAGCAGATGTCATCAAAGTTCGACAGGTACGAAGATGGTTTACAAAATTCCGATCTGGGGATTTTTCACTAATTGTTTTTCACTAATTTTTCACTATTGTGTGTTTTGAACTCTTGGAACGCAATCAGACAATTACAGCAGAACGATATTGTCAGCAATTATCCAAATTGAACATCGCCCTTCAAAAGGATATACCAGAATTGGTAAACAGAAAAGGGGTAGTGTTTCATCACGACAACGCGCGACCACATGTGACTATGATGACCCAACACAAGCTAAATGAGTTGAATGGGGATGTTATCAAGCATTCACCGTATTCTCCAGATCTTGCTCCTTCCGATTTTCATTTATTCCGATTACTGCAAAATTTTTTAAATGATAAAAAATTTGATACAATAGAGCAGGTAAAAACATCCCTCACTACATTTTTCGCATCAAAATCCACGGAATTTTACACTAATGGTATTAATAAGTTGATAGAAAGATGGGAGAAGGTTACAAGAACTGATGGAAATTATATAATTGATTAAATAAATAATAAAAATCTAAAAAAAAAAGTTAAATTGTATATGTAAAAAAACGGTCATAACTTTTGCATCAGCCCAATACATACCATTCACATACCACACTCACTTATCTTGTTATGGCATTTTACAACGAAAACACTTTTATAATTTCAACTGTGTAATTTTATTTGTATAATCGTTGAATTACATTGAAATATAATATTAACAGTATTTATAGAAGTAATAATAACGATGATGTTAACATCGTAGTGGCTTTAAGAATAATGATTGCTGCCTCAGATATGACGTCCGATTTAAAGCAAAGATAACCATACGCACGACTCCTTGATAGATTAAGAAGGAATTTTTCGGGTATGTTATCGATGCCCTTAAGGTCAAATCGATATCAGGCGATTTATCTAGTTAGCAGTTTACTTCCATTTAGTGATACCAAATCTTTATTGAATTTGGATATTAAACCGCCAACAAGATAATTTATTTAAACATAATACATTGAGTTAAGTTTGACATACACTTGATAACACTAATATTTATAGGTTCTAGATTACATAGTACAGATATTGTTAACATCGATAAGCTTAACATTGATTTGCATGATAAATTATAATATTTATTGGAAGTGGATAAGAGTATAGTATATGATAAGATAACATTGGTAGGGATACATTACAATCTGAAGTAATAATATAATAAAAGTACAATTTATATAGCGCCGTTTAGAGAGCAAACTTTCCTCGAGTGCATTCTAACTCAGGATTCAAGCACATTATTATTGACAGTTCGATTACACCCCCATCCATGCTGTATGAGGGAGAAAATAAGTTCATATCCAGTGCGATCTACACTAGAAGATCGAAGTCTTCTTTATTTTTTATATGAGCGTGACGTCACGTAATGACGAAGAAGGAACTGCCTAAAGGGACTTCTTCTCCGGTAGCGACACACTTGAGTGAAATAATAGTAGTGACGACGGACTAGTAGTGAGGTCCGACATCGCGGGAAAAGGAAAATGACTCGCAACGCAGTAAAAATTCTCTTATAAAGTGTTTAAAGGTCCGGAATTCAAACATCCCAGCAAGTTGTCAGAACTTTCACAGAAATTTTCAAATTCAACAAACTATCATTTGACGCCACTACATCGGGATAGCCAATCGGTCCGAAGATGAACCGGTGTAGGGCTAAGTGGAGTTCCCTTCGGAAATTATTGCCTCGATTCTCATCGCAGTACCACAGAATGTGTTCTGCGAATTGATCCAGATCTCGGTAAGAACTGTTCTCAATAACATACACAAGAACGGGTCTTCCAGCCGCTATGCCTGTTGGAAGGGCCTTAACCCTTCTGAACGGGACTGCTTCGGATATTGACATATTTCATATCACATTACCAAAAGTAAAAGTAAATTTTCTTCTTAGATTGAACGCGTTAGAAAGCACTCATCAACGTACTTAAGTGACTGTGAATATATGTGTATCATATGTTTGTGTGTATATACTTGTATGTATGCATATGCATTATTTCTTATTTTATACAATATAATTTAAAAAAAAAATTCTATGTAATTTTTCTTCTTTTTTAATGTCTTGTATTTTTCAAAGTAATTGGGCTAAGACTGTTTTGAAAAAATAAATAAATAAATAAAATGACCGCAAAAATTGTAACAGGGCTAAGGGACAAGATTGAAGCTAAAGAGTTTGCGATCAAAGCTCCGATTTCTGATAAAAAATCCGAAGTTAAAGAGTTTGCGATCAAAGCTCTGATCTCCAATCTCCGATCAAAGATCCGAAGCTAAAGAGTTTGCGATCAAAGCTCTGATCTCCAATCTCCGATCAAAGATCCGAAGCTTAAGAGTTTGCGATCAAAGCTTCAATATCTGATCAAAGATCCGAAGCTAGATTTTGCGATCAAAATTAATGACAGATAAAAAATATTTAAAAAAATATATATATATATATATATAAATTGAGTGTAAGGATAGGATGGCAGTGGCTGCGGCCATGATATTAGGTACTTACCCGAATATGCATATATTCAGAAAAAACATATTGGGTAATTATTATTACGTGAACTTAAAATTCATTAGTGTTGAACAGTTGGCAATATTGATTCTTAGTTGGCCAATTTTGAGGATTCTTTAACATTGGAAAAGAATGAACATTTTTCTACACATTTTCAGAATTAATTTCAAGATTGACGACCTCTGTGGCCTGGTTGGTAGGACGTCTGTCTCCTAGCCCGGAAGTTGTGGGTTTGATTCCCTTTTATTTTTTATTTATTTATTTATTATTAAACATGACAAGAAATATACACAATTTGCGAAAAAACAACAGGTAATTTAATTTACACATACTATACATTATTTTAATGGATCTGGGTTTGTCGCCTTTCATTTGTCGTATCCCCAGTAAACTAGGTTTTTGCCTGTATCTCACTGAGGATATTAAGCATGAAAAAATAAATCGATACTTATTTCCGATTTTTGATTACACAAAAACAAAACCCCGCTGCACGTTCTCATCAACCTGACAAACAGTGACACTAAATTACAACTGGAAACATCATGCGGAATCAAACCCTTCACGCATCATCACTCCAGAAAGACCAAACTTGTTCATCCCATAATATACCGCACACAATCATAAGAATAAAAACAAAAACAAAAGTAAAACCAAAAATGAACCCAAAATGAAACAAAAATAAAACCAAAAATGTTCATCCCATAATATAACGCACACAATCACAAGAATAAAAATTAACACAAAAATATACAGAAACACAAATACAAAACAACAAAAATCAAAACAACAAGAACAAACCCACACTCAAGAGCCCACACAAATCTTTTCCACACGTCATTCATCCTGAAATCCCAAATACTCAAAATCCTGTCGCAATAACAACCACGCTCCGATCGATTGTCTAAATGGTTTTCCTTCCTTTATCTTTATTGAATTCCAGATTTTGATTATTTTGATCCGTTATTTCCAAATTACAGATCTTTGGAAACCAGATTTTTTTTAAAGGATTCCAGTCTGGTTTTCACTTAAGGTCTCTTAAGCATATTTTTAGTTGGTTGGATTTAGATATTGTCTAAGTCAATAAATCTACCAGTGTGTACTGTATACAATGAAAGTGTAAGTACTATATAATACAATAAAACACTCAATCCACAAAATCTAGGTTATTGTATTGTATTTTTTTAATTAGTCATAGGAATAAAAAAAACACAGGAAAAATGGATGACATATCACAAAAATTAACTCACATGACTCTTCCGAATTCGTCTCGGGGCGCCTTTTCCAGGGTGTCTCCATCCAGCAGCTTGGCGCGATACTCTGCTATCTTCTCGTCCACCTCGCGCCGGGAGAACCTGCGCAACAAGGAAATGCAATACTTGTAAACTACCAATTCTGGATGTGGTTAGAAGGTAAAAAAAGTGTTCTAATTCTAAGAGACAAACTAATCATTTAATTTCTTGAAATGTGTCAGTCACTAAAAGGCGCTGTTTTTTTAAACTAGCCAGACTGGAACCCTCTTTTTTTTTTAAATACCACCGGGAACCAACGTTCCATCTAAGGTGTGCGCGTGTGCGGCCGCACATCTGTTAAAAATTGACCGCACACATGTTTCCATCTTCCGCACACATCGCAAAGAAAGGAACTTGTAACCATATTTTGTTTTGCGCAATTATATATTTTATTTGATATTTTATGATGGGTTCTCAGGTTCCTTTCTTTGGGATGTGTGCGGAACATGGAAATAACCTACTCGTATTATGTTACGTATTTCGAATAAAGACTTCATGAATTATCCCTTGTTCAAGGTCTTCGTGTTATCTTATTGGAGTTTTAAATTTTTTTTTATAAAGATTTTTTTTATATATAACCTATATATTTAAAAAAATGTAATTTATGATTTCGTGGTGCATTATGTTGACTATAATTCAGAAAATGTAGGATGAGTCCTGTGACAGCTCACAAATTTGCCCCAATACAACCTTGTAACGATGTTCAGTAATTTTAATTATTTTATCAACTTTAATATAAGCCTCAATTCTAATAAATAGCAAGTAATTTAGGTAAATACATTACATAAGGTTGTATTGGGACAAATTTGTGAGCTGTCACAGGACTCGTCCTAGAATTTCCGAACTATACTTAGTTTTATCTATGCATGAATTTGCATAATTGCGCACTCCCCTCTTTTTTTCTTGCACATACTAGGTTAGTCAAAAAGTTTTGAAAGCGGAAATGAAAATACATTTTTTTTGGGGGGAAATCACTTTTATTGCTCAGTATAGTCTCCCATAAGATCAATACACTTGGTCCAACGATCTTCCAACTTTGTTGTCCCATCACGGAAGTGACTTTCTGGAAGGCCTGCAAAATACTCCTCTACGACGGCTATAACCTCTTCGTTTGATGAAAAATGCTTTCCACGAAGGAATTTTTTGAGATGTGAGAACAGCCAGAAGTCAGAGGGAGCTAAATCTGGCGAATAGGGTGGATGCTGCAACAATTCACTGATTTTCGCGATGGTTTTTTGAGCTGTGTGAGCAGGTGCATTGTCTTGATCCACAGTCGATCGATGATCTTCCAAAACAATATCCTGTATTTTCGCTATGATTTCTGGTGTTGATGCACTTTTTGGACGTTCTGAGCGTGGATCGTCTTCAACGCTTGTACGGCCACGCTTAAACTCCAAAACCGATCGGTGAACGGTTGAAAATGAAGGAGAAGACTCCTTTAATACTTTCACCATCTTTGCATGGATCTGAGTAGCCGATAAACCTTCCAAAACAAAGAATTTAATCACTGCACGATATTCGGATTTTTCCATTGTTAAAAAATACACTGACACGTCAACTTCAAATGGCTTGTAAACAAAGAATGAATTGACAGATCGAAATGAAATTTTGAGTACGTTCTTATGAAAGATGAAATATTAAAATGGCGTAGAAATTTTGGTTTTCTACTGCTCCATAGATGTCGCTTTCAAAACTTTTTGACTAACCTAGTATAAGTTGATGGGCCGCACCCACAATGAAAAAATTAAGGGGAAGGTTGCCGGGAACCGGATCGAACCCGAACCCCTGAGTGGTAGTCGAACATCTTTCTTACCAACTAGGCCACGGCGGTCGTGAAATGTCAAAGTTCGGATATGATTGTCTAAATTGATTCGGAATTATCGCATCATAATCAGTTTGGATAAATTTATGAAAACATGAAATCCAATTTAATTATGAAGTTTTGAAAAGGGGTGACAGGATTCATAGTGCAGAGCACGCAATTTTTTAAATAAAAATATTTATTTTATAAATGTTTTTGGGATTTTAATAAATAAAATTATACACGAGGACTTCTGCGGCCTGGTTGGTAAGATGGCTGTCTTTTTTAACCCGGAGGTTTGCGGGTTCGATTTTCAGCTGGAACCCGTATTTTTTTAACGGATTGCATTCCGATTTTCATTTAAATCCTCTAAAAAAATATTTTTTTTAACCTGGCGAGTTTATTGCCGTGTGGCAATCTCTTTCAACCAACCAGAACGATGTTTTTATAGGCCCTAAGTGTTAACCAGACTGGATTCCTATTTAAAAAAAATCTGGGTTCCAGCGGGGATCGAACCCGCAACCTCCGGATCGGCAGACAAGTGTCTTACCACCAGGCCACGGAGGTCGTCTCGTAAAATTTTCTGGCTGGTTGGAGAAGATTGCTACGTAGCATTAAGCCCACCAGGCTATACAGTATACAATAAAAAAAATTTAATGCAATACAACGTCTCTATGCTGTATTTTGATGACAACCGATGATCATTGTACACGGACAACTGTAACCTTTGTCAAATAGCAAGTTTCATCAGTCTCTAGTTCCACCACGCTGAGTGGAATTGTCAAATAGCAAGTTTCATCATTCTCTAGTTCCACCATGCTGAGTGGAATTGTCAAATAGCAAGTTTCATCAGTCTCTAGTTCCACCACGCTGAGTGGGATTGTCAAATAGCAAGTTTCATCAGTCTCTAGTTCCACCACGCTGAGTGGGATTGTCAAATAGCAAGTTTCATCAGTCTCTAGTTCCACCACGCTGAGTGGAATTGTCAAATAGCAAGTTTCATCAGTCTCTAGTTCCACCACGCTGAGTGGAATTGTCAAATAGCAAGTTTCATCAGTCTCTAGTTCCACCACGCTGAGTGGAATTCACTTTCAGAGTTTACTTCCGTCTATTCCGTATTAGGTAGATTACCGTGCTATTCGAGGCACTGGGAAGGTATCCTCATCAGTTGAAAGGAACCACACTAATAAAAAATATTTTTTCTTTCAACATTTTAATCAGTATTTAAATCAACCGTAGCATGCCCGCGGTACGGCAGGGTTCCATACAAATCATGTTGACGGCGTGTCGAGTCCGACTGTTAAGTTGCCTGTCTAAGGTGTCATGACTGTCGGTCAGTCATTATGAAATTCGTGCAAACGAACTCTCGATATTGTCTTTGGTCAAGTGAGAATCCAACTTTATGATTTCGCAATACAATATTATAACCTATTATTATATACCAATAATTCTTGTGGAATATGCAAGTATAATATATTTTTCGCAGTAATAAAAATTATTATAGTAATATGTGCATAATTTAACCTGAATAATGTGACCACGCTCAGCATTGTGTCGCAACTGTGTTGTTGCCCAGATCCATTAACACACTAAACCACTTTTGATAAAGTTTATTTCCTGCATAAAATCACGAACTGCACGTGAAAAGCGAACGATCTGATTTGTCAACATAAAAACAAGTCAAAATAAACAATCGCAATAATATTTATTGTATATTCACAATAATCGATGCACAAAAAGAAACAATACAAATAATTAAGTCACAATTTTAGTGTAATATCACGCACGTAGCTATGATAATTTTCGATTTTATTTCAGTTACACACAAACAGATAAACACAACTTAAAGATTTAAAATTAAGCTACAGACATCCTCGTTAATTCAGAATACCATATTTAGTTATGGTACAGGTCATAATATGGTCTGTAATAATCGTAGTTAATTCAGAATACAATATTTAGTTATGGTACAGGTCATAATATGGTCGGTCATAATCGTAGTTAATTCAGAATACCATATTTAGTTATGGTACAAACGAACGATTGAATTTAAGAGGGGTATTCCCATTAGTTTTTTTTTCATTTTATTCTATTATAATCTTTTCTGAATCATTTCCGGTAAGAAATTTAAAAAAATCTTGAAAATTCGAAATGGTATGAGGGATTATAGTCGAGCGCGCCGATCGAAAAAAACGACGTCTATTGTTAAGGCAGCAGCCTTATTTTCCAAGAATTCTCGTCCAATAGGATTTCTTGGAATGATAAATTGATATTTAGTTGGTCGGGATTTTTAAACAAGTTTATATGGCCCTGGAATTGCTGATTAACAGTAAGTTGAAAATATTTATTTTAATTCGTGTAAAAATCGCACGTTTTTTTAAATAAATAAAATTTAAAAAAAAAAACACTTTTTTTTTTAATATTTCCCATAATAACTCAAAAACTAAATAACCGATTTTAATGAATAAGTACTTATTCTCTTTCTTAAACCTCTCTCTATAGCCGGTACCAGGATTATTTCAATCGATTTATTTTTTCGATTTTTTCACTCCTCTAAAGACAAAAAAAAATAAAAAAATCGATTTTTAATTTAAATAAGCAGCCATTTTTTTCTAATTATTATTTTTTAACTATTCTGGTATCGGCTAAAGCCACATGCTTTCTGAGTAAAACAGTATTTATTTTTTATTTTCAGACGAGTACAACAGCCACAATCATGGGCATAATGGCCCCCCTCCACGTACGGGCGGCCTTACTTCCGACTTAATAACAAAAATATTTATTTTTTTGTTATAAAATTTTATAAAAATGTTCTTAAAAGATACGAGTATATAAATATGTCTACAAAAAACAACAATTTAAAAAAAAATTATTCATTCACTGAAAAAAAATATCTTAAAAATCGTCGAGTTTTCGGCCCATGAAATGAGAATACCCCCTTATTTTCCAAATGCACTGACACCACGATAATCGGTTTAGACTAACAGCATAAATTCTTCCGTAATACCACCGACGTTTATTCCACAAATAAACAATCGAGTTGATTTAACTTTATTCTACCGACTTTTTCCCCATTTACAGGTTTCGCTCAACGAGCATCTTCAGATTAAATTATCCTGAATTCAGAGCTGCTCGGAAGCTGCTTGTTAAACGAGACCAGTAAATGGGCAGAGTTAGTGGACTATTTATTATTATTGATTTATTTCTGTGTACTATTATATGTAGTTCCATATAGAATTTTCAGTTAAGAAGCTATCAAGTGTCCCTAAGAGATAAAATAAAAAGCTCACGCATTCGTGGAAGCCTAGGTGTTACAGACATCAACATCAAGATGGAGGAGAGGCGATTGAGATGGTATGGGCACGTTGGACGCAGAGCACCCGATCACATTGTGAACTAGACAATCTCCATGGATCTTCCTCGAATAACAACCAGAGGAAGACCAAATAATTCATGGGTGGTGCAAAATGATAACCTGATGCAGAGGCACGGCCTGGGGGACGTAGTCCGGAACAGAAGAGCATACAACCTGAGGACGAGGAGAGCTGACCCCAACAGTCTTCGCAGACAGTGAGTTGGGATGGAGCCAGGGAGAAGTTAAGAAGCTATCAATAAATGTTATGTACTCTGTCCTTTTCACCGACTCCGGCAGGATTGGTGACGTGATTGTATACGTGTGACATGATTCGTAGACTAGTTGGTACAGTACCCGGCGATAAGTAATACACATCGGGCTTAAGAAAGAGACCGTCGGTCATAATCGGCTAACTTCGGCTTTGTAGAACGTCGTCTCTGTCGCACGATACGCTACGCTTACGCTTGACGACTGATAAATCGCGACGGAGCACGTGTATGAATGACAGAGATGACGCTCTACAAAGCCGAAGTTAGCCGATTATGGCCGACAGTCTCTTTCTTAAGCCCGATGTGTATTACTTACCGCTGAGCACTGTAAATGTCTGTCTTCAAACCCGGGGATTGCGGACTCGATTCCTGTTGGTATTTAAAAGAGTACCAGTCTGCTTTTCATTTAAGGCCTCTGTAACATATTTCTGGTTGGGTCATAACATATTGCTCTTCCATTGTATACAATACAACCTGGTGTGTTTATTGCGTATATATTATCACATACTTACTCTGTTGGGGTAGGCAGAATGAACAGATCGCCAAACTTTCCTATCACGATATATTTCTTTGGCCTTCTCTTCCAATCAAATTCTTTCTTCTTTATCTTACTTCTTATTTCCTTCTTTCAAAATTTCATTCACTAGTCCGATAATACTTTTCTGTCATCCTCGACCACGACTCTTGCTTATGTTTGTATTGTACTTATTTGGACAAACTTTCGCCACCCATCCGTTTAACATATCCAAACCACCCGAACGTACTTGTTTACACCCTACTTCACCATTTAACAGTCGGATTTTTAACACGCGACGTAACACAATGACGAACTGGGAACGAATATATTCTATACAAAAATAAATTCTGTTCGGAGAAAGCAAGTTGAAACAAGATCTGCCTAAACGACGTTCGGGAGAAACACTCCCAACAAGTCGAAACAAGATTTGCCCGAACGAGGCTCGGGCTCGTCAGTATATGGTATAAACAGAAACTTCGTGCCCGAGTCCCGCTCGGGCTAAACTGTCAAGTCGTTAACACACACATTTTTAGACCGAAATCATCCTTAATAACATGTTCTATTGTCAAACTCGTACATAGGCACATCACATAATTCTCAGTGCATTTTAACATCATTAAATAGGATACTTTCATCAATTTTCTACGTCCGTATTATTAATTGTATTACATTTCGTTGTCTACAGAACACATTTGGGAACTTATTACTATATGGCAATATCTTCCAATCAACCAGAAAAATGTTCAAGATACCACACGTGAAAGCACACCGAAACCCATTAAGAAAACATGGATTTCAACAGGAATCGAATCCACGAATCCAGACGTAAGACGTACTAGAGTACAGAGATCGTCTCATGAAAGTAAGTATTCTCATGAAAAAAACCGATAAAATAATGAATTTACCTAATTTTGAAATAATCGCATTGTCAAAAATAAAAAAAAAAGTTAAATATTTGAACGACACAAAATTAACACACGGATTTTCTCTCACAAATCGATATTTTTTTTACAATCACGAAGACCACACAACTCTTCGGCGGCTGAAGGCTACACGGACGTTATTATTCCGCTTGACCAAATCAAAGGAACAGTAAACCGAGAGATAAACAGTAAAATAAACAAGGTGGTCCGGCGAAGATATTTCGGATACGTCCGCGCAATACATACGAGTAGATCCCGAGTGACGTAAGACGTGGTGGACCTATGCGTAATGTTTCGGGGTTGTGTGCTGTGGATATTACAACATAACATATGAGAAATATCGATCGAAACAAGTATTCACCGCGAGAAGAGGGTGTGTGCTGCAGAGAGCAGTGCTTCTCAACAAATTCGATACATTTGATTCTAGTCTAAAGGAATTAAAAAAATATATAAAAAAAAACACTGCTCTATAAAAAATATAAAAAATTTACTTGAAAAAAAAAACATTAATATTTTTACATAAATACCATCACGTCATTTCTTCTGTCAGGGTAGGCAGAGGACAGAGCGCATGACTTGCTTATCTCGACACACTTCATTCGCCTCTTCTACGTCCATACACTTTCTCAAACAACTTCTACGATTTATCTGATTTTACGTTTCCTTCTTTTAAAATATCTTATAATTTCAGTGATCTTCCTCTACCACGCTTTCCATTCACATTTGCACTATATATTTGTTTTGTTTATCTTTCTTCATCCATTCATTCTACATGCCCAAACTATTGCTCTTCTTCATCTTACTCAACACATCAACCTTAAGTTCACATTCATTCCTAATCATTTCATTACATATCTGTCATACATTGTCCCCTCATATATTCTTAGTACATGCATTTCTACATAATTTGATCAGCTCCTTTCAATCTTTTTCCATGTCCACGTTTAACTTCCATACACCAAAGTTGGTACTAAAATGTAGTGGATTATCATCTAAGCAGATTTTGATACTACCCGTTCCTAATATCTATGTTTAAGGGCTTCATTGACTTTGTTTCCTATTGTTATAGGCCGTCCAATATTCCTCCTAACACTTCCATCGTTTGAAAAAATACTAACTATTGGGTGTTAACATAAGTTGTGTCCGTTTTTTTTTAAAATTTAAATATGAGCACCAAAAGCAAAACAAGATGGTAAAGGTTATACGTCATTCGAAAGAAAATTTTCTACTCTACAAGATATTGTGTTTGCTTTTACGTTACATATATTATTTTATTTGATTACAAGCCTTCAAAATGGAATGTCAAGTAGACGAAAGTGAGTATTTTCGACACCTCCTTCTGTTCGCGTTCAATCGAGGGAATAAAGCTGCCAAAGCTGCTCGCGATATTTGCGAAGTGTACGGTGAAGATGCTATGAATAAAAGGACAGCTCGTCGATGGTTTTTGCGTTTTAAAGATGATAATTTCGACCTGAAAGACATGCGGAGTTCCGGACGACCAGTGAACTTCGATGAGGACCGCTTAAACAATATTATTCATGAAGATCCCGAATCGAAATTGTTGTTAACGCATGCTTTAGGTTCACATTATGAGCCAATTAATGGACATCAAATCTCACCGATAGCGCATGATAAATGGTAGTGATTCAATATATGTGATACATTTGAATTAAACTGCTTAACAAAACGGTAAAAAAAGATTATCAGAGGGTTCATTTTTTATGTTAGGCGTATTTTGCTTATTCGATGTAAGCATTTCTCACCCAGATCTGATTGTCGAAACTGTAAAAAGTAATATATCGTAGGAATGAATTAAAACACCAGATTTGTAAAAGGAGTATTAGTATCACGATTGAGAATCACTGATATACAATCCACCCCACAAAAAGGGTGGTATCGATTTTTTCAACTAGCGCAGGAGTGCACTCGCGCGCATCGAGCCTGCCCGCGGTAGAGGGGTGCATGCGCGCGGCGTCCTGGGCGGGGATGAAATCGGACCGTGTCACGCGCAACTGGGGTTGAGGTGCTTAAATGGCACGTGCCAGTTTTAGGCTAATATGACATATGTATGCAAAAAAAATATCTAACCCACAAAAGACATTTTTTGATTCTGTTGGAAATATCAATTTAACTTTCTTTAATCCAATAAGTATGAAAACAACACGCTTGTAAAATGCGTCTTAACCTGTACACCGCGTTAAAAATCAAATTCCACGAATCCTGTGCGCGGCACAATTTCGGCGTATTTTAATTTCTAAGTTTAAACGCGTATTTTGTTTAGAATCACTGATATTTGATTACACCACCAAGTAAACATGACATTCAAGTAATTTTCTGATAATAAATAATAGTCATTACTCTTAAGGAGACCCATTAAATAAAGGAGATAAACTAAACATTACGTAAAATACACAAAGTAATGCTACAGATCAGATCACAGGCGTTTGTGCTTCCCGCGAGGAACACGTTAAATTCAGTGTTAAAAAAATAACCCTTATCACACATCGATCAATAAGGCCCGGGACTAACTACTAAAACAACATTTGTTTGCCAAAATTCTTCTTTATTCATCAACATAGTCTCTTTCAAGAGCGATACATTCATTCCAACGCTTTCCTAACTTTTCTATGCCAGCCGTGTAGAACGATTTATCTTTGGTTTCAAAATAGGCGTTAGTTTCGGCAATCACTTCTTCATTGGAGCCAAATCCCTTTCCCTGGAGCATCTTTTTGAGGTCTGCGAACAGCCGATAGTCACTGGGGGCCAAACCTGGAGAATACGGTGGGTGCGGAGGCAATTCGAAGTTCAACTCATGCAATTTGGCCATCGTTACCATCGACTTGTGACCCGGTGCATTATCCTGATGAAAGAAAACTTTTTCTTCTTCATATGTTGTGTTAGATATATGAGTGGCATGTGCAGCTTTAGGAACCACTTGAAGATCTTATAAAACTTTATGATTACCATATACTCGTATATGAACACCAAAATCATATATATCACAAATGGAAAGATCTACAGTGGTTCGTGACAGTTCATTTTCTCTTGGTAAGTTTTCTAAACATAAGAAGATGTGGGGAACTTTCTAAACCTTGCAACTACTGCATTCCCATCCTTACACTAAACTTTTTTTGTAATATATTTAATCTGTCAATAAACGTGGGGTTGAATCTTGGTTTAGAGCGCCTTTGAAGAGTCTGCTCACTAAATGGCGATGTATGAATTGTCCTTTTTTATTATTATTACAAGACCATATAAAGTGGTATTATGTTTTCTTGATTATCTCAAAATACGTCGAGTGTGTGATATGCCTTTTTGCATATTTATGTTCAATTTATCGGATTATGGTCCCCCCTTCAACATCTTGTGACAGCTGATGTGTACAAATAAAGGTTGTTGACCCAAAAAATACTTCTTAACACAGCCGTAGTAATGCACGTGAGAGATTGAGATTTGCACAGTACTTGTTATAAATGACTGGAAAATAATGGGTTAATAATAGGTAAAGCGGAAAGAAATGATAATTTTCATTAGGCGTCACGTTGAAACCAGTTTGCCACCAGTTACCGTTGGGTTAATACGTCGTGGTTGGTATCGTTTTGAAGCTCTATTAATATCCTTTCTGTTTTGATATTTATTTTTGGTTTTGGTCTAAAGTACAAAACTGCAAAAGCCAGAGATTGAAGAGACACATTTGCGGTATTTTATGCTGTTTTTATTCGATAAAGGATTGAAGTCAAAAGAAGCTACCCAGACCATATGCGATATTTATAGAGACATCTTGAATCCTCGGAAGTGCCAAAGATGGTTTCAAAAAATTGAAAGTTGTGAAAGGGAATCGAAGGACAAACCAAAAATAGGAAGACCTCTTAAAATCGATGATGACACTTTAAACTCATTAGTGAGGTCCAATCCGCGTAAAACTATCAAGGAATTGTCACAAAATATCGGTTGTCCATGATCAATAGTGAAGAACTATTTGAAAAGGCTCGGAAAACAAAATAGACAAGGAATTTGGAAGCCGCACGAACTTTCTCCAACGGCCATGGAACAACGAATAACAATCTGTTCATCTTCACTCTCCAGATATGAAACTGATCCGTTTCTTAGAAAAATTGTTACTGGGTATGAGAAGTGGGTCCTTCACACCAATCCGAGGAGAAAAAAAAACAAAAAACAATGGTTTTCGACGAATCAGGTACATCTGTCTACCCCTTAGCCGACATTGACTCTGAAAAACGTTTTCCTTTGTGTTTGGTGGGATATTTTGGAAGTTATTCATTATGAATTACTAAAACCTGGTCAAACTGTTACAGCAGATGTGTATTGTCCCCAATTCGAAAGATTAAAGGCAGAACTGCTTAAAAAATGATCAGTTTTAGTAAAAAATCAGAGAAGAATTCTACAACATGATAATGCAAAACCACACGCAGCAAGGATTACGCAGGACAAAATAAGAGAGCTAGATTTAGAAGTTCTGCAGCATCCACCATATTCACCTGATATTGCACCTTTGGATTGCCATCTTTTTAAGTCGATGGAACATTCGCTTCGAGATAAAAAATCTACGAGTGTCGAACAACTCCGAAATCACTTGGAGTCATATTTTACCGTAAAACCGCCAGAATTATACGAATAAGGTATTAAAAAACTGCCTATTCTGTGGAGGAAGATCATCGGTAACAACGGTAATTATTTAACGGAATAATATTGTATAGTTTTTGTTTAAATAAATTTTTTGTCGCATCAAAAAAAATTATCATTTCTTTCCGCTTTACCTATTACATGGCGTTTTTGATTTCTAAGGCGCTTTTGGAAAGATTTTTTTACCCATGTCAATGTCATATTAACGCCATATAATATTAACATAAAATATTATTTTATTGAATAAGTCTTGAATTTTTCAATTTGTAGAAAGTTTATGTTATGTCTATTGTTGGCTAAAGAAAATGGAGTGTCAAGTACAAAAAAAAACGAACATTTTTGACATATAGTATTCTTTTATTTAAGCTTAACCAAGGAGTCAAGGCATCGGAAACAGCTCGAACCATTTGTGTCGTTTACGAGGAGAACGCCATCGGGAAAGTACGGCGCGAAAGTATTTTCTCGTTTCAAAGAGGGTCATTTTTACGTGAATGATTGATTCTCTACGTTTTCAGGAAGACCGTTTAAACCAAAGATTCCCAAAGTGGTTTATATGGACCCCAAGGGTCGATTTCGATTTGCAGGGGGTCTACTAGGTTAGTCAAAAAGTTTTGAAAGCGACATCTATGGAGCAGTAGAAAAACCAAAATTTCGACGCCATTTTAATATTTCATCTTTCATAAGAACGTACTCAAAATTTCATTTCGATCTGTCAATTCATTCTTTGTTTACAAGCCATTTGAAGTTGACGTGTCAGTGTATTTTTTAACAATGGAAAAATCCGAATATCGTGCAGTGATTAAATTCTTTGTTTTGGAAGGTTTATCGGCTACTGAGATCCATGCAAAGATGGTGAAAGTATTAAAGGAGTCTTCTCCTTCATTTCCAACCGTTCACCGATGGGTTTTGGAGTTTAAGCGTGGCCGCACAAGCGTTGAAGACGATCCACGCTCAGGACGTCCAAAAAGTGCATCAACACCAGAAATGGATGTGATAGCTGACACCATAGGCATCTCACATGGAACAACATGGCATATTTTGGCTGAAGTTTTGGGTTTCAAAAAACTGTGTGCACAATGGGTGCCGCATTTGCTAACAATTCAACAAAAACACGTTCGAATGCGACTTTCTGAGCAACATTTGGAGCAATTTCGAAAGGATAAAAAGGATTTTCTGCGTCGATTCATCACTATGGATGAGACTTGGGTCTACCACCATGATCCTGAATCAAAACAAGAGGCTAAGGAGTGGTGTGAACCAGGCACTTTGGCTCCGAAGCGAGTTCGTGTCCAGAAATCGGCCAAGAAGGTGTTAGCGTCAGTTTTTTGGGATGCAAAAGGAATTTTATTGATAGATTATCTCCAAACTGGTAAGACAATCAACTCTGATTATTATTGTGACCTTTTGGACCAGTTGGATGAAAAAAATTGTGAAAAAAGAAAGCCGTGCAAAGTGGATCTCGGGAACAATTCATAGTAGATGAAGCCCTTTTTGTCCCACCAGATGCACATTATTGTACGTGAATGGACACCAACTTTTACACGGGGAATCACGTGTTCGTTGGAGCTCAGCTATTCCTTTCTGTTCTTGATGTTGGTTTTTCTACTGCTCCATAGATGTCGCTTTCAAAACTTTTTGATTAACCTAGTAATGTCCGTCTGCATACAGCAAACATTACAAAAACGACTATTCAAGTACTCGGTTGGGAAGTTATTTCACATGGGCCCCATTCTCCTGATCGTAACCATCAGATTTCCACCTTTTCCACTCCTATACAACAATCTCCGATGAATCTCGTTTAGTAAAGATGCTACTCTACAAAATTGACTAGACGACTTTTTCACCTCTAAACTACCGGATTTCTTGATTCAACCATCCTTTCCTTGATCTTCCTCTATCACGCCTCACATTTGCACTGTTTATTTGTTTAGTTAGGCTAAGGCCACACCAAAGTGCTACGCTAGGTGCTCCGTGACTAAGACTAGGTGACTTCATGCTTGGCCACACCAAAGTGCTTCGCTCAAATTCATTAAACATTTGGGAGCGATTGAGTCAACAAACGATGCCACTATCAAAACCAACCAATTTCATTACAACTTACCATATTTATTTACTTCCTGTGCAACTTTATTCCAAATTGATTTTATTACAGGTACATTTTAATATAATTTGCTCGATGGGTTTCACAAAGGCTCCCTTTTATACACAGCTGCTGTTAAAACTTCCGCCATCTTGTAAAATCCCTTAGTGACACAATAAAATTAACCAACACGTATGTTCGCTAGGAGACACTAGGTGACTAATCGTCACGTAGCGTGGCGCGAAGCGTGCAGTGTTGCCATTGCGATAGTATGCGGTGCGTTGGTTCGCTAGGATATGTCACATAGCTTACAGCGTAGCTCTAAGCACCAAGCAAGGCTCCTACCTGTGTGGCCGAGGCCTTAGTCTTTCATCATTCATTCGACCACGCCCCCAAACTATATCAGCGTGTTTTTTTTTATCCTACTCAACACACCAGCCTCATCAGTTCAAACTCATCACTTAATTCCGTATTCAGTAATATATTGTCACTGTGTCATACATATTACATTTCATTATGTTTCGTATTTGATTGTGTACATTACATCATATTGGTACGAAGGAAAAGTAATTTGTTTTCGCGTGTCCAATATTTGATGTATTTTTATATATTCGGAATATTCCGCATTTACCGACATATTACGCGATCCGAATATCCCCGCGGGCTAATAACACGCCGTGAGGGGTTGGCGGTCCGGGGGCTGTGTTAACATTAAATGTTTTATGTAGTTCCTGTGTCGGAATTCAGAAACACGCTCGTGTTATTTCAATAAAAGAAAAAGGAATTTCGATTGTAAAGAGAGGATTTTTTTGTCCTTAACTAAGGCCGAATTCATATTTGATCAAAGTTAGTATAAAATAATATAAACAAAATGATATTATATAATACATACTTTCGTCGCATATGAACTGTTCAACCTGGCGGGTTTATCGCCATGTGGTTATCTATTCCAATCAACATGACATACGTTCAAGACATAAAGTGAAACACCAGTCAGGATTTGTTTATAAAAAATGGATACCAACAGGAATCGAACCCACAAGTCCCAGAACTGAAAATGTCCTTGTAAACAAAAAATGCACATATCTAAATATCAATTTAATTTATCAAAGCGCCAATTCGCTTTTTTGCTTAAAATGGCAAAGAATTGAAAATAAATATAAATCTCACATTTTTTTTTAATGTTATTGCTGATTTTTCGTACGGACGGCAAAGCCAGTTAATAGCATCTCATTAATATATTAATGATCGTTTATTACCATTAAATAATGTTCAGTATGGTTAATAAAAAAAAATAAAAAAGATACGTGTGATATCACTAGTCTTGTTTAACACAGTTATGGTTAGTTGGAAGAGATAGTAACATGGCAATAAGCTAAACACGTTGTACTGTATACTACGAAAGTGTAATACAAAATAGTCTTCGTAGTTAAGTCGAAATTACTGGTTTGCTGAATCCCGGACAACCCTACTGATCTAAATACGAGCGGGAAGAAGGCCCAGAGGTCGTTCATAAATCTATATCTCTCTTCAGGTCGGTCGCTCATGATTGAGGTTGTGTTAGGCCTCGGTCACACAGGTAGGAGCCTCGCTTGATGCTTAGAGATGCCGAGTTAGGCGACATATCCTAACGAACCAACGCACCGCGTACTATCGCAATGGCCACACTGCACGCTTCGCGCCACAATACATGACGATTAATCACCGAGTGAATCTCCTAGCGAACAGACGTGTTGGTTAATTTTATTGTGTCACCAAGTGATTTTACAAGATGGCGGAAGTTTTAATAACAGCTGTGTATAAAAGGGAGCCTTTGTGGAACCCATCGAGCAAATTAAACAAAAATGTACCTGTAATAAAATATCTTTGGCATGAGCACAGGAAGTAAATAAAGATGGTAAGTTGTATTGAAATTGGTTAGTTTTGAGAGTGGAATCGTTTGTTGACTCGACCGCCCCCAAATGTCAAATGAATTTGTGCGAAGCACTTTGGTGTGGCCAAGCATGAAGTCACCTAGTATATGAGTCACGTAAAACCTAACTTAGCACCTAACGAAGCACTTTGGTGTGGCCTCGGCATTAGACTGTCCTCCCAATTCCATCTACGACGACTTTCCATCACTCTACTTTGGGGGCTTCGGAGTGCCGCAGATGACCGTCCTCTGCCTCTTCGTATCTCCAAATGTATCGACAGTACGAGTCTCCCCAAGTTGTTTTCTCATCTACGTTATGACCAATTAACCGGATTGGTCACCGCAGACAATTAGATTACACATGTAAAAAGGACCCAGCCTACAAAATACATTTTTTGCTTCATTTGCAATATTGAATAAGCATACTTAAACGCTGTAGAAATGCGTGCATTGAGAATGTATGACAGAATACGGAATAAATTGATAAGGGATGACTGTGAACTTAAGGCTGATATGTTAAGAAAGACGAAGAAGAGCACACTGAGATGGTTCGGGCATCTGGAACGAATGAACGAAGAAATATTTACAAATCCAGAATTAATCCAACGCGTCATAACAGGTGGCGAAACGTGGGTGTATGGTTATGGCATCGAAACAATGGCCTAATAGTCCCATTGGAAGCTTCCTGAAGAGCCAAGACCGAAAAAATCACGCCAACTTCGGTCAAATGTCAAGGTTTTCTTTCTTCGATCACAACGGCATAGTTCACTATGAATTCTTACGTACGGTCAATAAGGAGTATTGTCTTGAAGTTTCATGTTGTTTGCAGGATTGTAGGCAAATAACTACTGGATTGTGCACCACGATAACGCACCAACGCTCATACTTCACTACTGATTCGTGAACTTTTTGACAAAACCATCACCGTCGTGATGCCACAGCCATCGTATTCACCAGATATGCTCCCTGCGACTTTTTCTTGTTCCCGAAGACGAAGAGGACATTGAAAGGACAACATTTTGTGACCATGGAGGAGATAAAGGCAAAATTGCTGGGTAAGCTTTAGGCTATCCCAAAAAGTTTGTTCCACAAATATTTTGCGATTTGGAAAAAAACATTGGTAAAAGTGTATTTTATCCTATGGGGATTACTTTGAAGGGACAATATAAATGGTTAAATCAATACTTTTTGATAAAAATGACCATTCTTGTTATTTTTTATCACGCCATGTATCATATAATCGTAATTTTTAGTAAGGCCTTTTAAAAAGCCTTTCAAGTGATACCTAAAGTTACCCACGCCATACATATATATCCATGCAGACTATTCTACGCCACAGGACCACAACAATAAAGAACCTGCCATTGAATCGATTCGGAAGCAAATTAATTCGATGAAGACCAAATCGACCTCCAAGTTCATCTCTTCGTCGGGTAATTTTTGAATATACACTACCGCCCATAAGTCTTCGTCACCCCCTAATCATTGAGTTATTCGCGTAATTATGCAATATTACACTAAAAAAATACAACTGTAAGTGTTTTTTGAAAAAGTACAACTTTTTCAAAAAACAGCCAACTGTTCTCCTAGGAATCTTCATATCTCTGGCAATTTCTCGAACATTTTCACCCATATTGGAACAAGCCACCACCATTGAACGTTTAGGTGAATCTCCTTAAGGGAAGAGATGATGAGGATGATTTGTTGATAAATAATAAAACACGTTAGATTGCAATGCGGAAAGAGAGTCTGTCCAATTTTATTAGTAACGTAGGTATTTATATCTTTTTAGAATGCGCGCGAGAATGCGCTCGCGATATGCTTACGTCTCGTTTCTGTGAATGCAAAACGATTAATTGTTGTATGTAGGTATCATTCAAATACGGAACTAGCGAGACAAGCGTGGTGCGTTCTCTCTCTAGTATGGAATGCGGTCTGCTCGGCTATGGGTTGAATGGCCGGCGGTTGAACTTCGGACTTGCCTATTTAGATTGTCGAGGAGTGCGAAGGTCATCTCATCGGTCATTGACCGTATGTATGAACGCCCACAGTATTCGAGTGGGCGACCGCCACAAACGGATTTCGGTATAATATTTTCGAGTTTTGACCATTTTGATAAGTTTTTTTAAAATAACACAGTGCATTTTATCAAGGACATTTGAAGACTGAAAGCTAAAAGTAAATTAGACAAAGAATTAACGTAACGGTGAATTGTTATCCCTACTACCTGTAAACCTCACACAATACAGGGGTTAGCTTGCTTGGACTTCTGAATGACAAACAATACCGAACGGTGACTGTTTTGTAAAAAGACGGTTTTTGAACAAAAGGCCTCCCAAATTCTAATCTCCATAGATACACACCTGATTGCTGTTAAATATAATACAATGCAAAAGGGTTATAATTATTTTATTACATTAATTTTTAGCGTAATATTGCATAATTACACGAATAACTCAATTATTAGGGGGTGACGAAGACTTATGGGCGGTAGTGTAACACATCGATCAATAAGTCCCGGGACTAACTACTAAAACAACATTTGTTTGACAAAATTCTTCTTTATTCATCAACATAGTATCCTTCAAGAGCGATACATTCATTCCAACGCTTTCCTAACTTTTCTATGCCAGCCGTGTAGAACGATTTATCTTTGGTTTCAAAATAGGCGTTATTTTCGGCAATCACTTCTTCATTGGAGCCAAATCTCTCCCTGGAGCATCTTTTTGAGGTCTGCGAACAGCCAATAGTCGCTGGGGGCCAAATCTGGAAAATACGGTGGGTGCGGAAGCAATTCGAAGTTCAACTCATGCAATTTGGTCATCGTTATCATCGACTTGTGACAGGGTGCATTGTCCTGATGAAAGAGAACTTTTTTCTTCTTCATATGGGGTTTTCTTCATATTTTTTGCAATTTCTGCCTTCAAACGCTTCAATATCGCTATGTAATATTCGGTATTGATGGTTTTTCCCTTTTCAAGGTGATAGATGAATATTATACCATGCGCATCCCAAAATACGGAGGCCATAACCTTCCCGTCCGACTGCTGAGTTTTTGGTCGCTTCGGACGACTTTCACCGGGTGCTCTCCACTCAGCTGACTGCCTATTTGATTCCGGAGTATAGTGGTGGATCCAAGTTTCATCCATTGTCACATACGACCAGAGCGTTCAGCATCATTTGTATCTGTACGAACGCGTTTGAAATCAGCATACCACCGACAAATGGTTGTTTTCGATGGAACAGAGCCGGGATAACATATTTCAAGCCATCGCTGAGTTTGCACGGTATTTTTTCCCATAAAAAAGCGATGTTTTATCAACACACGAAATTCGGTTTTTTTTTTCATTGTTTTGAAAATAGCAAAAGTAGCGTCACTAAAACCACTGTAACTCAAAGACACAATGTCGGAATGTCATGAAAGTTTGACACGTAACTTCTAAAGGTTGGTACTAACTGAGAATGGTATGAATTTGTTATTCGAGGCGCCATCTGTTGGTATGTCCCTGGACTTATTGATCGATGTGTTATATCCAATCGCGGTATACATTGCAAAAATGGTTTATTTTGGTCATTATTATTCTCGCCGGCAGCCGACTTATGGATTGTTGTGATTTACATATTGCTGCAAATTACACAACACAGCTGAGTTAGGGGATAATGGTCGAATAGCCTAGCTGGGGGGTTGTGGCATAATGATTACTCAATTGAATATGAATATCATACACGAACAACATTACGGACTGCAAGCTAAAATGAAGACGATATATTTTTTGAAATACGTAGTAGCGAATTAAGCATACTGAAATTTCGGAAAAGAGAGTGAAAAATAGAATTAACGCGTTGAACTTGAAGGAAAGGATATAATAGTAATAGAAGTACGAGAGGGAAAATGTGTGTGGTGGGCTAACTTGAAAATCTGTGAAGATGGAAAATAATCTTCTGTGATCATCTCTCACGATATCATTTTCGATCTAGATCCGACATATACCATCACGTCATTTCCCTATCAGGGTAGGCATAAAGGGCCGGGCGATAGACTTTCCTATCTCGATACACATCTTTCTGCGTTTCCTTCTCTCAAAATATTTGATCCAACAATACTTTCATTGTTATTCATCTACCACGCCTTTCATTCACATTTGCACTATGATATATTGGGTCCTTACATGTGAAATTGGCGTTTTGTTTGGGAGGAACATAAAGTTGATTTTTTTTTAATATAATATATTTATTTAATCAAAGTATGTACCATTGCTATCTATGCACTTTTGCCATCTCATAGGTAGTTCATCGATCCCTTTACTAAAAAAACCATTCGGACGGGAATCAATAAAATCTTTGAAGTCGGTTTGGACTGCCCCATCGGAGTTGAATTTTTTCCCTTGCAAGAAGTTATCCAAATTTCGAAAAAAATAGTAATCTGTTGGGGCAAGGTCCGGAGAGTACGGTGGATGTCTTAGATATTCCAATTGAAGCTCTTCTAATTTGGTAGCCGTCTGTTGTGCAGTGTGTGGTCTAGCGTTATCATGAAGCAGCAGTGGCCTAGAGCGATTAACCAGCCTCGGTTGTTTAGCAGCTAGCTTTTCCATCATGGTTTGCAGTTGCTGACAATAGACATCTGCCGTAATCGTCTGGCCAGATTTAAGAAAGCTGTAGTGAACGACACCAGCACTAGTCCACCAAAGGCTCACAAGTAACTTTTTTGGAGTCAATTTTCGCTTGGTACATGGTTTGGCTGGTTCGGCAGGGTTCAGCCATTGCGATGAGCGCTTCCGATTATCATACAGGATCCACTTTTCATCACAGGTAATGATTCGATTCAAAATCCCTTCATTATTGTGCCGGTTGAGTAATGCAACGCAGCAGTCAACGCGCGTTTGTTGATTTGCTTCACTCAATTCGTGAGGTACCCACCTTTCAAGCTTTTTCACCTTCCCAATTTGCTTCAAGTGGATTAAAACAGTTTTATCACTAACACCGCAGCCTGCAGCTAACTCGGACGTGGTTTGCGATGGATCCGCTTCCACAATAGCCTTCAATTCTTCATTATCAACTTTCTCCACGGGGCTTGTTCTGCAGGTCGAAATTTCCAGAACGAAAACGTTGGAACCAAAAACGCACTGTGTTTTCTTTTGCGGAACCGTCGCCATACACATCATTAATCCTTCGAGCCGTTTCTGCAGCACTGGTGCCACGGTGGAACTCGTACTCGTAAATAACGCGATATTTCAAGTTTTCCATTTTGTAAACTGAGTGACGCAAAGAAAAAAAACAATTGAGGAAAAAACAAATGAATTATAATTTTCGAAACACAAATACTTGAGTAAATAGCTGTATAAATTTGAATTTGAAATTCCTAACCAAAGAGAAGATATTTGAGATCAAAGTTGCCAGTACGGCAAAACGCCGGTTTCGTATGTGGGGACCTAATATATTTATTAGACTTTCTTTCATAATGCATTCGTTCTATTGGGTGTTAACATAAGTTGTGTCCGTTTTTTTCCAATTTAAAAATGAGCACCAAAAGTAAAACAAAATGGTAAATGTTATACGTCATTCGAAAGAAAATTTTCTACTCTACAAGATATTGTGTTTGCTTTTACGTTACATATATTATTTTATTTGATTACAAGCCTTCAAAATGGAATGTCAAGTAGACGAAAGTGAGCATTTTCGACACCTCTTTCTGTTCGCGTTCAATCGAGGGAATAAAGCTGCCAAAGCTCCTCGCGATATTTGCGAAGTGTACAGTGAAGATGTTACGAATTTAAGGACAGCTCGTTGATAGTTTTTGCGTTTCAAAGACGGTAATTTCGACCTGAAAGACATGGAGCGTTCCGGACGACCAGTGGACTTCGATGAGGACCGCTTAAACTATATTATTTACCATTTTGTTTCACTTTTGGTGTTCATTTTTAAATTGAAAAAAAAAACGGTCACGACTTATGTTAACACCTAATACATACCCAAACTATTTTACAATGCTCTGCTTCATCGTAT
The DNA here is from genome assembly GCA_949825065.1 of Odontocerum albicorne. NCBI lineage: Eukaryota > Metazoa > Arthropoda > Insecta > Trichoptera > Odontoceridae > Odontocerum > Odontocerum albicorne. The sequence goes on along the minus strand of OX463840.1, from coordinate 3,678,623 downwards.
TCAACACATTCTTAACACGTTGACTGCGGTATGTATTTATAGAATAGTGTAGAGGTACTGAAAAAAAACATATTTTCGAAACCTTAAAATCTTACGGTATTTTCGAAACCTTAAAATCTTAAAATATTCGGTACCATACAAACAAAGAGAATCGAATGAAGCGCAACGGGCGTCATCAGCGTCTCTACAAAAAATGTGATGACGCCCATATGCGTCTTTAGCAGCGAACGTGTTAAGTTCACATTCATCCCTATTATTTAATTCCGTATTGTTACACATTGTCATCCTATGGCTTCTACTACTATTTTTCGACGTCCATACACCAAAGTTGTTTCGTTCCCATACACGTTGGTACCACAATATAATACTGCTGTGGACCGAACCATAGATAAAGGTATACGTTCCCACCTTTACGAGACAGAACCTGTCTCCTATCTCCGATGGTTGTCCAATCACGCAGATATTGAGCCTCTCGGGCGATTTTCCCACAAATGGATCGGTCACTTGTTGTTTCCTTCCAGTTTCCTAAGAACTTTCACTGTTGGGTTTATATAATGATCTGATGATATTAAACATGTTAACTAACGTTGCCTATATGATACATACCAACCTTCGAGACCTTAAACCTTGCTTAGCGAAGCTGGTAAATAGATGGTTGTTTCGTTAACATTCGAGTTTCTACGTTAGGTCTGTTTCCACAATCATAAAGCCTGTTTTAAATCAAGTATCTTCAAGACAGGATCACACTTAAACTACCTTGGCGTAGACCTTTCAAATAAATGAGGTGCTTGTCCTCGCGTTGAACACACCGTCCGAAATAGAAAACCGAGCTTAGTTATTAGTCGCATTCGGATTTAGCCGTTTCCGGGAGAATAGAAATAATTGAAAAATACGAGGCGTATCCAGAAAGTAAGTGTACTGAGGCTCTCACGACCGGATGGATTTTATTTTCGACATGTTGGCTACACTTCCGTGTAGCCTGACCCTTCCCCTCCGCAACGAGACCGGTTCGAGGTCAGTACGTTGAGAAGTGTCGACGCGACAACACGTTTCGTGAAAAATGTCAAACCAATCTCCCGCCAAGTGCGAAATTTTGTAAAAAGGCAAGAGTTTTTGAGGCGCTGCAAACTCCATGGAGATGAACTTCTCCGCTCCATCGTTACTGGAGATGAAACTTGGGTTGCACACTACACGCCTGAAACCAAAAGGCAGTCTCAACAGTGGCGTCACACCTCTTCACCCTCCGCCAAAAAGTTCAAAACCACAATTTCAGCCAAGAAAATCATGGCATCCGTGTTTTGGGACTGTCAAGGCATAATTTTAATTGAATATATGCCTCAAGGGGAGACCATCAACTCTGCAAGATACTGTGAGACCCTAAAAAAATTGCGGAGGGCGATTCAGAACAAGAGGAGAAGCATGCTGACAAAGGGAGTCTGCCTGCTGCACGACAATGCAAGACCACACACGGCCAACGCCACGAAGGAACTGCTAGCCTCGTTTAAATGGCATTCCCCTGACCTAGCACCTTCAGATTACTATCTCTTTACCTCCCTGAAGCTGCACATGGGTGGAAAAAGGTTTTCAACCGACGAGGAGGTAAATGAGGAGGTGAAGAAGTGGACGGAGGGGTTGGCGGGAAACTACTTCGAGGAAGGCATCAAAAAGTTGATACCCCGCTTCACCACCTGCATTGAGAGGCATGTCGACTATGTCGAAAAATAGCTTACATATGTACTACGGTAACCACGTAATTTTTTTGTTTAAATAAAAAAAATTGTAACCTACAAAAATTCAGTACACTTAGTTTCTGGATATGCCTCGTACATTTTCGTTCAAAGATGTTAAAAAAATATATAAAATTTTATAATCGATTTCAAATTGAAGATACACCATATATCTTCCTGGTTTCATCTCTGAGGAATCGGCCGATACATTAGCCCATCTTAGCGTAATATAAGAGACTGGACCGGAATGAGACGTGTGGAGGAGCTGTTCCGGGTCGCGCAAGACAGAGAAGCCTTCGCCAGAGTGATTGCCAACGTCGGGGGGACCTGACAGGGCACATCAAGAAGAAGAAGCGTAACATAATCGTTTTCTCAATTGTCCGTTTTTAAATTGTGGACTTTATAACATAACTGTTCTATAGTCGCATTTATCACTTAACGATAGTTTTTTAGGCAAACTTACTTCTGATTTTGAGATAATTACAATCTTAACCCTTCTGAGGTAGTGCACCCAACGTTTCTATGATGGGGGTTTTCCATGTGATACAGCCCCGCCAAAGGTCATATGATAAATATAATATAATAATAAAGGTCCCGGAATTAGAAATAATCTATTCTGTTTGACCTTTTAGAATATTTCCACATCAGAGCGGAAGATTTAATAAACATTTAAAAAAAAAAACTAAAATGCACAAATAGTTCAACATGGCCGTTCAATATTGATGACAAATTATAACAAAACAGATATATAGTGCAAATGTGAGAATACAAGTGATGGATAGCTTGTTCGGAGTTTCGGTCCGATGGTAGGACACCTTACTCCTTCATCGGATAAGTTCTGACTGTTAAGATATTTATTGGAAATTTTTGGATCTTTTTGGGAATCGGGAAAGGATAGGTTTGTGGTAAATGTTGTGATTTTATGAATGATTATGAGAAATTATAAACGATTAAATACATATATAAATATGATGATATATACATAATATTAAATACAAATATACATAAATTTGTGTCGTCACACTGTTTTATATTGAATGGGTGAAAAAAAAAAATAATAATGATGGTGAATAAATTATAAGAATGAATGTGAGTGGAAGACGTGTGAGTGTGAGAGAAAGAGTAAGGAAAGTATGGTTGGATGAAGTGAATATTTAAAAAAAAGAAAACGTAGAAAGTCAGAGAAATCGTAGAAGTTGTATAAGACGGTTTATAGATGTAGAAGAGGCTATGGATGTGTGTTGCGATAGGAAAGTATGGCGATCTGTATTTTCTGCCTATTCAGACAGGGATATGGCGTAATGGTATGAACGTATATATTATTCGACTTTCTCAATAAAATACTGATGATCTGAAATAGTGTTTTTTTAATAGATAAAAGTGAAATACAAGGATACTGTCTTAAGTCTATTTTCTTTATAATATGATTGATTTGCAAATTCAACAATGTATATTTTTTGTTTCTAATAAATGTTAAATTATTATATCCATTACAATTTTGTATTTTTTACTGTACACTGGTAGATCACGATGTCGTTCGTCAAAAATAGTAGCTCAATTGTACAAAAAAGTTGGCCCTGTTCTAGAACAGGGCCAGTCCTATTCTAGAACATTTACAAAAAAAATGCATTTGACTAACTCGAATCATGTTTTATTTCCCTCAATTTCACATCTGCACTGACTGAATAGGCATATGCATTCAGAGCTTTGATGTTTCTAAATACCCATTTGCTCTTTGAATCAAATATTTTCTTTGGCTATGGTCGAGCATTTATGAAAATAGTGAAATAAGATGTAGAGATCTCCAGCAACAGTGACCTATATAGTGAAGTACGAGCACAAACTAATAAAGCGACAGCTTTGGCTGGCTGGCTGCCTGCGGGACACTATGTGGATAAACAAACACATGCTAATCGAAAGTAAGGTCAGGATATATAAGACATGCGTCCGCTCCATCATGACATATGGGATAGAAGTGAGAGCCGATACCAGAGTGGCAGAAATGAGAACCCTACGTTCCATCGCAGGCAGAACTCTTAGAGATCGGATCAGAAATGAAACGATAAGGTCTGTCTGTGGTTTTGAAGACATAGTGAGGTGGGGAAGAAGCAGAAGGCGCTTCTGGAGGGAGCATGTGGACCGCATGGAGGATATAAGACTGGCAAGAGTCGCTAAGACTGAAAACCCTAACAGTAGGAGATTACCAGGAAGGCCACCGAAAAGGTGGAGGGACAGCTGGACGTCATCATCCCAGGACAGCCCACCGTCACAAACAGGTCATACGACCTAAACCAAGAGGAAGGAGAAGTGAAGTAAGATACATTCAAAATAGAAATTATTGCAAATGAATTGAATGTTTAGATAAGGTAAAATCTTAAGAAAATATCAAGGAATAAAGAAGTTGAAATATTGAGGAAAATATTTGCAGTGCAACTTTTCTTATTCATAAAACGTAGAATAATAAAAAATTTAGTCCAATTTTTATAGTCTCATCTGCACAATGACACGTCCCTATTAGAGAAGCATTGCAGCAAATATATGTTTCATGGCTCTTTGGAATTGGGAGTCTAAGATTAGAACCATGATGGCATTTTGAGCAACCAGATTTACTTGTCTAGGAATGTTCTGGTTGATTACTAAGTATATGACATTACTAAGTATCTTCTGTTCCGGACTATGTTGTATAACCCACCGTTATTGTGTGTTCCAAAGTGAAAACTGAAGAATTAACTAAAGCTACAGGTTCAGTTCGATCCCTTCACCACCCACGCTGTTATGGAGACAAAATAACTGTAGGAACGGACTAATCTGATGGCGACACACCTGACTTTGAAAGGCAGTATCGATGACAGACTTAAGGTATGATGTCAAGAGAGAAGGAAAATGACTCACATTGCAGAAATATACTTTAAGACAGCACAGAATTCAAACAGCTTAGCAAGTTGCCAAGCTGTACTTTTATAGAAAATTTCGAATGCAGCTAAAGTATTCTGTGATTCCACTAGATTGAAGTAACAATTCCATAGAGAAATATACTCAAGCTATATTAAAAAAAAAATTCTGAGCAACCGAAAAATGAATTATCTTTTCTGTGTAAAAAAGGTTTACTTTCACTTGATAATCATACTATTACAATAAATGCTCACATAATTTATCAACTAGCCTTCTTCTCCCTGGCTCCATCCCAACTCACTGTCTGCGAATACTGTTGGGGTCAGCTCTCCTCGTCCTCAGGTTGTATGCTCTTCTGTTCCGGACTACGTCCCCCAGGCCATGCCTCTGCATCAGGTTATCTTTTGGCGAAACCCACGAATTCTTTGGTCTTCTTCTGGTTGTTATTCGAGGAAGATCCATGAAGATTGCCTGGTTCACAATGTGATAGGGTGCTCTGCGTCCAACGTGCCCACACCATCTCAATCCATCCGCCTCTCCTCCAGCTTACTGTTGATGTATGTAACACCTAGGCTTCCTGTCTCTTAGGGACACACCAGCTGACCATCTTAGCATGCGCATTTCAGCAGTTTCTAGTTGCCTGGAGAGTAAGAGTTATACATCGTCCAGCATTCGGAGCCATAGAGGAGTGCGGGTCTGACAATCATTTGGTATACTTTTCCTTTTAACTTTACTGGCATTTTCGGATCACATAGAACTCCCGTCATTGATCTAAACTTTATCCATCCCACACTAATTCTATGAGTTACATCTGCTGCAAATCCTCAGTCGCTATGGATGAGTGACCCAAGATACTTAAAGGAGTCACAATTTGGTAATGTTTCTCCATCCATTTGCATTACGGGAGTGACAGCATTTGTGTTCTCGAATGGTAGGTACAGATACTCTGTTTTCTTTCTGCTCAGTCTCAATCCAAAGATTCTTCTCCACCTTTCCAGACTATTTTGCAGGTCTTCGTGTTTTTCACTTATTAATACGATATTGTCTGCAAATAGTAGGATCTTTAGGAGACTGTTCATTTCCTGGTTAATTAAATAGTCCATGACTAAGATGAACAGTAGCGGACTGAGTATATAATTTATCAACTAGCATAATATTTAAACTATAGATTTAAGAGTCATATAAAGAAGTGTGATGCTTGAGAGTGCAGCTTCATTAATGTGAAAATTTTCCAAGTAAATTTATTTCAATTTTTTATTGAAAAATATATACTTGAAAATGAAAAGATAAATGTTCTCATATTTCACATGTGCGAGTCAAGTAATGCCCAAATGAAACCTTATAAAGAAGGTTAATCTGAGCTTAAACACGTGAGATTTTAAATTAAATGCGGTTTTCCTAATAAGAAGGCAGATTTTTTTAAATCAAACCACTATACAATATTGAGCATAAAAAAAAGTTTAAATTTTCATGTTCAATTTCAATTAAAATCCAGATTAAAAAAATAAAGAAAAATATTTGCTAAATGTATTCACAAGAAACATTTATATGGAAAGTGTATGTATAGTATATTGGTGTAAGCTATTGCATTCAAACAAACACACAGTCTTGACAGATAAAACCAATGGCAAGAAGATTAAACTTGAAAGATAATCGGCAGATATAATCTGTTGCAACCTTTAGTTGGGTTTAGTTTTATATAGCATTTCTTGTCGCTAAATAATGATATAACAATTTATAATAAGCAACATGTAAGATATAAAATGTTCTAAGAGTAAAAGCACTCTAGATGTGAATCTGACAGAAATTGAACCTACGGCTTCCGATTCCTTACCGTGAACGCTAGACCACTGTTCAGACCACAACCACTGTGCTTGTTTATGTGAGTTTGTATAAGAGATTCCTTTAAATTAGACAACACACAAAAAATTCAGATATTGGAAGAAACGTAATATCCCTTTGTATGAGCTTGTATGGAATGAATATTTTTAATCCAGAATCTAAATATAAAATATTTTCTTTATTGTCTTGATAAATCACATACAGAGATTGAAGTTTACTTATATATTTCAAACAAATAAAAAAAATTGGTTCGTTGGTCAGATATTTTTTATATGCGATTAGGGCTCTTCGTGAGTGAGTATTTGATAATAATGATCTACACTGAAAACCAAAATATAATCATTCCATCTCTGATAGATGGATACGAATCAGGGATTCTTTACAGACTACACATTAAAGTATTCAAAAATGTCAGCAGTGGCACCTCAGGGAAGTAATTAAGATTTGATGGTACCATAGAATATAAAAAAATTGAGTTTTGAGAAGAGCAAACTGCTGTTGCATCAAGATTCTGATTTCACATGCTCGCCTGAGTTGGTCTGGATGTTAAACTCGCTTGCCTGACTAGATTCACAAAAAATATCTTCTTTGGTGAGCTAACGGAGAGCAGAAGAAAGCAGTGGGAAGTGTAAGAGATATAAGAATGTACTGCATGACACGCTCAAAACAAATGTTCAGCATAACTGGGAACAAACAGCATTAGATCAAGCTAAATGGTGAAGAATTGTTGCTAGTTATCAAGAACCAATGAAGAAAAAGATTCAGACAAGCTGCGAGCAACGTCCCCCCTAATTTTTTCATTGTGTGTGCAGTCTATCAACTTACATGTGCAAGAAAAAAAGAGGGAAGTGCGCAAATATGCATATGCATATAAATTCTATATGGAATCTCCATGTTCCGCACACATCTCAAAGAAAGGAACCTGAGAGCCCACCATAAAATATATAATTGCGCAAAACCAAATATGGTTACAAGTTCCTTTCTTTGACATGTGCGCGGAAGATGGAAACATGTGCGCGGACAATTTTTAACATATGTGCGGCAGCACATGCGCACACCTTCGAGGGAACGTTGGCTGCAGGTACTGAAACTTCTTAGCCTATATTAAACGGGATATACCGTTCACCAATTGGCTTACATAGTCATCTCCTATGGTAGCAGCGTCAAGTACCCTGATACATCACATTGCACTGCACCTTCTGTTATACTCTTAACTAGTAATGGGCATTAATTCATTCATTGTTTACATAAATGTAACCATTAGTCAGTCAAGCACTTATTACGACTGTTTATTTAATGGTTTCCACAGATCGAATGCTCGATAAAGTACACCAGGAAACATGTATTAGATGATAGTTTCTAAAAATAAAGTCAACTTTTTTCTACATTTTAAAATAACATTTAAAAAGAATTTCTAAGATTTTATGTGTACATACTACCTTGATCAAAAAGTTTTAGGACCGGTCACCGTGTGGCGCTGTCAGTCACCCAATTGGAATTATTTTTATTTTGTTAGGTTACCACATCTATCATTGACACTTCCCTTCAAATTTCAACATCATAGCTTGACATTTGTAAAAGTTACGCTGTACTGAGTACATCTACCGTTATGCGTGTTTTCGATTTTTTACAAGTTTGAAAATGGCATCAACGAGTTTGCATTAAATTTTGTGTGAAAACCGGATTTAACGGTCCGCAGACCTTGGAAATGTTGGAGAAGTGTTTTTTGGTGGCACGAACGCTTCAGAAGTGGTCGTGAGTCGGTCGAGGAAGACGAACGCAATGGCAGTCGAAAACCGATGAAAACATCGATAAAATCAAAGAAATGTTGGCCGAAAACCGCAAATTGACCATAAGAGAGCTGGCAGAGGACTTGAACATCGCTTATGGATCCACTCACGACATTTTGGTTAGTGATTTGGGCCTCAGACGTGTCGCTGCAAAACTGGTGCCAAAACACCTCAATTTCATGCAAAAAAAGGACCGCGTTCAAATCGCGAAAGACATGATTTCCATGAGTTTTTGACCAAAAACAACACGACTACTATCCAGTAGCCTTTGAATTCACCTGATCTGGCTCCCTGCGACTTTTTCCTGTTCAACCGACTTAAAAAACCGCTTCGCGGAATGCGTTACAGCACCCGAGAGGATGTCATGAAAAAAATCAAAGACGGCTCTGATGGACATACCGAAAATTGAGTACCAGCGGTGTTTCGAGGATTGGATCAAGCGCTGGCGTAAGTGCGTTGCAGTCGATGGGGAGTACTTTGAAGGGGACCATATTGATTTTGATGAATAAACTTGTATTTTCGATTTTATGAATAAAATCCTAAAACTTTTTGATCAAGGTAGTATCTTGAACACATTGACTGCTGAATAATTTCTTTTAAAATCACGGCTGTACTATTATTAAAAATTCTTAAAAACAAATAGTACAAGGGTAAGAATGGTAAGGGTATATGACAATGAATTAGTCTTCATTTTCATATACCCTTACCACTCTCAACCTTAAAAACCTTATGAATACTGTTAGGCGACTTGTTTTTAAATCCATCCAAAGAAATTTCGAATAGAATAGCGATGAGCGTTTTGAGCATCAAACAATAATTTATATGAACACCTATAGGCGTTTTCCGCACTGAACGTATTAGGAAAAGATGATGGCGAGCAAGAATAGAATGGGGATGCATGAAAAAATTCTTGAAATAATGTTTCTGTCAAGTGCTTATGTAGATCTAATTTGGCTAGAGAATCAACATTTAGTATGACAAAAAACAGTTGAAAAGCATTGTTTGAACTAAAGCAGACTGCGTATAACCTCAACGTTGGTCAACTAATCCGGTGTGAAAATGCACAACAATAAATAGAATCCACTTACCCCTGCTGCTCCAAAATATCCTCAAGCTCTGCACATTTCAATTCAATCTTCCTTTTCCTCTCATGGTCGAGAATCTCCCTGTTGGGTTGTTTATTAGTGGCGGAATCCAACTGCGCGATTTCTTCTTCAGTTTTGTAGTTGACTCTATCTTTTGTTTTCCGCACAAGGGCCCAATTTCTCTGCACATGACCATTAGTTCCCGATCCACGAGGAGTTTGTAAACCGATGCCGTTATACATTTTGATTTAATCGTATCTAAAACATAATAAAACCATATTATATTTATTTACGCTTTATTCTCCTACCGTCAATCAATATTTTAAAGCACTTATACGCGCACGACTGAGAAGATGTTGATAAAATAAACTTACTTTAACATTTATAACATATTTGGAGTGAAAATGCAGGAAAAAATATTTAATTTAATTACAAATACGTATATTTAATCCGGCAACGACAGCCGTCGACATATATGCCTGGAATACGGCCATGTTGTAAGAAATCATAAACAACCGAATCATGAAAAATTCACCAAATATAATATTTTTTTGTTTATGACAGAATAATTCAAAGCTAAAACCACACTAATAATTATTCTTCTTCAACAAACCATTTCAAAATATTTTTTTAAAAATATATAGTTGAAACTTTTTTATGAAAACGTTGCGCTTTATTCATTTTCATGAAAATAGTGAAAGTTTAACTTAAAGTTATTGATAATTTGTCAATTTTAAATTATCCTTGAAGAATAATGATCTCAAACTTTCGATCTCCGGTCTTAACATTTCAATTCTGCTTTTTATTTCAATATATCGATTGAGTTTATCGGTTTTAATACTGCCGTTATACCTAAATTGTTTAACTCTCATCATTAGAGCACAACGAACAAGCTTTCGTTTACATATTAGCAAGAGATAAATATTTCGCCGTAATGACATTTCACAAATAATTACAATTTGTTGTTTTGTATTTAGTATATTATTTTTTTAAATGAAGTTGCAACATTAATTTTGAATTAGCATTTGAATGGCACACGTCAAATAAAAATATTCTAAAACAATAATGATGGTTCAGAAAGAACTTTATCTCTACTCCGTTTCAGCCAGAGATAAAAAAGCGCAACCCTTAAGACTATGGCGTAATTTGTTGTTAAAAGGGAACTGAACCTAATTGTCAGTTTTTTTAGATTTCTTGCAAAATTGTAAACGGTATTTGAATATGTTTGTATTATGACACCAATCTAAATTGTCCTTTAAAACTTAGTAGTTAGTAGTATTTTTTATGAATAATGGCAATCTTATTTAAAGTTGTCAGTTTACCATCGGCCAATTGGAGTGTTAATATTGTAGCTATTTTATGCACACTTTTTACATTCTAAACGCCCAAAAAGAAAATGTTTAAGCCATCTGTCAAATGAAATGTCAAATTTATTATGCATTACTGTCAACAAGCCGCCTGATAAGATTGTCAATTTGGATGAGTGATAGTGGAATTTTGATATCATCAGACCATTGTTCGAATCTACAGCTCCAGCACGTTCTGTGATATTATATAAAGTGCATAATTAAAAAATGGTGGCCCATCACAAAGTCAACGGATATGAAGAGTTTACTAAATTTATCAAAGAAAATGAAATGGATAAAGCAGTTTATTATTTTCTATTCACTGGTTCCAAAACTAATGAGGGAAAGAGCTGGTGCCCAGACTGTGTAGAAGGTAATTGAATAAAAATAGTTAATGTACATATTTTTAGTAAAAATTGCAACAGGTTACACATTACAAATATAGGTTATTTAGTAGCATCAAGATGAGTTTTCTTTCACTGCGATGATTTTATGGTTAAGTTTTGTAGTTGTCGCCATTGGTATTTTGGGGTGGTTAGTGTGTTAGCTAAACAACCTATTTTTCAACGTTTTTATGTTGATTCCAAGTTAATTCTGAGCTGGTTTCATTTGCAGACAATTTCATACATTTATTATGTTTTGCTGTTGATTATAAACCTATATTTCACAAATTTTAAGTACATCTTGAAGGAAGAAAAAAATAGAGTTATATAAAGGTCTACACATGAAAATGAAGACTGAAATAGATTGAACCTACCCGATTATCATACAGTAGACTCGATTATCAAGGGTCGCTTTAACCAGGTTGTGGATTAACCAGGTTCTGAATTAACGGGGGCATTCAATAAATAGTTTATAACATTTCAAATAATATTTTAAAATGTTATAAAAAAAAACAATTTTTTTTATTGTCCCGCTTAATGCAACCCTGGGTAATCAAGAGTCTAATGTATTATTTAAAATGTCTTGCCATTGGAAACACTAGTTTGATTCATAACAATTGTGTTTGCTGAAGTACAACAGTATCATTGTCATCTATTTGAGGTATTTACTTTAATGGTACACTCCTCTATCCCTTAAGCTCTTTCCACTGAGCAATGTCCAAGACATTATTCTGCCATCAAAGGTTCATTCGTCAAGACTTACCTAGATCTCGATGTTTGCTTTTACACTCTCTTTTTTGTTCTTTCAAGTCTCTTCAACCTCCCTCGTCAGGGTTGGAAGAGACTGCTCTTCTTCATTGTTCTTAGTTCTTAAACCATTAGCCCTTAATTCACATGCTTTATAACTTTATTCTTCTTCGTCTTTGTCATAACCTCAATGCTGAGGAACTTGACCCACACTGAGATTGCTGTTTTTTGCACACATTATTCTACAGTCCTCTCGGCATTCCGCTGTCCTAAGAGCATGTGGCAAGTCCATAGTTTGCTTCAGCACATAAGTGTTCTACATTTAATCATTGCACAAAATGTGACCAAAGAACTGAAGAATGTGACGATAGCACAATCCTGAAAGCCTTTCTGAAATATTAAGTTCTTCCAAAATAAAGACATTTGTTTGACCTCCTGTCCATAAAACAACCAGCAATTTTTCCAGCATCACATCTTGAAAGAGTCTGTCCTTAATCTTTTTCTGGCCTTTATTGTCCAAGTTTCTGAGGCATACAGCAATATTGATAAAATCAGGGTTTTAATAAGATGTATTTTCACTCCTTGAGAGATGTGTCTGTTTCTCCAGACCAGTCCCAGCCTTAACATAGCACCCATCACGATATATATTCTTCTCTTGGTTTCAGTTTCACATCCACTGTTATCAGCAATTATTGTAGACTCAAGATAAACAAAATCCTGTAGAATCTCTTGCACATAATAAAATCAATATCTGCACAGGTGTCAACTTTTCGCAAAATAGACTTCCCTATCCATGAAAAATTTCTCAAATGATAATTTTCTTTTGTAGAAGGAATATAAATATACAGTATTGTTAAATAACATACTACAAGTAGTGCACTTCATCCTAAAAATATCTGTCAAGTGGTGGTGTTATTATGTTTTATCTTGAATGCATGATTAGCATGCCACCATTGAGAAGTGGCTGTAACAATGCTAAATTTATCAGGTAGTTTTAGTAACACTAAAAATAATCAGAGATTTCATTGTAGATTGAGGCTCTTTGGAATTGGAGTCTAAGGTTGGAACAATGATCCCGTTTTGGGCAACCAGATTTACTTGTCTGGAAATGTTCTGGTTGGTTAATAAGTATCTGACAACTTTATGTTGTATAACCCACCATTATTGTCTGTTCCAAAGTGAAAAATAAAGAATAGACTCAAGCTACAGTTCAGTTCGATCCCTTCACCACCCACGGTGTCTGGGCATGGTGTGAAAGTTTTTTTATCGTACAAATATATGTAAAACTTTATTGATTAGAATTATATTGGGTTGTAATACGTACACTTGAAAACCTGACTGTTCGCTGCATTATCTTCCTGTTAACCACTTGACAAAAAAAAATGTTTATTTACTAGCACAATATCATGGTAAAATTTTGTAACGAAATAGGTATACGAATATTATGTTCTCAAAGAACATTGTTCGAGTTTTTATGAAAAATTATAAACTTTTGAATTATATTATTGAAATGATTGTAGTTTTAAATAATGTGTCTAACTATTGTGGGTCCAAGTGTGGAGCAAGGACAGTATAACGTCTATCTTTTTTAGGTAGTCTGTAAGAGGCAGATATTTACAAATAAGACTCCAGGATGTCCTGGGGCCATCTCCAGGTCTCAGGGTCTGTTGTTTTAATACCATAATACCCTTAAAATTAACAATTACAAAAGCCATAGATCACCTCGTAACTGGTTCAGCCATGGTTTTTAAAGACATGAACTGCCAGTGTGCGGACTGATCTGGATAGAGGCATTTCATTGCACTCATGTGTTTGTGATGGAATGTATACAGTGATAATAATAATAAATAAAATGATTATAGTTAAAAAAAATATAATACAATGGATAGTTTCTTGATCAGGAAGAAACATGAACATTTTAATTAAGTCTAAATTTATAAATTTTGAAGACCCATTTTTCATTTTGAACATTATGATTTTTAGTGATTATATCTTATAATTGGTGATAAAATAGTGAATTGTGGGAACAAATAAGACACCTCAATATTTTTTGTTAATATGTATTCCACAATATTACATAGTTTCTTATGATCAAGGAATGATATCCAAGCATGTCTAGTAGAAACTGAGTAAGATACAATCATAGATAGATACCAGACTCATTCATATACAGATATTGCAGATATTTTTTGCACCCTCATTCATGTAGAGGTCACTAAGTCAAAATTTGTTTATATTAGTCATAATATGTACTATAATGTTATACATCACAAAAATCTTAACATATTAGTCATATTATGTAATGTTATATTAGGTGTTAACATAAGTTGTTAACGTTTTTTTTTAAATTTAAAAATGAGCACTAAAAGTAAAACAAAATGGTAAAGGTTATACGTCATTCGAAAGAAAATTTTCTGTTCTACAAGATATTGTGTTTGCTTTTATGTTACATATATTATTTTATTTGATTACAAGCCTTCAAAATGGAATGTCAAGTAGACGAAAGTGAGCATTTTCGACACCTCTTTCTGTTCGCGTTCAATCAAGGGAATAAAGCTGCCAAAGCTGCTCGCGATATTTGCGGAGTGTACGGTGAAGATGCTATGAATGAAAGGATAGTTCGTCGATGTTTTTTGCGTTTCAAAGATGGTAATCTCAACCTGAAAGACATGGAGCGTTCCGGACGACCAGTGGACTTCGACGAGGACCGCCTAAACCATATTATTCATGAAGATTCCCTTCAAACGAACGTAGAATTGGCTGAGCAGATGAATTGTAGTCACATGACTGTATACCGCTATCTTAAAATGGGAAAAGTCCAGAAGTTCGGCGCACATGTTTTGAGTGAAAACAACAAAAATCAATTGTCGAACATTTTTAAATTTGGAAAAAACGGACACAATTTATGTTAACACCCAATACATTTCAAATATTTGGTTGTCTGAAAAATATTCTGTTTGGATCTACAATTATTTTACTTTTAATACAAACTGTTTTCACGAGTCTCATGAAGATTTTTTTTAACAGCTGATCCAGTAATAGAACAAGTGGTTAAAACAGCACCTGAAGAAGCTCATTTTGTTACAGTTTTTGTCGGCCTACGAGAAGTGTAAGAATATATTTTTATTTTTCTTAGTTTTAAATATTTTTTGACTGAAAAATTTGAACATATTTTTCATTGCAAAATAAAGATAAATATAGTTGTTTAATACCCATGTTAAAACTTTTTAAGATTTACTTGAACAAATACATAAAAAGATTTTTTTAAAGTGCTTCTCTATTGCACTTTTCATTAGCAATTGAATAATATTTTTCACCGTTAGCTATATTTTGAGGTTATAATAAAAAGTGCAGTACTTCAGCATATTATATCATTATTGTCTAATGTTATTGTTCGCTCATTTAATGATACTGTAAACATATTAGACTTTTATTTAACGTGTTCCTCGCGGGAAGCACAAACGCCTGTGATCTGATCTGTAGCATTCCTTTGTGTATTTTACGTAATGTTTAGTTTATCTCCTTTATTTAATGAATCTCCTTAAGAGTAATGACTATTATTTATTATCAGAAAATTACTTGAATGTCATGTTTACTTGGTGGTGTAATCAAATATCAGTGGTTCTAAACAAAATACGCGTTTAAACTTAGAAATTAAAAAACGCCGAAATTGTGCCGCGCACAGGATTCGTGGAATTTGATTTTTAACGCGGTGTACAGGTTAAAGAATGACCTCTGAAACCTAGTTGGTCAGACACCTGTCTTCCGACCCAGAGGTTGCAGATTTTTTAAAAAGATCATTAGTCTTGCTTTCATTTCAGTCATCTTAAACATATTTCTGGTTGATTTTAAGAGATTGTCACGTGGCAATAAATCCACCAGATTGTTCTGTATATAATGAACATAATGTAAAAAAAAATTGATTAGCTGTAAAGCAGTTTTGTATTTCTCGGATAGATGTCAGTAGACAAAGTTTTCTTTACTAAATTCATTCCAAACATGCTGAATGTATATTATTATAAAAGGTAATAGTTTAGCGCATTTTTTCGGTCATTGTTTACCCAAATTGTTTGAGGGATTTTTTTGTTGTCATTTTGAAGATGGATCAAAATAAGTTGTTTTTTTTTTTTTCGGTATTTGATGCTTTTTTAATACCACAAAGGAAAAAATGCGACATAAATATTAAAAATATATGTACAGTGTATGGTGATGATAGAGTAAGTCTTCTGTCTGGCTCCATCCCAACTCATTGTCTGCGAAGACTGTTGGGGTCAGCTCTCCTCGTCCTCAGGTTGTATGCTCTTCTGTCCCGGACTACGTCCCCCAGGCCGTGCCTCTGCATCAGGTTATCTTTTTGCACCACCCATGAATTCTTTGGTCTTCCTCTGGTTGTTATTCGAGGAAGATCCATGGAGATTGCCTGGTTCACAATGTGATCGGGTGCTCTGCGTCCAACGTGCCCATACCATCTCAATCACCTCTCCTCCATCTTGCTGTTGATGTCTGTAACACCTAGGCTTCCACGAATGATTTTGAGGAATGTATTCCTATTGTTGAACAAAGTATCACTGTACATTGAAAGTTTGATTTAAACGTTTGGTATTTTGTTTTTAGATGGAAAGACTCAAACTGTCCATTCCGTAAGGATCCCAAAACTAAACTCATGGTGATACCGACATTAATTCGCTGGGAAGGACCACAAAGGCTCGAAGGAGAAAAGTGTGCCAATAAGGATCTGGTTGAATTGGTATTCGCTGATCTCGATGATTAATTTCCTTCTTCAAATTTTTGTATTTTTTATATTATGATTATCATTTGTACGAGTATAACAATAAATTTGTAAGATTATAAATATTTTAATTTAATTGAAAAAACGTAATTTACATTAAATAAATAATGTGAAAAATATTTTTGATTTTTTTTCTATTTTTATTACTAAATCGAAACCTAATAATCATAATTCTGCCTTTTTTACTACTTTATATGTTTTTTTAAATTGTACATTTAAAATGATTCATGTTATAACAGCATTTTTTTTTATGTGTTTTTGTAATTTATTTTATCAAACACTGTTTATTCCACTTTTTTGTAACGTTATAGCCCTACCGGTTTCAAGGCTTTCGCCTCATCATCAGGGGAGCACAAACAAGACTCGTGCTCTCCTGATGATGAGATGAAAGCCCTGAAACCGGTAGGGTTATACCGTTACATAAAAGTGGAATAAACAGTGTTTGATAAAACAAATTACAATGTCTTTAAACCTCCACAATGTTAATGTCTTAACTATAAATAATGTATTATTTTGTTTAGAAAGCATATATTTAAATATCAATCTAACATTTTCTTTGTAGACAAATACGAAAGAAAATTTATATTACATTGGAGTGAATTGTCAATTTGGAGTTTTGAATTTCAGCCTCGCATTAAGCAGTGTATTCAACTCTTTGAAGTGGAAGTCGTGTGTTATTTTGAGTTCTTGCTTAATTTTATAGATCCCATCAGCCAAGAATTTTAGCAAAAACTGCCTATCATGATTTTAGCGAAAACCGGTAGCCAAGAGTAGAAGAATATTATGAGCAGTTTATTCCCTTAGGTCGAGGCTACACCAAAGTGCTTCGTTAGGTGCTAAATTAGGTTTTACGTGACTCATATACTAGGTGACTTCATGCCTGGCCACACCAAAGTGCTACGCACAAATTTATTTGACAGTTGGGAGCGGTTGAGTTAACACACAATGTCACTCTCAAAACTAACCAATTTAATTACAACTTACCATCTTTATTTACTTTCTGTGCAACTTCATTCCAAAGTGATTTTATTACAGCTACATTTGTCTATAATTTGCTCGATGGGTTCCACAAAGGCTCCCTTTTATACACAGCTGTCATTAAAACTTTCGCCATCTTGTAAATTAACCAACACGTCTTCGCTAGGAGATTCACTCGATGACTAATCGTCATGCAACGTGGCGCGAAGTGTGCAGTATGTCCACTGCGATAGTATGCGGTACGTTGGTTCGCTAGGATATGTCGCCTAACTCGCAACATAGCTCTAAGTATCAAGCGAGGCTCCTACCTGTATGGCCGAGGCCTTAGTTAGCCTTCAAGTTGGGTAATTCAGTTTTTCTTTTGTTGCTTAAAATTCTGTAACTCGGTGATTCAACAGTCCAAATAACTGTACAATTTGTTCGAGCCTAAACACAGTTTTGGATGCAAGTAAATATTATTGACCTATTATAAATAATGCTATGTTATCATTGCTGTCAACAGAGATAAATTATCAACAAATTATACAATTGATATTAAGTTTCATTTGGAAAAACTCAAGAAGCCAAACATTAATCATGTTAATAATGGAAATATTTTAAATATGTATTTATAGATATATTTATAGTGTATCAACATTACAAAATATATGTAATGCTGAGGCACTTAAATTAGCATATAAATGCATAAGATATTGTTTTGTAGCATTTGTTTATTTCAATAACTTATTTTATATACAGTGAAACCTCAATTGTTTTTGAAGGGACTTATTGGATCGAATGATAAATGAGGGAATATATGAAAATATAGTAACATACCTTAATGTTAAATATTCTAAGCAAAATGTTTGCATATGTACGTAAATCTGTGTGAATAAATATAGTCTAATTGAACCGAAAACGAAAAAATAAATAACACAAAGAAATTATGTTTTTGGTGATAGTATTGCCATAAGAAAACATAATTTTTTCTGTGTTGCGAATAGACAATTTTCTATTTTGAAGGACATGCATGTGTCCTAATACAAAAGTACAGGTGGAGGACATTCTTTATCAACATCTTCTGTTGTTTCCCTCAGCCTTACGTGTACGTTTATCCTCTTCGGAGTGGGTGGTGGAAGTGGTAGCGGTGACTATAAGAAGTAAACAGTATTGATTGAGTAAAATATTGCAAAGAGTTGCGATATTCTCAACTAATATTGCGGTAAAATGATGCATACAGGAACAATTAATGTGATATTTTTGCATATTTTATATGGAATTAATTCAGTACTGAATGAAATATAGAACGCATGTGGGAAAACGAGTATTCAAGGAATGATCGATCGAGATTCCACTGTTATTATATTACCTATCGTGATAATTTTCTCAGTACAAAATATAAGGTATATCTTCTCAATAAACATGTCATAATCATTGAATTTTTTTTTCAATTCCATTTAAAATGAGTTTGATCCATTTAAAATGACAAGGAAAAGGGGGAATTCAAAGAGCAAATATAAAATCACATTTTATTGACAATTTTAATTTCTTACCATACATATAAACAATTGAGCAATATTGTAGTCATTTTTCAGAAATAAAAGATGATATTTAAAACAACTTAAAACATCAATTTTCTCTAACAAAATACATACATATTTACACTACATAATTATAGAGTTAAATTAATTTATTACAAAGAGTACTGTACAAAATCACATGACATTTTTTATTCGCAGTAAAATGTGTTTTATCTCACAAAATCAGAAATTGGTAAATATTAAAGATTTTCAATGATTAAACCTTTTTTTTACTTACATGTCATTACTTAAATAAGATATAAATCATAACATTAATTTAATTATTTTTTTATATATTAAATTGATCAAAAAGTTTTAGGACTTTATTCATAAAATCGAAAATACAAGTTTATTGATCAAAATCGCTGCTGGATAGTAATCGTGTAGTTTTTGGTAAAAAACTCATGGAAATCATGTCTTTCGCAATTTCAACGCGGTCCTTTTTTTGCATGAAATTGAGGTCTTTCGGCACCAGTTTTGCAGCGACACGTCTGAGGCCCAAATCACTAACCAAAATGTCTTAAGCGTATCCATAAGCGATGTTCAAGTCCTCTGCCAGCTCTCTAATGGTCAATTTGCGGTTTTCGACTGCCACTGCGTTCGTCATCCTCGGCCGACTCACGACCACTTCTGAAGCGTTTTTCACACAAAATTGAATGCAAACTCGTTGATGCCATTTTCAAACTTGTAAAAAATCGAAAACACGCACAAAGGTAGATGTACTCAGTACAGCGTAACTTTTACAAATGTCAAGCTATGATGCTGAAATTTGGAGGGAAGTGTCAATGATAGATGTGGTAACCTAACAAAAAAAAAAGAATTCCAATCGGGTGACTGACAGCGCCACACGGTGGCCGGTCCTAAAACTTTTTGATCAAGGTAGTACAGTGAAACCTGTATCGTTTTTGAAGGGAAACATTGAATTAAACGATTAATGGGGGTGTATATAAAAAATTTACTTGTTTCATTGTTTAATACCTTAAACACAATATTTGCATATTATATGTGCATAAATTTATGTGGATAAAAATAAAATTATAAAGTTGCACCAAAAATAAAAAAAGATATATATTTTGTTTGCAAATGACATTCTTTTCAACTTAAGTTATTATATTTGAATTTAAAAAAAAACTATTTCGAAGGCCACACATGAATGAAGATGGCGTATCTTATTCATCAACATTTTCAGCCTTTTTCAAATGCTGTTTCCTTAAACCTTGTAGACCACAAATCAGGGAGCACAAACAAGACTGTGATGATGAGGTGAAAGCCTTAAAACCGGTAGGGTTATACCATTACAAAAAGTGGAATAAATAGTGTTTGATAAAACAAATTACAATGTCTTTAAACCTCCACAATGTTAATGCCTTAACTATAAATAATATAAAAACTTATAGTATATTTTTATACTTGAAAAACTTATTCTCTCCAAATGATCTCATTTTGACATGTGACCGTTTTGAATCAAACACGTTTTAGATGTAACTAAGATATAAGAAACATAAAACGTAGTACAAAAAATAAATAAAAAGTTGTTTGCAAGAATTGAAATAATTCGCCAAACATTTCAGATAGTCTTTATTAAATAAAAAATTAAATATGGCAATTCAAATGTTTTAACTGTAATAAAGTGGGAAAAAAAACTCAAGTTTATGATGTGTTGAAATAAAAATGGGGAGACAAATTAGACAAAAAAATCATAAAATATGACTGGCCAGCAAAATTTCTCTTCCCTAACCTTAATAATTTAATTTAACAACTAAATATTTATGGTTTATGTGAAGCATTTTCTCTTTTCAAATTACTCAAACTATCTATGCATTCAAACTTAAGGTACAAATAAGATTTTATTTGCAATATTTTTTTATGAATAAGATCAATTAGTTTTCTTTTGCTGGCCTTGTACACTTACCCAAATGCCGGAAAGTTTAACTAAAACAATATTATGAATATTTTATGAAAATAATATTTTGATTTAACATTATGAATATGGTTTAAATCTTCTTTAGACAAGTTTTTGTATGATAAGGATCATAAATGTGATATAATAAATGTGATATATTATAATAAATGTGATATATTATAATAAATGTAAATGAAAAATGTTCTATCATTAATGTAGAAGTAAAATTGTATAGTATTACACTTTCATTGTACACAGTACAACCATGTGTGTTTATTGCTATGTGGTAATATTTTCCAACAAACCAGATAGGTGTTCCAACAAACCAGAAAGCTGACTGATATCCTTTTTTTTAAATAATCTGATTACCAATGGGAATCAAATCAGTAACCTCTTGGCGAGGGTCTTCGTAGCAGGAATGGTGAACAGCACAAGAGAGATGAATATGAGAAATAACGCGGCTGCGCTGGAGGTTGACCGCGAGACGACCCATGCAAACGCGAACAGAGGATAATGCCGAGGGAACAAACACCACATTGGAATGCCAAAGAGCCAGCCATCCCGACTGAGTTTACTGCGATTCCTCAGTCGTAAGGCGAATGCCAGGATGGGACCATTCAAAGTTGTGGGCAGACGCTTTCCTTCCTATCTCAAACACAAGCAAACACCGACATGTACACACGGACACACACTAAAGACCGCAAACGGGGAACACGAAAAAAAGCGATAAATCCGTGGCAACACAATTCGCTACAGATAAACGAACCAAGAACCTAAAACCTTGTACGTGATAAGCACTTTCCAACTCACTTCCAAAAAAAAAAACCTGTAACCTCTGGGTTAGAAGACAGCCATCTTATCAACTGGACCATGGAGGTCATAAAATTCATTGTAAATATGGAATTAAATCTTTTTAATGGTAATTTTTATAGTTATGAAAAACTTGATGAACTAACCAAAAATTCCATGTATACTTTTTTCCCCATTCAGCTCTGTTAATATGTTTTAGAAATATCTTAATACTTTTGTTACAATAGTCTCTTCAGATCTGTTAAAAAGCTTAAGCGTTTCAAATATTTTATTTCAACTATACTCAAGAAAATGTAGCATGGTCCCTGTGACGTTTGAAATGTCATGTCGGGGTAAAATCGATATTTTTTACAAATCGAATAGTTTTTTTATAAATCGAAAAATTGTTTTTCTCTAAACTGATGTTTTAATTTCTAATTTTCATTATACTGACTTTCTAATTTATTGTATGATTTGTATATATCTTTAAATAGGCCAAGATACACTATGAATTAATACTAATTATGAACATTTAATTTTATGTATAAAAAAAAATAAAAAATCCAATTATCGTATACCCCATCCCTAGCCAATGCAGACTAACGTAGTGACTTTTGACGAACGTCGCCAAATATTATTTGATTTTGACAAACTGACATATTTTTGCTAATTTGTAACAAGATGTATTAATTTGTCATTATTGCTAGTTTTATGTAATGTATTTACCTAAATAACTTGCTATTTATTAGAATCGAGGCTTATATTAAAGTTGATAAAATAATTAAAATTACTGAACGTCGTTACAAGGTTGTATTGGGGCAAATTTGTGAAACGTCACAGGGACCATGCTACATTTTCTTTAGTATAATCAATTAGAAAGGGATTTCCAAAGTTTAATAAACCCATAAAATTGTATTATATTATCAAAATATAAATAACAAAAAAAAAACAATGAGCTTGGATTTCGGATTTTTACATATCACATTTATAATTTATTGAAAATTATATATTACAATAAAAAAATTATATATTACAATAAAAAAATTATATATTACAATAAAAAATTATATATTACAATAAAAAAATTATATATTACTTACAATAAAAAAAAATTATTGAGAAAAGATAAAAAAAAATATTAAAAATAGTCAATAAATTCTACCTCATAATTATTATATAATGTTTAAGTAAAAAATATAAGTGGTAAAGGAACAATTATACAAAAATATTAAACCTATTTATAAATATGTTTTTATCTGTGCTAATTAGATTCAACGATATTTTCTGAATTATCACAATTGTCTTCAGATGGTAATGTAGATATCTCCAATTTGTTGATGGATGGAGATATGACCACATTGTAGTAGACAGTTTTATTTCGCAAGTAGGAAAATGTGTTATCAAAAACGACTATATCTGAAATGATAAAAAATATATTATTAGAAAAAATATATATATTTAAATACACGAGATAACTAACAAATATATAGTAAAGACACGGATTTTGGGTTAGTATATTTTATATTTTCCCGCAATTGATGTGATTTTTCGTCATTTCCGTTTCCATCTCATACATTCTATAAAAACATTTTCCCGCAATTTACAATATGCGATAAAAATAGTTCCCTCATTTTACGCACATTTTTTCACAAAAACGTAAAAAATTCTTCTTAGTGAGATTCAAATCAGCGACCATAACGTATGAAAAAGGTGTATATCATTAATAATATTGGGTGTACAAATTAGTTCGGTCCGTTTTTTGTGTGTTCAAAAATGCATTTATTTCTAAACAAAATGAATGAACAGATCAATTAAAGTATTGTCCATCGCTGGCTACTACTTTTTCCCATCTCTCAGGCAATTTTCGAATTCCAACACGAAAAAATGACTCGTCTTTTGAGGTGATCCAAGTTTGGAGCCAATTTTCGGTTTCTACGAAAGAAGTGAACAGGTGACCTGCCAAATCGTGCTGCATCCTTCGGAACAACCAGTAATCAGAAGGAGCAATGTCCGGGGAATACGGCGGGTGCAAAAAATTATAACCTCCCGCAAATGCTGCTTGGTTAACACAAAATTCGACATTTTCAACACTGTACAAAACAAGGTTTTTGCATGAAACTCACAAGCCATATAAACTGAATATTATTGGCAGATGTCTAACCTCTCTGAAACCGCCAAAATCGGCTGTCACTATGAACCATTCATAACAGCCAGAGCCATCTTTTGGAAACGGACCGAACTAATTTGTACTCCCAATATTTTAAGAAAATACTGTTAAATTGTTGAATAATGTTTTTTTTTGAGTTTGTTTCCCATCTTACTTCCCTATAAATAAATTTTTTGGCTCTTAATTAAAAAATATTATATACACACATGTAGATGGTCCATTAACAGATATAACTCCAGTCTCCAGCATCTTCCCATGAATCTTCCTCGGCGTTATTGCTACTTCTTCTTTGCCATCCCCATCAATGCTAATGATACTAAACTTTATATCGTGATCCTCCACTTGAAATTCCCATCTGGAAAAAAGGCAATCGAAAATAAAAATAACAGTTGGGAAGGTCTGGGTGTATTGTGGTGAAAAAATTACAGAAGAAGATGATCAATTAACCGGTCAACGACCTATTACAGCTATATTATTAGGTATTAACATAAGTTGTGTCCGTTTTTTTCCAAATTTAAAAATGAGCACCAAAAGTAAAACAAAATGGTAAAGGTTATACGTCATTCGAAAGAAAATTTTCTGCTCTACAAGATGTTGTGTTTGCTATTACGTTACATATATTTCTAACTACACTCAACCCTCGGGTCAGGAACGCGACTAGAGGGGTTCGTGACCCGAGGTTTGACTGTAGTTAGAAAGAGAAGCTGTGTGTGGAGTTTTTTTTTAAATGAGTGAGCTGTTGCATACCAGCAAAGTCACCAGCCAAACAACTGTACTGGATCTGATGGCACACCAAAGTGAGACAATCGAAGCACACATGGCATTATTTTAGTAATTTTGCATATAACATACTTTCAGTGAGTCAATATTGTTAACGGTTAATATCCTTGTATTTTTTTGAGAAAAGATATGTTAATTAGTTGGCAATACTGACACTACAAAAAAATACATTAAATATATACCTAAGTTAAAATACATTAAATATATACCATTAAATATATACCTATTGGAATAAATTTTCTGTTTGTAAAATATTTATACAAAGTTTGTGAATAATTCATTTTTTTATATTCTTTATTGATGCTATAAACAAAAGATTGAATAAAAATTTAAATATTTTACAGTCATATTTCTTAATATTGAAAATAAGCTATTGACTTTTTTGACACGTTCTTGGGTTTCTTGTTTTTTAATATTTCCTATTTTATAATCATACAAACAGACTTGATATTAATTTTGCTTCACTAACATTGCATGCATAGTAGCAATACTAGCTTTACCATCTTTATTATTGAGACAAACCCCACTATGTTTTTGTTAGTGAACTTAGTTTTGAAGTTTTATCCATCTTTCTTGCTCATTGTTCTAGAGAGAGAGCGAGACAATATCATGAGCACAATGACAACTCACATGCAAGAACCAGCCCTAAACTCTCTCTTTTTCTCTCTTTGTGAAATGCTATATATGAAGGAGTATACGCCAGTGTCAAGTGATAATTGCTTGCTAAAAATATAGTCATTTTATGTATGGCTTAAAATGTATCAGAATAAAACAGAAATTAGAGTTGCCAGTTAAATATATTCTATAATGAACAACATGGTACACTCACTCACCTTAAGAAACAACCTGGTTCATCACAAATCAAATGGACTGAGTGTTTTTCTCCCTTTTTGATTGTGACATTAGTGTATTGTGAATTTTCTTCTGCATTTACATTCCTAGTGTGGTATTGCTTTGGTACTTTTCCTCCTGGTTTGATCTGAATTAAAAAAAAATTATATGAACCTTACATTTCAGTCATATTTTATTGCCTTAATTTGCTTCAATGCTTAATGCAGACATTTAATGTTTGATTATGTTTTATATAAACTTGGGGGGAAAGTCAGCAATGAGGATTGTGACATAATGATAAAATAGCTAATTTCTTTGACACAATTTCATAAGACAGAGTGAAAGGAATTTTGGTTTAAAAACATCTTTGTTTATTAAATTGTGTTGTTAGCCAACTATATTCAGTAGTCAAACCGCAAGACAACTGCATTAAGGGGGTTATTCTACTCTAGAGGCGTGAATTTCGGGCGTTTTTTTCAGACTAAATTAAAAAAAATAAAAAATATTTTTACTATACATTTTTGACAGTTAGTTTATTGATGATTTGAGAATGTACAAAAAAATTTTTGAAAAAAAAAAATTTAAATTCAAGATGCTATCAGCTGTTATATGATATCTTGTAAAAAAATGGGGTGAGCTGGTCGACATGATTGAAACCCTTTCGTAAACCGAAACAAAAATCATACACAGTTTCTTGATAAGAAATAATGTCGTTATAGTTGGTACCAAAGAGAAAAAAATACGTAAAATGAAGGTTGTCTGAAAAAAAAATTTTTTTTTTTATTAAATAGTAAAAAAAATAGTTTTGAAATAGGAAAAAAATAAGTAGGGACGATATAAAAACATTTATCAAAGTTTCATACCAAATTTGAAGGCAATCGGTTGGATAGAACTTGAGATTTGATGTCGACCAGGTCGAAAAAAGTAGTTTAGAGAAAAACGCATATAAAGTTTTGAGATTATTGTTTGCGTCATTCCGGTGTGGCGTAATTGCTGCCTTATTTATAGCTATAACTTCGTAAATATTGAGAATTTTAAAATTTCCTTTTGAAAACGGAATATGCAAAAAACAAAAAAACGATTTTTTCAATTTTATCAAAGCTCTAACATCAACAATTGAGAGATATCTACTCACAGTATTATTTCTCACAAATACACCTGAACCTCGCTAACAGTCTCGCGATGGAACATATGTATGAATGACAGAGATGACGCTCTATAAAACTGAAGTTAGCCGATTATGAAAGACAGTCTAAGTCTTAAGCCCGATGTGTATTACTTACCGTTGGATACTGTACTTGCAGTTTGTCTTCTTTCTCTATTGGGTCCCTGATAACTAACAACAGTTCTACACTGTTTGACTTTATTTGCTGCTGTTTGCTCCCAGGTATGCTGAGCATTATGTTTTTCAGCAGCTCGCGCAGTACGTCCTTATATATCTTGCGCTGCTATACTATGGTGTTACTATAGCATGTTGAGAGATAATAACCTCATTGATGAACTCTTAATAAGGGGTCCTTTTTTAATTAACCACTTAATTAATGCTAGGGTTTTTTAAAAAGAGGGTTTCAAAAAACATCAAGTTTTATTTTAAGTTTTTAGCAGATCGGTCGTTAAGGAAGAGATGATGATGGTTGTTGATAAATAAAATAACTTGTTAAATCGCAATGCGGAAAGAGAGAGTGTTTATTTTTATAGTAACGTAGGTATTTATATGTTTTTGGAATGTGCACGAGAATGCGCTCGCGATATGCTTCTGTCTCGCTTCTGTGAATGCAAATAACGATTAATGTCGTGTGTGGGTGATATTTTATTTACGAAACTGGCGAGACAGCGTGATGCGTTCTCTCTCTAGTATGGAATGCGGCGCGATGCTCGGCCGGCGTCAATGGTTGGCATGTGACCTTTGGACTGTTTACTATAATTTATCGAGGAATCCGAAGGTCGTTTCATCGGTCATTGACCGTATGTATGCGACAATATTCAGCGACGACCGTGGTTCCCACAAGTTTCTACACTTTTCAATTGAAACATAACAATTTAAACATATTTTAATTTTAAAAAAATTAAGTAAAAATTATAAATTCAATTTGGCATGGTAGATTTGAAAGCATGTTGTTGAACATAGACCTACGTAAATACGAACACAATAACGTAAATACGAAATAAGCATAGAAAAACACGACCACTCACAACTGCAGGCAAATTTACAATGAATAAATATAACGTGAACGACTGGTGAGTGTTACACGTGTTAGCTAAAATTAGAACACTACAAGTCGAGACAAGCGAGCGTGACTCGGGATAGTGGAAATTGGAATGCATTTGGCGCGCAAGAGGGTCTTGTTCAAGAGCATTAAGTGGTTAGTTTATATTTTTTTGGGTACCATCATAAATCAAGTTTGAAACTCTTGGGTTGAAGAAAAACATCTTTCCAACATTAAAAACAAACTTTTACCTTAGAATGACATTTGGGATTCCCATCTGGATCTACCATTGTACCTCCGTAATGTTTGGGTAATTGCTCTGCATCGATTGCTTTCAATAAAACTGCTTCCCATTTCTTCCTATCTGACTTGTAGATCACAATTTTTCTAATTGTCATTTCATTTACAAATTTCTTCACTATCGCAAAAGCCAATGAAAATACTTTTGGAGCTAAAAACAGGAAATATATATGAATGGTGGAAGTAAAATAGGCTAGCAAACTAAGTACCAAAAAAATTAATTTGAAACTAAGTATGCAGTTTCGTTCTATATGCCAAGGCTATTAACCTTTACACTGCACCAAGTTCCTGCAGAGCCTCATTCTATTAAAAATACTGGTCTGAACATTGCAAGTTCGCTAAGTGCCACCCCCTATTGGCATTTTAAAAGGCACTAAATACCACGCACGAATAACGTCAGTTTGTACTTAAATGGCTTACCAAGAAATGCATTCGTTGTGTGAACTCCCTAAAGAACTCAAGAAAAAAAAGTGTTTTAGTGAAGACAGTGCAAATAAAAGAAGAAAATCTCAAGGACTGGCATATGCTTCAACATCACAGAACATCATTCCAGAAAAAAATCCACCAGTAAACGAGGTACAATTAATTTTGTTTTAAATTAAGTTCCCTTTCGCGCCATGTTGCCGGGCTAGTAGCTTTAACGTTAGTGGCATATCCCTAGGCCAGTTTGACATTTGAGAATGCGCGTGGCACTTAGTTTTCATAAACCACAACTGCATTGGACTTAGTGCCGTTCATAGGAAATTACGCTTGGTACTTAGGAGTTGACAAAAATTTTGCTTTTCAAATTTTATTAGAAGAAGAACATAAAGCTTTCAGTTTTATTTTTAATGAAGAAAATAAAAGCTGGATATACTCTAATGATTTCTCTAAAAAAATCCAATAAAAGCTTTAATCTGACGTTATTATTCACAATTTCTTCTTTTCCTCAAATTGGCGGCCATGGTACTTAGTGCTTTATTTGATTCAACCAATCATATTATCAGGTGATTGTTTTTTTGAAATTTTTTAATTTGTAAAATGAAATTTCTGTAAAGTAGACATTATTTGATATATTTTGTAATTAAAAATAAAATAAAGTAAAAAAACTTAAATTCAAAATATGTACTTAATCAAAAATGCTTTATGAACTCATTATATTTGTAACTTATAAAAAACTGTGACTAATTTTAAGATTGGGTGCTTGCATAAATGTGAACCATTTAATACATCAATTTCAATAAGTTAACATTTTGAATTTAACATCTTTTCATAAAATTAAATGTGCACATCGAAACATTCAAATTTCGGAAAGCAAATATTTCAGTGTACTTAACTCATTTTAAGAAAAAAATTACAAATACAAGGTGTCAATTTATGGTCAGCGATATTTCATACGCATGACTCAAACTGCTACTATAGCGATATAAAACATACGACTGAGAATTGTACATTGATAATTTTCACGCAAATTTGATGACATACCAGAGAGATTTCTTTTGAATCGATCAATTTGTGCTATTTGTATAAAGTTTTTTTTTGGATTTTTTTGTAATTTTTATTTCTGAATTATCTCTCAGCTCTATTATTGATTTACTGTTAAATATTATAGTTTACTTATAAATCATATTGTACCGTTAAATTTCTAAATAAAAAAAAAATCTCCTTCGTTGTATGCAGTGCTACCTGGATGGTTTGTTCTTATGTAGCAATCTCTAATAACTAACCAGAAAGACATCTAAAGTAAAAACCAGACTGGAACTTTTTTAAACAAATTTGGCTATTAATGGAAATCGAACCCACAAGACATAGGCTGGAAGACAACTAGGCATAATTAAGTATGCAGAGTAACTTAGCCCATAATACTTTGATGCGCCATTTGATAAAGTGCGATCTTAGGTCACTTTCCACCTGTCTGTCCAACAAATTTCAGGTAAACTAAACTTGTTTAAATTTAAAATAAATGTTTAATAATATTGAAAAAGTTACCATTTATTATGAAGCACATTTTCAATATCTCTGGATAGTTTGCTTCATACATTTGAAGAAGAGATATAATCACTTCGCCAGCTATAAAAATAATAATATTTTTAGTCTTAACACAATGTTCATTTCCTAGATATTAAAAATAATTCAAGATAAAAATGTGACAAAACAAAGCAAGGCATTACTTGTCAATAATTATTGATTAATTCATTATAATTAATGTTAGAATACAGAAATAAATGTCAACATGAATTTAATGTCAATTATAAATAATTTTTATTCATAAATATAACGGAGAAGTTGATGCATGATAGTAAAGCTCAATATGAAATGAGAATTTCTTTACCAACAGAATTTATGTTTTAATTTTTCAAAGTGGGTAATGATAAGCAATGTGTAAAAAAATAGTTAGGTTTATTATTAAAAAACCTGCAGACCTGTGTCCTCCAATCTTCTATACATCTCTCAAAAACTATTTCTTCTGCTACAAGTAAAAGGTAAAAAGATAAACATATGTCTTTTTTTTTCCAGCCTGATCATAAACAAATTTACTAAAGAAGTTGTAGCGTTGCAGTAAGATTAAAAATGGGTAATAATATCATGAATATGATATATTATGCAGATAAGGCACCGGTACAAAGAACTGTATCATAGGTGAATGGCTGCTACGCAATGCTCGGAGAATTCAGGACACTTTCAGTGGCGTAGATTGATGAAAGGGTAGCGGGGTGAAGAGATTCCTCTTAGGCAAGTATAGCAGGTCTCAAGTATAACACAGTAGGTAGAGCGAACTGAGAATAATGATTTATTTTGAAAAGGACCCTTCTTATGAACGGTCAATCGCTCATCGCAAGCGCCATTTTGCGCCACTGCATGCGCTCACACCTTGCGAAATACCACAATTTCGGGAGTTTGCGCAATGCAGAGGCCGGCCGGCCGGCGATATAGTCTCACGACGACCGTCCATAAGTCTCATTTCCGCTGCGGTCGCGATGCAGCGCGGACCCATACAAACATAAATATTTACATACAAAACCAAAACAAATATCGAATTATAACCAAGAAATTTACATATTAATACCAAATAATATCAAGAATTTACATATCAAATTATAACCAAATATCTACATATTTTAAGGTGACGCATACGTCCGATACAAGATGATTTACAAGCAACGCTTAAGAAATTTCATTTGGAATCACATAAATAGAGTATGATTATATTTGTAGCAAAAACTAAAAGTTCGATACTCTCAAGAAGTAAAATAATGATAAAGATTTTCTATAGATGACAAACCTATAAAACAAGTAATGTTTAAATATCTGAAGACAGTCTGCGAGTCACTGAATTTGTGCGGGGCGCCTGAGATCTGGGAGCAGGTAGCTGAGAATTATGGAAAGTGGAGAGCTATCTGTTCTCAAGATGATGGCATCTCAACTCAACGGCAACGTCAGAATTGCCAGGCAACTAAGCAGGATCTACATGTATGTGATGTCTTCCAGAGGGAGTGCGAATCTAGGTTTGGGCTATTTTCTTACAGATCATATATTCGGCACGGAGGAGCAGCTCGAGATTGATGTTGGAATGGCGAGGATATCCTCGGCTACGAGGCACAGCAACGAAGACAATAAATCAACTCAGTCATCACAATCTCGAGGAAAAACTCAAAGGCCAATTAAGTTAACCCTTATCTTGGCAAAGTTCAATTTATCGAAATATTAACGTTTTTCTTTGGTAAGTTATGAAGGAAAATTAAGGAAAAAAAATCACAACTTTTCCTTATAGTTTTTTTTTACATGTAACACCCACGTTACATTGCCAAAATATCAATTTTTATAGAACACAAAAAGCGCTATAAAATGATTCTATAATCTAAAACATGAACAACATTTACATAGCTGAATTATCAATAAATAAAATGGTTTGAATAAAATTTTCTCTACATGTAGTGATTAATAAGATATTTAGATTATTTACCCCAATTTTCAAAACGCACCCACGCTGTCCAGACATGTTGACCCGATGTCCTTTGAAAGGTTGTAGCGTTGTCAATATTTATCACCAGATGATACAACTGCACACAATAGTGCATGTATAGTATTTGAATGTGTTGCTATATTTGAAATTACGTTACAGTTTCTGGATTTTTTTTAAATCCCTAAATTAGTGTAACACCTGTGTTACAATGCCATGATAAGGGTTAAGCTGCTACTGTCTTAGGTTTCCTAAAAAATGTAATATTGAAAAACTTTCACACGGAAACAGACAGCAAAGTGGACATTTATAAAATATGCGTAAATCCCATCGGAACATTTGGAATTGAGACTAGAGAGAATATAACGAAAACAATAAATATGCTGTAAAATCTAGAGATGAAGACTGTCAACACTATTAGAGGCAAATCATTATGACAGAATAAGAAACTCCCACTTCTAAGAAATGTGCAAAGTATATGACATTGTTAGGTAGACAAGTTAAAGAAGACATTAACACGTGAAACATCAAAATATCACATACTACACTATTTGGGAAACCTACCAGCAATAATCTCGCTGAAAGAAGTAGGAAAAGAAGGAAAGACAGTTGGAAGTCTACATTTAAAAAAGGCCTAGCAGCTTAAAAGAAGACAAACTAAGAAATTTTTGCAATACACATAAAGTTGAATATGTCTGAAGTTCATTGAATTTACTTTTAAAAAAATATTACATAGCTATTTCATTAAAGTTAGCATTATAAAGTTTACAGTACCTGGTCTCCAGGCATATTGTTTCATGGAAAATCCCTCCATATCCATAATACACACAACCTGTCTTGCATTTGGTCCATGTATTATACTTTGCTCCTCTGCAAACTTCAAGTGAGCTTCAAGTTCTTTAATAACCCTTCTGATGAAATCTCCTTTGGAAATTGAATGAAGCAATCCCCACAAATCCAGGTCAGCAAATGGCACAACTATTACTGGAAATTAAAATAAAATATAATAAGTAAAATCCACATTCTTCGTTAACTAGAATAAATAGGTACTCTTATAATCATTGCTCTCACACTCTTTGAAATATTTCTTTAAAAATTACGAAGAAATCAAGATTAATTAGAATTCTTTAACATTTCCCTTCCTGTGCTAAAAAATCCATGCGTTCCGGTGCTGTGTATTCAATGCACATGTAAAAATGAGCGATTTAAAATAGGAAAAATAAGAATATTCATAGCCAATCGCTTAAATTAATTAAATTTGAAGTCAAAAGTGATATTAATTGAAATTTAATTGCTGAAAACATGAAAAAACATCGGCCGACGTTCACAAAACGGGCAAAGCGACCACCTCAAACGAATGCCTGCGAGTTACTTAGCGAGAGAAGCGAGTGAACTGAGATTCTATTTCTTGCGCTCCCATATACCGAAGTAGAGTGAGAGTGAGACGTCAATAGCGTCGCTTCCTCACCAATAGCGTTTTTTTTAGAAAGAATATACCTACGTCACACACTGGCACACGTTTGATTGTATTGGTGAGTTTATTCCCGATTTTCACAAAATGTCTCTTATGTGGCCGATAAGTGCTAATTATTATTAATATTATTTTTTTCATTCAACACGTAAATGTATTACGGATGAATACCTTAAATCTGAACCCAGTATTTATTATATTTATAGAGATATTAATTTTTTAGAAGCAATGTGTACTAATTACAGATCGCAGGGAAGGAAGGGTCGGCGGCTTTCGGTAGAGGTGGTCGCTTTGCCCGTTTAATGAACGTTGACCGATATTTTTTTTCATGTTTTTAGCAATAAAATTTCAATTATTATCACTTTTGATTTCAAATTTAATTAATTTAAGCGATTGGCTATGAATATTTTTATTTTTCCGATTTTAAATAGCTCATTTTTACATGTGTATTGAATACACAGCACCGGAACGGGTGGAATTTTTTAGCACAGGAAGGGAAAGGTTAATGTTATTGAAAAAAATTTATGTCATGATGTTGAAAAGGTAAAGAAAGCATTATGTTACAATAAAGTAAAATGAATAAACATAACATACCTGGAGATCCTTCCTTATCGACTCCCGAGAGTCCACTGGGGAAATATTTGACGAGGGGCTCTGGTGGCTCCCACGTCGGCAGCTGTGTCTCAATAGCCCATTTTTCTCTCCATGCCAGAGACTGAAAAGATATAAAAGTATGATTTTGTGTGTTATATATATATATATGCGTATGGCATAGTCAGGCACTTTATAAGATCAAATTTAGATCCCTCAGCCATCTTTTGGCCTTGGTCATCACTTTGTTTATATCCTCCATCACTCCGTGGAACCTGTGTTTAGGGCATTCTCTTATAATATGGTGTAGGGTCTGAGCCGCAGCACTGCAGTCACAACGAGGGTCATCGATGTAGCCCCATCTATGGCGCTCGGCTGCACTTCTGCTGCAGTCTGCTCTAACACGGTTCAGTGTTGCCCAACTCTTTGCGGTCCAGCTCAAAGCCGGCGACCCTCTTATATGGTTCCGCAATTAGGTATTTATTTCTTGTGTCCCCATTTCCCCATTCCTCTGTCCATGCCTGTTCGACCGTGAACCCATTGCTCTCTAAGGCCTGTGCTCTGGCCCAAAAGGGTTTCCTTGATTTGAGTCTAGTATGTGGGGTATTCCTCAGGGCCAAGTTTAAAACAGAGTTGTTGTTCTTTGCCCGTGTCCATTCTCTTACTGTAGATGCATTCCTACGAATGTGGGGAGGTGTTATGTTGGTCAGTACGGGTAGCCATTGCTATAATACATGCTCCTTTTTTTATCATGCTTTTCATCTTTCTCACAATTAAAATTTCTCCAAATATCTTCTTGCATCATTTTCTCGGTGTACTGCTGTTTAGCATTTCATTCATTATAGGAAAATAAAAGCTCTTATTAATTAATTTGCTGTATCGAGTCTGGATTATTGTAATTTTATTTATTAATGGTTTGCCTGATTCATACATTTCTAGACTCCAGTCTGTTTTCAATGCAGCTCCTAGGTTTGTAAAAAGTCTTATAAATATTGGCATATTTATCCACTTCTAAAAATTCTACATTGGCTCAAGTATCGTGAATGGATTGATTTCAAACTCTTTGTATTCAAGTCCCTTAATGGGATGTCTCCATTGTATCTTTCAAATGTATTTTTTTTATTTTTTTTTATTGTACAAACATTTGTCAAGGCTATACCTATATACAAATTTATTACTTAACTAATCTTAATTATATGTTATAATTTATGCACTTACTTAATCTTATTTTCCTACATGTAATTTTATTTTATTTTTTCAATCTTAATATATGATTTCTTAGAAATAATTAACACCTACATACTACTTATAACTAGATAACAATTCTTACACTAATTATTTAGCAAGAACAAGTCCACTCGTTCAGGCTACTTGTATTCCATCACATTCACTCAGACCTTGGTTGTCCCAGCTAATACTGTAGGTGGACTAGTCATGCAACTGCAGGTGGACTATCTATGTCTGATAGATGTTCCTTCGGAGAGAAGAAGAACTTTGAGGTTGATCTCTTATTTACTTATTTTTATTTATTTAATACTTTTATTGCAAATGCAATCTGGCGGGCTTATTGCCATGCGGCAATCTCTTCCAACCTACCAGACAAAATTACATGGTCGCATAAATTATTCAAATGACTATCCATCCCCACGAAATCCATAAATACATACGTGAGCATATGCCCACAAACCCCACAACGACGGACAATCACCCGAACATTATTTTTCATATAAAGTGAGATATCATCAATCAAAAGGAAAGGAAGGGATGGTGGAGAGGAAAAGAAAAGAAAATCAGGAATGAAACACGTTATTTTACTGACTAGAAATTAAATCTCTTCTTGTCGTTCCAAATCAATCAAATATTATGATAGAGGTTTTGCCATTGCTGGTCCTGTAGCAAGGAATGGTCTACCTGCTAGTGTCAGATATGGGTGGCGTGTGCAGCTTTAGGAAGCACTTAAAGACAATCCTTTTTGGGAGGTTTTATCAAAATGTATAAGTGGACCCTGAGTTGAAGCGCCCTTGATGAGAGTTTGCAGTCTAAACGGCACTTTATAATATAAATTATTCTTTTATTATTATTATTAGATATATATTTGTTCTATTAGTTTCTTATAACTCATTCTCTCAAACCATTTCAAGATTCCTTCTTTAATTACAATATATTTACATCATCCGTCTCTAACAAAAGTTAAACGTCATTCATTGATTTCTTATACTAGATCTAAAAACTAGATCAGAACATTATTTTTTAAATCTGGATACCAACAGGAATCGAACCCGCAACCCCCAGTTTGGAAGACAAGTGTCTTATCAACTGGGTCATGAAGGTTGTCATTCATTATGCATTCCCAAGGGACCTCCAATTAACTCAAGTTTTCACTAAACAAAAAACTTTTGCTTGTATTAAATTTTTTTAGAGATATTTTATTTTAATTATTTTATGTATTTCTTTATTTTGTTAGCTACATTTCTTTATTTCGTTAGCTACCTTTTTTTATTTCGTTAGCTACATTTCTTTATTTCGTTAGCTACATTTCTTTATTTCGTTAGCTACCTTTCTTTATTTCGTTAGCTACCTTTCTTTATTTCGTTAGCTACATTTCTTTATTTCGTTAGCTATATTTCTTTATTTCGTTAGCTACATTTCTTTATTTCGTTAGCTACATTTCTTTATTTCGTTAGCTACATTTCTAGTAAAATCGTCTTTTTCATTTGAGTATTAGTTAGTTTTCACGTTAACTGAGTGTAGCATATATAGTATAATGATTTTATTAAGCGTTCGTTTGTAATTATCATGTTTTAAAATTTACCACACGAAAAAAAAATTGTAAGTTTAGTTGCAGAGAGAGTTTTATTAACCATGAGTTGATAACCTCTAATTATAATTATAATTTTAACGAACTCTAATTATAATTATAATGTTAACGAACTTTTAATGAAATATACAAAGACAAAATTCATACTTGAAAAGCTGAATTAACTACTTAATGCTAGGGTTTTTTTACAAAGAGGGTTTCAAAAAACATCAGGTATTTTTTTGTGTTTTATTTTAAGTTTATACACTTTTCAATTGAAACATAACAATTTAAACATATTTTAATTTTAAAATATGAAGTAAAATTAAAAATTCAATTTGGTATGGTAGGTTTGAAAGCATGGTGTTAAAGATAGACCTACGTAAATACGAACACAATATCGTAAATACGAAATAAGCAACAGAAAACAGGACCACTGCAGGCAAATTTACAATGAATAAATTAAACGCGAACGACTGGCGAGCGTTACACGTGTTAGCTAAAATTACAACACTGCAAGTCGGGACAAGCGAGCGTGACTCGGGAGAGCGGAAATTGGAACGCATTTGGCACGCGAGAGGGTCTTGTTCAAGGGCATAAAGTGGTTAAATTGTTCAACCCATAACAGACTTTACAAAAGAATTATATATATTTGTTTAATTCAAAGTAAAAAAAAAACAAATAAAATTACTAATCTCTATCAATAATGGTAGAACTAGAAGAAAGGAATTCGTTACAAGGATAAGGAAGGGAAGCAAAGGAAAATTAGGATGAAAGGATATTCTGGGTGTTGTAATATTTTTTCAATTAATTCTTTTTATTTTTTTATTTATTTCACTTGGCGTGTTTATTTCCATGTGGCAATCTCTTCCAACCAACCAGAAAGATGTTTTTTTTTAATGGGTCCTAAGTGAAAACCAGATTGGAATTACATTTAAAAAAATTCTTAAACGTAAATAAGGACGGTACACATCTGATAAATCTTAATTTATATAAAATTATTTAGACTACTATATTATTCCTTAGTTCCAACGAGAATTACCATAATGGTAATTTTGTAAATGCTTATATAGCGAAAATTGACACCAAATTAAATAATAATGGAGAGAATTAGGGGTAGAAAATCTAAAATAATAAAAAAAACATAATTTTTCTCAATTTCTAGGGTTGATATTTTAATTTAAAGCAATCTTTAATTTATAGTTACTGATTCTTTAGATAAAATGAAATCAATATTAGACAAATAATAATTATTATTTAAATATTTAGTTCCTTATTATAACTTATAAATTTAATATTTTTAATTGAAAAAACATTAAAGGATCTCCAATAAAAATGTTATGCTTGAAACCCTCTCAGAAATAAATTCGCAGTTGCTTATATGAATAAAATAGGTAAAAACAGCATAAACTCACATCTCTCAACATTTTTTCTGCAGCCTCAGGGTTCCAAGAGCGTGCTGAAAAAAGAAGAAAACATAATATGTAAATATATTCATCTCAATAAATCGCTTAATTTTTCGAAATCAAAAATCTTTTTTAAACAACATGTTGACTCTCGAAGAGGAATTGAAAAATCAAGGCTGCATTGACTGGATAGAGTGAATAAAGGTTGCAATACCCTTGCAGAAAGTGATTGAAGAGTGACTGCGCTGGATAGAGATTGATGGAGGATGTTCCTGTCGAAGGCTTTGACCCACCCTGGGTTATTGTGCCCTCGATGATAGTAATTTAACTAAATATAAAGACATTAAAAAGTGATGATCTTCATTGTAAAGTGTCTTTCAAATTGAGCGATTTTTTTAAATTCTTAGATAAAACACAGATGGCGTCACGAACTTGCCTGGGTCTTGTGACATTTGAGAATCGTAATGTATGATATTCATAAAAATGGAGTCGTATACAACAACAACTCGTTGAAATTGTTGAATTATTTTATGTATTGTAATCTCCGGAAACGGTGATGTTTATTGGCCACCAAGATCATGTGATCTGACACCGTTGGACTATTTTCTCTGCGGTTACGTGAAAAGGAAGGTCTATAAGAATGACCCCCAATCAATTCCTGAGCTGAAGGACGAAATTTATCGTGTTATTGGTGAGTTAGAACCGCAATTATGCCAAAATATCATCGAAAATTTTGACAAAAGAGTGGATATATGTGGAGCTGCAAGAGGTGGACATTTGGCGGATATTGTTTTTTGTGTTTAAATGTCATACATTATGCTTCTATAATTTTTTTGTTTGAAATCAAAGCGAATTGTGTGTTTTATTCAAGAATTAAAAAAATTATAATTAAAAAAATTCAAAGGGGCCATGCTACATTTTCTCTAGTATAATCTATTTTAATAAGGCA
The DNA here is from genome assembly GCA_949825065.1 of Odontocerum albicorne. Classification (NCBI taxonomy): domain Eukaryota; kingdom Metazoa; phylum Arthropoda; class Insecta; order Trichoptera; family Odontoceridae; genus Odontocerum; species Odontocerum albicorne. The sequence continues at coordinate 3,639,354 of OX463840.1, read as the reverse complement.
GGATGACAAATCTTATTGTGCTGGTATAAAAAACAGTTTTAGCATTCACTGTCTATGGTAAGCGGTAAAAATGGTAAGCAGCAAAAACTATGACGCAACCTTTTAATTACGCGAATTATTTTTCTATTCCGGTTTACATATTAAGCATGTACATATAGGAAATGGCGTGCTGGTATGTACATATATCCTTATAATATGCTTAGGTCATAAGTGCTCCACTAACCTTTCAATTGGGTCTGCCGACAAGGCAGTATATCTCTGGATAATGTTTATTGAGCGAATAAAATCGTGAACGATTGAGGCTGTCGACTGCCCTACAAAATCTATAATTATTTTTCACGTTTATAACAACACTCACGCAAATAACTATACTCAAGAAAATGAAGCATGATCTCTGTGACGTTTGAAATATCATGTCTCAAAGGGATCGAACAAAATTGATTTTTTTTACAAATCGAATCGTTTTTTATAAATCGAAAAATTGTTTTTCTCTAAACTGACGTTTTAATTCCTAATTTTTTACTATACTGACTTTCTAATGTATGATTTGTGTATATATTTTAATAGGCCAAGATCCACTATGAATTAATACTAATTACGAACATTTAATTTTATGTATAAAAAAATCGAAAATCCAATTATCGTATACCCCATCCCTAGCCAATGCGGACTAACGTAGTGACTTTTGACGAACGTCGCCAAATATTATTTGATTTTAACAAACTGATATATTTTTGCTAATTTGTAACAAGATGTATTAATTTGTCATTATTGTTAGTTTTATGTAATGTGTTACATAAAACTAACAATAATGACAAATTAATACATCTTGTTACAAATTAATATAACTTGCTATTTATTAGAATCGAGGATTATATTAAAGTTGATAAAATAATTAAAATTACTGAATGTCGTTGATTTGGGGCAAATTTGTGAAACGTCACAGGGACCATGCTACATTTTCTTTAGTATAATTTGATTTATTAAACGTTGTCCACAGATTTGCCTTTTCTATATATCCCTGGTATTACGCCTGTGACAGCTCACAAATTTGCCCCAATACAACCTTGTTGTTGATGTTCAGTAATTTTAATTATTTTATCAACTTTAATATAAGCCTCGATTCTAATACATAGCAAGTTATTTAGGTAAATACATTACATAAGGTTGTATTGGGGCAAATTTGTAAGCTGTAACAGGACTCATCCTAGAATTTCCGAACTACAGTTAGCTTATTCGTAAGGAAGAATGTCAGTCAGGTTTCTTCTCATACTGATAGGCGGTGCCGAGAATATAGTATATCAACAGTGTCACTCAGTTGGTTCAATATCTGCAAGTTGCTATGTAGAACAGAGGGTGATTCCTTGCATGGTTATCTAGGAACAATTGTTCCTTAAAGGAGAGATGTTGAGGATGATTGTTGATAAATAAAAACTTGTCGAAATCGGAATGTGTAAAGAGGAATTTTATTGACAAACCTCGGTATTTATAATGTTTTTTGAACGTGTGAGGGAATGCGCACGAGATATATCGCTGTCTCGTCTTTGCGCTTACAATATGTTTATTGTCGCGCGTAGGTATCCTTTTGTTTTGAGAGACAGCGCGAAATATGTGTTGCCCTCTCCTTTCCTCATGGAATGCGGTCTTCACTGGTAGTGAGTTGAATGACCGATCACGTGGACTTTGGCATTGTTTGACTCGCATTGTTAAGGTGGGCAAAGGTCGTCTCGTGGGTTCAGTGACCGCGCATACGGTCGCCACAGTTATATTTATCGGAAACATATAAAGTTAGTGCTTCTAGTATCATGGGACAGTTAAAAGTATATTAAAGAACCTTCAGTAGGAATTTCGAGATGGATTATTGGCTTCTTGTTTCGAGGCTTCTATAGTTGCACACCGTAGAAAGTTCGACCAGAGTTAAAATAATCAAAATTGTTACCTTTAAGCCACCGCAGCAGAAAATAATCATGATGCTCTGATTTAGTGCAGACGTCTTGAACACTTCGACGAAACTGTAAAAAAGTAAAGAACCTGATAAGTACAACAATATTAACAAAACAAAATAACCTATGTGAACTAGTTTATAAGACCAGTCTTCCAGCCCGTTTTCCAGTCTTCCAGCCCGGAGGTTGCAGGTAAAATTTCAGTTGGATCACACATATTTTTCAATGTTCCAGACTGATTCTTACTCAAGGCTTGTTTAATGCCATTCTCGTTGGATGGAAGATATTGCGACATATCAATAAACCCGCCAGATTGTATTTATTTATTTAATACGTTTATTGCAAATACAATCTGGCGGGCTTATTGCCAGGCGGCAATCTCTTCCAACCAACCAGACAAAAAGCAAATTATGCAAGTTACATGGTTGCATAAATCATTCAAATGACTATCCATCTCCACGAAATCCATATAAACACATACGTGAGCATATGCCCACGAACCTCACAAAGACGGGCAATCACCCGAACATTATTTTTCATATAAAGTGAGATATCATCAATCAAAAGGAAAGGAAGGGATGGTGGAGAGGAAAGGAACGGAACAATCGGGAATGAAACACGTTATTTTACTGACTAGAAATTAAGAGTTGTTTTTCAGATTGTAATATATACAACGAATGTATATCTACATGCATTGTAGCAATACGAAGGATATTCGTAATCGAAATGTTATCATTATAGACGTAATGAAGTTAGGGATGAATGTGAACTTAAGACTGATGTGTTGAGTAAGATGAAGAAGAGCACTCTTAGACGGGTTGGACATGTAGAACGAATGAATGAAGAAAGACTAATAAAGAAAATGTATAGTGCAAATATGATCTCTTTTCAAAAGATCTTCCTGTCTTTCCTATATAGAAATTATCACAGTCAGCACATAAAAGTTGTACTGTGATAATTTCTATACAGGAAAGACAGGAAGATATTTTGAAAAGAGATTTCGTGAACACAAATCCGCCTTAACAAATCTTCTAATTTATTCTGAAATGGCTAATCATTGTCACCGTGAAAACCATACTTTTTTTATCGATGATGCCAAATTCTTAAATATCAGTAGTAACGGAAATAAATTGGACAGATTAGAGGCCCTAGAAATTTCTAAGTCAGTACATCGATCCGAACATCTGTTGAACAGCTATATCCCAAAAATCTCTCCGCTCTTGGCCGAAATCGTCCCATGCCTCCCTCGCACCTCAGCCCCCAACCGTTGAAGCGTGTATATCGGTACCAGTTCGAACAGCATTTAGTATTTTTTGTGCTCCGCTGAAGATGAGGTGAAAGCCTTGAAAAAGGTAGGGTTATACCGTCACAAAAAAGTGGAATAAACAGTTTTTGATAAAAATAAATTACAATTAATATAATATTTTGAAAGAAAAAAACGTAGAACATCAGAGAAATCGTAGGAGTTGTAGGAGAAGATGTATGGATCTAAAACAGGTGAAGGGCGTGTGTTGAGATAAGATAGTCTAGTGTTCTGTCCTCTGCCTACCCAGACAGAGAAATGGCGTGATGTATGTATTATATGTATATATTATAGATAGACAGCATTGATGCTGTCCTATATTTAGTTTAACTGTCATATGTTCATGAGGAAAAAGTTTAACTGTCATATGTTCATAAGGAAAAAGTTTAACTGTCATATGTTCATAAGGAAAAAGTTTAACTGTCATACTCGTATGTTCATAAGGAAAAAGCAAAAGATAAACATAGAAAAACACTAAAAGAATTAGCAAAGGAAACATTATATTGCTAAAACAGCATTGACAATTAATTGATGAGAAATTATTATTCTTCTTTCTGAATAATAGCCGTAAAATCCAATACATAAAAGAATACTACCTTGATCAAAAAGTTTTAGGACCGGCCACCGTGTGGCGCTGTCAGTCACCTGATTGGAATTCTTTTTTTTTTGTTAGGTTACCACATCTATCATTGACACTTCCCTTTAAATTTCAGCTTCATAGCTTGACATTTGTAAAAGTTACGCTGTACTGAGTACATCTACCTTTGTGCGTGTTTTCGATTTTTTACAAGTTTGAAAATGGCATCAACTGTGCATCAACGAGCTTTGCATTAAATTTTGTGTGAAAAACGGATTTAACGGTCCGCAGACCTTGGAAATGTTGGAGAAGTGTTTTTCGGTGGCACGAACGCTTCAGAAGTGGTCGTGAGTCGGTCGAGGATGACGAACGCAGTGACAGTCGAAAAACGAAAACCGCAAATTGACCATCAGAGAGCTGGCAGAGGACTTGAACATCGCTTATGGATCCGCTCAAGACATTTTGGTTAGTGATTTGGGCCTCACACGTGTCGCTGCAAAACTGGTGCAGAAAGACCTCAATTTCATGCAAAAAAAGGACCGCGTTGAAATCGCGAAAGACATGATTTCCATGAGTTTTTGACTAAAAACAACACGACTACTATCCAGCAGTCTTTGAATTCACCTGATCTGGCTCCCTGCGACTTTTTCCTGTTCAGCCGACTTAAAAAACCGCTTCGCGGAACACGTTACAGCACCCGAGAGGATGTCATGAAAAAATCGAAGACGGCTCCGATGGACATACCGAAAATTGAGTACCAGCGGTGTTTCGAGGATTGGATCAAGCGCTGGCGTAAGTGCGTTGCAGTGGATGGGGAGTACTTTGAAGGGGACCATATCGATTTTGATGAATAAACTTGTATTTTCGATTTTATGAATAAAGTCCTAAAACTTTTTGATCAAGGTAGTATACGCCAGTGTCAAGTGATGCAGGTGAGAAATTGATTGGCCATCGATAACCACCACGATAAGATAAGATAGGAAGAAACTTTTCCATAGACAGTCTTCTCTTTTGAACGATACAATCCGTGGCCTAGTTGGTAAGACGCCTGTCTCCCAATCCGGAGATTGCGGGTTGAAATCGCGCTGGAACCCAGATTTAAAAAAAAAGATTCCAGTCTGGTTTTTACTTAAGACATCTTTAACATCTTTCTGGTTGGTTGGAAGAGATTTCCACATGGCAATCAGCCCGCCAGATTTCATTGTACTGCATACAACGAAAGTGTTATATAGGGTATTTCAAATTGAGCGCTTTTTTTTATTCTCGGATAAAACACACAATGTGCTTTGATTTCAAAAAACTTTTTATTGGTAATTGAAGTATAATGTATGACATTTAAACACAAAAAACAATATCCGCCAAATTTCCATCTGTCAATTAATGGGAAAAGTCCAGAAGTTCGGCGCTTGGGTTCCACATGTTTTGAGTGGAAACAACAAAAATCAACGTTCGACAATTGTCTACTTGACGTTCCATTTTAAAGGCTTGTAATCAAATAAAATAATATATGTAACATAAAAGCAAACACAATATCATGTAGAGCAGAAAATTGTCTTTCGAATGACGTACAACCTTTACCGTTTTGTTTTACTTTTGGTGCTCATTTTTTAATTGTAAAAAACGGACACAACTTATGTTAACACCCAATATATTTAAATTCGATATATGGTATGTATGTGCTTGTTTATTGCAAAATATTACCAAAATAACATGCCGAAGATATAATTCCGAAGACACTCTTGACAGGTGAACGCGAAAAAGAAAGAATTTAATTAAATTATGTAGTTCTATAGTCTTATACAATAGTTTTTTCAATAAGGGAGTCTTAATGTTAGTTAAATAAAATAAAAATATTATTTTGTTTTATGTATATGATTTTAATTTTTTTTTTTACATTTCAATATGGTGAATTTAATTTTGTTTTATACTATAGTTGAGAAAATGTAGCATGGTCCCTGTGACAGTTCACAAATTTGCCCCAATACAACCATGTAACGACGTTCAGTAATTTTAATTATTTTATCAACTTTAATAATATAAGCCTCGATTCTAATAAATAGCAAGTTATTTAGGTAAATACATTACACAAAACTAACAATAATGACAAATTAATACATCTTGTTACAAATTAGCGAAAATGTGGCAGTTTGTTAAAATTAAATAATATTTGGTGACGTTTGTCAAAAGTCACTACGTTAGTCTGCATTGGCTAGGGATGGGGTATACGATAATTTAATTTTATATTTTTATACCTAAAATTAAATGTTCGTAATTAGTATTAATTCATAGTAGATCTTGGCCTATTTAAATATAGGTACTATACATTAAAAAGTCAGTATAATGAAAATTAGGAATTAAAATGTCAGTTTAGAGAAAAACAATTTTTCGATTTATAAAAAAACGATTCGATTTGTAAAAAAAAACGATGTTACCCCATCCCTTTGAGACATGACATTTCAAATGTCACAGGACCATCCTACATTTTCTCAAGTTTAAACCTAACGAGCCTTAAAGTCAACTTTAGTAATACATCAAAGAGAAAAATAAAATATTCTTATATTTATACTTGTCTTTATTAAGGGGTAGATAATTTGTTTATTTATTTCCATAGCAACTACGATGTTTAATCAATCGCCCGGCTTACTTTATATTTCCCAGTTGTAAGTGATATCGTGTATTCAGTTCAATCAGACGTGTTTAACAGTTTAATTTTGAATTAAAACAAAATGTCTCAAGAAAAATTCAGCAGAGCAGAATCGTTCAACGATGGCCCAAGAATAGTCATGGTCTCAGAAGGGACAGATAGCGAACTATCTTCCGTCGACAGCATCTCTTCAGACGATGAACACGACATTGAATCTTTGAAAAAGAGCGATAACATCCCGCCAGAATATTGGCATATACATAAATTAATTAAGTACATGAAAGCTGGAAATCAAACAGCTACAACAGTGTCTTTAACATGTCTTAAAGATCACGACCTCACCATGGATGTCAATCAAATGGCCATACAGGACGCGGGAGGTTTAGAAACTTTGGTGAACCTTTTAGAAACCAAGGATATGAAGTGTAAAATAGGCACCCTTGCCGTTTTAAAAGAGATCACTTTGAATCCAGAAATTAGAAAGAAGGTAACGGACTTGGGAGCTGTACCGTTGCTGGTTGGAATCTTATCGGAACAATCGAGAGATCTGCAGATCTTGGCTGCCGAGGCTATTGCCAATTTGGGAAAGGTCAGAAAAGCGCAAAAAATCGTAAGGAAACATGGCGGGATGCCGAAACTAGTCGATTTGCTTGATGTCAGCAAAATGTAAGTGTCGTTCAACTTTATTAAACCTTGAAATGACTTTCGAAATTTTATGAATTAATCTTTTAACGACGAGACTTTGTCATCGTCGTATTAATTATGATACTACCATAAATAAGCGGTGTCCTTTTTTTTATTATATTTGACAAAATTGAGGAAAATTATTGTTAATTAAATTTATTACCTCTAATTCGATGAGAACATATTTATTCTTTATTACCTCTAATTCGATGAGAGCATCTTTATTCTTTAAATATATGATTTCATAATGATTTGGGAATGAAACGTGAACGGGGAACGAGACTGAAAAGAGCCGAATAAATGCTGCGGAAATAAGAATACATGGGGTGACAATGTATGACAGAATGACGTGATTAGGGATGAACTCACGGCTGATGTGTTGAGTAAGATGAAGATCACTCTGAGATAGTTTGGGCATGTGGAACGAAGGAATGAACAAAGACTAATAAAACAAATATACAGTACAAAATGTGAGTGGAAGGCGTGGTAGAGGAAGGTAAAAATATGGTTGGTATGTCAAGTGTATGATATTTTGAAAGAAATGTACAATAAAATGTCAGAAAAATCGTAGGAGCTGTATAAAAGAAGGTTATGGATGTAGAAGAGACGAAAGACGTATATCGCGATTGGAAAGTCTGGCGCTCTCTCCTTGAGGGTTGGGCTGTATCGTCTCTACAATACAATGCCATCTGGCCCAGTACAGAGCCATATAAAAATGTTCTCTCTTAAATTACAATATGTTGACATATCATTGCAGATGCCTGGTGACTGATAAAAACAATCTTAATGAAGAGCAAAAGATTCTTTTGGATCTAGCGAGAGCTGGTGCTAGAGCTCTTTGGTCCATGTCGGCTTCATCCAGGAACAGGGAGGCCATGAGGAAGCACGGGATAGTCCCTCTGTTCGGAAGACTATTGAAGACCATCCACATTGATATAGCGATACCCACCGTGGGGACATTGCAACAATGCGCATCGGAGTCTTCTTTCCAACTGGCAATACAGACTGAGGGGATGGTGCCAGATATTGTAAAACATCTGTCGGGAAACAACACGGAATTGAAGGTAATTTTTTGCAATACTAATAATTCTGCTATTTCCATTATTATTTGTATACCCCTCTCCTAGAAAGATTAGACTTATATCGCCTGCACAAGGCCCTACCACCTAACCCTATCCTGCGCAAACTCGGGCAGAGAGAAGTACCCACTATTTACTTGCCCATTTTATTAATTAAGGAAACGTGTATGTAATGTGCAAAATATATAAAAATAAAAGAATTTAATGTAAGAGTAGTTTCAAATTTTTTTTAAATAATTTTGGGATGTGTATGGTATTTGCATACTGGTGTGTTTTTTTATTTATTTATTTATATAAACAAACGGTACAATGTACCTTATAACAAAACGGTACAATGTACCTTATAACAAAACGGTACAATGTACCTTATAACAAAACGGTACAATGTACTTTATAACAAAACGGTACAATGTACTTTATAACAAAACAGTACAATGTAGCTTATAACAAAACGGTACAACGTTCCTTATAACAAAACGGTACAATGTACTTTATAACAAAACGGTACAATGTACTTTATAACAAAACAGTACAATGTACATTATAACAAAACGGTACAACGTACCTTATAACAAAACAGTACGATGTACCTTATAAAAAAACGGTACAATGTACCTTATAAAAAAACGGTGCAATGTACCTTATAACAAAACGGTACAATGTACCTTATAACAAAACGGTATAATGTACCTTATAAAAAAACGGTACAATGTACCTTATAAAAAAACGGTGCAATGTACCTTATAACAAAACGGTACAATGTACCTTATAACAAAACGGTACAATGTACTTTATAACAAAACGGTACAATGTACTTTATAACAAAACAGTACAATGTAGCTTATAACAAAACGGTACAACGTTCCTTATAACAAAACGGTACAATGTACTTTATAACAAAACGGTACAATGTACTTTATAACAAAACAGTACAATGTACATTATAACAAAACGGTACAACGTACCTTATAACAAAACGGTACGATGTACCTTATAAAAAACGGTACAATGTACCTTATAAAAAAACTGTGCAATGTACCTTATAACAAAACGGTACAATGTACCTTATAACAAAACGGTACAATGTACCTTATAATAAAACGATACAATGTACCTAATAACAAAACGGTACAATGTACTTTATAACAAAACAATACAATGTACTTTATAACAAAACGGTACAATGTACCTTTTATTATAACAAAACGGTATAATGTATCTTATAACAAAACGGTACAATGTACCTTATAACAAAACGGTACAATGTACATTATAACAAAACGGTACAACGTACCTTATAACAAAACGGTACGATGTACCTTATAACAAAACGGTACAACGTACCTTATAACAAAACGGTACAATGTACCTTATAACAAAAATAATACAAGAGCGAGTAGTGCGTGCTCAACACATTAAGTTTGACAGAATATATAAAAACAATTTTACATAATTACAAGAAAAACAATCAGAAAGAAACAAGTATCAAATTGTACACAATCACATGTTAACAACACAATACTGGGCGGTCCACAGACCGCACCGCGCAAAAAAACAAACACAAAAGACAAATCATTGAAAAACAAATTAAAAACAAAATACAAATTGAAAACAACGTATAAAAGACGAAATCAGATAGATGCAACTTTGTGAAATTCTTCATACGGGGAAAATCAATTAAAAAGCAGTTCAAAAAAGTTCTTCATAAGTCCTCGAAAGACACACGGGATCACATTTCAAGGCTCGGATATTCGAAAGTGCCTTTTCATACACTCCTTATAGGTCAGCAAACTAACTCCAAAAATATCCGAGACTGCAGCGTATAAATTTCTGATCTTGTGTAGTCTAGGTATGGGAAAATTTGCTAAATAATTCAATAATTTTCATATAGAAATGTGTCTTGCAGCCTGATAATTCTTATCAGAACTCGAATACTAATTAATTTCACCAATCAGAGAGACTTATCAAATTAAGGTTATTTGAATTGTTTTATTTTGATAATGTATATTTTCATTTCGTTTTATTGTAATTGTTATAAACTGTTTCTTGAATCTTCGAAAAGACTATAGTTTCACTTTGTGGTGCCATGTTTTATGAAAAAAGAAAAATAAGTAAATAAAACACTTATTTTATATTTTTGTGTTCATCACTGGTTTATTTTTGGGTTTACTACCGGTTTAGTCTACAACCAAACCAATTTTAATAATAACCCTCTGCTTAATATGTTTCCTATTTAAAATCCACCCCCTTGGATATCCAGACCCTGACCTGCCCGAAAGATTCATTTTTATTTTTATTTTTTCCCCACCCCATTTACCATTGAATCACATCTCTCCCCACTTCTCTCCCCCTACCTCATTCCTCTTATATTATTTACACTTGTACTGGAAATGTATTTTTAGCAAATTTAGTTTATCTTCACTTGACGATGAAGACGGTGGACTTCGAAACCGGTAGTAAACCCAAAAATAAACAAAATGGCGAACACAAAAAAATTAAATAAGTGTTTTATTTACTTATTTTTCCTTTTATGTTATAAATTGTTTGTATTTTAAGATTATTTTTATACGGAATTAATAAAACGCTCACTACTGGTATTGTTGTAAAAGTACTAAGCTTTCAGTATTAAAAAAAGCTGCCTATAAAAAGTATATATTTTTCAATATACAGATGTACTGCAGTCAAGCTATATACAAATGCGCCTTGGACTCCAGTACTCGCCAGGCTGTTCGCAACGCCGGAGGGTTGGAGCCGCTGGTGGCGGGATTGGCTGAGGCCAGGGAGAACAGACCTCTCCTGGCCGCCCTCACTGGAGCCCTCTGGAGGTGTTGGGCGGGGGGAGCGCCGTTGGTCGATGGAGACGCCGCTGCGGAGGTCGTATCCCTCCTGGACCACGAGTGTGATGAAGTTCTCACCAACTCAGTAGGCGCCTTGGCTGAAGCTGCGAAGTCTTCAATAGGAAGAGATACACTGCGTAATGCTGAAGGAATACCACTCGTGGGTAAATCAAGTTCAATTACTATAAATTTGAGTAATCGATGTGTCTGAGATATAAAATATGCATCCTTGAAAGGTGAACCCTAGGTGATCATCAACGACGACCTCCGTGGCCTAGTTGGTAAGACGCCTGTCTCCAGCCCGAAGGTTGCGGGTTCAAATCCTGGTGGAACCCAGATTAAAAAAAGGATTCTAGTCTAGTTTTCACTTAAGGCCCGTTTAACATATTTCTGGTTGGTTGGAATAGATTGCCCGTCAGGTTGAACTGTATTCAACGAAAGTGTAATACAATACAATAAAGGTGGCTTCCTATCAGGCAGTGGCCTATTCTTACTCTACATATGACAGAAAAAAATCTTTTGGACAGATTTCTTTTGTGGAACCTAGATTTAGTGGGTATTGTAACAAGAATATTGTGAATGTGGTTATTGCTACTAGACAGCTTTCAGACATTTGACTAACTGATGAGTAAAAGGTGTTTAGCCTGTCCTGGGTAGAAGTTACACAGCGATTACTGATCACGCATGTATTTTTGTTGAAATAAAATTAATTGGTAACTCATTTAAACATAATCGGCTTATTGAGAAACGATACAAATCTCGTGCTATTTGTTTTAGACAGTGAAAAATCTCTTTGAAAAACAGATCGTCAGCTGTAATAAATTGTAAGTTCGATGGATTCATACTTTCGTCATTATGTGAACGTACGATTGCGCTGTTTATTTTTTTGCTTTTAGAAATTACATTGATTTTTCGTATATAGCACGAAGCACAGCTTATGAATTCGTCTTAACTTCGCGAAAATTGAATTCTCAATATAAATACAGTTTAGTCTATGGTCATTGGAACGTCGCAAGTGAGTTTATAACATGTCAACTCAACACACACTTTCCACTTTTAGATATCTTTGATATTTGGTTTACATTACGTATCTATGAAGTAAACCTAATGGATTTTTATCTATGGATTTTTATCTATGGAGTTTTATCTATGGATTTTTCAGCAAATGATTTTTTTGTATATATTTAAAAAAATGATATTTTTTAATGATCATCATCAGCCCGTCTCCGTCCAAAGTTGAACATAGGCCTCCCTTCTCCTCCTCCATTCCTCTCTTTCCTGGGCACATCGTTTCCAGTTGCTTCCGGCCATTCTTCTAATGCAGTCTGACCACTGTGTCTAAAGACGGCCCACACTTCTTCCCTGTCTTGGACGCCACTCCAGCACTCTCTGGGTCCATCTATCATCTGTGCATCTGGCAATGTGTCCCACCCAGTTCCACTTCTGAATGTCGACTCTTTCGGCGACATAAGCTAATTTGATTATCGACATTTTTAATGATATGTGATAGAAAATATATTTTAAATTTTAAGAGCTTTAAGATGAAACTAGAACTCTTCGAGTTCTTTCTATGTTGAAAAACGACGTGTCTTGAGATATTCGAAATTCTATCGCAGATTTCAGGATTCATAAAAAGTCGTTGGTGTTTTATTTACCAAGATCTAATTCATAAATGTGATATGAAACAGTGTTACTCAAACTTTCTCGTGGGATGATCCAGTACATGATATATGAATATTTCAGTGCCAACCAGAGGCGAGCTGATTTTTTTCAAGATGGAATGGGTATTAAAAAAGATTTTTTAATATAGTTTTATTGCATTCAAAGTAATACGACGTGTAAATATTTAGACCTTAATGAAGTTACGTCTATGGCTACTACCGCGGTAGCTTATCTGCGGACTCAGGGGCATAACTAGGTGTTTTAATGCCCACGGCAGTAAAAAAAATGCGCCCCTCACGCAATAAAAAAACTTGGAGAAATTAGAAAAGGAATTTGAAGCAGATTTGTGAAATCCAATGAGGAAGGTATATAAATCAAAACACGGTTACTATGTTTTATTTCACTTTATTTATTGCAAATCACAATGTATTTGAACACTTGCTGTGCCATCATCAGGTGAGTTATCAAGAACTGAACTATATATGAGTCGTTCACAAGTCAAGTGGACCAAGTCCATTCTGGTTAGTTTTGAGTAAACTAGGTTCAAACATTTTAGTGTTGCTAATTCTGAAAGGTATTTTAGTGATCGCAATTCTGAAAAGTGTTATATTGAGTACATTTATTGCACTTATTTTGTACAAAAGTATTTTCTGCTAAAAGGCTTTTCGCACACCTTTCACGCAGTGATCTTAAATTCAATATTTTTGGACTTGGTTCACTTGGCTTCTGAACCACTCATATATTAATAATGGGTGCATTTTACGTTCCAGGCCGATGTTTTTTTTTAATAACTTTTAAATGAAACACAATTTTATAATTTATATTTAATTGAATATATGGTTATTACCATTATGTATTGAATATAATGTTGGTCAAGTGGCCGCCTCTGGCCGTGGCGCAAACGCGAGCTCTTTTAACTTGTTTGGCACATGACTTAAACCAAAAAAAACACGCAACAAGTATTTAAATATAATGTTTTAATAACTTCAACACGTTGTTGCGGAGTTAGATGCTCCATAATAAATTGTTATCGACCACTCTCTACGACTGTCAAATATGAACTGACAAATAACAGCCAAATCAAAATGGCGGCCAAACAAAATCGGCCTGGAACATAAAACGCACCCTGGATATAATATATACAGAACTGTATATCATATATTAATTACATCATGATGTGTGTTGCTCTCGATAAAATAAAGTAAAAGTGTCTATAATATTTATTTTTTATGGTACTAAGGAGAAATAGGGGTAGAAGCGGAGAAGAGGATAGATTTAGTCGATTATTTATGATATTTTGTTTTGTGTGCTATGATATATGTATTGGGTGTTAACATAAGTTGTGTCCGTTTTTTTCCAATTTAAAAATAAGCACCAAAAGTAAAACAAAATGGTAAATGTTATACGTCATTCGAAAGAAAATTTTCTGCTTTACAAGATATTGTGTTTGCTTTCACATTACATATATTATTTTATATGATTACAAGCCTTCAAAATGGAATGTCAAGTAGACGAAAGTGAGCATTTTCGACACCTTCTGTTCGCGTTCAATCGAGGGAATAAAGCTGCCAAAGCTGCTCGCGATATTTGCGAAGTGTACGGTGAAGATGCTATGAATGAAAGGACAGCTTGTCGATGGTTTTTGCGTCACGCGTTTGCGTCAATCAAATAAAATAATATATGTAACGTAAAAACAAACACAATATCTTCTAGAGCAGAAAATTTTCTTTCGAATGATGTATAACATTGACCATTTTGTATTACTTTTGGTGCTCATTTTAAATTGAAAAAAAAAAACGGACACAACTTATGTTAACACCTAACATTTCCAACAGTTTCTAGTATTTTTATTGTATAATATGTGTTTGATATGTGTAATATTTTTGTGTTTCTAGGGTGTAAAAACGAGTGATAAAATATTGTTTTTTTCTTGTTCTAATGTGTTCTTGAATTCGGGTACTGAGTTATTTAAACAACTAGGAAGGGATATGTTCAATAGTGGAACCAAAATGGCTGCCCAAGACGAAACATATTTATGCTAGGTCGATAACGTTTATTATTAATAAGTATATATAAAAATAATGCGCAAGCACATTGTATTTTGTTTTATTATCATAAAATACAATAATATCGGAGCTGAATGACGTTTGGTTGATTGATGACTGTTAATTTGAAAAAATAAGAGAATTCAGGAAAAAAACGAGTATTGCTTTCCTTGAACTTTGAGGTTATATTTCAAACGGCGGATAAATAAATGAGGTGATTTGATTTATGGGATGTATGCTACACGTTTAATGAATAACTAGCTGCGACCCGTGAAATATTCACGGAAGTAAAACAAATTCTACATTTATGAAAATATATATTCATAAATGTAAAATTTGTTTACATATATATCATTTATACATCGTCCCCTTTTACACCGGTTCAAAAATTGTCAGCTAGGTATTTAAAATTCGTTCAGTATCACGGACCCACCGAGATTCAAATTTCGAATTACTTTCGGAGAGAATCCAAGTATTCCTCTCTCGCTCTCTTGTATTCAAAATTCAATTCTCGTATTCTTTCTTCGACGACAACCATCGTATGGGTTTTGGCCTATTTATACTATGATTTTCCTACATTTTGATGGATATACAAAATCGACCTAACATATCATTTTTTGTGAGCATACATACGAGTACATACATATCATCCCGTCTTGTCTTTCTTGTGGAAGGCAGAGAAATAAATATTTTTGTGAGCATACATACGAGTACATACATGTCATCCGGTCTTGTCTTTCTTGTGGAAGGCAGAGAAATAAATATTTTTGTGAGCATACATACGAGTACATACTTGTCATCCGGTCTTGTCTTTCTTGTGGAAGGCAGAGAAATAAATATTTTTGTGAGCATACATACGAGTACATACATGTCATCCGGTCTTGTCTTTTTTGTGGAAGGCAGAGAAATAAATATTTTTGTGAGCATACATACGAGTACATACATATCATCCCATCTTGTCTTTCTTGTTGTAGGCAGAGAAATAAATATTTTTGTGAGCATACATACGAGTACATACATATCATCCCATCTTGTCTTTCTTGTGGTAGGCAGAGAAATAAATATTTTTGTGAGCATACATACGAGTACATACATATCATCCCATCTTGTCTTTCTTGTGGTAGGCAGAGAAATAAATATTTTTGTGAGCATACATACGAGTACATACATATCATCCCATCTTGTCTTTCTTGTGGTAGGCAGAGAAATAAATATTTTTGTGAGCATACATACGAGTACATACATATCATCCCATCTTGTCTTTCTTGTGGTAGGCAGAGAAATAAATATTTTTGTGAGCATACATACGAGTACATACATATCATCCCATCTTGTCTTTCTTGTGGTAGGTAGACAAGACCGGATGACATGTGTGTACTCGTATGTGAGCATACATACGAGTACACACATGTCATCCGGTCTTGTCTTTCTTGTGGAAGGCAGAGAAATAAATATTTTTGTGAGCATACATACGAGTACATACATGTCATCCGGTCTTGTCTTTCTTGTGGAAGGCAGAGAAATAAATATTTTTGTGAGCATACATACGAGTACATACATGTCATCCGGTCTTGTCTTTCTTGTGAAAGGCAGAGAAATAAATATTTTTTGTGAGCATACATACGAGTACACACATGTCATCCGGTCTTGTCTTTCTTGTGGAAGGCAGAGAAATAAATATTTTTGTGAGCATACATACGAGTAGATACATGTCATCCGGTCTTGTCTTTCTTGTGGAAGGCAGAGAAATAAATATTTTTGTGAGCATACATACGAGTAGATACATGTCATCCGGTCTTGTCTTTCTTGTGGAAGGCAGAGAAATAAATATTTTTGTGAGCATACATACGAGTACATACATGTCATCCGGTCTTGTCTTTCTTGTGGAAGGCAGAGAAATAAATATTTTTGTGAGCATACATACGAGTACATACATATCATCCCATCTTGTCTTTCTTGTGGTAGGCAGAGAAATAAATATTTTTGTGAGCATACATACGAGTACATACATATCATCCCATCTTGTCTTTCTTGTGGTAGGCAGAGAAATAAATAAATTTGTGAGCATACATACGAGTACATACATATCCCATCTTGTCTTTCTTGTGGTAGGCAGAGAAATAAATATTTTTGTGAGCATACATACGAGTACATATTATACATATCATCCCGTCTTGTCTTTCTTGTGGTAGGCAGAGAAATAAATATTTTTGTGAGCATACATACGAGTACATACATATCATCCCATCTTGTCTTTCTTGTGGTAGGCAGAGAAATAAATATTTTTGTGAGCATACATACGAGTACATACATATCATCCCATCTTGTCTTTCTTGTGGTAGGCAGAGAAATAAATATTTTTGTGAGCATACATACGAGTACATATTATACATATCATCCCGTCTTGTCTTTCTTGTGGTAGGCAGAGAAATAAATATTTTTGTGAGCATACATACGAGTACACACATGTCATCCGGTCTTGTCTTTCTTGTGGAAGGCAGAGAAATAAATATTTTTGTGAGCATACATACGAGTACATACATATCATCCCGTCTTGTCTTTCTTGTGGTAGGCAGAGAAATAAATCTTTTTGATCCAAAACACAAGCTTCTTTCTTTATCTCATTTAAAACCATAATAATACAAGGACAATTTATACATCGCCGTTTAGAGAGCAGACTCTTCTCAAGTGTGCTCTAACTCTGGATTTAAACCCATTATTTCCGACAGATTAAAAATATTTCAAAATAAATATATACAAGTTGAGTGTAAGGATAGAAATACGAGTATAGTAACTGCGGCCATTAGGTTAGATACTTCCCTGCATTTGCGTATGTTTAAAAAATATATATTTGGTAAGAAAACCGCAGAAAACTCAGTAAAGAAAGAAGAACTACAAAGAAACCTGTGTAGATTTTCCGATATGAGATAGTAATACATTCGGCTTTAGGTGTAGTGTAATTGTTTGTAGTATTCATATACAATCATAAATTTTGACAGGACTTCCCAAAAAGGGTTGTCTTTAAGTGCCTCCTAAAGCTGTACACGCCACCCATATTTTATGCATGCCTTAATTTAATTTTCTTTCATACATTGACATTCTACACATTTACTGAGCATATCTTTATTATATGGTTAAATTGAACCATAAAAATATTTTAATGAATTCAGTCATTAAAAATACTATTTTCAAGATACTATAATAAGTTCAATGAAATGAAGAAATGTCCATTGCCTATGACAGGTGAAATAGAAGGCATAGAACAAAATGGGGGGTTAGGGAACCAGACGTTGGTGCTACCGGAGATGACTATGTAGGCAAATTAGTGACAGGCATATCCTGTTGCATGTAGGACCAGGAGGTTCAGTACTTGCAGCTTGATTGGGTCTTCTTTCTCTGTTGGGTCCCTGATAACAGTTCCAACAGTTTATTTGGCTCGATCTGCTGCTGTTTGCTCCTAGTTGTGCTGAGCATTTAGACTATACTTGACAAAATGTAGGATGGTCCCTGTGACATTTGAAATGTCATGTCTCAAAAGGGTGGGGTAAAATCGTTTTTTTTTTTACAAATCGAATCGTTTTTTTATACATCGAAAAATTGTTTTTCTCTAAACTGACGTTATAATTCCTAATTTTCATTATACTGACTTTCTAATGTATTGTATGATTTGTATCTATCTTTAAATATGCCAAGATCCACTATGAATTAATACTAATTACGAACATTTAATTTTAGAAAAAAATCGAAAATTCAATTATCTTATACCCCATCGCTAGCCAATGCAGACTAACGTAGTGACTTTTGACGAACGTCGCCAAATATTATTTAATTTTAACAAACTAACAAAGTTTCAAAAGCACTTGTTGCTTTGAAAGTATACTGTGAAAAATCGTATACTAGAGAAAATATAGGATAATCCCTGTGACGTTTGAAATGTCATGTCTCAAAAGGATGGGGTAAAATCGTTTTTTTTTTACAAATCGAATCATTTTTTTATAAATCGAAAAATTGTTTATCTCTAAACTGACGTTTTAATTCCTAATTTTCATTACACTGACTTTCTAATGCATTGTATGATTTGTATACATCTTTAAATAGACCATAATCCACTACGAATTAATACTAATTACGAACATTTAATTTTAGAAAAAAATCGAAAATTCAATTATAGTATACCCCATCCCTAGCCAATGCAGATTAACGAAGTGACTTTTGACAAAAGTCACCAAATATTATTTAATTTTAAGAAACTGACATATTTTTGCTAATTTGTAACAAGATGTATTCATTTGTCATTATTGTTAATTTTGTGTAATGTACTCGTATTTATCTAAATAACTTGCTATTTATTAGAATCGAGGCTTATATTAAAGTTGATAAAATAATTAAAATTACTGAACATGTCACAGGTATGCTACGTTTTCTCAAGTATAGATAAAATTATTTTACCTCAAATCATAGTATAAATAGGCTAAAACCCGTACGGCTGTCGAATACTTGGATTCTCTCCGAAAGTAATTCGAAATTTGAATCTCGGTGGGTCCGTGATACTGAACGAATTTTAAATACCTAGCTTAAATTTTTGAACCGGTGTAAAAGGGGACGATATATAAATGATATATATATATATATATATATATATATATATATATATATATATATATATATATATATATATATATATATATATATATATATATATATATATATATATATATATATATATATATATATATATATATATATATATATATATATATATATATATATATATATATATATATATATATATATATATATATATATATATATATAAACAAATTTTACATTTATGAATATATATTTTCATAAATGTAGAATTTGTTTTACTTCCGTGAATATTTCACGGGTTGCAACTAGTATCTCAAAATCGTCAGTCAAATCTGGTTTGGATTTTTTTCTGGTTTGGAAGTCAAATCTGGTTCGGATGTTTTTCTGGTTTGGAAGTCAAATCTGGTTTGGATGTTTTTCTGGTTTGGAAGTCAAATCTGGTTTGGATGTTTTTCTGGTTTGGAAGTCAAATCTGGTTTGGATGTTTTTTTTTCACTGTAAACTTCCAACTGTGAAACAAGTTTAAAATTTTAATATAAAAACATTAAATATTAACAAAAATCAACTTTCAAATAAGATTGTCAATGATAATCATTTTGCGTTTATATAGTTCGTCGGGAAAGCTGTTATAGCAAATGGTAAAAAATAGATTATAAGTAATTTGTATAAACTTAAAAAATAGATTATAAGTAATTTGTATAAACTTAAAAAATAGATTATAAGTAATTTGTATAAACTTAAAAAATAGATTATAAGTAATTTGTATAAACTTAAAAAATAGATTATAAGTAATTTGTATAAACTTAAAAAATAGATTATAAGTAATTTGTATAAACTTAAAAAATAGATTATAAGTAATTTGTATAAACTTAAAAAATAGATTATAAGTAATTTGTATAAACTTAAAAAGAAATATTAAACCAATTAACTGAATTATCAATACATACATACGTAGCATCACGCCATGTCCTTTGAGAAGTAGATAGAGAGAAAATATATCCTCTTGGCTTATGAACTTACCGGAATGATTAAGGCTAAGGGTCACACCGAAGTGATTCGCTTAGTGTTAAGCTAGGTGCTACGCGTATGTACTAGATACATATACTGCCACATTGCGCGCTACGTGCTTTGATACAAATTCATTTGACATTTGGGAGCGGTTGAGTCAACAAACGATGCCACTTTCAAAACTAATCAGAAAGCTACTTTTCTCAGAGAATTTAAGTTTAAAATTTCGAACTTGTTAGGTGCATAATGTCAATGCATAACCATAGTATAAATAGGCCAAAACCCGTACGGCTGTCGAATACTTGGATTCTCTCCGAAAGTAATTCGAAATTTGAATCTCGGTGGGTCCGTGATACTGAACGAATTTTAAATACCTAGCTAACAATTTTTGAACCGGTGTAAAAGGGGACGATGTATAAATGATATACTCGTATATAAACAAATTTTACATTTATGAATATATATTTTCATAAATGTAGAATTTGTTTTACTTCCGTGAATATTTCACGGGTTGCAACTAGTGTTAATTTATCTAGAAGTACTCGTGGAGAGTTTCAACTTCTCTACAAAGAATTGCGGAAATACGATGAATACATTTTTGTATAATTTGCTCGATGAGTTCCACAAAGGTGGCTCCCTTTTGTATATTGCTCCTATTAAATAAATAAATACGGGTTTATTGATAGCAACAAAGTATGTACATAGGTGTATCTTGACCGGGGGGATGTTATTAGATGAGCTCATCTAATAACATCCCCCCGGTCAAGATACACCCCACCAATATAGGGCGAGCCCAGCCACGGGGACACCAGATGTTTTTCAGCTCACACCCTTGAACACGCAGAACAAGAAGATAAAAAAAAAACACAGAAAATAAATAGATGATAAAAAAAAATACATTCAAGAGAGAAGACATTAAAAGGTCCGGGCTCATCCCACAAACATTCCCCCGGCCGAGATACACCCCACCAATGTAGGGCGAGCCCGACCGCAAGGGCATCGGGGGGCTTCCATCCCACACCCCCGCATATCTAGATTAAAGAATAAATAAAAAAACAAAAACGTATGGCAGAAAACAAAATCAAACGTAAACCCACATATACTCGTACCACTTCAGGTTAACTGTCAGCAAGAACGAAAAAAAGAAAAGCCTCAAAGATGTCCAAATTTTATAAAATGACAAATGTGAAATGAAATAGTTGAAACAACATTGAAATAGTTAGGCAGTAACTTCTTCCATCTGGTAAAAGCACTTGGTGACACAATAAAATTAACCAACACGTCTGTTCGCTGGGAGACGAAGCGTGCAGTGTGGTCATTGCGATAGTATGGTATGCGTTGGTTCGCTAGGACATGACACCTAGCTCGCTAACTCTAAGCACCAAGCGAGGCTCCTACCTGTGTGGCCGTAGCCTTAGGTGTCTATTGAAATACTCCGATCTGCAGTTAACGTGATAAGGATTGACATGATGGTGGCTAATCTCAGATAGGAGACAGCACCTCGAGAAAAAGAACGTTTATTTCCTTTGGAATAAGGCACCGCAACATTTTATTTTCCTTGCAGTATAACACTTCCCTAGTTAGTAGAACAGGTTAGTAGAACGTTTGTCTTGATATACCCAACGTATTGAGATACCCAAAAATAGATTCGAGTCTGTTCTTGAGTGAGGCGTTTAGTAATTCAAAAGGAGTAATGCAAGGATGTGTTATGTCCCTTTGGTTGTTTAATATATACATAGATACATGTGTGAAGGAACTACATAGGTCAATGGGGAGCGTAAACATGTCAAATGGGAATATGTGCGTATTGCTGTATGCTACTGACATATGTTCTTAAGTGAGGTGTTTAGTAATTCAAAAGGGGTAATGCAAGGATGTGTTATGTCCCTTTGGTTGTTTAATATATACATAGATACATGTGTGAAGGAACTACAGAGGTCAATGGAGAGCGTAAACATGTCAAATGGGAACATGTGCGTATTGCTGTATGCTACTGACATGACAGTATTGTGAAAGAAAAGCTGAAAGGAAAAATAAATGCAAAATATGGGTGAGTAATGAAATCTCAGAGCAAGTTGAAGAATTCTACTATTTGGGAAGTATTTTCTCAGATGATGGAAGAGTTACGAGGGATATCGAATGTCGTGTAGCGATAGAAACAAAGTCAATGGGGTACTAAAATATGTATATACATGAACCGGACAGCATCAAAATCTCCTAAAACGATAGTCCACAACAGTATTTTAGTAACGACGCGATGATATGTATGTATGTGTCGTTCTCATGAAATATTTCAGGTTGTTTTGAAGACACTGCTTTATTGGTAATAAATTCGCCAGGTTGTACGGTATATAACGGACGTGTAATACGTCCGCCAGGTTGTACGGTATATAACGGATGTGTAAAACGTCCGCCAGGTTGTACGGTATATAATGGATGTGTAATACGTCCGCCAGATTGTACGGTATATAATGGATGTGTAATACGTCCGCCAGATTGTACGGTATATAATGGATGTGTAATACGTCCGCCAGATTGTACGGTATATAATGGATGTGTAATACGTCCGCCAGATTGTACGGTATATAATGGATGTGTAATACGTCCGCCAGGTTGTACGGTATATAACGGATGTGTAATACGTCCGCTAGGTTGTACGGTATATAACGGATGTGTAATACGTCCGCCAGGTTGTACGGTATATAATGGATGTGTAATACGTCCGCCAGGTTGTACGGTATATAATGGATGTGTAATACGTTTGCCAGATTGTACGGTATATAATGGATGTGTAATACGTCCGCCAGATTGTACGGTATATAACGGATGTGTAATACGTCCGCCAGATTGTACGGTATATAATGGATATGTAATACGTCCGCCAGATTGTACGGTATATAATGGATGTGTAATACGTCCGCCAGATTGTACGGTATATAATGGATGTGTAATACGTCCGCCAGATTGTACGGTATATAACGGATGTGTAATACGTCCGCCAGATTGTACGGTATATAATGGATGTGTAATACGTCCGCCAGATTGTACGGTATATAATGGATGTGTAATACGTCCGCCAGATTGTACGGTATATAATGGATGTGTAATACGTCCGCCAGATTGTACGGTATATAACGGATGTGTAATACGTCCGCCAGATTGTACGGTATATAACGGATGTGTAATACGTCCGCCAGATTGTACGGTATATAACGGATGTATAATACGTCCGCCAGGTTAAACGGTATATAACGGATGTGTAATACAATAGAAAACAATACACCCTGAAAAATTATTTTCTCTTGCAGTACGCCACCTGAACAGCAGCTACCATCCTTTGCTACAGAACGTATGCCTGGTGCTACTCGAGTTGGCAAAGGACAAAGCCTGCATGGCGCAGCTCGAGGAGCTCGATGCCATCAGACTTATCTGGTCACTGCTCAAGAACGACTCGCCCAAGGTCCAGGCCAATGCCTGTTTAGCTCTGTGTCCGTGTGTGGAGAACGCAACGGTTGGTAGTTTTTTTTATTATTAATGTTAAGTTTGAAGCAAGCAACGTTTCCTTTCATTTTCTCTTAACATTTTTATGGTTAAATCAAATGGTCATTCTTCTTGGTCGTTGCCCAAATTCTGAAAATGGTAATCATCGTGGTCATCAAGAATCCTTTTCCAGTACAAGAGATTTCTTGCTGTAATTAGCGCCTCCTGAAATGTGTACGCTGTTGCTTTAAAATCTGGTCATATCATCAGATTATTGCCCAGTCTCTGCTCTTTTTGAACTTTTTTTAAAGTTTTTGTATACAGCTATACATAGTGGGCTTATTGCAATACAGCACTTTCTTCCAAGCAAGATAAATATGGCTGAGGACAGGTGGATGAAGAAAACTCTAAAATATCATTCACAGGTATCGCGAATAATGGATGAAGTTTAGATTAATGACGGGAGTTCTATGTGATCCGAAAATGCCAGTAAAGTTAAAAGGAAAAGTATACCAAACGATTGTCAGACCCGCACTCCTCTATGGCTCCGAATGCTGGACGATATATAACTCTTACTCTAGGCAACCATAAACTGCTGAAATGCGCATGCTAAGATGGTCAGCTGGTGTTTCCCTAAGAGACAAAATAAAAAGCTCACGCATTCGTGGAAGCCTAGGTGTTAGGCCGCCGTTACACGTTCAATCTGGATCGCAATCCGCGATCCAAATCGGCGATCACGGATTGCGATCCGATTGATCAATCCATCAATCCGCTCATTACACGGTCAATCTTGACCGCGATCATTGATCGGCGATCACGGATTGCGATCCAGATTGACCGTGTAACGGGCGCCTTACAGACATCAACAGCAAGATGGAGGAGAGGCGATTGAGATGGTATGGGCACGTTAGACGCAGAGCACCCGATCACATTGTGAACCAGGCAATCTCCATGGATCTGCCTCGAATAACAACCAGATGAAGACCAAAGAATTCATGGGTGGTGCAAAAAGATAACCTGATGCAGAGGCACGGCCTAGGGGACGTAGTCCGGGACAGAAGTGCATACAACCTGAGGACGAGTAGAGCTAACCCCAACAGTCTTTGCAGACAATGAGTTGGGATGGAGCCAGGGAGAAGAAGGTATTGCGAATAACACCAGAAAGACTAATACAGAGATGTGATAAGATATCAACTATACTCGTTTAATTCGTGAATTTGTAACAAATTAGAAAGCAATGCTTGCATTTGGAACTCGAAAGGGTATAACACTCACGATGGAGAATATACAGAAAAAATATTTGCAATATTTATATATGAGTGGGTTTGGTGTCTATCCATGTCTTTATCCTTCTAAGTTTTTGGAAGGCATCCATGAATATAATTCCTGGAAAGCATTAAGATATCTTTGTCTGCTGGTATAAGTTGTCGGGCTCGTTCGAGGAGTTGCGAGCTTTCCAGCATTACAAGAATTATTGCCGTTCAATGTTTCTAACACTAGACTGCGCCGGCAAGAACTGTTCTCAATCACATACGCAAGAACGAGTATCCCAGCCGCTATGACTATTGGAAGGGCCTTAACTCTTTTAAACGGGATTGCTTCGCTATTGACATATTTCATATCACATTGCCAAAAGTAAAAGAAGATTTTCTTCTAAAGCTGCGTTCTCACGGTTCAAGTTCAGTTGACCTATTAAAGTTGATCAACAAAAGTTGAATGAAATCTGTAGTGAAGGCGCGTTCTCACGATTCAAGTTTAATTGACCGATTATATTGTAGTTGATCAACAAAAATTGAATACAAGCCCGTTCTCACGGTTCAAGTTTAGTTGACCGATTAAAGTTGATTAACAAAAGTTGAACACGACTTGAATCAGTTTTTGTTAACACGTTTCAATAGAAACTGATTCAATAAACTGTTTCAATTTAATTCAGTTAAAAATGGCGCCGAAAGCATTTTCTCTTGCATCTTTATTTTTATATTTATCGAGTTAAAAGCGAACTTGACAATCAACTTGAATTCACATGTTCACACGTTTCAAGACAGGTTTCAATTTGAAAGAAAATGGCGGATTATACATAACTTGAACGATAAAGTTTGACTGTGTCAATCTTTTCTTGATCAACTAAAAAGTTGATCAGCTCTACTAAAACAAAGGTTCTCACTACAGATTTCATTCAACTTTAATCGGTCAACTAAACTTGAACCGTGATAACGGTCCTTGAATCAGTTTATATTGAAACATGTGAACAAAAACTGATTCAAGTCGTGTTCAACTTTTGTTGATTAACTTAAATCGGTCAACTAAACTTGAATCGTGAGAACGGTCCTTGAATCAATTTCTATTGAAACGTGTGAACAAAAACTGATTCAAGTCGTGTTCAACTTTTGTTGATCAACTTTAATCGGTCAACTAAACTTGAACCGTGAGAACGGTCCTTGAATCAGTTTCTATTGAAACGTGTGAACAAAAAGTGATTCAAGTCGTGTTCAACTTTTGTTGATCAACTTTTGTTGATCAACTTTAACACTTGCCTTACTGTGCTAAACAATTCCGCCAGCCACTGTGCTGGACGCTCAGCATCCAGTGAAAAATGTATGTTTTAAATGAAAATTATGCAAAATCTGCTAGGTTATTTTTTGTAATTAGCTATAAAATTATTTTACTATGTAAATCCTGGTCACTCATTATCCATCATAGGGTGGCAAGTGTTAATCGGTCAACTAAACTTGAACCGTGAGAACGGACCTTAAGACTGAGGACGCTAGAAAGCACACATTACCTTATTCAAGTTATTTTTTTATGTTTATTAAGTATGTAAACTAGCAAACTTATCTCTAGAATCGACCGTTCAAGAATTTCGTTCTCCTCTCCCAATTTATTGAGTGAATAAGAAAAGAAGAAAAAAACGAAAATATTGTAGTTATTTTTGATAGATAATAATTCGATAAATAACCTAAATAAACGCAGTGAAAGTTTCATTTCCAGGTTAGCGTAATTAACCTGAAATGTAATGTCGAAAAGCAGTTTTTGTTTTATTGCATTTTTTTGTTCTGACACCAAAAATAGTATTAATGATAACTGATTAGTAAATAACTCTTCTTCGGATTGGTAATCATTCTGAAGCCGAGGCGAATAGTTAATGATGCCATCGAGCCAAGACAAAGTTGAATCAAGAAAGGTATCTTGAAGTGGTTTGGCCACATTTAGAGAATAAGGTGTAAAAGAACTGCGAAAGAAATATACTCGTATATGTCTGAAATAAATGGAGAAAGAGAAAGAGATAGACTGAGAATATACAGTGGGAGAAGATAGTAGGAGAAATTCTGAGGGAATAGTAAGAATTTATCAAAAGTTTTGCGTTTAACTTTGTGCGATTCCATATTAGAATATGTAACAATAAATTATTTTGTTAATCACTTTATTACATTAACCCTTTTAATCCCAGAACATTTTGGCAAAAAAAAAACAGCAGTTCATATTTTATTTTTTTAACTCAGTTAATATTTTGTTATTATGGATGTTACACAGGAATATACTTGGATGTTACAGAGGAACAGCTGGACAAATTACAGCGTCTTCAAAATGTGTGCCTAAGATTTATTTTCAACCTACAAAAGTACGATCATATAACTTCATACCAGAAGGCATTGAACTGGTCGAATGTTAGAAATAGACGCCAAATTCACATACTGTCTCTATTGTATAATATCCTTAACTGTACCGCCGCACCATCTTATCTCGCCGAAAATTTTCAGCGTCTTTCCAATCATGGATTAGCGCTACGCTCAAACGGAGATTGTTTATTGGCCTTTCCAGTTCACCGCTCCTCTTTCTTTACGTCGTCCTTTACTGTCCATGCAGTGAGACTCTGGAATCAGTTACAAACCAATATAAGACTCGCTCCATCCTTGGCATGCTTTACTATATAAGAAGCGACTGAAAAAACTCTTAATTTCTAGTCAGTAAAATAACGTGTTTCATTCCTGATTTTTCTTTTCCTTTCCTCTCCACCATCCCTTCCTTTCCTTTTGATTGATGATATCTCACTTCATATGAAAAATAATGTTCGGGTGATTGTCCGTCTTTGTGCGACTCGTGGGCATGTTCTCACGTATATGTTTAAGGATTTCGTGGGGATGGATAGTCATTTGAATGATTTATGCGACCACGTAACTTGCTTTATTTACTTTTGTCTGGTTGGTTGGAAGAGATTGACACCTGGCAATAAGTCCGCCAGATTGTATTGCAATAAAAGTGTTTAATAAATAAATATTTTGTTTTAAATGCATTTTTTTAAAGTGAATGATTCTCAAAGTTTGAAAAAAAATTGAACATAAAAACTTGTATGAAAACTTTGAGGCGATGATCAGCCCTGTGGAATTTTTCCAATAAACCAGTTGGGGCCGATGATCGTCCCCGTGGGATTAAAAGGGTTAATACACGCTACGCGTGTTTCTATCTCATATTCCGAGGATCTCTTCAAGCTGAAGACAGCTTCGGAATATGAGGTAGAAACAGGTGTAATGGGGATTAATGTAATTGGTCGAATAACAAAGACAGCATGTATTGCGAGATTTATGAGTATATTGATAGAAAGGTGTGGAGATATATCATCTCTGCAAACCCTAAAGATATGTAACATGATGATATGGTATGATTTGAATCAATAACTTAAATGAAACATGTGTTAAGATTTTCTTCCCTTCTCTTAAGTAATACCTGTGGTTCGTTATCATTAAGGTTGTTTCTTATGAGATGTTGACTCCCAGCTATCCTTTCATCTTTTTGGAGGTCTACTACCTTGATCAAAAAGTTTTAGGACTTTATTCATAAAATCGAAAATACAAGTTTATTAATCAAAATCGATATGGTCCCCTTCAAAGTACTCCCCATCGACTGCAACGCACTTACTCCAGCGCTTGATCCAATCCTCGAAACACCGCTGGTGTAACCAAAATGTCTCGAGCGGATCCATAAGCGATGTTCAAGTCCTCTGCCAGCTCTCTAATGGTCAATTTGCGGTTTTCGGCCAACATTTCTTTGATTTTATCGATGTTTTCATCGGTTTTCGACTGCCACTGCGTTCGTCATCCTCGACCGACTCACGACCACTTCTGAAGCGTTCGTGCCACCGAAAAACACTTCTCGAACATTTCCAAGGTCTGCGGACCGTTAAATCCGTTTTTCACACAAAATTTAATGCAAACTCGTTGATGCCATTTTCAAACTTGTAAAAAATCGAAAACACGCACAAAGGTAGATGTACTCAGTACAGCGTAACTTTTACAAATGTCAAGCTATGACGCTGAAATTTGGAGGGAAGTGTCAATGATAGATGTGGTAACCTAACAAAAAAAAAGAAATCCAATCGGGTGACTGACAGCGCCACACGGTGGGCGGTCCTAAAACTTTTTGATCAAGGTAGTATTTCACGCATTGCCATGTAGAGAACTCTGTGTTATTTATTTATTTTTTTTATTTCAGCGATCAAATAATCTTTTTGATACAAAGATTATAAAAACCAACACATATAATTTAACATTGACATGTAAGCAGTGTCATACAATAGGAAAAAAAAACAGTACAAGTCGAACAACATAATTAAGCAAATAAATACAATTCAATCAATTCATCTCGATAAATAAATACAATTCAATCAATTCATCCCGACAAAAACAACTTCTTCTCCATACTCCTATAAGTAGTCAATGTCATACGAAAATCGATACAATGCCCATATTTACTAGTTACCCAATTTTTGCAGTCTTGTTATTCAAGAGTTGTACAAATATTTAGTTGCAATCACTTCATTATGAAACAAAACAATTTTCCGAATGGGCCTATAAAGAACGTGTACCTATCATGACAAGCTGAGTTAGTTCTAGACTATTGAAATACGAGCTGATAAACTTAAATAATGTGCTATCCATTTTTTTCTACATGGCCTGGTTAATGTCTTCTACTGTTTTACCTCATCTAACAATATCTTTTATTTCACATAATTCTCGGATAAAGGAGTTTGTAAATCTAAGGCCGTGGCCACACCAAGGTGTTTCGCTAGGTGATACGTGACTAATGACTAATATATTTCATGCATGGCCACACAAGTGCTTCGCACAAATTCATTTGACATTTGGGAGCCGTTGAGTCAACAAACGATGCCACACTCAAAACTAACCTATTTCATTACAACTTACCTTATCTTTATTTACTTCCTGTGCAACTTCATTCCAAATGATTTTATTACCTGTAATAAAATCATTTGGAATAAAGTTGCACAGGAAGTAAATAAAGATAAGGTAAGTTGTAATGAAATTGGTTAGTTTTGAGTGTGGCATTGTTTGTTGACTCAACCGCTCCCAAATGTCAAATGAATTTGTGCGAAGCACTGGTGTGGCCATGCACGAAATATATTAGTAATTAGTCACCTATCACCTAGCGAAGAACTTTGGTGTGGCCACGACCTAAGTATTTTGTATGCGATGGTTTTGATGGTTTTCATTTCGTTTGTTCTAAACATATTTTTTGTTTTTGTTGTATCCGTTCTAGACTCTATTTAATAAATGATGATTGGCCTCACACATGCTTTGTGAATTTTGACCTTAATGTATATTATCATGTATTTGTTATTCCAGATCACATATAATATTTTAGATATTCGGAGACAGCAGCGGCTTTATACATCACAATCTGCCTCATATTTCTGTGTGGAGATCGAAAAGCATTTTTTTATAAATGCAATATAAAGTTGTTGTACGGGTAGACATTTTAGTTGTGTTTAGGATTCAGGAGTGCTGGTGCGCAGCTTCGTGGGCGCTCTGGAGCTGGTGGTGTCCCTGCTGACCTCCGGGGACACCGGCGTGTTAGCAGCGGCCTGCACCGCCATCGCCACCATCGCCAGGGACAGAGACAACCTGGCCGTCATCTCGGATCACGGGGTGGTTGCAAAGCTCGCTGCCTTGGGTGAGTTGTCACAGTTTATCGAAGTTTACTTGCTTGCTTAACTTTTCCCTTTCTGTGCTAAAAAAAATCCGCGCGTTCCGGTACTGTGTATTCAATACACATCAATACACATGTAAAAATGAGCGATTTAAAATCGAAAAAATAAGAATATTCATAGCCAATCGCTTAAATTAATTAAATTTGAAGTCAAAAGTGTTAATAATTGAAATTTAATTGCTGAAAACATGAAAAAAAAACATCGGCCGACGTTCACAAAACGGGCGAAGAGACCACCTCAAATGGATGCCCCAGAGCTACTGAGAACTGAAACGGGACTCGGTCTCGAACTGTTATACCTCGAAAGAAGAAACACAATTGCGAACTGAGATTCTATTTCTTGCGTTCCCATATACCGAAGTAGAATGAGAGTGAGACGTGAATAGCGTCGCTTCCTCACCCATAGCGGTTTTTTTTAGAATGAATATACCCACGTCACACGATTGATTGCATTGGTGAATTTATTCCCGATTTTTATAAAATATATCTGATGTGGCCGATAAGTGCTAATTATTATTAATATTATTTTTTCATTTAACGCGTAAATGTATTATGGAGGAATACCTAAAATCTGAACCCAGTATTTATTATATTTATATCGTAGAAATATTAAAGTTTTTAGAAGCAATGTGTACTAGTTACACATCACAGGGAAGGAAGGGTTAATAGCCAGGCGTCCCAGGCGCGATGTGTGTTGGTTTTAAGTTAGACTGACAATATTTTTAATTAAATTTATTGAGAAGACATCTCACCACATGAAACACCCATTTAACTGGTTTTATATTTTTGTACATGGTTCGATGCCCGCTGGAACCCAGATTTTTTAAAATAGGATTCCAGTCTGGTTAACACTTAGGGGCTATAAAAAACATATCTTTGGTTGGTCGGAAGAGACTGCCACATGGCAATAAACTCGCCAGGTTAAAAAAAAAAGATTTAGGTAGGTATGCTTATTCGATATTTTAAATAAACCAAGATTTTCATACAAGATCTGGTTTTTAATTATATGATTCTTAAGAAGAAATTTCCACATGGCAATAAATTTGTTAGTTTGTACTGTATACAATAGAAGCGTATTACAACATATAAAAAATGTAATATTACACTGTATTACTTTCGTTGTATTACAACTTGGCGGGTTTATTGTCGCAATCTTTTCTATATGTAGCAATTTTTCCAACCAACCAGAAAGACCTTAAGGAATCCTGTTCAAAAGAAAAAGCACCAGCGGCCATCAAACCCGCAATCCCTAAACTAGAAAACAGATGTCTTACCAACTAGGCCATAGAGGTCATCCTAGGTATACTGACGATTATTCGTCTTAAACAAATCTTTGGAGCATTATTGCCAGCGTCGTGACCTAGTGGTCGGTGTGCTTGCTAAGCACCCAAGTGACTGGTTTCGATTTTCAACGATTTTAAAATATATGGTGCAAACTATGCCATGCAACCAAATAAGAAATGGACGAAACAGGTTGGATGGTGTCGATTGAGATGCACAAATGATGGGAACGCGGTATTAATTAGAAACTAAAGTACTTTCTTGAGGAGGGTTGCAAAACTGTCCGAAGATGATGATTATCATATGTATTATATTATTATTATATTATCATAAGAAAATTAGCTTTATTCCCTCGATTGAACGCGAACATAAGGAGGTGTCGAAAATGCTCACTTTCGTCTACTTGACATTCCATTTTGAAGGCTTGTAATGAAATAAAATAGTATATGTAACGTAAAAGCAAAAACAATATCTTGTAAAGCAGAAAATTTTCTTTCGAATGACGTATAACATTTACTATTTTGTTTTACTTTTGGTACTCATTTTTAAATTGAAAACAAAAACGGACACAACTTATGTTAACACCTAATACTTATGAACTTAAATCTACTCGTAAATAAAAACTGTTTTTTTTTTTTTAAGTTTATAACTTTTATCTATGAGAGTGAAACGTGGGTTTAGAAAACTTCTGTTTTCAAGAGAATAAAGCTGCCAAAGCTGCTCGCGATATTTGCGAAGTCTACAAAGAAGATGCTATGAATGAAAGGACAGCTCGTCGATGGTTTTTGCGTTTCAAAGATGGTAATTTCGACCTGAAAGACATGTAGCGTTCCGGACGACCAATGGACTTCGATGAGGACCGTTTAAACCATATAATTCATGAAGATCCCCTTCAAACCACCATAGAATTGGCTGAGCAGATGAATTGTAGTCACATGACTGTATACCGCCATCTCCTATCTGTCCTTTCATTCAAAGCATCTTCACCGCTTCCCATTCCATTTTGAAGGCTCGTAATCAAATAAAATAATATATGTAACGCAAAAGCAAACACACAATATCTTTAGAGCAGAAAATTATCTTTCGAATGACGTATAACGTTTACCATTTTGTTTTACTTTTGGTGCTCATTTTTAAATTTGAAAAAAAAAAACGAATACAACTTATGTTAACACCCAATACATTAAAAAAAATTCGTTTGTTCAAAAAACGTTTTACTGCAAAATGAATTTCATTACAAATGTCAAGTATACATTTGACCTGTCACTTTTCGGTTTCAAGAAGCGTGAACATGTTCTCTTTCTGAGCATTGAAATATTTCGGGAGTTATAAATAATTTTTATTGTTTATGTCAATTTATTGTTTAGACTGTGGGTGAATTGTTCACTAAAAGTACGAATGAATGCTCAGAATGTTCTTCGTTTCCTTGAATAATGGCCGTGAACTCCTATATATGAAGGAGTATGCGCCAGTGTCAAGTGATGTCCACTTCATAAGATCATAGTATAAATAGGCAAAAACCTATACGATGGTTGTCGTCAAAGAAAGAATACGAGAATTGAATTTTGAATACAAGAGAGCGAGAGATGAATATTTGGATTCTGATCACAAGATCATGTGATCTGACACCGTTGAACTATTTTCTCTGGGGTTACGTAAAAAGCCAGGTCTATAAGAATGACCCGCGACCAATTCCTGAGCTGAAGGACGAAATTATTCGCGTTATTGGTGAGTTAGAACCGCAATTATGCCAAAATGTCATCGAAAATTTTGAGAAAAGAGTGGACATCTGTGGAGCTGCAAGAGGTGGACATTTGGCGGATATTGTTTTTTGTGTTTAAATTTCATACATTATACTTCAATGACCAATAAAAAGTTTTTTGAAAGCAAAGCAAATTGAGTGTTTTATTCAAGAATTAAAAAAAACCGTTCAATTTGAAAGACCTTTTATAATGTTTTTTGACCGCAAAACTCGTTGACCTCGCGTAACATGTTAACATTGTGTGTGAAGTACTTTTGAGTAAATGCATTACAAAACACAGTTTATCAGAGTTACAGTATGAATTTTTAACATCTTGACCCTGGAATCGACAATAGATGTTCACGGACTTCTATTGTTACCCAACAATAAATTTCGTCCATTACACAATCATCCATTTTTAACTTAATTAATTATTATTCAACATTCAATCTTGAGTCAAACTGCGGTAAATCAGGCAGAAA
This sequence comes from Odontocerum albicorne, assembly GCA_949825065.1. Lineage (NCBI taxonomy): Eukaryota > Metazoa > Arthropoda > Insecta > Trichoptera > Odontoceridae > Odontocerum > Odontocerum albicorne. Next base: position 3,604,996 of record OX463840.1, on the reverse strand, counting down.
TCACTCCATATCAAATATCATAGGGTGACCATAGTTAGTCAAATGCTACGTTTGGTCAGTGTTATTGTATGGAGTGGAATCATGGACCCTCAAAGTTGGTAGTATGAACCGACTGGAAGCATTCGAAATGTGGATGCACCGGAGAATGCTACGGATACCCTGGACGGATATGGTCACCAACACGAGGGTTCTTCAAAGAGCCAAAGTTGATAGAGAGTTGCTGACTAATATTAAAATCTGAAAGGTGTCCTATTTGGGTCATGTACTTAGAGGAGAAAAGTACAAATTACTACACCTGATCATCCAAGGCAAAATAGAGGGTCGAAGAGGTGTTGGCAGGAGGCAAATCTCCTGGCTCCGCAATACACGTGATTAGACTGGTATAAGGAGCGTTGGGGATCTTTTTCGGGTTGCAGGGGACAAAGATGCTTACTCTCAGGTGATAGTCAACGTTGGAGGGACCCGACATGACACTACGAAGAAGAATACCATAGTTCAAGGCAGGCGTCTGTAACACATTTACAAAATGTATTTTTAGCAATTTGTCGAACTTAGTGTGCAAGTTAGTAAGACGCTTAACATTCAGAGATCCGGAGGTTCGATTTCCGATGATAGACAAAAAAGGGTGCCAGTCTGGTGAGAGTTCGCGACAAGTTCGTGTATGAGTGTTGTTACCCTTTCACTTGTAGTAGTGTTGCTTACGATTGATTGATGATTTATGAGTTCCATATCTAATCCAGTGGTTCTAAACCCAAAGGCTCGATTACTGGGACCAAAAAAAAGTTTTTTTTTCATAGATATACACTAGAATCTATACTTATACCCCGTACAGACAACATTAAAGATTTGGGTGTCTTGTTCTATAGTAATCTCCCATTTGGTCCTCACATAGAACATATGTACAAATCAACTTACAAAAACTTTGGGATTTGTTGTGAGAATCTCTAAGTCGTCTGGAAGTCAAACGGTGCGCAAAACGTTGTTTATTTAATTTTTTCGTAGCAAACAAGAAAGCAATGCTTGCATTTGAAGCTCGCTAAGGGCACCAAGCTCACTTATGGTGGAAAAGGTACAGAAAAATATCTACAATATCTCTTTATGAGTGATTTTGGCGTCTATTGATGACTTTATTTTACTCGGTTTCTGATGGGCATGCTTGGATATAACTCCTTGAGCGTAAGAAGAAATATTCGTTCCCTCGAGGAGCTGTGAGCTGTCTATTATTACTAGAAATATTAGTATTAAATGTTCCTAAACAATTATACCAGACCTCGCACGCTGGAACTATTCTCAATCACATGTGCACAGTACCCGGCGGTAAGTAATACACATCGGGTTTAAGAAAGAGACTTTCGGCCATAATCGGCTAACTTCGGCTTTGTAGAGCATCGTCTCTGTCGCACGATGCGCTAAGCTGTTAGGTAGAAAGACTGACAAATCGCGACGGACACGTGTATGAATGACAGAGACGACGCTCTACAAAGCCGAAGTTAGCCGATTATGGCCGACAGTCTCTTTCTTAAGCCCGATGTGTATTACTTACCGCAGGGTACTGTAAGAACAGGTCTCCAAGTCGCTGGAAGGGACTAACTCTTTTTCTGTTTAGGATCAATACATGTTTCATATCACATTATCAAAAATAAAAGAAAAAAATCTTCTCAAACCGGGGACGTTAAAAAGCACTCGTCAAATTATGTAAGTAACTTGAATATATATTTCTTTAAATATTAACATTTTTGTAATTGAAAATTCCAATGTAATTGGGTTAAGCCTATATTGTGAATTAAAAAAAAAGTGTCGACGCTTTTCAAACCCAGGTATGTCCACATTATGACATTTTTGAGATAAATATACAAAAATGTAGCTTATGTAGTCCTGGATAAATGTGCATTTTTTCAAAATAAGATATCTCCTCGTGAAATCAATGCAAAATAGTGATTGAAATAAGAGTTTTTTTCAAACTCGGATATGTCCACGATGTTGCTTTTATCAAAGTCAGACATGTCTATTTAGACCAATCAGAGAGCGCCATCATTCAAGATGGCCGATCAGTCGTATCGTAGTCGTACTGTCAACAACAATCAAACTCGGGTATGTCCATGCGGTGTTGCATCAAAAACACGCATTTACAATGGGCGATTTTCAAAAGTGGGTATGTCCAAATTGAAATATGCTTTATTTTTTCTGCTGACTTGAACTTCTAGGATTTTTTTTTGAAAACACAATGTCATCTATAAAGCAATTCTCAAAAAGACACATCATTTTTATATATAAATAGTTTTCAGTGATCAGGGACAAAATACCGTTTTGCTAAGTTTGAACTTGCGTGGACATACCAGGGTTTGAAAAAATCAATACACCCTTTAAAGCTCCACAAGGGAGCATAGGGAGGCCACCAGGCTTTTCCATTCAGAGCGGTTTTGGGCGGTGTTCGTAATCTCCCTCTATGACATTCCTAACGCTCTGACTTCCTTGTCATAGGAACGGTACACCGTGAGAGAGGGTCTTCCAGGCCGTCGAGAGCTCAATGGACAGAAAAACATCGCTCTCCTCGGCCAAAAAGGGTTTGAAAAGCATCGGCACAAATATATTCTATACATATAGAAACGATGTGCTGCCTATCTACTTAAGGTTTGATTTCCACTTGACCGCGGTCAACCCGTCTGTCTCCTTTGGTTTGCTGGCGGCGATGGGTTGACCGTAGCATGCAAACATGACGACAGGGCTTCCACACATTACAGTATTTTTCGGATTATAAAACACACCTCTTTGCTTATAAAAATCGACTTAAAATTGGGAAGCGTCTTAGTAATTTAAACTACCAAAATGAATACTATACACGCAATTCTTTTTGTACCTATATGTATGTATGTATTTAATTTTAATACCTACGCATTATATTTTTTATTCACTCCTTTTACTTGATTTTTGTTACTTTATTTAATATTTTTTCTATACCTATTGAATACCTCCATATCTATTTTTTCAGTTCATTTAGCGCGTAAAATAAATACAGACGTCCGACACCACCGATAACTCTGCGTAAAATGATACTGGTTGGCTCGCTCTTGTATGAGATGTACCATATATGTTATTTTTCTCATTATGGACATTGTCTGACAATAATACGAAAAGTGATAGTAACGAGACGAGTCAAGGTGAACTGAATGTTGCTGGTATAGAACCCGGTGGTAAGTAATACACATCGGGCTTAAGAAAGAGACTGTCGCTTTGTAGAGCGTCGTATCTGTCACACGATGCGCTAACGTCCGTGCGACAGAGACGACGCTCTACAAAGCGACAGTATCTTTCTTAAGCCCGATGTGTATTACTTAACACCGGGTACTATACATGGTATAGTAATAATAATAAAAAAATAAGACTTTGCTAATATTTTTTTATAATAAAATATTACTTCTTAAAAAATTGTCCCATAAATTTCGAGTGCGTCTTATCGTCCGAAAAAATACGGTATTTTCTGATGGTTTATTCAGTATGTAAGATTAGAGTAGCATAAACAAAACATTAAGGACAATACTTTGCCTCTGGAGTTGAGTAACCCTGCACCAACATTTAGGAAGGTTTTAATTCTGCAAAGCAACTTGTATCTCGTTCTACTAATGAGGCCATGTGTTTTCTATATATCAATATCTATCCATAAAATTCCCACAAAATTCTCAAAAAATCCAATATTTGTTCCATGTATGCATTATTCCACTAAAAACAAATCTGAGTTCTTTACCTCTATAAAATAAGTCTTCGACAATTACGTAAGTCTGCTTGGTGAAGTTTGGTAATATTTTGTGGTATACATACATAACATATAAGTATTGAACTTAAATATACACATAATTATTCAATAATTTTAAAACAATGACCGTAATTAATTATTACTACTGCTTTTTGTGTCTTCATGTTAGTTTAAGATAAAGTTTTGTATTATTTGTCAATAATTTTAAGTACTTGTATAACCTGTCACATGTTCATTTGTATATAAAGACACTGTTGTGTCGTTAATTAAATAAATAATATAAGACTAGACTTTTTGATTGGTCAATGGTGTGTATTTTAACCCTTTTAGTTATTGTAGTCAGCTGTACGATTTCTAATTTATTCTCGTATTTTAGTATATTTTCATTTCTCAAAGCCATTTGTGCTTCTTTTATTTTTGTTTATGTTCCCTTCTCTCATTCGATACTGGATCAAGGCCTCTTTTTCACAAAACACCTGCATTTCACTATCGATAAATCCGTTCACTTTGTAAAAATGTTACACCAATATCGGACAATTTTACGTCTCATATTTTGACTTTTACTTGCTGACTTATTTGGTCAACATTTATTCTTTCTTTGCGTGTTAAGCTCAAAATCCCTAAAAAACTCTTTACCATCATCAACCGTTTTACAACCCAGGATAGGTCTTGGCTGCTTGCAGAATTCTCTGCCACCTATCTCATCAAGCGCTTCTTCTCCAATTGGTGTGCAGCAGATATCTGTCTCCACACTCTCCTAGACCCCATCGGATCGCTGAACAAAGCTTTTCTTTCAAGGTCAATGTCCTGCATGCGGTGTAATTGTCCAAGCCAAGCAGTTTAGCCTTTTTTATACATTTTTTGCTACGCTATTTTCTCTCCCCAATAAATTGATTGATGAGCCGCTTGTCTTTCAACTCGGAGGTTACTCATTGTTTATTTTTTCTTTATTCTACTTCAAAATCAGTTTTATGAGACATTTTTAATTTGTTAATTATTTTTTATTTATACTTTAAAAGAGCATAACAGTATAATGTTGAGGAAGCAGGCCTTCATTCCCATCTATGAAAATATTTGTTAGTGTACGTTTATAGACTAACTATTAAAATAAATAAAACAATGGAAATATAATATACAAAACAGTTAGCACGTGCCACACACGGATGAAAAGTTTGTTTAAAACGTTTCTGAACTGTTATAAAACAATGATGTAAATATCTACTTACTATTTCTATAAACACAGTTTATATAAATTTCCCAAATAAACGACCGAATCAAACACAACAATACCGTCCCCACACATCACCACATACAAAATATTTACTCCCAACTTTTATTTAGGCATCACTACATCGTGCGTGGATAAAACGAAACGAATTTCGTTAGTTGAATTATTACAACGCGCGCCTCATTTTATTAACAAAATTCATTTTATGAAAATAGTAGGACATCTGTTATTATAAATGAGAACTATCTAAATTATTATAGACCAATTATATACCGACATCTGTTTTTAGATTTTACATTTGTTTTCACTTCGGACGAACTTCAGAGCGTTTTGGATCCTTCATCATGTGCTCAATGCTGAGCACCGTGGTCCTCTGCTGCCTTGAACTCGACGTTCCACCTGTCTCCATCCTTTTCGGTATTCGACATCTTGAATGCAGCGCTTAAAAAGCATCCCGTTAACTATTTTATTTAATCCGTCCATCTCATATGATACCTTCCTCTTGTTCGCCTTCGCTCAACTGTCACCGTGATCACCAGTTTCTCCAGCCTTTCATTATTCTTTCTAGCAACATTTTTTGTTCTATAACATATGTTGTCGAAATTCTTCCAGTAATCTAAAATTCTTTGATGATCGAGATGTTGCAGTATCTTGTGGTCCATGGGACACGGAGTATCCGCCTTTGACACCACATCTTGAAGACATCTATAAAGTTTCTATCCTTCTTTCCGGGTACATCTGAATAATAATTATTATATTACGTTTTAAAGGATTGAGGTTAAAAGACTCAAACCAAGGGGTACGAATAGTAAATTACGTATACTGCACTATACTAGAGAAAATGTAGCATGGTCCCTGTGACCGTTCATAAATTTACCCCAACACAACCTTGTAACTACGTTCAGTAATTTTAATTATTTTATAAACTTTAATATAAGCCTCGATTCTAATAAATAGCAAGTTATTTAGGTAAATACATTACATAAAACTAACAATAATGACGAATTAATACATCTTGAAACAAATTAGCAAAAATGTTGCAGTTTGTTAAAATCAAATAATATTTGGTGACGTTTGTCAAAAGTCACTACGTTAGTCTGCATTGGCTAGGGATGGGGCATACAATAATTGGAGTTTAGATTTTTTTAGACCTAAAATTAAATGTTCGTAATTAGTATTAATTCTATTTAAAGATAGATACAAATCATACAATACATTAGAAAGTCAGTATAATGAAAATCAGGAATTAAAACGTCAGTTTAGAGATAAACAATTTTTCGATTTATAAAAAACCGATTCGATTTGTAAAAAAAACGATTTTACCCCATCCCTTTGAGACATGACATTTCAAACGTCACAGGGATTATCCTATATTTTCTCTAGTATACGACTTTTCACAGTATACTTTCAAAGCAACAAGTGCTATTGAAACTTTGTCACAGAAAATATTGTCACACTATAAAATCAAACAGATAGAAAGCGATGGCAGTCAAGTGTCGTTTAGAAAGTACAACAATAAAAATATTGGCCGTAAAAGCGGATATTATACAAAACGATGCGCTTCGCTTGGCTAGACATCGGTTTGTGCGTCGAAATGAAAAATAACAAATTATAAAATGGTGACTCATTACTGCACGTTTCGTAATTATATAAGTATTTGCTAATAAGTTAAAACCACAATCTGTTTCAGCACAAATCTGTAATGATCGTGTCGGTAGGGCCTTTGTTTCTTACAACTTTTATTGTGTTATTCCATCTCAATTAGTGGGTCGGCTTTGTGAGATCATACTTTTTTTAGCGATCTATTGCAATTGTAAATGTACTCCGTCCGTCTAATATGTCCCACCTACTTGCATTCAATTTCCTATTCATTTATAGCCACATATTATACACATCTGAATTTATTGCCCTAAACTCTTTAAATATTTAGAACTACAGTAGTTTTCATATATTCTCATACTGCCTAATTTCCATCAAATCGTCATGGAGTGGTGATGTGTCAGGAGTTTAATTTCGCAAGATGTTTCCAGTTGTAATTGAGTGTCACTGTTTGTCAGGTTGATGAGAACGTGCAACGGGGTTTTGTTTTTGTGTAATCAAAAATCGGAAAGAAGTATCGATTTATTTTTTCATGCTAAATATCCTCAGTGAGATACAGGCAAAAGCCTAGTTTACTGGGGACACGACAAATGAAAGGCGACAAACCCAGGTCCATTAAAATTGTATGTCCAAATTAAATTACCTGTTGTTTTTTCGCAAATTGTGTATATTTCTTGTCATGTGTAATAATAAATAAAATAAATCACCCTCTTTTTTAGGGTGGAATGCCTAATTAACTAATAATAATTTTGCAACTACAAGCAACATTCTGTGCATGTATTTATCTCCCACCATACTAGGGTGTGGGCTGAAAAACATCTGGTGTACCCGTGGCTGGGCTCGCCCTATATTTGTAGGGTGTATCTTGGCCGGGGGATGTTATTAGATGAGCCCAGACCTTTTGATAGCTTCTGTCTTTAATGTATTCTCTGCAATTTATGTGTTCTTGAAGTATATTTAAATGTATTATGTACATACTATGTCGCTATCAATAAACCTATATTTATTTATTTATTTATTATAAATCCATATTTTCTTCGAACGTGTTTAGGGATGAATATGGACTGTAAGTTGATGTGCTAAGTAAGATTAAGAAGATCACTCTGAGATGGTTTGGACACGTGGAACGAATGAATGAAGAAACATTAACAAAACAAATATACAGTGCAAATAATAAACAAAGTACAATTTATACAACGCCCTTTAAAAAGCACACCCTTCTCAAGGGCGCTCTAACTCGGGATCAAATCTCACTATTACCAAACGATTAAAAATAATACAAGTTAAATTGGAGGATACGAAGGTGGTGGCTGCATCCATTAATAATGAACTTCCCCACATCTGAATATGTTAGGAAAATACATTAAATTTGTTAAGAAAACTGCTGAAAACTTACCAAGGGAAGACGAACTACAAAGAAACCTTCAGATATGTGATAGTAACACATTCGGCTTTAGGTGTAATATAGTGTATGTGTGTAGTGTTAATATATAATCATTGGAGAAGCACTGTCCCTGATTGTCACGCTTTTCAAGATTTCATCCACATAAAATGTTTCGTAGAATTGCTCGATCATAAAAATCCACCTTCAGCCTCAATTTTCACGAAGAAAACTATCAAAGCGTGAAGCGAGTCTTGGATAGTCGAGGATCTTTGTTCAATTATGATTTTATGATACAAGGTAACAATCGAGTTCTTCATTATATGTAAGAGCATTATGTGAATTTCGTAATTGTGCAACATACTCGTACATCATATTTACATTTAAAACAAGTGGCGAAATATTACCGGTTGCCTCCACAAAAGCATCCCGTATATTGGCACGAAAAGCCATTTACCAAACAGACCAAGAAAAATGCGGTTTTAATGAGGAAGGTAATCCGACATGAAAAGAATTATGAAATCATCTAACGATAACAAGTCCGTTATAATGACGTCCTTTTATTTGAGTGTTCGGATTTGCTATCAACATAAATATTATCATTTTCGTCGTTTGTACGTCGGTCACCCTGTCTAGTAGTGACCGCAGTCATATTGGAAAAATGAAGATGTACTGAAACATGTTTTGAATACAGATTAAAAAAAAAAAATTAATTGATGTACGAGTATGTTAGTTATTTCATCGAGAATGTTTGAAAAATTTTGAATTTTTTATTCATGTAGAGAATTTTTTTTTCTGAGTGTTTTTTTTTCATTAGAGGTAAAGTTTTTTCCTTCGAGTGACGCATTTGTTTCAGATTAAAGATTCTTTCCTCGAGTGGCAGTTTTTTCAGAATGTGTTTTTCTCACAGTAACAGGTTTTTTTAGATTCACTGTTTTTATCGATAGAAAGTTTTTTAGACTTAAAGTGACAGTTTTTTTTCTTACAGTGACAGTTTTTTTCTTACAGTGACAGTTATTTTCTTTCAGTGACAGTTTTTTCTTACAGTGACTTTTTTTTTCTTACAGTGACAGTTTTTTTCTTACAGTGACAGTTTTTTTCTTATAGTGACCGTTTTTATCTTACAGTAAGTTTTTTTCTTACGGTGACAGTTTTTTGTTACAGTGACAGTTTTTTTCTCACAGTGACAGTTTTTTTCTTACAGTGACAGTTTTTCATTTTTTAAGATTGAAATGTTTTCTTAAGGTGAATATTTTTTTCAGTGATAGGTTTTTTGCTTACTTAATTGTACTATATATAATTCCCTGTCGGGGTAGGCAGAGAGGACAGAACGCTAGACTTTCTTGTCTCGACACACATCCTTTGTCTCTTCTACATGTATACATACCTACACCTTTTCATACAACTCCTACGATTTATATGACTTTTTACGTTTTCTTCTTTCAAAATGTCATTCAATTGTAAATAAAAATAACTATTAACAACATATTTGTTAGAACATCTTTATTATTCCAATATTATTTGACATATGTCTCTTTTTCATATGATTATATATAAAATAACAATATTATTTGACATCTGTCTCTTTTTCATATGATTATAAGATATACAATAACAATATTATTTGACATCCGTCTCATTTTCACATGATTATAAGATATAAAATAACAATATTATTTGACATATGTCTCTTTTTCATATGATTATATATAAAATAACAATATTATTTGACATCTGTCTCTTTTTCATATGATTATAAGATATACAATAACAATATTATTTGACATCCGTCTCATTTTCACATGATTATAAGATATAAAATAACAATATTATTTGACATATGTCTCTTTTTCATATGATTATAAGATATAAAATAACAATATTATTTGACATATGTCTCATTTTCATATGATTATAAGATATAAAATAACAATATTATTTGACATCTGTCTCTTTTTAATATGATTATAACATATAAAATAACAATATTATTTGACATCTGTCTCTTTTTAATACGATTATAACATATAAAATAACAATATTATTTGACATCTGCCTCTTTTTCATATGATTATAAGATATAAAATATCAATATTATTTGACATCTGTCTCTTTTTAATATGATTATAACATATAAAATAATATTATTTGACATCTGCCTCTTTTTCATATGATTATAAGATATAAAATAACAATATTATTTGACATCGGTCTCTTTTTAATATGATTATAACATATAAAATAACAATATTATTTGACATCTGTCTCTTTTTAATACGATTATAACATATAAAATAACAATATTATTTGACATCTGTCTCTTTTTAATACGATTATAACATATAAAATAACAATATTATTTGACATCTGCCTCTTTTTCATATGATTATAAGATATAAAATATCAATATTATTTGACATCTGTCTCTTTTTAATATGATTATAACATATAAAATAATATTATTTGACATCTGCCTCTTTTTCATATGATTATAAGATATAAAATAACAATATTATTTGACATCGGTCTCTTTTTAATATGATTATAAGATATAAAATAACAATGGTAATGAATTAAAAAATACTTTCAAAATACATTCAAGTTTTTGATTTAATTTCGTTATTATTGACGGGTTATTACGACAGTTGAGAATAAACGTTATCCATTAAAGGCAATCAATGCATTATATCTTTACTAGCTGGAAAACCCGTCTAAGGACGTGCGAAATCAAACAATTTTCTTGTTAATTAATACTTGTTAATTGTTATACGTCCATAATAAACAACCTGGAAGAATAATACTTAAATATTTCTTTGATTTCACCATTTTTCTTAATAATATAATGAAATTCTTTCAGTAATTTTCTCTGAAGGGCTCAGGATCAATTAACATTTTTACACTAGCTTTTATTCTAATTTTTTTTCAACAATTTATGGTATGGAAATATACTCCTTATTGCCAGGTTCGTATTTTTTCAACAATTTATGGTATGGAAATAAAAACCTTATTGCCAGGTTCGTATTTTTTACCCATTACGTAGAGTTTACTTCTTTTTTTGAAATGACGGCGAACCTTCACTGCGAGAAAAAAAACCTCTCCACGACAATTTCCGAAATCATCGATTATCGCGCCAAATTATTTCTTCATCCTTCAACATAACACAATCCAGTGAGGAGACACAGACAAGTCCTCTATTAAAAAAATTAAACATCTAATATGAAAACAATATCTTCAAAGCTCCAACGACAACGTCAAACCGTTCCACCGATAGGCACTTCGCAACTGTTCTCTTTGAAGCAAGATATTTTTTGATGGGAGGTAATCCAACTTAATTTTTGTATAACGTTTATCTTTGCGATGTTTTTTTTAATGTTTTGCTGGACACACTATTATTAAAAATCTAGTTAACTTCTTCTTCTTCCCAGTGTCATGTCAGGTCCCCCCAACGTTGAATATCCCCTGAGAGTGGACATATTTGTCCCCGGCAGCCCGAAAAAGATCTCCAACGCCCCTTATGCCAGTCCAATCACGTATATTGCGGAGCCAGGAGATTTGCCTCCTGCCAACACCTCTTCGGCCTTCTATTTTGCCTTGGATGATCAGGTGCAGTAATTTGTACTTTACTCCTCTAAGTACATGACCCAAGTAGGACACCTTTCGGATTTTAATATTAGTCAGCAACTTTCTATCAACTTTGACTCTTTGAAGAACCCTTGTGTTGCTGACCATATCCGTCCAGGGTATCCGTAGCATTCTCCGGTGCATCCACATTTCGAATGCTTCCAATCGGTTTATACTACCAACTAGTTAACTAATTATATTAAATTATAGCACTTTCATCCTGATTTTACCACGAAGTAGCCTGTGCCGTCTGCTGCCGGAATATTCGCTTAACATAACATATGTTATGTACCTTTGTTCAGCTCCAAAATATCTCTGGTCACCACTAATCTTAGTTTTGCAAATTAGATATGTCAGGTTATTATTTTTGCTTTTGTAATATAACTACGAGTATTTATTCAGCAGTCAGTTTCTGTCTTCACGATCTTCCATTCTTGTTTGTTTACTTCCTTGATTGCTCATCTGACCGATTATGTCGTCTCCATCGTTGTCGTTCAGAGTTTTCTTTGTTTCGCAGCTATCTGCTGCTCTTCGAAAAATTTCATCTTTCCGAGAATTTTGTTACTTGGAAAGATTTAATGAGGGACATTAACAATAAAAATATTTGTTTAACATAATTTTCACTGCGTGTACTATATGTACTCTGAATGCGAATGACGACAAATCTATTTTAATTTGTTTCATAACTCTGTTCGGGAAAAATAAATTGTTTTATAATGAAAGTAGCGAAAAGGTACCTACTCTACATATCTCCCAACCGATTTTTTACTTTGACAACATAATGTATTTCAAAATTAGAACATCTGCTCATTCTTGCTTCATTTTAGCAATATTAATTTTTTTTTCTTTTAATAACAATTTATGGCATGGAAATATAATACTTATTGTCAGGTTTATACTTTGCTATAATTAGGAAGAGAGTTGACTTCTTTCTGTTGAATGGATGCGAGCCCTATCGGCGGGAAAAGCAACCTCCCCACGACAGCTTCAAAACTCCTTGTTCATCGCATCAGATAACACCATTCGGGAGAAGACATAGACGGCACCTCTACAAAACCAATCACCGGTCACGATTAAGAAAAAGGATTTTCAAAGTTCCAATGAAACGTCAACCCGTCCCACCGATAGGCACCCCACCACCGCATTCTTACCAAATTATAATGTATATTGCATGAATAATCAACCGCCCAAAATTCAAATACCCTTATAAAAAATATATAAATATTATTTACGTATTTCACTAGCAAGTTATTTTTCTTAAGTATGTTTATATCATACAGATAAATTTAATATTTTAATTTTAATATATTAGGTTAGGTACAGCTTTATTGTTTTGTGGAAAATGTTGAGTAATTTGAGCGATTTCATTTTGTGATAATATAAACCTGATTGTGACGGTTTCGAAAATAACTCATAGCAGGTACATGGCAAGCCTTGTTCTGTTGTATATATTCAAATTATAAAATCAATCCAGACGTTTTTCATAGATTTAATTTATTATAGTGCCGTTTCAAGGCTACCACAAAAAAAAACAAAAATTCGTATTTACGTATAACGTTCTAAAATGTATCATTTTATCACGATTTATTATTCTTGGGGTACCTGGCAGAAAAAAATCGAATTACTTATATAAAATAAACTTGAAATCATTTTTTCGCTAGTGAACACAGCCGATGATGGTCTGCGCCGCGGGCTGGCTGAGGCGGTGGCCTACTGCTGTGACTGGGACGAGAACCGTCAAGAGTTCGGTCGGCTGGGCGCTATCGAGCCGCTCGTGGCTTATATGACCTCCAGGGATGGTGGCGTGCACCGCGCCACCGCGCTGGCTCTCTACCACCTCTCCTTCCATCCCATCAACTGTGTCACCATGCATCAGGTCAGTATATTGTGGTATGCATTACCTCCCGGGATATCGGCATGTAACGCTTTACCGTGTTATCACCTCTCCTTTCACCCCAACAACTGCGTCACCATGCACCAAATCAGCCTTTTGAAGCCTACATGACCATGCAATATGTTACAATACTGACTTTAACATACTACCTATCCTTTCGCCCATCGACTGGGTCACCTTCTTCTTCCTGGCACTGTCCCAACTCATTGCCTAAGTAGGCTGTTAGGTTCGGCTCTTCTCGTTCTCAGGCTGTATATTCTTCGGTTCTGGGTGTCGCTTTCATCTAGGCCGTTTCTCTGCAGGATTTGGAGCATTGAGTCATCCAGGAGTTATTTGGTCTTCCTCTGGACGGCTGTCGAGGAAGATCTACAGACATGGCCTGATTTACCGTATGGTCTGGTGGTCTTCGTCTTATGTGCCCGTACCATCTCAGCTGTCGCTCTTCCCGTTTACTATTTATGTCAGTGACTCCCAGGCTACCACGAATGTGTGCGCTCTTAATTTTATCTTTCAGTGATACTCCTGCCGACCACCTAAGCATTCGCATTTCTGCTGTTTCAAGTTCCCTAGAGTAGGAGCTGTACATAGTCCAGCATTCTGAGCCATACATAATTGCGGGTCTAACGATAGTCTGGTATACCTTTCCTTTCAGTTTTATAGGTATTTTTGGGTCACACAAGACTCCTGTTACCTTTTTGGGCCACCAAGACTCCTGTTACCTATCGACTGGGTCACCTTGAATAAGGAAAATATTTGTGACTTGCATGACCTCCCGCGATAGCGGCAAACACCTCACCACCACGCTGGCTCCGTTCCATCCATCAACTGCGTCGCCATGGATCAAAAAAATGAATTGTAGTCTCCATGACGTCCCGGGATGACGGCATGTAACACATTACCGTGCCGGCAAACTTCTTTCTTTATCCTATCAACTGTATCATTTTGGCCTACATGACCTCCCGGGATGGCATGAGGTAATTTCTTCCGATCAACCAGAAATAAGTTAAAACGTTTAATGTGAAAAACCAAAGGATGACCTTATTTTGGGTTTCATCGGGAATCGAAACTGAAGGCAAACATTTTACTAACTTATCCACGGAGAGCGCTATTTATGTTTTTCAACTCTGCGTTTTTTAACAGTTTCACCATGAACAAAGTCAATTCGCTACGGTTTAACTAAAGGCGCAATTCGACTAAGGCAACACTGAACGACATGAGGCATGCGACATGTTTCCTAGTGTTGCCTGTTCCTAGATGTGCGACTATGTGCCACAAATTTTAAAAATGTCGCATGCGGATTTTGACTCCCCGAGTCGCATGCGCTTTGTCGTCAATACGTGTAGCATGCGTCTTAAACAATTCCATGGATGCAACGTCAGTTTGGTACATTGTGTCTTTAAAAACAATCGAGGTGGCTGCATATTTAGTAATAGTTTTGAATCGTAGAAAAAAAATAAAGCCACGTTGTTGGAGAAAAGCATTATACGTTGGTAGTCAAAAAGTTCAGAATGATGAAAAGCTGAACGCAAATTCTTGATTTTTTTTCACATCGATTACAGTGCAATCGTATTTACTCGCTAACCGCTTCAGTTTATAATTTTTTATCCTGTTGTCTTTATAATCACTAATTTTATTATACCATAACTCCGGTAAATTATGATAATCTTCAATAAACAAGGTAGTTTCATCAATATTCCACTCCATGTCGCACGCTACAAGCCGCACCAATCCGCTGACTTTCGGATAATCGCGACATTGTTCGACACACTGAAACATGTCGAAAGGTGACGCATGCGTCCCGGCAATAACAATCAACATGTAGCATGCTACAAAGATACTTGCTTCTTGTCGCTTCGTGTTCCTTCGATTGAAAGACTGTGTGTAGCATGCGTCAATACCGCATGCTACATGTTGCTTAAATGTTGCCTCAGTGGAATTGCGCCTTAAGAATGCAACTATAGTGAAACGCCGTTTTTACGTGAACTCCGGAATTCACGTTTTCCCGCTATTTGCGTTCAATGTTTACAATCCCGTTTTATTTTAGTATATTTAGTACCCGCTTTTACGTTTTTATTTCAAGCAATTTACGTTTTAAATATTTAAAATGCAAATCAATTTATAAACATATTTAATTAAATGCGCGACGATTTAAAATATTTGAAATGAATATTAGGAAGCAGAAATATGTTGTTTCTATTTATAGACACGTGTGCACCTGCAGCACTCATGGTCAAGGTTACACGAGTCATGGAATACGATGCAATTGGTTGAAAATTTAGCGAATCAGAGGCAGGCAGACTGTATATTTGGTCAATCTGTGCTAGTTTTTTAAACGTGTCGGTCGTGGACATACAATTTCAATTGTCGTGTATTTCGTGCGTCAATTTACATTTCTTTTAATTTTTCGTTGAATCCCTTCAAATAATGTCTCAGCAAAACATTATCGATTCACGTTGGTTCACGTGTTTCGCTCGCGCGTGATTTGGAGATACCCATTACAACTTTGGCTACGATAATAAAAAATCGCAAATCGATTGAAAAAAAAAATCCGATTTGCGTGATTATCTAAATAAAAAATAATTTTCCATTTCTTTTCTAACCCCGAATCTACATTTTCCCTCCAATTACGTTTTTTTTATCAGTCCCTTCAAAAACGTAAAAACAGGGTTTCACTGTACCACTATCTCCATTTTGACTTATATTCCTTTAACAAAGTCATCTTAGGCCATGTGAAGCAATTATGGTACAGAAAACCTCTTTGAACACTCAGCGATGATATCTGTTTCCTTACATATCTTGAACGGAGTAGATGTCCACCCGAAGAATAAATTGTTGTTCACATAACTTCCTAGAACTGCGCATAAAATACTCGTAGTATTGACATTTCAAGGCAACCGTCGGAACATGATTAAATAGTTTTAGTTTTAGTAAATATCCTGAATATTAAGGCCATCAACATTATAAAATAATATAAATATAATTAAATTATATTTACGATTACATTATTTAAATTTTTTTTATTAAATATAAATAAAATAATATATTATAAAATTATATAAATATTTTTATTATTGTAAAATTTTGCGTGATCGTGTAAGGAACACCACAATCCGAGAGGTCTGTGAGGTCCAAGATGTGGTCAGATGGGGACAACAGCGTCGACAATACTGGTACCAACATGTACAGAAAATGAACTCCACAAGAATTCCATACATAGCTCTGCATAGGGTGTCGGATAGACAGTGTCCACCAAGGAGACCCCCAAAACGATGGAGAGATAGCTGGAGCTCAGCATCACAGGAGGACAATCCTGCAGTAACAGACTCTTGAGAGTCTACAGAAAGTTTAAGAAGAAGAAGTAAAATTTTATTATTTAATAATTATTATTTTTTTATTATAAATTTATTATTATTATTTTATTTTTATTATTATAATTTTTAATATTATAAATTAATAATTATATTATAAATTATTTTATAAATATAATATATTATTTTTATATTATTAATAATATTTATTAAGTGATTTAATTATAATTATTAATTTATTATAATTAAGATAAAAGTGAAGCGTTTCACTTTTCGTGACGTTCAGGCCAATTTGCCCTACCGCGCCTATAGAAGTTTCACTTCAATATTTTCTAGTATTCATTTCCCTTTATTTTCTCGAAATACGCGAATAATTATTCCATTAGTACATACATCTCAACACGCCGTGTTCCTTGCGGGGTAAGCAGATAAGACAAATCTCCAAACTTTTCTATCCTAGCACACACACATTTCGCCTCTTTCACATTCATACATCCCGTCATGCACCATATTTTACTATTCACATTTCTCACTTCCACCTCTTTTTAAAATTTGGTACATTTCATGTTTTCCTCGGTCCTACATCTACACGCATACTTTGCACTTCTGATTTGTAAACTCGCTAAGTTATTCATTAATTCTGTCAAAGGCTATACCATTTGCCAAAAGCTAGATCATTTGCCAAAGACCATACCATTCGCCAAAGGCTATACCATTTGCCAAAGGCTATACCTACCTATATACAAATGTATATCTTAAGAACTAATCTAATTTACTCGTATATATAATAACTATAAACTAATTTAATTTAAATTTCCTGCGTGTCATTTTATTTTCAAGAATCTTAATATACAATTTCTTAGAAGTAGTTAACACCTACATATTATTTATAGCTAGATAACAATTTTTACAACTATTTATTTAGCAAGAACATGCCCACTCGTTCAGGCTACTTGCATCCCATCACATACCCCCAGACCTTGGTCCTCCCTGCTAATACTGTCGGTAGGTGTTAGTCAGGCAACAGATGATGCTTCGTAAGTCTGTGATTACGAGCATAACGGAAAAGTAGATCGGGATTTGACCATTTTAAATAAAGCAGTCTGTAACGTTTCACTGAGACACAAACTGAGTTATAATTAATTGTATTATTTGTTGGAAGAAATTATTTTATACTAATAAATCCACCGATAGTTATGTTACTTGTGTAATAGTGTCAGATAAACTAAATATTATATTAATTTACTATACATATATATACATACATACCATCACGCTGTTTCCCTGCTGGGTAGGCATAGAGAACAGAGCGCTTGACATTCCTATATCGACACACATATTTCGCCTCTTCCACATTCAAA
Source organism: Odontocerum albicorne (assembly GCA_949825065.1). Taxonomy (NCBI): domain Eukaryota; kingdom Metazoa; phylum Arthropoda; class Insecta; order Trichoptera; family Odontoceridae; genus Odontocerum; species Odontocerum albicorne. The sequence goes on along the minus strand of OX463840.1, from coordinate 3,586,853 downwards.
AACCTTCTCATATAACTCCTATAATTTTTCCTTTAAAATATCATTTACTTGATTCAACAATACTTTCCTTGGCCTTCCTCTGCCACGCCTTCCACTGGCATTTACATTGTACATTTGTTTTGTTAGTTTTTCTTCATTTAATCGTTCCATGTGCCCAAATCATATCTTAAACCTTATCTTGGCAAAGTTCAATTTATCCAAAATATTAACGTTTTTCTTTGGTGATTCCTTGTTATATGTTATGAAGGAAAATTGAGGGAAAAAATCACAACTTTTCCTTATAGGTTTTTTTTTATGTGTAACACTCCCGTTACATTGCCAAATATAAATTTTTATAAAACACAAAAAGGGCTATAAAATGATTATATAATCTAAAAAATTTACAACATTTACATAGCTGAATTATCAACAAATAAAATGGTTTGAATAATTTTTCTCTACATGTAGTGATTAATAAGATATTTAGATTATTTACCCCAATTCTAAAAACGCACCCACGCTATCCAGACATGTTGACCCTATGTCGTTTGAAAGGTTGTAGCGTTGTCAATATTTATCACCAGATGACACCACTGCACACAATAGTGCATGTATAGTATTTGAATGTGTTGCCATATTTGAAATTACGTTACAGTTTCTGTTTTTTTTTAAATTCCTAAATTAGTATAACACCTGTGTTACAATATCATGATAATGCGTAATTATTCATCTTACTCAACATATGAGCCTTATGTTAAGTTCACATTCATACCTAATAATTTCATTCCGTTTTCTATCATATGTACATTGTCTTTATGGTTGGAAGTACCAAATTGTCTTTATGGTTGGAAGAAATGATTTTATGCTAATGAACTCGCATATTGGTACTTGCGCAATAGTGTCATATAAATTTAATATATTCATATGTTATAATTTGCGGTCCGTATGGTGTTATGGTCGATTATTTTACCTGTTTTTCGTCTTGATTTTGTATGTCAAGGTGAAGAAACGGATATTCTGCTGGCGGACGCAGCTTGTACAATCAAAATTAATGGTGAACTTGGAGCATACAAACTCGATTTAAATACGAGTATTTAACAAAGTGGTCAAATATATTGTTAATAGTTAAGGCATTAATGTTGTGGAGGTTTAAATACATTGTAATTTGTTTTATCAAACACTGTTTATTCCACTTTTTGTAACGGTATAACTCTACCGGTTTCAAAGCTTTCACATCATCTTCAGGGGAGCACAAGCAAGACTGAATTCTGTTCGAACTGGTACCGATATACACGTTTCTAGTGGTTGGGGACATTCGGGCTGGGGACGATCTCGGCCAGCGTCCTCAGGCCTCAGATCGTCCTATGCCTTCCTCAGAGCTCAGTCCCCAGCCCGAATGTACCCAACCGTTAGAAACGCGTATATCGGTACCAGTTCGAACAGAATTCCAGACAAAATAATTCGAGTGTGATTGGCTGCAAGACAATTATTCATGGCATTAAGGCCGAGGTCACACAGGTAGAAGCCTCGCTTGGTGCTTAGAGCTACGTTGCGAATTAGGCGATAGAGCCTAGCGAACCAACGCATCGCATACTATCGCAATGGCCACACTGCACGCTTCGCGCCATGACGATTAGTCACCGAGTGAATCTCCTAGCGAACAGATGTGTTGGTTAATTTTATTGTGTCACCGTGATTTTACAAGGTGACGGAAGTTTTAATAATAGCTGTGCATAAAAGGGAGCCTTTGTAGAACCTATCGAGCAAATTATACAAAAATGTACCTGTAATAAAATCTGAGGCCTGAGGACGCTGGCCGAGATCGTCCCATGCCTTCCTCAGCGCTCAGTCCCCAACCCGAATGTCCCCAACCGTTAGAAACGTGTATATAGGTACCAGTTCGAACATAATTCAGTCTTGTTTGTGCTCCCCTGAAGATGAGGTGAAAGCCTTGAAACCGGTAGGGTTATACCGTTACAAAAAGTGGAATAAACAGTGTTTGATAAAACAAATTACAAAGTGGTCAAACATTCCTGTTAAAATAAACAAAAAGAAAAGTACGATGGCCACAATATTTAATTTATGACATATCTGTACTTTCAAGACCACAAAATTAGCTTTTTAAACATTTATATTTTTACGATCACAAAATGGCATTTTTGACTATTTGTGCTTAAAAAACTAAATACATTTTTAATACGTATGTGCTTTGAAGACCACAAATTGGTATGTTAACACATTTGCGTTTTTATGATCACACTGAAGAAAAATGTAAAGTACTTTAAAGATCACTAAGTTGGATTTTTTAAACATTTGTACGCTCAAGACCACAAAATTACACTATTTTTTTGCTTTAAAGTTTATAAAGTAGACTTTTTACACTAAGGTATCAAAACCCATAATTGGATATTCCTTACATATTTGTGCTTTTAAGTCAACATAGAAAACATTTTGCAGCTTAGTAGTTAAACGCAAGTATGTTATAAGCACAGGCTCCCGAAGCATTATCTGTTGCCTGACTAGTCCACCTGCAGTATTAGCTGGGAGGACCAAGGTCTGAGTGAATGTGATGGAATACAAGTAGCCTGAACGAGTGGACTTGTTCTTGCTAAATAATTAGTTGTAAGATTTGTTATCTAGTTATAAGTACAATAGTATGTAGGTGTTAACTAATTCTAAGAAATCATTAAGATTATAAAAATAAAACGACAAGTAGAAAATTTTAATTAAGTTAGTTCATAATTATAATATATAAATAAGATTAGTAATATATAATATATAATCCGGAAACTCTTACTTAGCAACAGTGGTGTGAATAAACTTTTATGTGCTGACTGTGATAATTTCTATATAGGAAAACAGGAAGATCCTTTGAAAAGAGATTTCGTGAACACAAATCCGCCTTAACAAATCCTCTAATTTATTCTGAAATGTCACCGTGAAAACCATACTTTTTCTATCGATGATGGCAAATTCTTACATATCAGTAGTAACGGAAATAAATTGGATAGATTAGAGGTCCCAGAAATGTATAAGTCAGAACATCGATTCGAACATCTGGTGAACAGTTACATCCCAAAAATCTCTCCGCTCTTAGCCGAAATCGTTCCATGCCTCCCTCACCCCTCAGCCTCCAACCATTGAAGCGTGTATATCGGTACCAGTTCGAACAGCATTTAGTCTTGTTTGTGCTCCCATGAAGATCAGGTGAAAGCCTTGAAACCGGTAGGGTTATACCGTTACAAAAAAGTGGAATAAACAGTGTTTCATAAAAATAAATAACAATATATAATTATAATATATAAATAAGATTAGTTAAGACATAAATTTGAATATAGGTATACCTTTGGCAAATATTTGTACCATATATTACTTTGTTAAATTTAAAAAAACTAGCGAGTTTTCAGGTAGCAAAAATCAAACGTAAAATTTAACAAACAAAACGTGAAAAATATTAAATATTTTAACATTATACATCACTTACGGACGATACTGGGAAGAAACTTACTATGCAAATAAAGTAAAACGAACAAATAACTATTTTAGTAACAGTGTCAAGGATTATTTAAATTAATTGTTCCTCATCAGCATTTATTATTGTATAGTTATATTCCGCACGTAACTTTGCTGTTTGTATGTGAAGTTTAACATTACTTTCGTTGTATATAGTAAAACCTAGCGGGTGTATTACCATGTGCTAAATTCTTCCAACCAACAAAAAATATGTTAAAGATGTCTAAAAAGAAAACAGAACAGAGACTCTTTTAAAAAAAATCGTAAATTAACAGGAATCGAAACCACAAACGCCGAATTGGTAGACACACTTACGAATTAGGTTTAAAGAGGTCGTCACGCAATCATAATATAAATAGGCCAAAGCCCGTACGACGGTTGTCGCCAAAGAAAGAGTACACGAATTGAATTTTGAATACAAGAGAGCGAGAGAGGAATACTTGGATTCTCTCCGAAAGTAATTCGAAATTTGAATCTCGGTGGGTCCGTGATAACTGAACGAATTTTAAATACCTAGCTAACAATTTTTGAACCGGTGTAAAAGGGGACGATGTATAAATGATATATACAAACAAATTTTACATTTATGAATATATATTTTCATAAATGTAGAATTTGTTTTACTTCCGTGAATATTTCACGGGTTGCAACTAGTATTTAATAAATGGTGAATAGTTCATTTAAGATGAACTGATCATGTAAAACAAAATAATTTGAGTGTGATTGGCTGCAAGACAATTAATTATTCAAGGCATTAAGGCCGAGGCCACACAGGTAGAAGCCTCGCTTGGTGCTTAGAGCTACGTTGCGAGTTAGGCGATAGAGCCTAGCGAACCAACGCACCGCATACTATCGCAATGGACACACTGCACGCTTCGCGTCATGACGATTAGTCACCGAGTGAATCTCCTAGCGAACAGATGTGTTGGTTAATTTTATTGTGTCACCGTGATTTTACAAGATGACGGAAGTTTTAATAACAGCTGTGCATAAAAGGGAGCCTTTGTAGAACCTATCAAGCAAATTATACAAAAATGTACCTGAAATAAAATCACTTTGGAATGAAAGTTGCACAGGAAGTAAATAAAGATGTAATGAAATTTGTTAGTTTTGAAAGTGGCATCGTTTGTTGACTCAACCGCTCCCAAACGTCAAATGAATTTGTGCGTAGCACTTTGGTGTGACCAAGCATGAAGTCATCTAGTATATGAGTCACGTAAAACCTAACTTAACACCTAACGAAGCACTTTGGTGTGGCCTCGGCCTAAGTTAGATGGAAGAGTTAAGAAGAATACATGGTGTGACAATGTATGACAAAATACGGAATTAAATTATTAGTGATCAATATGAACTAAAGACTGATGAGTAAGATGATAGTCTGGGCACGTGGAACGAATGAACGTAAAAATATTGAAAAAACAAATATATAGTATATAAATATGACTGGAAGACGTGGTAGAGGAAGGCATAAAAAAGTATGGTTGTATTAAGTTTATGATATTTTGAAAAAAAAAGGAAATGTAGAGAAATTATAGGAGTTGTATGAGAAGGTGTATGAATGTAGAACATATGAAAGATGCTGCTCCTGACTTACACCGACAGAAACGTTGTGATGGATGTATGTGTGAAAAGTTCTGAAAGTGAAACTCATCTGGGATCCAACCTGATACCGTCTCCTGGAAATCAAACATTTTATTACCAGTTTACAAGACTGCCGTAAAGCTGAAATATTTCTTTTACATTCTGAATCTGCTACAACGAACTATTATATAAAAAAAAACACATAATAAAGTCGTCAATCGCATCGTAGCGATCGAGGTAGTTCAGCGTCTATAGAAGGAAGGTCGTCAGCCATCAGCAGGCAGTTGGCAGTCGACGGTCGTCTGCTATGCAGGACACTTGCGCAATCTGAAAGTTGTTTCTGAGTCCATAACCTAGCTCCTAGCCTTCAGGTACGCGTATTATATAACTGCCCTCTCTTGTTGTCGCTTCATGAAAAATGCAATCCGCTTTAGATGTGGTCCTAGGTCAGATCAGAATTTTAAATATATATGTTATATACATACAACGTCAGACAATCTCCATGAATAAGTTGGTAAGACGCTTGTCTTTCAACCCGAGGGCTGCGAAATCGATTCCAGTTTGCAACCCAGATTTTTCAAAAATGATGTTAGTCTGGTTTTCACCTGAGGCCTAGTCTCAACACATCAGCTTTATGTTTAAATGTATCCATAATTATTTTGTGTTCGAGATATGGGTGACGTGTGCAGCTTTAAGAAATACTTGAAGATAACCCTTTTTGGAAGGTCGTATGAAATTTTATTATATTATATGAACACCTACCTCCTCGTAAAGTCGAACGTGCTACATCAAATATTGGAACATCTATAAAGTTTTCTTCCCTTGAAAATATTCCGCGGTTTTCTTACCAAATATGTTTTTTCTGAATATATGCAGATGCGGGAAAATATTTGACCTAATGGCTGCACTCATTACCTTTCTATCCTTATACGCAACTTATATATATATTTTAAATTAGACATGTATAGGGGCACCAAAATCTTTCTTAAGTTATTAAGGCCTCTAAAGGTCTTAATCTGACACTATTGTTCACCAAAGGGTTTTGGTTTCGATTCCCGATGGCATTAAAAAAAAGATCCCATTTCGTCTGGTAAAAAAACTCGTGAGCACTAGTAATGTGTGAGTGTTATCGCCTGTCTACGTACAGTAGTATTTCCAACAAGTATGTTATTTCATTTTTATTATTATTATTTATTATTACACATGACAAGAAATATACACAATTTGCGAAAAAACCACAGGTAATTTGATTTGGACATACAATTTTAATGTACCTGGGTTTATGTGTGAGTTACTTGCGTACTCCAGTGGTTCTTAAGTTGAAGGCTCGACTACTGGGGTCGACGACTACATCGTGAATTAAGAGAGTTGTCGGTGACGTATTAACAAACTGAGCTGTCAAGAGCATCACCACTCGCACACGGAATGACCTTGTTGAATGAATTTCGATATCGATATATTCCATAGCTCGGTGAATAAATTGAGGATTGAACTCCTTAATAAACTTTGTAGATATAACTGAACCATTTCTTATTCAAGCATTAGTATTGTTCCTGTTTTCTGTACACTATTTATTTTTTTATTTTTATTCAATGTAATTGCGTTATACCTGTATCAAATGTAGAAACATGAAAAAGAAAAAAATACTTTAAGGATTTATTGGCATGTTACAATCTTTTGAAAGGTATTTAACAAGTCTTGATTACAAACCAGACTGGAACTTTTTTTTTTAAATCTGGGTAACAACGTAAATCGAACCTACACCCCCGGGTTAGAAGATAGGTGATTATCAACTACGCCATGAAGATCGTCACTTATTGTTGTATTGTCTGCCGGCCACGCTCTTCAATATGCTCGCATCATCAATTCGGATGTGTCGAGGGATACCTCACGAATTAATTGATGAAAATTTCTTTAAAACCATGATTCGTTATAAGATTTGATCGACTGAGCATTTGAGTATTGTCACAGTTTACGACTTCTAATCATGACCGTTTGTATTCTGAACCAAGGCATAATGGCATTGTCGAATAAATATTAGAACAAGGAGTCTGGTAATTAGTAATAATACGCCATTGTTACTATGATTCCAATTATTTTGTGAAAATAATGTATAACCATTACAAAAAATTACCCTCGTTTCATCGACAAACTAGTACTTGAATTATATACATACGAGTACATACCATCATGCAATTTGCCTCTGGATTTAGGCAGACAAAAGAGCGCCAGACTTTCATATCGACACACATTTTTCGTCTATTCCAAGAGTTCTCAAACTTTTTTCGGCCGCAGAACCCTTTACCAAAAACTTTTAAAACCGTCGACCCCCTAGTTATTTACTTTGCTTAATCAAAATAATAAGTTTGTACAGTACTCGATATTAAATATTTCACTAGATATCAAACTTTTCATTTTAAGCACTTGTAATTAAGGATTGAAAAATATAAAAGGACTACGGATTATGCATTGCATTATCTTGTGCAACATTTAATATTGAAATCTGCGCTGACGAAAATTAAAGCAAAAAAATACGAGCAGTTTTTTTAAATTTTTGATATTTATGAAATAAATATGTACGATGGTCATCCAGAAAGTAAGGTTACAACATTTATATAGGATCGAAAAATGCTTGTATTTAATTGAAATTTACAGGATACTTCACAAATATATTAAACTATTTTTCAACGTAATCACCGTCGAGATCGAGACATTTCTGTAGTCGGGGCACCAGCTTTTGTATGCCAGTGTCATAGACCTCCGCCGCCAGCTCTTTCAGACTCTTCTTCACAGCTTTCTCGACCTCCTGATCGTTGTAAAATTGTTGGGGTGTAGTGACACACCCACGTCTCATCTCCCGTCATGATAGAGTCCAGAAAAATTTCTCCCTCCTGTGCAAAACGATCCAAAAATTCACGCGCGGCGGTCACGCGATTTTGACGGTACTCCGGTGTGAGCTTTCTGGGTACCCATCTCGCACACAACTTCTTGTAACCAAGTTTTTCCGACACAATATTACCAAGGAGACTTCGAAAAATGTCACGAAATTCTTCGTGAACGTCGTCAAGCGTCACACGGCGGTCATTTCGCACTTGTTCTTCAATTTTTTGCACAAGTTCGTCAGAAATCACTGCCTTGCCTCGCGTGAGTATCAGTACGGCCTTCTTTGAACAACCTAACCCACTTCGTGACATTTTGTCGACTCATCACATCACTGACATAAACTTCCACGAGCTTCCGATGGATATTCGCGGCGGTATTGTTCTGCAAAGTCAAAAAACGGTTGACCGCGCGGGTCTCGCACATACGAGAGGTGGCGGGAGCCCGCGACGACCTCTCCATCGGAAAAATTTACTGTGACTGAACAAAATAGTTGACAAACACGCGGGACCAACCAAACTGACCGTTAGGATTCCCCCTACACGCCAGGTGTGCCAACTTTGAAACAAAAAATTTCCTCCGGCCTCAGGAGCCCTTGTAACGTTAGTTTCTGGATGACTCTCGTATATAAATTCAAAATAAGAACAAATATTGACAAATATTCTTAATTAGGTACGTATTGGAATCATAGATATTTTGAAGTAACAAACAAATAGCAGTAGTAAGGGGGTCTATTTTTGCTGTCGTCGACCCCAAATTTTTTTATTGAAACTCCCGACCCCTACAAAAATCAAATCGACCACTTTGAGAACTCTTGGATCTATTCTATATCCACATACGTTTTCATACAACTCCCACGATTTCTCTAATTTTCTAGATCTCCTTTCAAAATAATATTTTCTTGATCCAACCATACTTCCTCTACCACATATTCCACTCCAATTTACACATTAAATTTATTTTGTTAGTCTTCCTTCATTAATTCAGTCTACATGTCCAAACCATCTCAGAATCCTCTACTTCATCTTACTAAACACATCAACCAACGTTTGCCAAACCAATGGGAATGTCTGGCACTCTCTCATCTCTGCCTACTCTGACAGTGAGACCCATGATGGTATGTGTGTATGTCTATTAAAAAAAATAATCTCAAGTATCTCATGTGATGTTTACAATAGTTCCATGAATGATATTGAACAAGTAAAATATTGGAATGAGTTTATTTGGATTATTTTAATGAGTTTATTTGCTTGTTTATTATTTTAATGAGTTTATTTTCTCAGAGTAGATCTGTCGAGTCGCTCTGTGAGATGCTGTTTAGCTACGTTGATATTAACGACATATATTATTCATGGGAACGCTGATACAAACCTGATTGCTTTGCTACTTGCTACAGCGCATCAAGGTTAAAAGTATGTACCAATAATTACCCTGAAATTACGTTTTCTGTGAATTCTCCGCATTAACGTCGTAAGAGTTTAAGAGCTGCCTTATTCAATATCGTATGTTGGCTTTATTTATGTTATGACGCTTACTTATACATGTAAAATCCAACTACGAGTGCATACAACGTTTAAAGAGAATTAACAAGAGAAAAAAAAAATAAATAAGAAGTATTTGTTAAGCTGAAACAACTAACTAAAGCACTGAGAAAGCTCAAAATGCTTTCTTTAACCTTTCCCTTAATGTGCTAAAATAATCCTTGCGTTCCGGTGCTGTGTATTCAATACACATGTAAAAATGAGCGATTTTAAATCGAAAAAATAAGAATATTCATAGCCAATCGCTTAAATTAATTAAATATGAAGTCAAAAGTGATAATAATTGAAATTTAATTGCTGAAAACATGAAAAAAAAACATCGCCCGACGTTCACAAAACGGGCGAAGAGACCGCCTCGAACAAAAACCGGCTGGCTACTAAACAAAAGAAGCGACCGAACTGAGATTCTATTTTTGCGTTCCCATATACCGAAGTAGAGTGAGAGTGAGACATGAATAGCGTCGCTTCCTCACACAAACTGATTTTTGTAATGAATATACCTACACACTGGAACGCGTTTGATTGTTTTGGTGAATTTATTTCCGATTTTCACAAACTATCTCTGATGTGGCCGATAAGTGCTAATTATTGTAATTTATTTTTATCAAACACTGTTTATTCCACTTTTTTGTGACGGTATAACCCTACCGGTTTCAAGGCTTTCACTTCATCTTCAGGGGAGCGCAAACAAAACCCTGAAGATGAGGTGAAAGCCTTGAAACCGGTAGGGTTATACCGTCACAAAAAAGTGGAATAAACAGTGTTTGATAAAAATAAATTACAATGTCTTTAAACCTCCACAACGTTAATGCCTTAACTATAAACAAGTGCTAATTATTATTAATATTATTTTTTAATTCAATGTGTAAATGTATTACGGAGGAATACCTAAAATCTGAACCCAGTATTTATTATATTTATAGAGATATTAAAGGTGTTTAGAAGCAATGTATACTAGTTACACAACATAGGGAAGGAAGGGTTAAAAACATTTTCTGAAATGTGGAAGATGACCATATCCGAAGCCCTATTCAAAAGGGAACAGCCCACGAAACAAACGAAGAGCGCTTGGTAGATTAGTTCTATTTAATGCCAGTGTAAATAAATCAATATATATTTATATTTCGATTTTAAAATATTTTACTTCAGAATGTTATTTAAATACTTTTTTTAGTAAGAATATATTATATTAAACATATTTAATTCGTTGAATTGAAGTGATTAGGGAAGAATGTGAATTTATTGGCTGGTGTGTTGAGTAAGATCTGCACACTGAGATGGTTTGGGTATGTTGAACGAATGAATGAAGAAAACCTTATAAAACAAATATTTAGAGCAAATATGAGTGGCAGCCGTGGTAGAGGAAGACCAAGGAAAGCATAGTTGGACCAAATTAATGATATTTTAAAAGAAGGAAACGTAGACAGGCAGACATCGTAAGAATTGTATGAGGTGTTTGGATGTAGAACAGGTGAAGGATGTGTATCGAGATAGAAAAGTCTGGCGCTGTGTCACCTCTGCCTACCCCGGCACGGAAATGACGTGATGGTATTTATTTATTTATAATTACACATGACAAGAAATATACACAATATGCGAAAAACAACAGGTAATTTGATTTGGACATACAATTTAAATGGATCTGGGTTTGTTGCCTTTCATTTGTCGTATCCCCAGTAAACTAGGCTTTTGCCTGTATCTCACTGAGGATATTCAGCATGAAAAAATAAATCGATACTTCTTTCCGATTTTTGATTACACAAAAACAAAACCCCCTTGCACGCTCTCATCAACCTGACAAACAGAGACACTCAACTACAACTGGAAACATCTTGCGAAATTCAACTCCTCACACATCATCACTCCAGAAAGGCCAAAAATATTCATCCCACAATATACCGCACACAATCATAAGAATAAAATTTTTAATTAAAACAAAAAAAATACACAGAAACACAAATACAAAAACAACCAAAATTAAAACAACAAGAAGAAACCCACACTCACGCTCACAAAAATCCTTTCCACTTGTCATTCATCCTGAAAGCCCAAGTACTCAAAATCCTGTCGCAATAACAACCACGCTCCGATCGACTGTCTAAATGGTTTTCCTACCTTTACCTTTATTGAAGTCGGCACGCCATTATATATAATGGGAGCCAAATAAGCATATTGCCTTTGGGCAAAAGAGGTTTTAACTCTAGGGATGGTGAACATTTCATTAGTTGTCATGTGTATGTACCATATGTATATATTAAATAATCAAATACTGTACAATCTTCATTAAATTAGTGATACAGAATGTTCGAAAATTATTATTTTTTATGGCCTACAGTGCAAAAATAAAATATTAGGTGTTAACATAAGTTATGTCCGTTTTTTATCGAATTTAAAAATGAGCACCAAAAGTAAAACAAAATGGTAAAGGTTAAACGTCATTCGAAAGAAAAAATTCTGCTCTACAAAAAATTGTGTTCGGTTATACGTTACATATATTATTTTATTTGATTACAAGCCTTCAAAATGGAATGTCAAGTAGACGAAAGTGAGCATTTTCGACACCTCCTTCTGTTCGCGTTCAATCGAGGTAATAAAGCTGCCAAAGCTGCTCGCGATATTTGCGAAGAGTACGGTGAAGATGCTATGAATGAAAGGACAGCTCGTCGATGGTTTTCCCTTCAATAATGACGTCGAATTGCGGACATGGCTGGACGAATTCCTCGAGTCAACACCGGATGGTTTTTATCGCACAGGCATTGAAAAACTTGTATAACGTTGGCAAGAAGTTGTAAATAATGAAGGAGAATACATTATTGATAAATTTGTTGTAAAATAATTAAGGAGAATACATTATTGACTAATTTGTTGTAATTTTTTTTGGTGTGCCCTCTTGTTCTCTTCATTTGGAAAAAAACGGACACAACTTATGTTAACACCCAATATAATATATTTGAAAAGCGTATGAAAAAAATAGCAAAATGATAGTGCCATTTTTTTTATAAAAAAGATTAAAATGCATCAGGCACGTTTAAGAGAGAAGACATTAAATGAACATAATACCTGAACACATAAGGTCATCCTTGTGACGCATTGCACCAGGCCAAAATATGCAATGCAATGATGAGTCTTAAAATATTCAAATTAATAATCATTAGAGATTCTTAATGTTATGTTATCACCTCTAGATAAGGATAAACGAACGTACAAAGGTGACAAGTGTGTTCGAGGAAATATAACAAAATAGAGCTGAAGTTTAAAAAAAGATGATAAGGATCAGCATTGATACGCAAATAACTCGTATCAAGAAAAACCAAGAGGTCAAACATGTATCAGATAAGAGCAGTTGAGATGGTCAAAGAAGATGTAACATATATGACTAGTTTATAACATTTGAAGAATTAGGTCTCGGCCACACAGGTAGGAGCCTCGCTTGATGCTTAAAGCTATATTGCGAGTTAGGCGACATATCCTAGCGAACCAACGTACCGCATACTATCGCAGTGGCCACACTGCACACTTCGCGCCAGGTTGCATGACGATTAGTCATCGAGTGAATCTCCTAGCGAACAGACGTGTTGGTTAATTTACAAAAGGGCGGCAGTAATGACAGCTGTGTATAAAAGGGAGCCTTTGTGGAACCCATTGAGCAAATTATACAAAAATGTACCTGTAATAAAATCACTTTGGAATGAAGTTACACAGAAAGTAAATAAAGATGGTAAGTTGTAATGAAATTGGTTAGTTTTGAGAGTGACATCGTGTGTTGACTCAAGCGCTCTCAACTGTCAAATGAATTTGTGCGTAGCACTTTGGTGTGGCCAGGCATGAAGTCACCTAGTATATGAGTCACGTAAAACCTAACGTAGCACTTTGGTGTGGCCTCGGCCTTACAAATGACTATTAAATATAAAAGGCCGTGTATATACAGGGTGTCCCGTAAGTAGTGAATCATACGCTACATGACGATTAGTCACCTGGTGAGTCTCCTAGCGAATAGACGTGTTGGTTAATTTTATTGTGTCACCAAGTGATTTTACAAGATGGCGGAAGTTTTAACAGCAGCTGTGTATAAAAAGGAGCCTTTGTGGAACCCATCGAGCAAATTATAGAAAAATGTGCCTGTAATAAAATCACTTTGGAATGAATTTGCACAGAAAGTAAATAAAGATGGTAAGTTATAATGAAATTGGTTAGTTTTGAGAGTGACATCGTGTGTTGACTCAACCGCTCCCAACTGTCAAATGAATTTGTGCGTAGTACTTTGGTGTTGCCAGGCATGAAGTCACCTAGTATATGAGTCACGTAAACCCTAACATAGCACATAACGAAGCACTTTAGTGTGGCCTCGGCCTTACAAATAACTATTAAATATAAAAGGCCGTGTATATACAGGGTGTCCCGTAAGTAGTGAATCATACTTAGGGCAATGATAGATTGGGTCAAGACCTACCAGAATATCAAAACTTGACCTTTGTAAAAACCTTACCGTTTTTAAGATATTCGGAATTTTGTAAAATTTCGTAAAATCCCTACCTTGCATCAGATTTTTTGCTGCGTTGTGTACAAATTACCATTTTTGTAATTTTTTTTTAATGTGAAATACCTTTGAATAGTAGCCTTATCTATCACATACAAAATGATTTACAAAATTATTAAAGGGGTGTTCAAAAAAATTACTTGGAAAAATAAAAAAAATCTTAATTATAATTTTTACGCTAAACTTTGGCCATCTGTGGTAAAAAAAAATGTACTGGGCATTTACAGAATACTACTTCAAAAAGTTGCTCATTTAATGGAGATTTCAGAATGGTGCAACACTATTAGATCTTTTTAACGGAAAACGAAATAATACTATGTTTTAATTGAAAAGGGGCTGATTCTGACCAAAGTTCGAGTTAAAGGTATTAATGAAAAAATATACTATTCGAATACGAAATTTTACAAAATTCCGAATAACTTAAAAACGGTAAGGTTTTTTTTTACTGAGTTTTAATATTTTGGTAGGTATTCACCCAATCTATCATCGCCCTAAGTATGATTCACTACTTACGGGACATACTGTATATAATTAAAATAAAACTCAGGTTTCAGAATTAAACGATTTGTGTTAAACTAAAAACGACGAAGCTATTGCAGACCAGAGTAACATTTGAAGACGTTCAGACATTTAAAAAAAAATGCCCATTGAGAGCATCAACAGCTAGATTTTACTTTAAAATGTAACAAACAGTGCTGTATTTTAATTGAACCATATAAACGTTATAATGTTTCGCTCAAAGATCAATAATATGAACTGTGTACTTGATATTGCAATCATAATAAGATCTAATTATCATGGTCTCAACTGCTTTTGTTATAATAGAATTATTATCATAATTATCACAATAATCATACTCGTAATAAACAACACATCAATTGTCTCTCTCAGAGATTAACAGTGAGGAATTTATATACTCATGTATTTTTTATGATTAAAATATGTATAAAATGTTGTCCGGAAAAGAGTTCCGTAGGCCGATTATTACTGATGACAACCAACGTTCCCCCTATTTTTTTCATTGCGTGTCTTATATGTGCAAGAAAAAAAAAAGAGGGAAGTAAAACATTTAAAACACCAATAAAATAACACGAAGACCTTTGAACAAGGGATAATTCTTTATTCGAAATACGTAACATTAAATGGTGTTTCCATGTTCCGCACACATCTCAAAGAAAAGAACCTGAGAACCCATCATAAAATATATAATTGCGCAAAACAAAATATGGTTACAAGTTACTTTCTTTGAGATGAGTGCGGAAGATGGAAACATGTGTACGGACATTTTTTAACAGATGTGCGGCCGCACATGCGCACACCTTAGAGGGAACGTTGATGGCAACCAAAGCAAGGTTAATCCAGAATAACTATAGTAGCGTTTTCCAAGACGAAATATTTCTGAGATACTGACAATATCGAAAACCACCGTCCCCGAGCATTCGGTAAAGCCTGATAAGGTGAATCGGCACGATGTTTGGGTACCATAAGGTTTGAGCAAAAAATTCTTATAGATCGGGACTTTGTTAGTGATTCAATGTTAAATCGCAACGAACGAGAACCATTTTTGAAACGAATGATGATGAGCGGCAAAAAGTCGATCGTCTACAACAATATCGACTAGAAGAGGTCAAGAGGCAAGCAAAGTGAATCACCGTTAACCACCCCGAAGGCTGTTGTTTATCTGAAAAAAAAGGATATGGTGTGTATCTGGTGGGATTGGAAGGTAATCATCTACCATGAGCTAGTCTCACATAACCGGATGATCAATTTGGAGAAATATGATACTACTCGAAATTGAACCGATTAAAAGCAGAAATCGACCACACCTCACGTCTCTTATAGATCCGGAAATAATTGGTAAAGCTGGGCTGGTATATCCTACCCCACCGCACTTAACACCCTCCGATTAACTCTTACAGGCTTTAACTCTTACAGGCTTAGTGGTCCACGTTATGTACCACCTTTTATTGACGCAGTACCGCATAATGGTACACGCAATGTACCACTTATTAAACCTCTCTATTGCTGCACGAACGCTCAGATTATGTACCACTTCGTATAATAAAATACTTATGACTCATATCCGCACAGCTGAAGGTCTGGTCTGGTCCTGTTCAAATTCATTTAGCTTCTAATATTATTGACAGTTAGTTGTAATTGGTCAAGAAGAATCGGTAATTGATGAATTGGATCCGAATGACAACCAAGAAATGGAAGTTGATGAAGATGGTGAGCAATTAGAGGATTTAATAGAAAATATTGAAGACGATTCTGATTCGTCAGATCCCAAAAGCAATATTCCTCTAAGCCATCTTCTTAGAAGAAATAATATTCAAGAAGCACAGACAACACCTATATGGATCGCTAATTTTATGGGGCGTGATATTGGCGACCTAACAGATTCTGCTGGAGTATCAGATATTGTTAACCAGGTTGTTAACCCTACACCTTATAAAATCTTTAGTTTATTGATAACAAATGAAATTATAGAAGTTATGGTTTTTCAAACAAACTTTTATGCTGCTCAGGTGCAACTAAAAACCAATAAAATATTCAAGCCATTTGCCAAGTTGTACCACCAAGCCACATCAATTTGTACCACCTCACCAGGAGTTCCCTGACCTACCGAGGAAGTGGAAATATGTTAATTTATCATTTGTATGTATCATTTTTCAAACACATTAAAAAAAATTATATGAAACTTGACTTTTTATTTTTTGTGCAGCCTGAGTAAAAATAAGTGAAGTTTGCCCGTGCCTGTAAGGGTTAAGGATAAGAATTTCACTTCCTTGAATGCCTGCAAAAAGAATCTGGAGTTGTTGTTCCCTTATGTTGATGCGAAGTTCTGGGAGGATGAAATTTTAAAGTTGCCTGAACGATGGTGTAAGATAGTGGAACAAAACGGCGCATACATTACGGAATAAAGTTACATCTAAATATTTAAAAAAATCGTACATAATATTTAGGTTTCGGGTGAATCTATTATATAATATGAGTTTATATATCATATTATGTTATATGGTACAGTCAGACGAAATAAATTTATTTAAGTAATATTTTGCAGGCTGGAGTTGTGAGGTTCCTACTAGAGACGGTTGGTTCCAGGGACGAGAGGCTGCAGGAAGCTTCAGCCGGCTGCCTCTGTAACATCAGGAGACTGGCGCTTGACACTGATAAGGTTATGATTGAATAAATCCATAGAAAAAACTAAAGTTTTTCATTTGTAACACATTTCCATGAACATCTCAAGATATTTTTTGTAAAAAGGAATAAACGACCTCCGTGTCTTAGTGGAAAAGACGCATGTCTTTCACATCTGGATTTGAGTTCGTTTCTCGATACCCAGGAAAAAATCATTTTATTTTTTACATAACGCCTTTTTACATATTTCTAGATAGTTGGGAGAAATGACCACGTGACTGGACGTTCGCTAGTGTACATTGGAAATATTATGAAATAAAAATAAACGAATATCGAGCCCTTCCAGATATACCATAATAATCATCAATAAGATACAGGGAAAAGCCTAGTTTACTGGGTCCACTTTAAATAACCCGTTTTTATTTTGTTAATTGTTATGTTTTTCATAAATTATGTATTCGTACAATTACTTGTTATGTAAATAACATTTTTTTTTTAATTTTTTACAAGTGAACAAAAAAAAGTTGTTTCACAAAACGAAACATAAATAATTTACAATTTTAAACAATAAATCTCCTTGTACATAATTGTAAAATTCAATATGAAACCTTTTTGAGAAATCATTATTTTTTTTTCTAATATAAACTTGTTTCGGTTCATGTAACAATGTTTTGCCTGCTATAGTACGATTATAAAATACAAGTTTAAGGCGGCAAAAAAATCAACAGTTGAAGAGGATAAACTATTCAAAACTAACGACAATTTGTATTTTTGATTACTTATTTATCAACGGCGCGTTGTTTCTTACAACTATTTATCAACGGCACATTGTTTCTTACAACTATTTGTCAACGGTGCATTGTTTCTTACAACTATTTATCAACGGCGCATTGTTTCTTACAACTATTTATCAACGGCGCATTGTTTCTTACAACTATTTATCAACGGCGCGTTCTATGTGATCCGAAAATGCCAGTAAAGGTAAAAGGAAAAGTATACCACACGATTGTCAGACCCGCACTCCTCTATGGCTCCGAATGCTGGACGATTTATAACTCTTACTCCAGGCAACTAGAAACTGCTGAAATGTACATGCTAAGATGGTTAGCTGGCGTGTCCCTAAGAGACAGAAAGCCTAGGTGTTACAGACATCAACAGTAAGATGGAGGAGAGGCGATTGAGATAGTATAGGCACGTTGGACGCAGAGCACCCGATCACATTGTGAACCAGGCAATCTCCATGGATCTTCCTCGAATAACAACCAGAGGAAGACCAAAGAATTCATGGGTGGTGCAAAAAGATAACCTGATGCAGAGGCACGGTCTGGGGGACGTAGTCCGGGACAGAAGAGCATACAACCTGAGGACGAGGAGAGCTGACCCCAACAGTCTTCGCAGACAGTGATGGAGCCAGGGAGAAGAAGATTTTTCAACGGCGCATTGTTTTTTACAACTATTTATCAACGGCGTATTGTTTCTTATAACAAAATTTATCAACGGCGTATTGTTTCTTATAACAAAATTTATCAACGGCGTATTGTTTCTTATAACAAAATTTATCAACGGCGTATTGTTTCTTATAACAATATTTATCAACGGCGTATTATTTCTTAAAACAATATTTATCAACGGTGTATTGTTTCTTATAACAATATTTATCAACGGCGTATTGTTTCTTATAACAATATTCAACCCTAAGCGGCGAGTGCTTCATTCGTCACAAAAAACAAGCATTTAAATATTAACAGATACAATCATAAAAATATTAAAACAACACACAAGTACGCAAATGCAGTCATCAAGACTCACATAAAAACAATACTAAACACAGTTATTAACACACTGCTGGACCGTCCTCAGGTGGGTAGTTCGTACTGTACCAAACTGGGCGTCACTCTTGAGATGCATATGAAGAGCGATTAATTATTCTCCTTCATCGTGTGCTCAATGCTGAGCGTCGTAGTTATCTGCTATGTTTCGAATTCGGCGCACCATCTGTCTCCATTACTCCTCGCCCTGGTCCATGTTCAATGCAGCTCTTAAAAAGAACACTGTTAACTCCTTTATTTGATCCGACCATCTCATAGGACGTAAAACAGATGCATTTGAAATATGGTGCTGGAGAAAGATGTTATGAATTCCATGGACTGTAAGGCGAACGAACGTCTCCATTCTCGAAGAACTGAGAATCACCGACAGATTGTCGACAATATGTCTTTGCGAGTTGGATTTTTTTGTGGTCAGGGAGATAATTTAGAGAGGCTTATAGTAACTGGAAGCGAGGAATGACGACGCATAGGAGGATAAGTCCCAATACATTGGACTAGCCAAGTGACAGACGCGACAGGACTACTCTTAACAACTGCCCTTCGAACCACGGAGTGTAAAGAAGGCTGGAGAGAAGACGTCAGAAACTATCACGGGAGTCACGATGTTCAGTCATGAGCTATATGACAGAATAATTATGATGTTGATCTCATAGAACACCTTCCTCTTGCTCGCCTTCCCTTAATTGTCCTCAAGATAACCTTTCCCCCGTGATAATCAACCTGTGTCGACTGTATGCGCGGTCACTGAACCCACGAGACGACCTTTGCACACATTCACAATCCGAGACAATCAATGGACAAAGTCCACGCGTCGGTCATTCAACTCGCTACCAACTGAGAGCGCATTCCATAAGGAAACGATAAAGCAACACATCTTTCGCGCTATCTCCCAAACAGAAAGAATACCTACACGCGACAACAAACGTATTGTAAACGCAGAGACGAGACAGCGACATATCGCGTGCGCATTCCCGCTCACATTCAATAAACATTATAAATACCGACGTCTGTCAATAAAATTCCTCTTTACACATTCCGATTTCGACGAGTTTTTATTTATCAACAATCATCCTCATCATCTCTCCTTTAAGGAACATACGCTCCTAAAAACCTTTCCAGACCTTCATTATTCTTTCAAGTAACATGGCTAAAGTACTTTAGGATTCTGTTTCTGCATGTTATCAAAAGTCTTTCGGTACTCTCCAATTCTTGGATGGTAGAGACGTTGGTGCGCCTTGCGGTCCATGGGATACGGAGCATCCGTCCCCAACATCACATCTCGAAGACATCTATTATGTTTGTTTCCTTCTGTTTCATCGCCTACGTTTTTGTTCCATACAGTGTTGTGATAATATTAGAGACTTGACCAGGCGGATTTCGGTTCATCTGAGTTAGACCGGTTAAGCCATATCTTTGTCAAACTTGTCATAGATACAGATACAAAAAAAAAGAAATGTACATGTGCATAGTTTAAACGTAATAAAAAAAAGGTGTCTCAAGATGCTATAATATTAAAAAAAAAAAAACAGAGAAAAAAGTTCAAAACAAAAAACAAACAATGCCTGCAGCATACTACCTTGATCAAAAAGTTTTAGGACCGGCCACCGTGTGGCGCTGTCAGTCACCCGATTGGAATTCTTTTTTTTGTTAGGTTACCACATCTATTATTGACACTTCCCTCCGAGTTTCAGCGTCATAGCTTGACATTTGTAAAAGTTACGCTGTACTGAGTACATCTACCTTTGTGCGTGTTTTCGATTTTTTACAAGTTTGAA
The DNA here is from genome assembly GCA_949825065.1 of Odontocerum albicorne. NCBI lineage: Eukaryota > Metazoa > Arthropoda > Insecta > Trichoptera > Odontoceridae > Odontocerum > Odontocerum albicorne. The sequence continues at coordinate 3,566,077 of OX463840.1, read as the reverse complement.
AATGGCATCAACTGTGCATCAACGAGTTTGCATTGAATTTTGTGTGAAAAACGGATTTAACGGTCCGCAGACCTTGGAAATGTTGGAGAAGTGTTTTTTGGTGGCACGAACGCTTCAGAAGTGGTCGTGAGTCGGTCGAGGATGACAAACGCAGTGGCAGTCGAAAACCGATGAAAACATCGATAAAATCAAAGAAATGTTGGCTGAAAATCGCAAATTGACCATCAGAGAGCTGGCAGAGGACCTGAACATCGCTTATGGATTCGCTTAAGACATTTTGGTTAGTGATTTGGGCCTCAGACGTGTCGCTGCAAAACTGGTGCCGAAAGACCTTAATTTCATGCAAAAAAAGGACCGCCTTGAAATCGCGAAAGACATGATTTCCATGAGTTTTGACCAAAAATAACACGATTACTATCGACTTAAAAAACCGCTTCGCGGAACGCGTTACAGCACCCGAGAGGATGTCATGAAAAAATCGAAGACGGCTCTGATGGACATACCGCAAATTGAGAACCAGCGGTGTTTCGAGGATTGGATCAAGCGCTGGCGTAAGTGTGTTGCAGTCGATGGGGAGTACTTTAAAGGGGACCATATCGATTTTGATGAATAAACTTGTATTTTCGATTTTATGAATAAAGTCCTGAAACTTTTTGATCAAGGTAGTACGCACATATTCATTATAGCGTCACCATGGTTTGTCAGACACTTACTAAATACCAGAGACAATCTACAAATCGTAAATTGAGTTTTTATGACCCATTTTTAGAGAGAATTAAATTAAAAATAATTAATTTTCTTTGCTGGTAAGTAAGATATCAGGCGGGTTTGTTAGAGAAATGCAACTAGAAATAACACGAAAAATAACCAAATATTCAACATACTTCCTAAATAACGAAGTTACAAAGATGTAACAGCATGTGTGATACGGAAAGAGAAAATTTACCTCTTATTGTAAATTTCAAAACGAGATCAAAATAATCAATATTTTTAATAGATAAAACAATTAAGCAAAATAATGCTTTAAGAAAGTTCAACCTAGTCCACTTTGAAACTTCAATAAGGCCGTTATTAAATCACTAGACTACGTACAATACTGACAAGCTGTTATTTTTAGTTAAACTTATCTTATTACTGTATCAAGTTTTCTCAAAAAAATATTGTATATATTACAACTTCGGAAATTTATTTTCCCACAATTTTTTATCAGCTGTTATTGGGAGCCATTTAAAAATAAGGTTTTGATAGTCGTTTTTTTATTTTTTTTATTAAACAAAGTAAATTATTGTACAAACATTTGTCAAGGCTATATGTTATCATTTATGCACTTACTTAATCTTATTTTCCTACATATCATTTTATTTTATTTTTTCAATCTTAATATATGAGTTCTTAGAAATAATTAACACCTACATACTACTTATAACTAGATAACAATTCTTACAACTAATTATTTAGCAAGAACAAGTCCACTCGTTCAGGCTACTTGTATTCCATCACATTCACTCAGACCTTGGTCGTCCCAGCTAATACTGTAGGTGGACTAGTCAGGTAACAGATAATGCTTCGGGAGCTTGTGCTTATAACGGAAGGGTAGGTCGGATTTACTCTCCTAAGCCCCCAGGGCAGATTTGATAGTCTAGTTTGCACTTAAGCTATCATTAAATATTGTGTCGTATTATTTTACACTTTGCTTATATACAATACAACCTGGTGAACTTTTTCTCTCTCTCTCTCTTCCATAAAGATGTCCTTAAGTGAAAACCATACTGGAATCGTTCTTAAAAAATGTGGATTCTGACGGGAATTGAACACACAACCTCCGAGTTAGAAATTAGGTGTCTTAACAACTAGGCCACGGAAGTTTTCAGATTGGCAGGTGATAATAAACCCGCCAGTTTGTTCTATATACGAGGGTCATCCAGAAACTAAGGTTACAAGGGCTCGTGGGAAGGGAGACGTGGGTGTGTCACTACACCCCAACAATTTTTCAACGATCAGGAGGTTGAGGAAGCTGTGAAGAAGTGGCTGATAGAGCTGGCGGCGGAGGTCTATGACACTGGCATACAAAAGCTGGTGCCTCGACTACAGAAATGTCTCGATCTCGACAGCGATTACGTTGAAAAATAGTTTAATATATTTGTGAAGTATCCTGTGAATTTCAATTAAATACAAGCATTTTTCGATCCTACATAAATGTTGTAACTTTACTTTCTGTATGATCCTCGTACAACATAAATCTAATACTCGTATGATACAATACAAGCAAACAACTTATTTTTTTATGATTTGTGTAATTTTATATAAATCATTGGAAATAAGTTAGTATTTCGTTTTGTTTAAATGGAGGGTATCGATTATGGCGAGTGAAAATGACAAAATTGAAAAAATAAACTTTAATAAGCGAGTGTTGAAAAACAAATATTTATATTGACACTCTCAAATCATAGTTTCCCAAACGCCCCGTAGACCACTTACTGATTTTTTTTGTTTTCCGTAGACCCCCTGCCTGCCTAATATTGAATTTTCCTAAACATATTAACTTCAAATGTGTTTTTGAAAGCTGACACAGTGCTGTTCACCTTGATAAGGTTTTTTGTACAGAAAAACATGTACAATTTTTATTCATACATTTATTGAAAATACACAAAATTCAAGTAAATATTTGGCTTTGGAACGAAACAATCAAAACCTAGTAAAATTCTTACATAAAATTAATACACAAATAATACTGTTAATGAGAGGGATGGACCTGATGCTCTGATAGCAATGGTTCAATATTTGGCTTCAAATTAGTGAGGAATAGTCTTAAATCTCCACGTTCAGTGATTTGCATTCGATTTTTTTTATATAAGTATTTTCTATGTCTAATATAAGTATTATGTGCACACAATCTGTGTTAGGTGTAATAAGACATTTACCTACGGAACACCTAAATATTGATGATGATCTGCCTAAATGGGATCCGCTCACGTGGACCCCCATTTACATCTCGTGCACCCCCATTTTCTTTTCTCGCTGACATAGACCCTCTGCAAGTCGAAATCGACCCTTGGGGGTCCATATACTCGTAGACCACTTTGTGAATCTTTGCTCTAAATCAAGTTTCTTTTAGATTAACGTGTTCCCCGCGGGGAGCACAAACGCCTGTGATCTGACGACAATCCAAGTTTCAAATCACAAATACTTAAAAAAAATGACACAAAAACGGAATAAAAATTGAACTAAAATTTAAAATAATCTTTATTCTAGCGACATCTCTGAAAACCTTGTCAAATAATATATTAGTTTATGAGATATTGTTGAATAAACAGAGCGCCGAATTTTTTTGGTTTCTCAATATTTCCAGCATTAACGACCTGTCGCGCGGATCGAGTCCTGCGATGAGTCTCTCTTACGTAAATAAACATTACTAAGTCTCTCTTACGTAAATAAACATTACTAGTGCTATATGCATTTGATTGGGTGAGTGTCATGAAGCATTGATTTGATCGTAGCATTCCTTTGTTTATTTTACGTAATGTTAAGTTTATCTCCTTTATTTAATGAGTCTCCTTAAGAGTAATGACTATTATTTATTATCAGAAAATTACTTAAGTGTCATGTTTACTTGGTGTTGTAACCAAATATCAGTGGTTCTAAACAAAATATGTGTTTAAACTTAGAAATTAAAAAAACACTGAAATTGTGCCGCGCACAGGATTCGTGGAATTTGATTTTTAACGCGGTGAACAGGTTAAATGTCATATTTGTTGCGGCAACATTTGCATTGTGTACACTAATTGCGGCATGTTCGTGTTTTCTGAGAAGAATCAACGGAAAATTGTAAGGAAAACAGCATAATTAGTATTGTTTGACAAAGATAACATGTTTCGCTTTGACCTATGAACACTCGACGGATTCTTTTACATATCTTTGCATTCGCGTATTCACATATAAACATATTCTTTCAAGGGCCATGGAGAAAAAAATACCAAAAATCTCAAACAATTTCCCATTTCGCAAAATTTTTAAACCACGCATCAATATATAAATTATAAAATGAAATTACAGTAACAATTAACAAAACAACAATATCCGGATAATGATCTGGCGCAACACACTCACAGATTGTTTTATCAACCTCTTTGCAGAACCAACCTGCATTTGGAAATGCTCGTAGGTAAAACAATCACTTTCCAGCCGCGTGTCCCCTCAGATAGACGTGTTTTATGCATTGCTAAACTCCTTCAAGAGAACGTTGTTATTTTGACTGTATTTATTTTTAATATTATTGTTTAAATTTTAAGTTATATTCATATATCGTGTCATCTTTTTTAAATTAATTTATCATACGAGTACCTCAATATTATTACTATATATAAAAAAAAACATATCATACGAAATAACCAAAAATATTTCAAGTCACATAAAACCAGCTTTTTACACTAATTTTAATCTCCGGAAACTCTTATTTAACGGGAAAGGCAAAAATAGAATACTTAGCAACAGTGGTGTGTATAAACTTTTATGTGTGACTGTGATAATTTATATATAGGAAAGACAGGACGATCCTTTGAAAAGAGGTTTCGTGAACACAAATCCGCCTTAACAAATCCTTTAGTTTATTCTGAAATGGCTAAAATGTGAAACCCATACTTTTTTCTATCGATAATGCCAAATTCTTACATATCAGTAGTAACGGAAATAAATTGGACAGATTAGAGGCCCTAGAAATTTCCAAGTCAGTACATCGAGCCGAACATCTAGTAAAAACATATATCCCAAAAATCTCTCTGCTGCTGGCCGAGATCGTCCCATGCCTCCCTCAGCCCTCAGTCCCCAACCGTTAAAGCGTGTATATCGGAACCAGTTCGAACATAAATCAGTCTTGTTTGTGCTCCCCTGAAGATGAGGTGAAAGCCTTGAAGCCGGTAGGGTTATACCGTTACAAAAAGTGGAATAAGCAGTGTTTGATAAAAACAAATTACAATGTATTTAAACCTCCACAACGTTAATGCCTTAACCATAAACAATATATCAATATTATTAATTGTTTTGAAATATAATTTGGTTACACTCGTCACCTTTAATGTAACTAGGTTTTAATTATATTTTATTTACAATTCAAAAGAGTTTTTATTTTATTTCTTTATTATTGTTTAGGAGCTAGTCCTTAAGGGAAGAGATGATGATGATTTGTTGATAAATAAAACACGTTTTGGATCGCAATGCGGAAGAACAGTTTTATATTAGTAAACGTAGGTATTTATACTATTTCCGCGTGTGTGCGGGAATGCGAGCAAGATATCCTTCGTTTCGTTTCTGCATTAGCAAAGCGATTAATGTCGTATGTAGGTGACAATTTATTTACGGAACTGGCGAGACAGCGTGGTGCGTTCTCGCTCTAGTATGGAATGCGGTCCGTTCCGGGCTATGGGTTGAATGGCCGGCGTGTGAACTTTGGACTTGTTTATTTAGATTTGTCGAGGAATGCAAAGGTCATTTCATCGGTCATTGACCGTGTGTACGAACGCCCACAGTGTTCCGAGTGGGCGACTGAGTGTGCGACGACCGCCACAATTGTATTTTGTCAAGCTGAATTTTACTTTTAATATATTTTTTTCTCATTTTACGAATTAGGGAAACCTATAATATATGTTACATAAAAATGATTGTTTTGATCAATTAAATGGAGTTTAAATATCTGGATGTCACAAAGATAAGAGCAAAAAGTAAAGCTAAAATCGATACATACAAGTACATTATGTTATGTTCGACCTATAATGACATATGCTATTGAAACTGTAGTTCAAACCACTCGAATGAAGGCACTTGTTGGAGCATGAGTGATAAAAGTCTTGCAATGTATAACTGGTAAAACACTCAGAGATAAAATAAGAAATACAGGAATAAAATGAATGTGTAAAACAGAAGATATCGTAGAATGAGAACATGGACAATCCACGTTTTTTTATACCAATTTTAAAGATAAAAATATTAGTTAATTCGGCACTCTTAAAATAATTTATTTCAACTTAATTTGCAAAAAAATATAGTTCGAAGAAACTGTGATGGAAAAACATTGATGTTCCGAATATGACGCTAGATAAAGTATTAATTAATTATCTTATTTATTACAACGGCCGTTGAATGATACATGACCGATTTGGGAAGAGAGCGAATACATAGAATAAAAGCAGACCGAATTCGATCTTAGTTTGTCCTTTTATTTATTCTTATGGTAACCTTCAAACACATCCGAATCGGTGATTTGGAAATACCGAAGAACTTGGCCGTAGTACAAGATTATCTTCGACACCATCCGTCGTGAGTTTAGAACCACTTGAGAAGGCACGAAACTTGTGGGTAGCCATCGCACATGTTGGGAATAATACCGCGCACGGTAAGATACATAAACACTAGTACACGTCTAACTCTTCTTTCCCTCAAATTAGATCTGTAGCCTTTTTTTGGCAGGACAGCATCTCTCTGGGAATGTAGCAAGTATCTAAATCTTCTAGACTTTTCTACCGAGAAAGCTGCCAACGCGTGTCATTACCATGTTCGACACTCGACGACATTGACCGTCTTTTTCACATTACATCGACAATGATTCCTGCGACGTAATACACTATTATATATGAGTGTTTTGTTAGCAATAGTTCCAAAGGGTTTTTTTTTAATTTCATTTGCAATATAGATATATTCTGAACTTAATGAAAGGTTCAAACTATTCAATGACAGATAACGTAGCACCGAAATGTCAATTTTAAACTGCAATACTAGGAAGCAATGGTTAAACATACATGCGGATAAGTACACGATTAAAGGTCAGCGATGCCGCAGACGAGGTTACTCGGAAAAGAAGTGGAAACAGGCCAGGTCAAATAAATTGTAAGGTCGAATACAAAACAGATGCGTGAAGCGAATTCTGAAACAGCACCGATGGAAATTACGACGACAACCAATAACACTTTAGCGAATGTCCTTGAAGGACGCGATGATGATTTTGATGGTTTGGTATTTAAATAAAATACGTCAATTAGCAATGCGGAAAGAGAGAGTGAATGAATCAATGAATAATAATTAATGATGCTTTATTTATCGGTAAGTAGGTATTTATACATTTCAGAATGGGCGCGGGAGTGCGCCCGCAATATATTTTTATCTCGCTTCTGTGCGTGCAGAAATGGTCGATTGAAGTATTGCAGGCATCGCAAACAATATTGTGGGTAGACAATTTGTTGGCGAAAACGGCGAGACAGCGTGATGCGTTCTCTTTCTACTGTGGAATGTATCGTAAATAGTATTTGTGGGTAAACAATTTCAATGTTTTGGTATGCGACCTTTGGACATATCCGAAAGTCGTTTCGTCGGTCGTTGACCGTGTGTGACGACAATATTCAGCGACGACAGTAGTTCCTACAACACCAACACAGATTAGTAAAGATGACGCTACTAAAGAGATGAAATTATTCGTAAAGTAGTTTCGACGTTTAGATATGGCTCCTACCATTAATGATTATGTTGAAAAGTTCCAGAGAAGTAACGTTTAATCTAGAATCTCTAATGATTATTGGAATTTGAAACTCTCAAGTTTTGCGCCCTAAAATGGGATATGCTTGAGGCAGTTGATCCTCTCGCCTATCCACTGTTTCGCCTCTGACGCTACTGACTGAGACAAGGTTGCAAAGTGCAACATTTACGTAATTATTGTGTTAAGTTGTAATCTGTCTGAAATAACTAATTATCCACCTAAATGCATCCTGCGATTAAGGTATTTGCATTGCGTTATATTATAGTCTATTATAACTTCTAATACGTTAACATTGCGTTCAATCTCAATACATCTGAATATCAATTATAAACGAGTGACGAAGAAGAAATAATTTTTAATGTTTTTATTCTGAATATGTGTTAATCTGATTTTATAGCAAAATAATTATTTACACTTCGATTTATCTTCCTTTTTAATTCGTCTTCTTCAAAAAAATTATTCGCTTAATTCAACCGCACTTTGCTTTGCCTTCCTCTACTACGCCTTTCCCCATCACATTTACACTGTATATTTGTTTGTCTTTCTTCACTCGTTCGTTCCACGTGTCCAAATATCAGATTGTTCTTATTCCTCTTACTCAACACATCAGTCTTTAGTTTATATTTATCTCTAATCACTACAAGTATTTTTACAACATTTATTCGACTCTTTTCAGTCCTTTTCCAAGTCCACGTTTCACTCCCATACATCAAAGATGGTACTAAAATACTGCTGTTTACTATCATTTCAGCAGATTTTGATACTGCCCGGTACGAGTATACTCGTATATGTTTTTCAAACACTCGTGACTTTGTTTCCTATCGCTACACGCCGTTAGATATCCTTCGTAACTTTCATCACCTAAGGAAACACTACCTTAAATAACAGAATTCTTCAACTTGTTCTTATCTTTAATTTCTCACTCATATATCCCATTTAATTTTTCTTTCGCACTTTTCTATCCCTACGACTTCGGATTTCGCAATATTAATTCTCAGATCTTTTTCTTTAAAGCATATAACAATCCGCATACATTCCCATTCGTCATTTATATGCCACTCATTGACCTATATATTTCCTTCACACATGAATCTATGTAAATATTAAACAACCAGTGTGACATAACCAATCCTTGCTTTACCCCTTTAGAAATATTAAACCACTCAGCCAAGGAACCGTTCACTTTATTAATACATGCTCCACTTTCAGCACAGTACCACGTATTAATTTACATTCAACACCATGCCTTATCTTATAGCAAAATAATAATACTTAAGCAAGCTTATCAAGAATTTATTAACGATTATTTCTTTGAAATAACAGAAAATAAGATCGTTTCACTTAAGTACTTGGTGAATAGCACGAAATATATTGCCATATATGCAGTGTATTGAATAAATCGAAATTATTTCCCAGTATCAGGCAACATTCTAGTGTCTTTCACAACACGGGCGTTATCTTTGATCAGGTAATGAGAGACTCTTTTGCATACCAACACATCACACCACATTTTATAGATCATTAATTTGCGTTCACTAGGCAGGACTGAGGAACGAACTTCCAAGATTTAAGAGATGTACACCAACTGTATTTATGTTTCAGAGTGAATAAAAAATATACGAGTACATCACTCCGATTAGACTTTCATCCTAATTTTTCTACGATTCCCTCCCTTATCCTTGAACGAATTCATTTTGTCTAAGTTCAACCATTATTGTTATACACTAGCAACTTAGTTTTATTTTCATTAAATTTTAATAAACATTATTTTTGTAAAATCTGTCGTGGATTAACAGTTTTATGTATCTAATATACGAGGGTCATCCAGAAAGTAAGGTTACAACATTTATGTAGGATCGAAAAATGCTTGTATTTAATTGAAATTCACAGGATACTTCACAAATATTTTAAACTATTTTTCAACGTAATCGCCATCGAGATCGAGACATTTCTGTAGTCGGGGCACCAGCTTTTGTATGCCAGTGTCATAGACCTCCGCCGCCAGCTTTTTCAGCTACTTCTTCACAGCTTCCTCGATTTCCTGATCGTTGAAAAATTGTTTGGGTGTAGTGACACACCGACGTCTTATACCCCAGTCATGATAGAGTCCAGAAAAGCTTCTCCCTCCTGTGCAAAACGATCCAAAAATTCACGCGCGGCGGTCACGCGATTTTGACGGTGCTCCGGTGTGAGCATTCTGGGCACCCATCTCGTACACAACTTCTTGTAACCAAGTTTTTCCGACACAATATTACCAAGACTTCGAAAAATGTCAGGAAATTCTTTGTGAAGGTCGTCAAGCGTCACACGGCGGTCATTTCACACTTGTTCTTCAATTTTTTGCACAAATTCGTCAGAAATCACTGCCTTGCCTCGTCGTGAGTATCAGTACGGCCTTCTCTGAACAACCTAACCCACTTCGTGACATGTTGTTGACTCATCACATCACTACCATAAACTTTCACGAGTTTCCGATGGATATTCGCGGCGGTATTGTTCTGCAAAGTCAAAAAACTGGTGATCGCGCGGGTCTCGCACGAACGAGAGTTGGCGGAAGCGCACGACGACCTCTCAATCGGAAGAATTTACTGTGACCGAACAAAATGGCGGACAAACACGCGGGACCAAACAAACTGACCGTTAGAATCCCCCTACACGCCAGGTGCACCAACTTTTAAACAAAAAATTTCCCCCGGCCTCAGGAGCCCTTGTAACCTTAGTTTCTGGATGACCCTCGTAAGTTAGTTGTTCGGAAGAAATGTATGTACACCAATAAGACCGCCAGATGAATCATGTGTTACCATGTACACAAAATTTAAAAAAAAATCGCCATACGGCAATGGCGCGATTACACCTATACTGTGTACGAGTACAATAATGCAATATGCTGCTATTGATGTACTCGTATATGCACTATATTTATTTGAATACTCCATTGTACAATGTACAATTTAGCGGGTTTATGGGTAATTAAGTGAAGTCCAGTGGATAATATCGTCCTCAGTGAGATACAGGCAAAAGCCTAGTTGACTGGTGACACGAAAAATTAAAGGCAACAAACCCAGATCCATTAAAATTGTGTCCAAATTAAATAACCTGTTGTTTTTTCGCAAATTATATATATATTTCTTGTCATGTGTAAAATAAATAAATAAAATTTCTTCCAACCAACCAGAACATACACAGATTGTCTCACACACGCTCAAACAGAGATTGTCTATTGGCCTTTCCAGTTCATCGCTACTCTTTTTTTACGTTGTTTTTACTGTCCATGAAGTGAGACTCTGGAATCAGTTACAAACCAATATAAGACTCGCTCCGTCCTAGGCATGCTTTAAGAAGCGACTGAAAAAACTCTTAATTTCTAGTCAATAAAATAACGTGTTTCATTCCTGATTTTTCTTTTAATTTCCTCTCCATCATCCCTTCCTTTCCTTTTGATTGATTATATCTCACTTTATATGAAAAGGAATGTTCGGATGACTGTCCGTCTTTATGGGGTTTGTGGGCATATGCTCACGTATGTGTTTATGGATTTCGTGGGGATGGATAGTCATTTGAATTATTAATGCGACCACGTAACTTGCTTAATTTACCTTTGTCTGGTTGGTTGGAAGAGATTGCCACCTGGCAATAATCCTGCCAGATTGTATTTGCAATAAAAGTGTTAAATAAATATATATAGTTTAAACATTAAGTTAAAGAAAAAAATGATAAAAGACAGATTCATAAGATAAAAGAAAGACAGGAATCATTTAACGATTTAAATAAAACACTTTCATATGCGGCTAGGAGATAGGAGGGGATGTTAGGAAGAAGGATAATGGAGGAAATAGGAAATACGCTACATCACTGAAGGGAAATATTTTTTTAGTCGCTGTTTGAAACACGTCAACGACAGAGTGAGTCTTATGTAACTATTATACGAGTATATACAATAAAATTGTTATAGAATACTTACAACACGATGTATTACCTACATGTTGTATTCTATAACAATTGTTATAGAATACAACATGATGTAATGCCTACATGTTGTATTCTATAACAATTGTTATAGAATACAACATCATGTATCACATGTTGTATTCTATAACAGAATACAACATGAAGGTATACTGCCTGTACATTTTAATCCCCAATTTATTTATTCATCTATTTCACGTCAAGCCTTGATCAGGGATTTATCCCGAAACATCCGGAAAGGAAATAAGTGTATAACCACTAGACTTGTACTAAAAAACAAATACAAATTATATTCCCCTATATTTTATTTATTTATTCGCATGAAATGCAGTAAGAATGTGGCCGGGAGACATTATTGTATTTGGCTCCAAAATTCGAGCCTTCGGGTTAAAAACCACTGTAGCATGCATATACCTCACAGTTCGCCATCGTATAAACATACATATATATCATCACGTCATTTCTCTGCCAGGGCAGGCAGAGAAGACAGAGCGCCAGATTTTCCTATCTCGACACATACTTCATTTGCTTCTTCTACACCCATACACCATTTTTTCTGACTTTCTACATTTTTTTCTCAAAAAATATAATTCAGATTCAACCATACCTTCCTTGGTCTTCCTCTCACACGCCTTCCACTCATATTTGTTTTGTTAGTTTATCTTCATTCATTCCACATGCACAAACCGTCGTACAGTACTCGGCGGTTAGTAATACACATCGGGCTTAAGAAAGAAACTGTCGGTCATAATCAGGTAACTTCGGCTTTGTAGAGCGTCGTCTCTGTCGCACGATGCGCTTACAGTCTAGCGACGGAACACGTTTATGAATGACAGAAACGACGCTCTACAAAGCAGAAGTTAGCCGATTTTGGCCGACAGTCTCTTTCTTAAGCCCGATGTGTATTACTTACCGCCGGGTACTGTACATGTACAATATTAATGCACATCGTAGATGTACAGTACTACTACACATTTACAAACCGTCGCACAGTATTCGGCGGTAAGTAATACACATCGGGCTTAAGAAAGAGACTGTCAGCCATAATCGGGTAACTTCGGCTTTGTAGAGCGTCGTCTCTGTCACATGATGCGCTAACAGCCTAGCGACGGAACACGTTTATGAATGACAGAAACGACGCTCTACAAAGCAGAAGTTAGCTGATTATGGCCGAAGTCTCTTTCTTAAGCCCGATGTGTATTACTTACCGCCGGGTACAACACTACTACACATTTACAGGCAACAACACTCGCACACATTTAGCATCTACACTAAGTAAGCACATTACCTATTACAAGCACAACCGGTATATGATACACGTATTGGCGTGCCAATTTCACCAAAAGAAATTGTCGAAGATTAATTGCATTTTATATTAGACACAAAATCGCATCGGTTCTAATATTCGGAAAGCGGTCTAACAGCGATCCCATTTTGTGAAATTGATATTCATACGAATGTAGGTCGCGGTTTGTTAAACGGTGGCTCGCAAGTCACTAATGCCTCGGCTCGCTCGAGGTAACACATTCCGTTATGTAACGGAATTTTTAAACGCAAACAAAAAATACACGAAGTGAATTCACACACGTAATGTAAATTACAGTTCAAAATTAGAATCGAAAGGTGTGAATCGAGTTTGAATATAAAATTGAGGATGTTTTCATAAATTTACTGTATAAATTCCCGTTGAAATTGAAAAAGAACGACTTTTGTTAATTGAAGCAAGAATTTCTGATCACCAAAGTAATCGAATAGTCGTTTTTTTTTTTCAGAACCATGGTTGCGTTGCAGAAAAACCTTTCTCAAAGAGGGAGTTGATTAATTTGCGAATCCAGATAATCCTCTTTCTTGTAGATTAGTAGATAATCTCAAGAAAGTGAGTTGAAGATCTTCCAATACTGATATTCCTCTATTGTTGAATTGCAAAAATATACATCAAGTATTATATAATGCTACTCATTTTAGCAAAACAACAGTAACTATATAACTATTTCAGTACTTTTATCAATTTGACTGATGAAACGTCACGGTTCTCAAAAATCAACTGTCCGTTGCCTTTTGTTTTCCGCATATCATCCATCAAACGGTCACATTTTGTCTTTTAATTCCTCTTGGGTATGACTGGATAAGTCTATATATCCAACGATTGTCCGTTTATCACATTTGCACTATGTATAATATATATTTGTTTTGATAATCTTTCTTCTTTATCCATCCTTTCTTCATGCCCAAACCATTTCAGAGTGTTCTTTTTCATCTTACTCAACAGATCAGCTTCAAGCTCACATTCTTTCCTAATGGCTTAATTTCGTATTCTGTCTTAAATTGTCATCCCATGTATTCTTTTAATTTCCTACATTTCTATAACATTTATTCGGTTCCTCTGTCTTTTTCCATGTCCAAGATCAATTATATCGACATGTATTAATTTTACATTACGGGAACTTGGTTTAATAATAGAAGACGTTCAAATCTAAATTTAATGGACATTTTGACAGATGCGGTGACTCTTTTTTGCTTACATGGACAGAACGGTTCATTATCTGATTTTTGTTCTTCATTTGTGTCATGGACCTACTCCTTGAATATCATAAGTCTCCCACTGGACATTAAGCCAGTATTCCAAATACTTATTTGTGTATTTGTGCACTATTTCAATGAACCCGGATTCTACTTTACCTAGCAGTGTTATCAGACCAAATCGCCACCATTTATGATAAGCACTCGTTGAAATTTGCAGTTTGTTATTTGCAGTTCGTTATTTGCAGTTCGATAACTCTTGGTCGTGTTGTGACGTCATTTTGATCAAATGTTTTTATGTTGAGTGGTCTTCATTTTTTACTACACCTATTTATATTTCTCGCTATATACTCGTACTTCTGTTTATATTCGGCATTAAAATCTTACTATATACTCGTACTTCTGTTTATATTCGGCATTAAAATCGTAATATATACTCGTACTTCTGTATATATTTGGCATTAAAATCTTACTATATACTCGTACTTTTGTTTATATTCGGCATTACAATCTTACTATATACTCGTACTTCTGTTTATATTCGGCATTATAATTTTACTATATACTCGTACTTCTGTTTATATTCGGCATTACAATCGTACTATATACTCGTACTTCTGTTTATATTCGGCATTAAAATCTTGCTATATACCCGTACTTCTGTTTATATTCGGCATTACAATTGTACTATATACTCGTACTTCTGTTTATATTCGGCATTACAATTGTACTATATACTCGTACTTCTGTTTATATTCGGCATTACAATCTTACTATATACTCGTACTTCTGTTTATATTCGGCATTACAATTGTACTATATACTCGTACTTCTGTTTATATTCGGCATTACAATCTAATTTAGATTTGGTCTGCTCAATAATACGATCAACCCAGGGCCTTACTAAGACTTTTAGAGGCCCTAGACCCTTAAAAGATTTTGGTGGTGCGACGATGTTTGGTGCCAAAACGACTGAACATAATAGCCGATACGACCACGTGAGACTCGGTGAACCGTGTGGCGGTTTACCAGCTGCCAGATTCCAATTTTGTTGTATATCCAAGATTAACGTATATCATAAACCTTTATTATTACTGTTTTATGATAAGTTTATTATTGCATACATAATATGAATGTAATTTTTCCATTTATTGTGAGTGCCTTTTTTGTGGAATCCGGTTCAGCTTCACCATTTGCAATTTTGCACCACATGGTAAATCCGGCAATGAAAAATTTCTGTGGTGCCCCGCTTCCCTTGATACCCTTAGCACGTGCTTATTTTGCTTAATGTTTAATACAGCCCTGCATCCACTATCTTCTAGAATGATTAAATCATTGTAGATGAGTTCTTGAATTCTCCATACCGATGGTAAAGAAACAAAAGCCACGATACTTACAAAAAAAGCTAAGAAAAATAGAGAGAGAATCGTATGCTAGACGCAGAACGACTATACTTGAGAAAATATAGGATAGTTCCTGTGATATTTGAAATGTCATATCTCAAAGGGATGGGGTAAAACCGTTTTTTTTTACAAATCGAATAGTTTTTTTATAAATCGAAAAATTGTTTTAATTCCTAATTTTCGTTAAACTGACTTTCTAATGTATTGTATGATTTGTATCTATCTTTCAAAAGGCCAAGATCCACTGTGAATTAATACTAATTACGAACATTTAATTTTAGGCATAAAAAAATCGAAAATCCAATTATCGAATACCCCATCTCTAGCCAATGCAGACTAACGTAGTGACTTTTGACAAGCGTCACCAAATATTATTTGATTTTAACAAACTGCCACATTTTCGCTAATTTGTAACAAGATGTATTAATTTGTCATTATTGTTAGTTTTACGTAATGTATTTACCTAAATTACTTGCTATTTATTAGAATCGAGGCTTATACTAAAGTTGATAAAATAATTAAAATTACTTAACGTCGTTACAAGGTTGTATTGGGGCAAATTTGTGAACTGTCACAGGAACCATGCTACAATTTCTCAAGTATAATGAAGATGAATACAATTTTGAGATCTGCTGAATTCTCTACTTTCTAATAATCGTGCTTTTTTAATTCAAAAGAAACAGCATCTTCCCGCTGTGTGTGGTTCGTATTCAACTTATTGTAGAACCGCATTAATCGCAAATTTGGCCTTGTTTATTATTTTTTTTAAGTTTGAGAGACGCGAAGAGTCACTATTGATTGCAACTGAGTGGAAAGTGCGAAGCATGTACCGCCGGGCCAGTTTGTGCGCTTCGCATAGCCGCCTTTCACATTCACGCAACCGAAATACTCGTACGTTAATAACTGATGAATTATACAAGTCATCGACATTTCGCACATCGACCATCCAACACTCGGGATTATCGATCATTCTGGCTGATAGCTTGCGTTTCTTTTACTGAAACCAGATTGATTATTAATCATTTCAGATTTGTATCTCTACTTTCCAAATAGTTCTTTCAAATACGATTTTAGATTCGTTCAAAGACGATTTAGTACAAAGACGATTTAGTTCAAAGACGATTTAGTTCAAAGACGATTTAGTTCAATGACGATTTGGTTCAAAGACGATTTGGTTCAAAGACGATTTGGTTCAAAGACGATTTGGTTCAAAGACGATTTGGTTCAAAGACGATTTAGTTCAAATACGATTTCGCCCTTGAGTAGAGTCTGATCTCTAAACGACGCTTCATAAACTGTCATTTTATATTATTCATGAAATTATTTACTTATTTATTTATTTAACACTTCATTGTATAAACAATCTGGCGGGTTTATTGTCAGGCGTCAATCTCTTCCAGCCAACAAGACAAAAGATATTAAACAAGTTACATGGTCACAAAAAATATTCAAAAGATTATTCATATTTATGAAATTTATGGACTTGTATTAGCCCGACTATAAGGCGAGGTTTTTATTTAAAAAGGCGACACGTAAATAGGGGGGGTCGCCTTATATTCGAGTCACAAACATTGTAATGAGAGCGTTTAAAAGGCGTCGTTGTTTACACATATTTCTGATAGTTTTGTGTATTGTAGTAATTTCTGATAGTTTTTGAGGTGTTTTTTTTTGTACTGTGCTTCGTTTTGGATCTTTGCTACCTAAAAAAATATTATAACTGACCATAGTTTGCGGCGACGTACAACTTTAGCGCAGAAATTACCAATTCAATTTGAAGAAAAGCTTTTAACATTTCAACGACATGTTACGGATTTAAGAAAGACAAAAACATGAATATCCATTACATTTGATGGGCAATGCTGATCAAACACCAGTATATTTTGATATGCCTACAAATTTAATAGTTAACAAGAGAGGGGATAAATCAAAACATGAATATCCATTACGTTTGATGGGCAATGCTGATCAAACACGAGTATATTTTGATATGCCTACAAATTTAACAGTTAACAAGAGAGGGGATACATCAAAACATGAATATCCATTACATTTGATGGGCAATGCTGATCAAACACGAGTATATTTTGATATGCCTACAAATTTAACAGTTAACAAGAGAGGGGATACATCAAAACATGAATATCCATTACATTTGATGGGCAATGCTGATCAAACACGAGTATATTTTGATATGCCTACAAATTTAATAGTTAACAAGAGAGGGGATAAATCAAAACATGAATATCCATTACGTTTGATGGGCAATGCTGATCAAACACGAGTATATTTTGATATGCCTACAAATTTAACAGTTAACAAGAGAGGGGATACATCAAAACATGAATATCCATTACATTTGATGGGCAATGCTGATCAAACACGAGTATATTTTGATATGCCTACAAATTTAATAGTTAACAAGAGAGGGGATAAATCAATTTTAATTAAAACTACAGGGAATGAAAAATCAAGAGTAACAGTAATGCTATTTGTATTAGCAGATGGCACAAAATCTTCACCTTATGTTATTTTAAAAAGATAAACCATGCCTAAAGAAAAAATACCAAATGGAAGTATTGTGAGAGTTCAGGAAAAGGGGTGGATGGATGCAACTCTTGCTGTTGATTCGATTAAAACAGTTTGGGGAAGACAAGTTAGATTCAGTAAAAATAGAAGTTTGCTCACTGAAGATGAGACGAGACTGATGCTATAGCCATATGTGAATCTAAATTATCTGATTAGCTACTGTAGTTGGACTTTACTTTTAATAAATATTTATCGTTAAACATTTTGCATTTTATTTTTCATAATATTATAATGGTGAAGGAAATGTTTTTTTCTCCTAAAAGCAGATAAAAAATAGGGGTCACCTTATAATCAGGGTCGCCCTATAGTCGGGCTACTACGGAATAATGTAAAAGTGAGATATTATCAATCAAAGGAAAAGGAAAGGATGGAAGAGGAAAGAAAAAAATCAGTAATGAAACACGTTATATTGCTACGTAACTAGAAATGATTTTTTTTGCAGTCGCTTCTTAAAGCATGCCAACGATGGAGCAAGTCTAACATTAGTTTGTAACTGGTTCCAGTCTTACTGCATCAGTAAAAGACGACGTAAAAAATAAGAGCGGTGAACTGGTAAGGCTAATAAACAATCTCTGTCTGAGCGCACCACAAGTCCATGATCGGAAAGTCGCTGAAAATTTTCGCCGAAATGAGAGGGCGCGGCGGGACAGTTAAGTATATTATACAATAGAGATAGTGTGTGAATTTGGCGTCTATTTCTCACGTTCAACCAGTTCAGCGCCTTCTGATATGAAGTGATATGATCATAATTTCTCAGGTTAAAAATACATCTTAGACAAACATTTTGAGAACGCTGACAAAATTAGTCAAGATGTTCCTCCGTAATATCCAAATAACAGACGTCCGCATAGTCCAACAAAATTGGAAAGATCAGATATTGCACGAGTAGATTTTTGGTGTTAATAGGCAGGAATCTTTGCTACACTTTAAGGGAATGAATGCTGAAGAAGATCCTTCGGCTTACCTCATTTATTTGATTTAAGTGCATATGATGAATAACAATAATAATAAAAGGACAATTTATATAGCGCCGTTTAGAGAACAGACTTTCCTCAAGGGCGCTCTAACTCGTGATTCGAAACCACTATTATTGACAGAAAAAAAATATTACAAAATAAATAAATATAACTAGAATGTATATGAAGGTAGTGGCTGCGGCAACTACATTAGTTACTTCCCCGCGTCGTATATAACAAATTAGATTATATGCACCTATAGAACTAGTTTATAAATAAATTTAAAAAAAAAAAACAACACAAGCGTACTGTTTTTCTTACTATAATTTGCTTCTAATATACACCATTAAATTAATTTAGATGGAAAAAAACTTGGATCATCATGTATGTGTTCCTGTAAAATAAATCTTTCACTTTTACTCCAAGGGTATTAAAACGTCATTTCTCATAAAGGTATGTTTCTTATACGTTTTATCTTCCAATTACAATATGTTCATATAAGGATCCGGCGGTAAGTAATACACATTGGGCTTAAGAAAGAGACTGTCGGCCATAATCGGCTAACTTCGGCTTTGTAGAACGTCGTTTCTGTCGGTTGACAACGACTGACAAATCGCGACAGAACACGTGTATGAATAACACAGGCGACGCTTACAAAGCCGATTATGGCCGACACTCTCTTTCTTAAGCCCGATGTGTATTACTTACCGCCGGGTACTGTACTTCAAATTTATTCATACATTAAAATTCATTTTTTTGGGTAACATTTATCAGAATAATAAAATTACGTTAATTTATTACTTGTTTAACACTTCTTAGCGAATACATCTGATTTATTGATCGAACCTGTTTCTACTCGTACCAATATAGTGTTTAAAAACAATATTTGAGAAATAACAAAACATTACATGAAAAATAGGAATAAGGATGGGAATTGTACCGGAGTAAAGAACTAGGGATATTTCAAAATAAATAATTCTTCATTAGAATATTTAACAATAAATTACTTTAAAAATACACTAATCCCCGCGACATGTGTTTCAACCTCTTGTATTGTCTCTCTTCAGGGCGAATCTCGATAGGAAGTAAAGGGTCTTTCAAATTGAGCGTTTTTTTTTATTCTTGGATAAAACACAGATGGCGTCGCGAACTTGCCCGAATCTTGTGACATTTGAGAAGTGTAATGTATGACATTTATAAAAACTGAGTCGTATACAATACAACGTGTTCAAATTGTTGAATTATTTTATGTATTGTAATCTCCGGAAACGTTGATGTTAATTGGCCACCAGGATCATGTAATCTGACACCGTTGGACTATTTTCTCTGGGGTTACGTGAAAAGCCAGGTCTATAAGAATGACCCCCAATCAATTTCAGAACTAAAGGACGAAATTATTCGCGTTATTGGTGAGTTAGAACCGCAATTATGCCAAAATGTCATCGAAAATTTTGACAAAAGATTGGACATCTGTGGAGCTGCAAGAGGTGGACATTTGTGCGGATATCGTTTTTTATGTTTAAATGTCATACATTATACTTCAATGACCAATAAAAAGTTTTATTAAACCGAACCACATTTTATTTATTTATTATTACACATGACAAGAAATATACACAATTTGAGAAAAAACAACAGGTAGTTTGATTTGGACATACAATTTTAATGGATCTGGGTTTATTGCTTTTCATTTGTCGTACCCCCAGTAAACTAGGCTTTTGCCTGTATCTCACTGAGGATATTTAACATGAAAAAATAAATCGATACATCTTTCCGATTTTTGATTACACAAAAACAAAACCCCGTTGCACGCTCTCATCAACCTGACAAACAGTGACACTCAACTACAACTGGAAACATCTTGCGAAATTCAACTCCTCACACATCATCACTCCAGAAAGACCAAAAATATTCACCCCACACTATACCGCAATATAATTTTTATAAATTGTGTGCTTTATTCAAGAATAAAAAAAACCGCTCAATTTAAAAGACCCTTTAGAAACACATGTCGCGGGGATTAATGTAATTAGTGGGAAAATAGAGTAATTTATTGTTAAACATTCTTATATAGAGCACCACAAAGTACAAGCCGAAACTTTTTAATAAATGTTTTTTTTTTTCAATTTATTTTTAAATATACTCGTACATGAGTAATTCTAGCATTATTTTCGAATATGTACATGCTATCAATTTACATTCATAACAGAATACGTAACGAAGTGATTAGGGACGAATGTGGACGTAAGGGTAAAGTGTTGATGAAGATCACTCTGAAGTGGTTTGGGCATATACAATGAATGAATGAAAAAAGCTTAAAAAAACAAATAACACATATAGTGCATATGTGAGTGAAGAAAATCAAGAAAAGTATACATGGACAAGGCTTGATGATGTATACTTGAAAATTATACTTGAACATGGACATATCGTTGCCGAGCCTCACAGTCGAGGATCCCCTCGCCATCAATTCAGTTGGAAAGCGAAGTTGTGTCACGTAGTTTTGTTTTTTTTTTTTTTTTTTTTTTTTCTCTCTCTCATATTTAAGTCAGTGTGTTGTTGCACACCAGCAAACTCACCGGCCACACCGTTGTACTGTTGGAGCACACCAGCATGTTTTTTTCTCTCTTTTTTGAAAGAATATATATATGATCGATGTCATAGGTATCATTATACCTACGAATACTTGTCGAAAAAAAATCTGTGTCATTCGAGGGGCGTAGCACAGCCCGGGGTTCGAACTGGCGATCTTTCGCACGAAAGTCCATTGCGTTACCGCGCGACCATGCTCCTCACCTGCATACAAACATATCATCGCGCGAGGTAGGCAGAAAATACAGGTCTCCAAACTTACCTATCCATAACTTTCACCACCTCCACATTTATACATCTTGTCATGCACAATCTTCTATTATTCATACTTCTCACTTTACCTTCTTTGAAAATCTAGTCCAATTGGTCCAGCCACGACCGAGAAAACATAGTAAATACGAAGTGTTATCCCGAATATACACTTAACTGCGATCATATCTCGACAAAGTGTTATCCCGAATTCACACTTAACTGCGATCATATCTCGACAGAGTGTTATCCCGAATTCACACTTAACTGCGATCATATCTCGACAGAGTGTTATCCCGAATTCACACTTAACCCATCGGTGAACAGTTGGAAATGAAGGAGAAAACTCCTTTAATACTTTCACCATCTTTGCATGGATCTCAGTAGCCGATAAACCTTCCAAAACAAAGAATTTAATCACTGCGCGATATTCGGATTTTTCCATTGTTAAAAAATACACTGACACGTCAACTTCAAATGGCTTGTAAACAATGAATGAATTGACAGATCGAAATGAAATTTTGAGTACGTTCTTATGAAAGATGAAATATGAAAATGGCGTAGAAATTTTGGTTTTCTACTGCTCCATAGATGTCGCTTTCAAAACTTTTTGACTAACCTATTAACTGCGATCATATCTCGACAAAGTGTTATCCCGAATTTACACTTAACTGCGATCATATCTCGACAAAGTGTTATCCCGAATTTACACTTAACTGCGATCATATCTCGACCTTTGTCGTCTTTACGACCTCAGTAGCCGAGTTGATAGCACACTTGTTTTCCATCCATTGAACCCTGATGATATCGAAAAAAAAGAATTCCGGTATGATCACGTGTTCATCGACTTGATTGTTATTATATCTCGGCGTGCGATAGTTTTATCAACAGGTTTATGGCATTAAGATCTTTAATAGGATTTTTAAGTTCAGACTACAGTAGACTATCGATTATTCGGAGTCACATAAAGCGGATTGCAGATTAACCGGAACAGTAAAAATTGCAATTTACATAGCGACGTTAAAAGAGCAAACTCTCCTCAAGGGCGCTTTTACTCGGGACTCGAACCCACATTATTATTATTGACAGATTAAAAATATTACAAAATTAATATGAATTGAGTGTTAGTATAGGAAGGTAGTGGCTGTGGAATTTGATTAGATACTTCCCCGCATCTGCATAAGTAAGAAAAAACATCGGTAAGAAAACCGCAGAAAACTTACCAAGGGAAGGTGAAGATGAACTACAAAGATACCTTTGTTGATCTGCCGATATGTGATAGTAACACATTAACATGAAATTTTTAAATCGGATTTTTTTACTGCCCCGGTTAATCCGCAATATGTTTAATGCGACCGTGGATAATCGAGAATTTACTGTAATTATATTTTTTAACATAATAACGTAAGTGCCCTTGGAGTGATTTATTCACTAATTTAGCGCTTGACTAAATAAATAACAATGTCTTTAAACCTCCACCGTGTTAAAGATTTAACTATAAATAATATATTAGTTTAAAATGTTTTTCGGGGTTGTTGACGTGTTAATTTTGCTTCAATGATGACCAACGTTTCGTAGGCGTTACAGTCTTCATTTTTAAGACAGTGTTAAAAGTTTTCCGAAAATTATATATCATTTTGATATTGTCCTGGACAGGTGCAAAGGCTACAACCGAATTTAGCCCCGTGCTCATAACAGATCAATAAAAAATGTAGTTCAGCTCATTTATTCGATTCCAGCATATTTCTTATAGGCGGGATCGAATAAATTAGCTCCATAACATTTTTTATTCTACCTTGGGTTTCGGATTCGATTGCCGATGGTACCAAAAAGGGTGTCAACCTGGTAACAGAGTTCCTCTGGTAACAATACTAACAGCACACGCCGAGCGACAGTATTGCCAACACGTGTAATGACGGACCGCGAGTTCCGTGCCTACTCCAGCAGTTCTAAACCCGAAGGCTCGTTTATTGAGTCCGAAAACAATATTGTCTCCCAGCCACGCCCTTCAATGTGTCCGAAACACTAATTCGGATATATTAAAGGGTACCATACGAAAAAAAATCGGCTAAACTC
Source organism: Odontocerum albicorne (assembly GCA_949825065.1). Taxonomy (NCBI): domain Eukaryota; kingdom Metazoa; phylum Arthropoda; class Insecta; order Trichoptera; family Odontoceridae; genus Odontocerum; species Odontocerum albicorne. The sequence continues at coordinate 3,542,210 of OX463840.1, read as the reverse complement.
CATTTAAATGGGTAAAAATTGGCAATACCTGTTTTTATTCTTAAATATGTTAGATATAATTTGCCCCGCAATTTTTCGAACCCACCCTAATACTGAGGATGAATGCTGCATACATACACATCATCTCGCCGTGTTCGTAGCAGGGTGGGCAGATATAACAGATCTCAAAACTTTTCTATCCAAGCACACAACTTTCACCTTCTCCACATTCATACATCTTGTCAAACACAACCTTATATTATTCAATTATTCATACTTCTCACTTTACCTTCTTTCAAAGACTGATCTATTTGGTTTACCTCGGTCTATCTCTTCTCCACACACCTTGCACTTCTGACCTTTATACTCGCTTAGTCATTCTTTCATCATTCATTCATTTCTCCACATGTCCAAACCATCTTCAAGCTCCTTTTTTCATCTTACTTAAAACATCAATTTTATCTATGCATTCATTACTGATGTCTTCATTCCACCTTCTTTCAAACATTGACACTCCACAATTTTTCCTTAGTGCACGCATCTCCACAGCAGTAATTTTACTCTTACCCTTCTTCTGTGAAGTCCAAGTGTCACTTCCATACATCAAAGTGGGAACCAAAACACTATTTTGAATTATCATTTTTTGCTACTGCCGATGTTGCGCGGTTGTTGTATACTCCATTAAGTGATCCATTTACCTTGTTCCCTGACACTACACTTCTTTCAATTTCTCTTTTAACTCACCCATCACACGTGAACATGTTATTTTGCCAAATCCAACTTAGGTCTCCTACTATTCCTCATATTAATAGACGATATTTAAAATTCCATAAGTCACTCGACATGTTTATTGTTCGCTGACGACTTGAAAATTTTCAAAAAGATCAATTCACCTCACGACTGTGCACAGTTACAACAGGACCTAGACTCCCTAGTCTCCTGGAGTGAGCAAAATCATCTTCTGTTCAACATTAACAAATGTGTCTGTGTATCTTATAGTCGATCGTTTTCACCAATCCACCATCAGTATACTATACAGGGAGTGGCACTAAACAGAGTTTCTGAATTCAAGGATTTGGGCGTAACCTTCGATGTCGGACTCACGTTCGTTAACCATGTCTCACGTTTGATATCCGACTGTTACAAACTACTCGGTTTTATAATGAGAATATCAAGAGAATTTAACAGCACCAATATCCTCCGAAACTTATATAATTATCTAATTAGAATCAAATTAGAATATGCATCTACGGTTTGGGCTCCTCATCAGCTCAAATATAAAAACAATATAGAACAAATACAAAAAAAATCCTCAGATATCTATGGTACAGAACAAAGGGCGATTACCCAAAATATACTCACCATGTTGAACTTCTCACGGTGTGTAACTATAGAAGCCTCGAAACAAGAAGGCAAGAATCCATTGCGATATTCCTAATAAAGGTTTTCCAAGGTTCCTTTAACTGTCCCGCGATTCTAGAAGCACTAAGTTTATATGTACCCAATAAATATAGCCATGCAAGGAATCACCCTCTGTTCTACATACCAACTTATAGGACGAATATCATGGCTAAACACTCAGTCACGGGTGGTATAGAGATATTGAACCAACTGAATGACACGATTGATATATTCTCGGTACCGTCTAGCAGTATGAGAAGAATCCTTGCTGATATTATTCCTAACGAATAAGCTAACGCTACTATAGAAGCAGACCCTCTTTGTGTAACAGGAGAAATCCGTGCAAAGTGGATAAAAAAAAAAAAAAACATACTGCACAGATAACAGAACTCATCAACTTGCTCCAGTTTTTCTGACTTAACTCATACACACACATTTTTTATCGTACTTCTTTCTATAACCATAACTTTTGATTTCTCCGCGTTCATCTTACTCTTATTTTTATTTTGCCAAGTCCAAGTTGAATGCTGCAACACATTCTAAATGCCGGTCACCATTTAAACCAATTTAACGTAGCAAAAATCTGAAAAAAAAATTTACTAGTGGAAAACGGCCGTGAAAATCTTAAAACATCTTTAAAAAAGAGATAATGTTGAGTAGTCTCATCATCAACGCACTATAATCATATATCATAAAAAAATCGCTTAAAACACTACATTTGATTAGATGAAAAAAGATAAGATATGAAATAATATTATTTCCTCATTATAGACGTCATCCAGTCATTATATTATTTTTGTTGAACATAAAAAATAGATAATGGCACAGTAATACGGGTTGCGTGTTCGATTCCCTTTAGAAACTAGACTTTTTAAAAAGGGATATAGTCTATTTTTTAAAAAGGATCCAGTCTGTTTTTAAAAAAGGATCCAGTCTATTTTTAAAAAGGATCCAGTCTGTTTTTCACTAAAGGCTTTTTTGACATTATTCTGGTTGATTGATTATAGATATTGCCAGATGTATAAGTGAAATGTTCTGAATAAATAAAAAAATCTACATAAAATGTTGAAGCATATTTTTTTTCCAAATATCCTCTCGTTCAAACATCATTGAATGTCCATACTAATTTATAGATAAAATATAATTTGTTAAGTACATTTTCAAAGACGGTCCAGAACTTAAGTTTTCGTTTAATATCTAACACTTAGAGGCAGACAAATTCTAATGACATCATGAATTCTAGTTTTTTTAATGAATAATTAATCAAACCATATGTTTTGTTTTTACTTGACATTTAAACATAATTAAAAGATTCACTCAATTGATATTACTTGAGAAAACAAACATTAACCAAAATTTAAAAAAATTAATTAATTAAAAGCACCTTATAAGCGCCATCACTGAACGAATTCAAAGGGCTGAAAGTGAGTTTGAAATTATTATCTTCACCCTGAAATACGGAAAATTATCACGCCATTGAATTTATATTATTTTACGGTTTATTCGTGGAAACTTGTTATGACATATTTTGACTAAAAAACGCGGAAGTCAGTTGAATATTTTTCACACTTTTTTAGTAAATAAATGTGCTTGAAATAAAAAAAAACATAAAAATGTGTTTATAACCACTCTTTAATATTTTATTGATTGATCGAAGGTTGAATTTGAAAAAGAACTAGGTTCATTTTGAATTTAAAAATATTTTTAAATTGAAGGAATCGTGAATTAATTGTAGTAGACGCTATTTCCCTACTGGAAACTAGTTGGAAACATCGACACACTCGAAATACGGACTAAAAAGATAATACAAATGATTCAGAAGTAAAAAAAGAAAACTTGTATTTTTCTTTCAAATGATAATATAAACAATTATGTATCTATTTAAAAAAATTAACATATTAATAAAAAATGTAAGCAATCAAATACTTGAAAAAAAAATAAACATCAAAAACAATAATTGTTTAGTCACACCAAAACAACACTTTTAATTTGCTCCCAAATCATAAAACTGAACTGTCAAAAGTTATGGAATCTATTATTTATTTAAAATAAGAATATTGATATTACCTTCATCAAGGCAAATCGTTGATCATCATCCAAACTGAGACTTGTCGATGGTACCGGCGGCATTTTTTATAAATAATTTGTATAAACACAATCACAACACAAACTAACGACTATTGACGATAACAGAGCAGCGAGTTTCTAACCGACACGAATATGTAATCGCACGCGACTGACAACCATTCACGAGAAACACGCTCACAAGAATGTGGCAGAAAGTGCACCGACTTCTTTATCATAATACAAAATATTGTAGTATGACGTGCAGCAAGTGGAACATGAAGAAGTGGCAGCTATCAACCTTTTTGGTAATTTTAATTAGATTTTTTCTTCTAAATATCTGATACAAAGGGACTTTTGTAATAACTGTCGTCACAGCTTTCTTAGAACATATGAATACGTAAAGATTCAGTCCAACATTTTTTATATAAAAGTTTAAAAGTAAAACCAGTCCGGAATACGCTAGGAATAGAAATGGGAATGAAACTCGAAACGTCTGGGGTTAACACTTGCCGTACGGTGATGGATAGCGAGTGATCATGACTTATATTTTATTTAATTTCTCGAAATATACTGCTTGCAGGGTCTTCATACTTTATGTATTCCTCATCGAAACCTCTATGATTTGAATGATGTCATTAGGAAACAAAACATTCATAGTTAATTCAACAGAAATTAATGATTTTAAATCGCGAATTGACGAAATGTCAAACACTCATTCTTTTTTGACAGTTCGTATAGCGTCCCGTTCCAGGGGTTCGTCACCAGTTTTATAATCCTGATTGTTATTTTTTATTTTTATCTGGTATGTTTTTTCTATTATCATTTTTTATCTGGTATGTTATATTGTACCATTACTCTTTTTATAATAAATATACATTTTATTTATTATTTCATTTTCAAAAATATAATAATTGAGATGGCGGGAAATATCGACGGCGATGATAGCGATTTGGAATTTAAGGCGACAGGCAATATATCAGAATCAGAAGATTTTGTCGAGGTACAGGATGAAGTATATTCTGATTTGGAGACGAGTGAAGAAGACGAAGAAATATTATTTACATCAAAACATGGATTCGAATGGAGTTCATTACGAGTACCACCTCAATCTTCGAGGCATCGGTCGGGTATCAAATATTCTCATCGAAGATTCTGGACTGAGAAATTCAAGTATAAATGTACATTCCATAAAAGATATGTGTTGTCTGTTTGTAAATGAAGAGGTGGTAAAAGTGATGTTTAAGAAACAAATCGTCATTCAAATCGAATCATTCAGAAAAGAACCAACCAATATCAAAATACGAGTTATATGAATTCATTGGAATATTGCTCGCACCTGGCAGAAATCGAACACGAAAGCTATCTTTGAGTGAATTGTGGATAAGTGAAAGTCCCTTTTGCCAGTCATTTTTCACAACAGCTCTGTCTCGAGATAGATTCATCTATATTTACAGTCATATTCGTTTTGATGATAAAGAAACCCGAGAAGAGAGATATCAGGGTTTTTTCAGATAAATTAGAAACAATTAAGTGGATTTCAAAAATGTTTATGGATATGTGCAAAAGCAATTATTCTCCATCTTCGAATATAACTGTAGATGAACGTTTGGCAAACTTTAGAGAGAATTGTTCATTTCGCGTGTACATGAAGTCAAAACTTGGTAAATATGGCATCAAAATCTGGGTTGCTGCCGACTGCGGCGGCATATGACGCATAACAAATTTACAGGCTTATTCTGGTATGATAAATAATCGTAGAGAGAGATAAATCAAGGTAACTGAGTAGTTATAGAAATGGTTCAACCGCAGTATGGCACGAACAGGAGGATAACCACAGGTATTTTGATTACCTCCATCAAATTATCCGATAATCTTTTATTAAAAGGTTTAACTCTAACTGGCTCGCTTCGAAAAAATAAAAGAGTAATCTCACTTGAATTTATACCGTCTAGAGAGAAAACAATCCATAGTAGCTGAAAATAAAATACTTGTTTCGTGTGTACCACAAAAAATAAAGCAGTATTATTATTATCCACTCAATTCAATGATGCAGAAATTGATTATTCAGAAAAACAAAAGCCACTATAGTAATTATACATCATTATAATAATACGAAAATTGGAGTAGATACGGGAGACCAAATTACTTGAGAGTACTCTTGCTCAAGGTCAACGAGAAGATGGCTTTTCCGTCTTTTTATGGAAATTATAGATATGGCTGCATTGAATGCATACCTCTTATGGATAGACAAATATCCAGAGTGGAAACAAAATAATTAATACCACCGAAAACATTTCACAAGAGAGTTAAGTTTGGAATTGGCAATGCCCAATATCTTAAAAAGGAAAAATAGCAACAACAAGATGCTTTTAATACAGTTTTAACATATTGTGGCAAGTCAATATCCGAAACATTAGTAAATAATACCCTGTTGGCACCCCGTGAGGTCCTCAAAAGAGGAAGTTGTGGGTTTTATTAAAAACATTCGAGAAAAAAAACCAGGCTATTCTGCAATATTTGTCAAACACCTGCGTGTTTAGTACGTAGAATATAGTAAAAAAAAAAGTGGTTTCATGCCCCAATTGCGATAACTTTCTCCACAGGATTAAACTTTGATTATATGATATGTTTGTCCTATTTTAAAATTTTCTGTAGTGTTTATATTTTCCAAATTGCATATATTTTATTGATTTGAATTTCGTGTTTGTTTATTTATAATTTTGAATTTCTTGTTTATTTATACTATATAAATTTCTCGCCCTAAAACCTTGATTTTTGACCGAACGACGCAGCGTAAAAATAATATTCTTATAGAAATGCCTTTCTGTTTTAGCTCTTATTTTATCATTTCTTACCTTTATTTTATATTATTCGACATTTTATTACATAATAAAATGATGTTTATAGCTAATAACAAAAAATAACCTAGCAGATTTTGCATAATTTTAATTTGAAACATACATGTTTAGTGTACCCTCAGTGTCCAACGCCGTTACTGGCGTAATTTTTTAGCACAGTAAGGGAAGTGTTAAAAGGTTGGAGACCTCTTTTCAGTCATGCGCATTCTGAACGTTGCGCAGACCGAACGACGCAGTGGGAAAATTATATTCCTATAGAAATGTCACTTCTGTTTCAACTATTATTTTATCATTTCTTACACTTATTTTATATTATTCGACATTTTATTACACAATAAAATGATGTTTATAGCTAATTAAAAAAAAAACTAATAGATTTTGCATAATTTTAATTTAAAACATACATTTTTAGTGTACCCTCAGTGTCCAACACCGTAACTGGCGTAATTTTTTAGCACAGTAAGGGAAGTGTTAAGCAAACATGCTAAGACCTGACCACGGAGGTATTTTCTTACAATGTATAGTCGATTTCGATCCTTCGTTGACAGAAAGTCGGTTGCCGTTTTTATTTTACTGTCAAAATAATAATAAATAAGATAACATCATCTAAATTCTAAAATAAGATTTTCTACAAACTCGTAAACTTTTTTCATATTCTCCAGAACTATGTATTTTGTAAATGTCCCCTTGATTTATGCTCCCTTATTATTTTTATCTATTGGGAAAAATATTTTGCAATATTTGGATAGGCATTAAAAATATGTTTAATAATGTTTTCTTAAGAGAAATTTTAGGATTTGTGTAGATTATTAATATAATCTTTTTCATTTAGCCTCAGAGAAAAAAAAACTGTGGTGTATAAACCAGACGACTTAGAAAAACTGAGACATTAATTTTTTTAATTGTTCGATCAGCAGAATATTACCAGAGGAATTCAATTGTGGCTCAAGCAGTATGAGCTATATATAGCTCGAACATGTTGAAATCATATTTTATAATCCTCTAAAAGATGTAATAAATACTTTTGAATAATATGATTATATTTATCTCTCCATTTATAAATCGATCAAATAAGAAAACTTTTGTTAATCTTCACCATAAAAAACACTTCACATCATGATACATGAACATATTGGATTTATTAGTTAATTATATGAGAAGAGATAGAACAACATAGACACAAACTTGAAAAATATTTTTTTGTTTAAAATAAAGTAAAAAATTTTAACCGAAAATTGGTATAAAGATCAAAATGTTGGTAGGAAATAATAGTAAGAAAAAGAATAATATAGCCAGAAAATTTTAAATGTGCATCACTTATCCAAAAATGATCCGACAAAAGAGCTGCTGTTTCAACGAAATTTATATGAACACGGCTATACTCCAAGCGCAAAGGAAAGTCGCCAGTATAAGGAGCTTGTATCAGATGAATTTTGAAGAAAGTGACGTGCAATAATTGAGTAGAGCGTTTTCAAGTTGATGTCGATGTCATACTTATTGTAGATTCTATGTTGTCATTATATTTCGCTGTTCTCGGTGAAATGAAATTTTAACTTGGATTTTTTTCAATTGGTCAATAATTCCATGTCTAATTGATAAATGGTGCATTTCTTATTACTTCATTATTCCATACGAAAATAATTTAAAAGTAAACTTAAAACTCCCAAATAAAATTGAGATATACCGCTTAAAATCGAAACTAATATCTAAATATCATTATAGCATTGATTTTCGATCTGTTTGAAACCGTTGTTTATGGTGAGTTGTATGACCATAGACAATTTTTGACATATCTCCGTTGAAGAATTTTTTTAGAATAACCATAACCGTTTCGTTAGAATTGCGTTCGTTTTTATTTAAGCTGATTTTTTAATTTTAACCTAATTAATATTTAGTTAACATTCACTCAAGAGTTCAAAATGAACGCACCGCCGACCTTTGAGTCATTTCTTTTGTATGAAGGAGAGAAAAAGTAAGATTTGTTGGTTATGTTTCAAATAATGTCAATTGTTTTCTGCCTACCGGGGTCAATGTTTATTTGTTTTCGTTTACAGGGTACAAAAGGAAGAAGATACTAAGGTTACTAATGCCGCCGTTTTCACTGTCAACAAAGAAGATCATACTTTGGGAAATATGATTAGAAAGTATGTATATATATGTATAAATAAACACACTTCGGTTTTTTTAATGATTTAGCCACCGTGCAGAATTTTAGATTTTGCAGTGTAGACAAAACCAACATACTCACTTTTATATTTAAGTTATGGACTCTGCTTAGTTCCTAAGTAAAGTTCCACGAACTTCCATAATTTAATGTTTTTTTTCAATTTATTTTTTTACTACTGATCGTGAAAGTTCTTGATAAATGGAAATGGGGAAAAACGGGACCTATGATATATTTCGTATTTTTACTCCTTCAAAACAATAATTGAATTGAATCAACTGTAATAGTTAAATTGAATTGAACAAGTGCAGAATTGAATCATCTCGTGCGGCTTTTAATAAAATGAGAACCGTATTCTGCGATGATAAGCTGAACTTGAAACTTCGACAACGGCAGTCAAATGTTACGTTTGGTCAGTGTTATTGCATGGAGTGGAATAATGGACCCTCAAAGTTAGTAGTATGAACCAACTGGAAGCATTCGAAATGTGGATGCACCGGAGAATGCTACGGATACCCTGGACGGATATGGTCAGAAACACAAGGGTTCTTCAAAGAGCCAAAGTTGATAGAGAGTTGCTGACTAATATTAAAATCCGAAAGGTGTTCTATTGAGACGCGTGGGTCATGTATCATGTACTTAGAGGAGCAACGTACAAACTACTGCACCTGATCATCCAAGGCAAAATAGAAGGCCGAAGAGGTGTTGGCAGGAGGCAAATCTCCTGGCTCGGTAATATACGTGATTGGACTGGTATGAGGAGTGTTCAGAATCTTTTTCTTTTCGGGCTGCCGGGGACAAAGATGTCTACTCTCAAGTGATATTCAACGTTGGGGGGACTTGACATGTCACTGAGAAGAAGAAGAAGTAAAACAATAAATAAAATTTGAAACATGCACACCTGTGACATATACTGTATTCAGTGATGTGTGTTTTCCAAGTTTTACTATAAAGAACTCACAGAGACGACGCTCTACAAAGCCGAAGTTAGCCGATTATGGCCGACAGTCTCTTTCTTAACCGGTTCACTGCCACGAGCGCATTGATGCGCTCTTCGATTCATTGCTCGCCAGGCCGGCCATACAAAATGAACGCGTAAACGCACTCTCCTTTGAGCTTGTCGCAAGCCAATATCAAATCCAATTGTAATAATTTATAAATTATAACACATAGGGACATCTATTGGGATGTTCAAGAAATACTTAAATATTACAATTTACCGATATTATCAAAGTTACAGTCATCTTTCTAAAAGCTTTCACTGACAGTCAATACGTGTCTCTGATACAGGGTTACCGACTACAGTTTTTTGCGTCGTAATTGCGATGATATATAATGACTTTGTAGTTTTGTTCAATGGTTGATTTTTAACTTTTGTGCATTATTTTTGTTAATTTTTCAAAGTATATATTTACAAAGCGTGTTTTCATGTATTCTTTGGTTATTGGCGGTAGTTTTGCGGCATAATACGACGTTTATATAGACTTTTTACCGTTTTATTTTATAGTTAATTTACCTTTTGCGCTTTATTATACATCATACAGATAATTTGTTGATTTTAGTTTACAAAGTATATTATATTCCACTATATTTATAAGCAAACGTGTTTTCTGTGTCAAGTTGTGACAACCCTGACATTTTGTGAATATTTAAACTGTGTTTTTCTGAGTGAACGCCAGTTCAAACGCCCCACGGTGTATATATTTAGTAAGTTTTCATAATATCCTTTATATCTGTACACAAAAAATATAATTTTTTTAGGTTTTATTTTTGTTGAAAAAATCACGGCCTGTTGGGTACGGCCATACTAATAACTTCCGGCACTTAAAGGGTTAAGCCCGATGTGTTACTTACCACCGAGTACTGTATCTGTTTACCCTAAACCTGACATGATGTTTTAATTTTGAAAAAAAAAAAAAGATTTAACTCAGATTTTTAAAATGCTTTTAAATTTGTAAAAATACACTAAAATAAGCCCAAACTAAGACTAATTATGAAAATGTTGTAATACAGAGATCATCTGTTTCAATTGGTCTTTCCTGAAATAAATTAATCAATCTTATATTTAAGATTTCCACCAAGATGGAAGATTCTATATTAACCCTTCCTGTCCTGTGATGTGTAACTATTACACATTGCTTCGAAAAACTTTAATATCTCTATAAATATGATAAATACTGGGTTCAGATTTTAGGTATTCCTCCGTAATACATTTACGCATTGAATGAAAAAAATAATAATAATAATTAGCACTTATCGGCCAAATCAGAGATATTTTGTGAAAATCGAGAATAAATTCACCAATACAATCAAACGTGTACCAGTGTGTGATGTAGGCATATTCGTTCTAAAAAAACACTATGGGCGAGGAAGCGACGCTATTCACGTCTCATTCTCACTCTACTTCGGTATATGGGAACTCAAGAATAGAATCTCAGTTCGTTCGCTTGACTCGCTCAGTAGCTAGCGTGCTTTCATTCGAAGTGGTTGTCTCGCCCGTTTTGTGAACGTCGTCCGACGTTTTTTTTTCATGTTTTCAGCAATTTAATTTCAATTATTATCAATTGACTTCAAATTTAATTAATTTAAGTGATTGGCTATGAATATTCTTATTTTTTCGATTTTAAATTGCTCATTTTTACATATGTATTGAATACACAGCACCGGAACGCGCGGATTATTTTAGCACAGGAAAGGAAAGGTTAAGAAGTTAAATTTATAGCTACATTTAGAATCATTGTAATACATTTATTTCATTTATAATATGGAAAAATTGGAATATGGAAATATTTATAATATGGAAAACAATAATATTTAGTAAAATTCTTTGTATTTTCAGCCAATTGTTAAAGGACCCCAAAGTATTATTTGCTGGATACAAACTACCTCACCCTCTGGAACACAAATTCGTCATTAGAATACAGACCACCTCTGACTACACACCGCAAGATGCACTGACCAATGCCATCACAGATCTCATTTCTGAATTATCACTCTTTGAAGAGAGATTTAAAGTGAGTAAAACACTTCTTTGAATATTTTAATTTTGAAGTTTGAATTGTCTCCCCATTCGTAGCTATGAGCCATTGTAGTTAAAATTTGACTAACGCTTTCAGATGTCAATACGTTTTATAGCAACTTATTAAACTTTTTTTTTTTTAAATAATATTCAATTATATTATTTTACTAGCCATTCTTTTTATTCACTAAGGCCGAGGCCACACCAAAGTGCTTCGCTAGGTGATACGTGACTAATAGACTAGGTGATTTCATACATGGCCACACCAAAGTGCTTCGCACAAATTCATTTGACATTTGGGAGCGGTTGAGTCAACAAACGATGCCACTCTCAAAACTAACCAATTTCATTACAACTTACCATCTTCATTTACTTCCTGTGCAACTTCATTCCAAAGTGATTTTGTTTTATTTTATTTTCACACCGGTGTGAATCTCCTAGCGAACAGACGTGTTGGTTAATTTTATTGTGTCACCGTGATTTTACAAGATGGCGGAAGTTTTAATAACAGCTGTGCATAAAAGGGAGCCTTTGTGAAACCATTGAGCAAATTATAGAACCAACGCACCGCATACTATCACGATGGCCACACTGCACGCTTCGCGCCACTCTACATGACAATTAGTCACCTAGTGAGTCTCCTAGCGAATAGACGTGTTGAGTAATTTTATTGTGTCACCAAGTGATTTTACAAGATGGCGGAAGTTTTAACAGCAGCTGTGTATAAAAGGGAGCCTTTGTGGAACCCATCGAGCAAATTAAACACAAATGTACCTGTAATAAAATAACTTTGGAATGAAGTTGCACAGGAAGTAAATAAAGATGGTAAGTTGTAATGAAATTGGTTAGTTTTGAGAGAGGCATCGTGTGTTGACTAAACCGCTCCCAAATTTCAAATGAATTTGTGCAAATCACTTTGGTGTAGCCTCGGTCTAATGGTTTTAACTCTAGAGGTAATAGTTTTTTGCAATTCAAATTAAATAATTTAACAGTTTCATTGGTTTGGAAAAACAATAATTTTACTTTGTTATTTTAGGTTTCAATTCAGAGCTTATTTTATTAAAACTTTTTATAGGTAGCACTACATATTTTGTTTCTATATATGTTTTGCACTACGTTCAAACAGAGATTGTTTATTGTCTTTCCCAGTTCACCGTTCTTCTTTTTTCACATCGTCCTCTTCTGTCCATGCAGTGAAACTCTGGAACCGGCTACAAACAAATGTTACTCGCTCCTTCGTTGGCATGTTTTAAAAAGTGACTGAAAAAATTCTTAATTTCAAGTCACGAATATAATGTGTTTCATTTCTGATTTTTCTTTCCTCTCCGCCATCTGTTTCTTTACCTTTGATTGATGATATCTCACTTTTATTTTTACTATGTATATTATTCATAAATTTTGTAAAGGTAAATAATCATTTGAATATTTTTTGCGACCATGTAACTTCCTTTATTTACTTTTGTCTGGTTGGTTGGAAGATTGCCACCTGGCAATAAACCCGCCAGATTGTTTTACAATGAAGTACTGTATTATCCTGACTACAAGGCGAGGTTTTTATTTAAAAAGATAACACGTAAATAGGGGTCGTTTTATATTCGAGTGACAAACATTGTAATGAGAGCGTTCAAAAGTCGTCATTGTTTACACATAGCCTGTGCGTAGTCATTTCTGACAGTTTTTGAGGTGTTTTTTTTGTACTGTGCTTCGTTTTGCATCTTTACTACCTAAAAAAATATGACTGGCCATATTGAAAGACGAGGAGCTCGAAAAAATCATGTGAATCAAGGAATACGCAGAAGCTATGATTCCAATTTTAAGGTTATGGTGGTGTGTGCTGCAGAAACAACCAACAACTGTGCGGCTGCCAGACAATTTGGTATGGACGGAAAATAATGTTAGACGTTGGCGTTTACAAAAACATAACTTGATGAATGCACATTTTCTTAGGACGATTTGAATCGATTGACAGGAAGGTAGCAGACTACGTCATGGAAATACGAGGAAAGGGGTTCCCCATAACAAGAGAAGCATTGCAGTTGAAAGCTCGCGAAATTGCAAGAAACAAAAATATACCAGAAGATAATTTTAAAGCTAGTGTGGGTTGGTGAAGGCGAATGATGGTTCGATATGGGTTGAGTTTGCGGCGATGAGATGAGACTGATGCTGAGGATGCTATAGCCATATGTGAATCTGACTGATCTGATCAGCTACTGTAGTTGGACTTTTTTATTTCTTCTTTTCATGTTTAAACATTACATTAATTATCTGGGTACTCTGTATTAAGAAATATTTTTCATTAAATTAGATTAAAAAATAGGGGTCCCCTTATAATGAGGGTCACGCTTTAGTCGGGCCAATAAGGTATTAAAAAATTAAATGTTTCTCTAGCAAATGGCACTTACTGGTACCTGCATCTGTAGAAACTTACGAAGCTCATCTATAGTCGTTTTGTAACAATCATAATAATTACCACACCTTTGTTAGTCGATTTCTCATGACTGAGGATTCATGATCTCTCTAGTCCATCTGCCCAATTCTACCTAAGATGCTTCTCCACCTCTCCCCCTGCTTTAGACTTCTCGAAGTGCTGCCATCACAAAGGATAGTTATTTTCCTAACTTGGTTAGTCCAGGTTGGTGGTTTACCTATCCCTCGTCATCCCTTCATGCTGCCCGGTTTGCGTGAGTTTTTCAAAACTGTTCTCTCTGTACTATATGGCGAAAGAATTGGAGTACTCGTCGCACACAAATCGTGGATAGCCTATCCTGAATCCCAAATTGTATGATTCAATCAGCACACAGTTGACCCAAAGGTAGCTTGTGAGCAGCTCACAGTATGATCACATTCAAGTGGGAATCGAGACATACTTAAATTTATTAAGTGGTTGATTTGAGCAGTATTTTGATTTTTAATATAGGGTCTTTCAAATTGAGCGGTTTTTTTTATTCTTTTTTTTTAATTCTCGAATAAAACACACAATTTGCTTTGATTTCAAAAAACTTTTTATTAGTCATTGAAGTATAATGTATGACATTTAAACACAAAAAAACAATATCCGCCAAATGTCCACCTCTTGCAGCTCCACAAATGTCCACTCTTTTGTCAAAATTTTCGATGACATTTTGGCATAATTGCGGTTCTAACGCACCAATAATGCAAATAATTTCGTCCATCAGCTCAGGAATTGATTGGGGGTCATTCTTATAAACCTGGCTTTTCACGTAACCCCAGAGAAAATAGTCCAACGGTGTCAGATCACATGATCTTGGTGGCCAATAAACATCACCGTTTCCGGAGATTACAATACATAAAATAATTCTCAATTTGAACGCGTTGTATTATATACAACTCCATTTTTATAAATGTCATACATTACATTTCTCAAATGTCACAAGACATAGAGGCAAGTTCGCGACGCCATCTGTGTTTTATCCAATTTAAAAAATCGCTCAATTTGAAAGACCCTATATTATCAATCCAGCCATAATATTAATGTTTTTACAATATTTTTTCGATTCATATAATTTTTATACAAGACTATAATTTGATTTCAACGCATTTGTTTCAGGAGGCAATAAAAGAGAAAAAGGAAGGATTGGACTGAAGAACTACTTAAAAAAATAAATTATTTATTATTAATATAATAAATACATTGCCTAGAATAACAAGACAACAGAGGATACAATAATTGGTGCGATCAATTAAAATACAACATTAGACATTTATAGTCAACTTTTTTAAAATTATTTTTACAAGATAAATAGCTGCAAAATATTTTTAAAACAACAACAAATAACCATTATATATCACTGTTAGTTGCATACAAAAATGGTTCTGATTAGTTTCCCTTATTTAATAAGCAAACAATTATGTTTACTTTTCATTATAATGTATAACATTAATATAACAATTTAAACACATAATTTCTTTTACAAAAAAACGGATGCGTAACATCAACATTGTATTATTATAAATTGTAAGTTGTAAATAAAATTTGGTAACAATTTTATCTTTTCATTATCTATTGTTCTGTATAAAATTGTAAAATATGTATTTTATATTCCCATGAGTGGATTCTGTATATTTATATCTGATGTTAACATAAGGCATTAGAATTGGAATATTTATTTTGATTATTTAGGAAATTAATTCCTAACTTAAAATGTTTCTTCGTCATCACAGTCTTCTGTTGCGTGGCCAAACACTAGAACAAAAAAAAAAATTATTCAATATATAATATAACAATTAAATTATTCAATATACAAGAGCCGTAAGAATGGCCAGGGACAGTATCCCCCAAGAAGGAGACCTCCAGGACGACCTCCCAAAAGATGGAAAGACAGCTGGCAGTCGACGTCACAAGAGGGAAACAATGATGCAGGACTATAAAAGGCCAACAGGCCTAAAATAAGAAGAATATCCAAAAGGAAATCTAAATTTATAACTCTTAATTATCAAAAGTCATGGTGACAGAAAAGTGTGTATGGAAAAGTAAATGCAATATATGGGTGACAATGAAAGATTAGAGCAAATTGAAGAATTCCACTATTTATGTAGTATTTTCTCAAATAATGGAAATTTTACGAGGAATATTGAACGGCACGTAACGATAGGAAACAAAGTCATCAGGCAGCAGTCTATAATCACTACGTTACGGATGAGAGGCTGGAAATGGTTAAGTCAGACATTGAAATGTCGCCACTTCAGAAAATGTAGGATGGGTCCTGCGACGTTTTAAACGTCATGTCAAAGGGATGGGATAAAATAGTTTTTTTTACAAATCGAATAGTTTTTTTATAAATCTAAAAATTGTTTTTCTCTAAACTGACGTTTTAATTCCTAATTTTCATTATACTGACTTTCTAATGTATTGTATGATTTGTATCTATCTTTAAATAGGCCAAGATCCACTATGAATTAATACTAATTACGAACATTTAATTTTAGGTATAAACAAATCGCTTATCCAATTATCGTATATCTCATCTCTATCCAATACAGACTAACGTAGTGACTTTTGACAAACGTCACCAAATATCATTTGATTTTAACAAACTGACATATTTTCGCTAATTTGTAACAAGATGTTAAATTTGTCATTATTGTTAGTTTTATGTAATGTATTGATTTGTCACTATTGTTAGTTTTATGTAATGTATTTACCTAAATAACTTGCTATTTATTAGAAGCGAGGCTTATATTAAAGTTGATAAAATAATTAAAATTACTGAATGTCGTTACAAAGTTATATTGGGGCAAATTTGTGAACTGTCACAGGAACCGTCCTACAATTTCTGAAGTATAGTTGACCAAAAGTTCAGCTGTTTTATCGTCAATTAGGGATGCGCATCTTATCATCCATTGGTATTATGAGATTTGCAATCTTGGTCTGATATGGGAGGATGTGGAGTGCCAGGATGCAGACCAACATTTGTCCTTGACGGAACAAAGAGGGGTGTCAGATAGAAATGAAGATATTGGATTCTAGTATCATCTTACGCTAAATTGAATGCAAATATATGTTTTACGAACTTTCACAAATATCGCAATAAGGTCTGGGTGCTGCTGGAGGCTTCTTCTTATCACTGGCCGGTGCAGGTGCGTCAGGGTCGCTGGTCTGCCGGGGGCAGTCTTCTGTTTCGTGAGCGTCAAATACATCACAGATATCACAATACATTCGAGGTGCGACTGTTTTAGGCTTCAATCCATTGCTGTAAAAAAGAAACAATGTATAAAAAAAGTTTCAATACAAATACTTGGAAGTTACTTGATTATGGTATAAATATTCTCCAATCTCCATATCAAATACGAGGCATATCCAGAAACTAAGTGTACTGAATTTTTGTAGGTTACAATTTTTTTTATTTAAACAAAAAAATTACGTGGTTACCGTAGTACATATGTAAGCTATTTTTCGACATAGCCGCCATTCCTCTCAATGCAGGTGGTGAAGCGGGGTATCAACTTTTTGATTCCTTCCTCGAAGTAGTTTCCCGCCAACCCCTCCGTCCACTTCTCCACCTCCTCCTTTACCTCCTCGTCGGTTGAAAACCTTTTTCCACCCATGTGCAGCTTCAGGGAGGTAAAGAGATAGTAATCTGAAGGTGCTAGGTCAGGGGAATGCGCGGGATGGTTCAGACATCCCATTTAAACGAGGCGAGCAGTTCCTTCGTGGCGTTGGCCGTGTGTGGTCTTGCATTGTCGTGCAGCAGGCAGACTCCCTTTGTCAGCATGCCTCTCCTCTTGTTCTGAATCGCCCTCCGCAATTTTCTTAGAGTCTCGCAGTATCTTGCAGAGTTGATGGTCTCCGCTTGAGGCATATATTCAATTAAAATTATGCCTTGACAGTCCCAAAACACGGATGCCATGATTTTCTTGGCTGAAATTGTGGTTTTGAACTTTTTGGCGGAGGGTGAAGAGGTGTGACGCCACTGTTAAGACTGCCTTTTGGTTTCAGGCGTGTAGTGTGCAACCCAAGTTTCATCTCCAGTAACCGATGGAGCGGAGAAATTCATCTCCATGGAGTTTGCAGTGCCTCAAAAACTCTTGCCTTTTTACAAAATTTCGCACTTGGCGGGAGATTGGTTTGACATTTTTCACAAAACGTGTTGTCGCGTCGACACTTCTCAACGTACTGACCTCAAACCGGTCTCGTTGCGGAGGGGAAGGGTCAGGCTACACGGAAGTGTAGCCAACATGTCGATAATAAAATCCATCCGGTCGTGAGAGCCTCAGTACACTTACTTTCTGGATACGCCTCGTACATCAAAATATTTGTTCAATTTTATAATGTATCAACATTTCCACAAGAGATAAAGGAAATGTGATATATGGGTGAGTAATAAAATATTAGACCAAGTTTAAGATTTCTGCTATGTAGGTAGTATTTTCTCAGATGTTGGTTAATTATGAGAGATATCAAAAGGCATGTAGCAATAGGAAACATATACTCAAACCGAACAATATCGAAATCTCCTAAGATGATAATCTACAACAGTGTTTTAATACCAACTTTGATGTATGGAAGTGAAATGTGGATGTAGAAAAAACTGAGCCAAATGAATGCTGTAGAAATAACTGCACTGAGAAATGGGGTGACAATGTATGACAGAATAAATAAATTAAGGATGAATTTGAATTTAAGGCTGAGTAAGATAGAACAGTACTATGAGATGGTAGGGGCACATGGAACAAATGACTGAAGAAATACTAACAAAACAAATATATAGTGCAAGTATGACTGGAAGGCGTGGTAGAGGTAGACCGAGGAAATTGTGATTGGATTAAGAGAATTTTTTGAAAGAAAGAAATGTAAAGTCGGAATTCGTAGGAGGTGTATGAATGTGAAAAAGATGAAATGTGTGTTGCGACAGGAAAGTTTGAAGCTCTCTCCTCTTTGCCTAACCCAAAAGGGAGACAGCGTGACGATATTTATGTATGTGAAATTAATAAATCTCATTTTATACTCGTACATAAAGAAACTAAAAATGTTATTGGGTAAACAGTTTTCTTCCAAGTACGAGGGTTGCTACTTAAGTTTTGAGACAGACAAGTAAAAACAAATATTTATCATCGAAAATGGCTTTATTGTTTTTCAAAATACTCTCCATGAAGATCAATAAACATTTGCATGCGTTTGAACCAATTTTTGAAGCACTTTTTCCACTCCGAATGAGGTAACTTCAAAACATGCGGTTTGAACGCATCAACCGCTTCTTCAGGCGTCGAAAAACGGTGATTTAGCAATTTATTTTTGATGTTCAGGAATAAAAAGAAGTCATTGGGTACCAAATCAGGGCTGTACGACGAATGACCCATCAAATCGATGTTTTGAGTGTTCAAAATGTCATTTGTTTGAGCTAATGTGTGAGAGCTCGCATTGTCATGGTGGAGAATGATCCGTCTTCGGCGCTTGGTTTTCTTCATTTCTCCGAACACTTCTGGCAAACAAATGGTGGTGTACTATTCAGAATTGACCGTACGATGTTCCACTAAAGGCACTGTTGCGACATGACCATTTATACCGAATAAACAAGAACATTATACCGAATAAACCACCAATTATACCGAATAAACTAACAAACATTTATACCGAATAAACCATTTGCTTCGAAGTGCTTTGTGCGCGAACAACTTTTGTTGGATTTGGCTCGTCTTGAAAGACCCATACAGTCGACTGCTGTTTAGTTTCTGGCTCATATGCATAGATCCATGATTCATCGCCTGTCACGATCTTATAGACGTCTTTTGAAGCACCACGATCGAATTTTTTTAACATTTCTTTGGACCAATCGACATGAGCCTTTTTTTGAGCGATTGTCAAATTATGCGGTATCCAACACGAACAAATCTTTTAGACGGCCAAATGTTCATGCAATATTAAATGTATGCGAGTGGAACTAATGCCCAAACATGGCAAACACAGTGGCCCGGGATGGTGCTTCATCACCAAAAGTCGAAGCGAGTTGATCGACACACTGTTGTCGAGTTGGTCCACGTCGAAAATCATAAAAAATCATCGCACGAAAATGTTCACGATTTAATTCCTTCTTTGGCCGAAATGAATTTTTCAAGTCACTGTAAACAACACAAATAGCACTCGTATGACAAAACTTTCTGAGCACGTATACCATTAAAAAAGTCAAACTTTACGATGCTGATGTCAGATTTAACGTATCTACACTGGTGTTGCCATATCTCAAATCTTAAGTAGCGACCCTCGTATTATAAATTTTTACAAAAAACTATGACTGCTTCCATAAGCAAACATTAGTTTTTCGTTGATGTGTTAGTAATGAATTGTATTTTTAAAAAGAATCCACTGAAGTATTCGAGGTTATTTGAATGGTTAGTGTGGTCGACTTTTACAAATCCTCAAACAACAGGAAGAATGTTACTCATGCTTTGTTATACATACCTACAAAGTTTATTAAGGAATTTAATCCTCAATTTACCCACTGAGATGTGGAAGTTATTGATATCAGAAAATTCATTCAACAAGGTCATTCCGTGTGCGAGTGGTAATGCTCTTAATAGCTCAGTTTGTGAATAAGGTACCGAAAACAATCTTAATTCATCATGGTGTAAATAATTGTCCGATACATTAAACAAAAGTTGGTCAATCAACAGAGTGGGTTTGCTATTTTTCCCTTTAGCAATTTGTACTCATATACCAGGTGTGTACCTATGAAACCGGAATTTGCTCATAGATGGCTCTAGTCGTCAATGTACTGTCAAACCTTGTCATTGGCACCTTTTTTTTGTGTTTACATTTGTCAAAGACTTTTAACTCGCAACAATGCAAGTTTAATACAACTACATATGTTTTCATAGCGTTGAACATGTCTGTTTTTGTGCCTGAAAACTACGATTTGCGGACAGCATTGATTTTCTGTTACTATTTAAAAAAAAACTGCTGCAGAATCGCATCGAATGCTTGTCGAAGCTTACGGTGAGCATGTTCTTGGTAAATCACAGTGCGTGCTTTGAGTGGTTTAAAAAATTCAAAAGTGGTGATTTTGACATGAGAAACGAAACACGTGGAAGACCACTGAGAAAGTTTGAAGACGCCGAATTGCAACCATTGTTGGATGAGGATGATGCTCAAAGACAACAACAACTCGCGGATCAATTAAATGTGACACGAGAAGCCGTCTTCATACGTTTGAAAGCCATGGGAAAGATCTAGAAGGTGGGAAAATGGGTTCCACATGAACTGAATGAAAATCAAAAGTGACAGCAGGAAAACTGAAAAACCACTTGCGAAATGCTGCTCGCCAGGTACAAAAGAAAATCATTTCTCCATCGAATTGTGACTGGCAATGAAAAATGGATATATTTTGAGAATCCTAAGCGTAAAAGATCATGGGTAACTCCAAGCAAACCAGCGACATCGACTGCAAGGCCAAATCGCTATGGACGGAAGACAATGCTCTGTTTGGTGGGATCAGAAGGGTGTTATCTATTATGAGCTGCTAAAACCTGGCGAAACCGTTAATACTGAACGGTACCGAGAAATGATGTATTTGAACCAAGCAATGCGTAAAAATTGACCAGAATATCAAAAGAGGCAACACAAAGTAATTTTGCTTCATGATAATGCACCATCACACACAGCAAAACCGGTCAAGGAAACGATTGAGGCGTTTAGTTGGCAAATACTTTCACATGCGGCTTACTCACAAGACTTGGCTCCATCCGATTACTACTTATTTGCATTGATGGGACACGCACTTGCTGAGCAGCGCTTCACTTCTTACGAAAATGTATGATAAATGGATCGATGATTGGTTTGCCTCAATAGAGCAACAGTTTTTTTGGTGTGGCATCCACAAATTGCCAGAGAGATAGGAAAAATGTGTAGCTAGCGATGGGCAATACTTTGAATAAAATATTTTTTACCATTTACATACAATAAATGTGTATTTTCTATTAAACAAAATCCGGTTTCATAGGTACAGACATGGTATATATATAAACAGTAGATCTCTTCTGATGCTTAAGGAGTAAACATGCTCATTAAAAAAAAATGAGGGAAAGTCTTTGCAATAAAGGTGTCGCAGAAATATCTTTTGGACTCGCTCAAACATCCAGGAATTCTGAATTTCACTCGGGTTTCAAATGATTGAGCCGCACTCTTAATCTACTGTGATCAGGGGCATTGTGCATATGTGATACATAGATAGGATCTGACCAACTTAACCATTCTTCACATTAAGTGAAATTCAGTCAATTGACTGCAACATGTGACGAGTATTCAATATACCCAGTCGACGGGACAGATTTGTTTGGACATATCTGAGGAATCCATATGAGAGAAAAAGAAAAAAAAAATAACTAGGAAATACTCACAAATTGAACTCATCAGCTTCTTGAGGTGTGCAACCCATTTCCAGAACTTCTACTCTTGCCTTCAGTTCTTCATTCTTTCTTTGCATGTCGACTATTACAGAATTTAAGAAACTAACTTGCCCTTCAACCTCTTCTTTTTCTTCCAGCAACCTGAAACCGAAAAGAGAATGTAATACTTTATTGGAATATTTTTACATTTATGATAGTAACATACAATTGATAATTCGAAGAAACTAAATAAATATACTATAAAATCTACAATGTCCAATGTTCAAATTCTTCTTTGATGATCAAGCTGTGCAATATGTACCATTTTGGGGCCATTAAATGTTTTTTTAGTGTCTCTTATCCTCGTTGTTGCTGCGCCTCGTAGTCGAGGATTCCCCCGCCGTTTCAACGTCAATTCAGTTAGAAAGCGAAGCTATGCGGTGTAGTTTATTGTGAGTGAGCTGTTGCACACTGGCAAACTCACCGACCACACCGCTGTACTGGATCCGATGGTACACCGAAGTGAGACGATCAAAGCACACCGGCATGGTTTTTTTCCCTTTTTTTTGGAAGAATATACAGGTTGTCCTGTGCCTCAACGTCAAGCCGGTATCGAGGAAAAGACCAGCTTATGACGGTTCAGAGAAAGAATTTTTTTTTTGTCCGATCATGAAAATTAAACAAAAACATTAGTTTTTTTTTTTTTTCAAAAGTGCAGGTTTTTTTTGTTTTATATTGGACTCCGACTAATAGCAGGGCTATCTAGGATTGCGATACAACCATTAAAATCATAAAATATGGCAATTTGTAGTCACAGTATACAAACATTTGGCACAGGGTAGCTACTTTCACAATTTTCAAAGAAATGCCTATAACTCGAAAAGTATAAGGCTTTTGCAAGAATTTTTTTCTTTCATTGAACCGTCATAAGCTGGCTTTTTCCTCGATGCCGGCTTGGCGTTGAGGCACGGGACACTCTGTATATGACCAAAATCATAAATATCCGTATACCCTCGAATACTATGCAGAAATAATACCTGTGTCATTTAGGGGGGAGTAACACAACGCGGAGTCCAGTGCGTTACCACGCTTACATGCACCTTGCCATACTAATATTTTCAATTTCTATGATAGCTTGAAATAATCAGTTTCCTGCGGAAGGTCAGTCTTGGAGCTTTGTTTAATGATTAGTTTCCCTAGTAAAAGCCAATCTTAACAGTGTATGTTTCGAATTCAATTTTTTTTCAACCCAACAGGAGTGTCTTAGAAATTAAGAATCTTTGCTTTCGGAACCTCGGGTTTATCTGCAAAGACCGCATGTCTACTGAAGTTAAACAGCATACAAGCACAGGTATTGTTGATTGAAAATTAAATTCTGATAGACCATCTATAATAATCATAATCAGGCAGTTTTCTTTATTTTTATTTGCCCAAATATTTTCAGCAGTTAATTATTTTTCGAAATAATAAAGGACATTCTATAAAATTACCTTTTGGTGTCAGGTTCAACTGGCAGGTTCTTCTGAAGATTTGTATTGGAATTCAAATCTGACTGTGTCAAGTTTTTACTTTCCTTTAGTTGACTGTTTAAGATTGTTATTTCATTGATAAGGCAATCATTTTCCGTCTTGTGTTTCTAAAAAGTTAATAGGTAATATTATTGGAAAATAAAAAAAAACTTTTAATATAAACACATTTGAAGGTTATATAGGGAAGAAACATGCTTTTTCATAAGAGACTTTTTCTTTCGTCAAAATATTTTGAAAAAATCGAAGCTCACGCAGACAATTATATTTTCTTTAGTGTCCAAAAAATATTTACTGTATCAAAATATTGGGTGTTAACATAAGTTGTGTCCATTTTTTTTCCAAATGAAGAGAACAAGAAGACGCAACAAAAAAAAATTACAACAAATTAGTCAATAATGTATTCTCCTTCATTACTTTACAACAAATTAGTGGTTTGAAGGGGATCTTCATGAATAATATGGTTTAAGCGGTCCTCATCGAAGTCCACTGGTCGTCCGGAACGCTCCATGTCTTTCAGGTCGAAATTACTGTCTTTGAAACGCATCTTCACCGTACACTTCGCAAATATCGCGAGCAGCTTTATTCCCTCGATTGAACGCGAACAGAAGGAGGTGTCGAAAATGCTCACTTTCGTCTACTTGACATTCCATTTTGAAGGCTTGTAATCAAATCAAATAATATATGTAACGTAAAAGCAAACACAATATCTTGTGGAGCAGAAAATTTTCTTTCGAATGACGTATAACCTTTACCATTTTGTTTTAAT
The DNA here is from genome assembly GCA_949825065.1 of Odontocerum albicorne. Taxonomy (NCBI): domain Eukaryota; kingdom Metazoa; phylum Arthropoda; class Insecta; order Trichoptera; family Odontoceridae; genus Odontocerum; species Odontocerum albicorne. The sequence continues at coordinate 3,517,588 of OX463840.1, read as the reverse complement.
TTTGGCGCTCATTTTTAAATTTGGAAAAGAACAGACACAACTTATGTTAACACCTAATAAATACAGAAATAATATAGGTTTTGCGAGTTAAGGAAATAATTTTGTTATAAATATATGTTTTTATTCCTAAAAAATGTATACACATTTTGACACCATGTTGTTTACTTGAACTTGCTGCAGGAATTTGTGAGGAGTTTAGGAATGAGAAGAAATTTTATTTCCAGCAAGATGGTGCACTTCCCCATTGAAAATTTGCCAAACAGATGGATCGGACGTAGAGGTAGTATTGAATACCAAACCATGCTCCCTAGACCTTACCTCCAATGGATTTTTTTTTATGGGGACTCATCAAAGATAAAGTTTATGGCACAAAGCCGGCAACAGGTCAATTTTAACCCTTTATATGGCAAGTTTTTATTTTTGAAATATTGAGTTTTTTGTTGAATAAATCATTATTATGTGTATCAAATAAACTTTATTTCTTCGAAAATGTGTTTTAAAAAATTTTTTTTTTGGAAATGAGGCGGTCGCATATGAGACCTGTGCCCATTTCAGGGGGTCATGTCAGTGGTCGCAAAAGTGACCAATGAATGTTTAGGTAATAAAATCTAAATTTAGGTTGCGTTAGGAAATAAAATTCTTATATGAGATATAATGAATGGTGATTTACTTATAATACCTATTTACATATTTGACAATAAATTGACCGGATGTTTAGATCATTGCTACTGAACATGCAGCTGACTTCACGACGATCCGTCTTAAATAAGACCTCTGCCCGTCCACTACATTTGCCAATTTGACATTTGTGTTACTTAAAAACGTTTCATTAAGAAAATGAATCCTTATAAGTATAACCATAAGGGTGGTCGCATATGCCACCCATTTCTGCTTATGCCCGTTAAAGGGTTAATTGAGAGCAGCCATTAAAAGAGAATGCGCCCAAATACCAAAAACAAATTATTTGTGATGGTTGCGATTCCACATTATCAGCAGTGCATGGACCAGAATGGCCATCAATTTAAGCGCTCATGATAAATAACAAAAATTCTACAGTTGTCTTCTTTAATTTGGAATTCTAATCTTTATTATACCTTAATAAACACTGAATTCATAATAATTCAAAGTGGGATTCCCTGCATTTTTAAATGTTTCATTACTTTCTCTCTTGTTTTCTTTTTCAAAGGAGTACAAGTTCATGTGTAAAAAATAAAAAAAAAATACCAAATACCTTAATATTGTTTTCTAGTGTTGAAATATGATTGCTATATTTTGAAGAATCATTATTTTTCTTAACAATCTGTTCATTTAGAAGAGATATTTCAGATTTAAGGAGTTTAGCTTCTTCATCGTGTGCTTTTTGACAACTCTGTAATTCGAGTACAACTTTCTGCAATTCAGACTTCTCTTCTCCAGCCTTCTTCTCACTCGAGGCTTCCAAGTACTTCAATTTGTTCTGTAATTCTTTTACCGAATCGTTGACTTCGTCATATTTGAGTTGTAAATCTCTTTGTTGCGTTTGCTCAAACTCTAATTGTTTATTTTTTTCGCACACTTGTGATTCGTACGTTTTGAGTTGTTCTTTAATTTGTTTCCTATCCTTTTTACTTTCGATCTTCAACTTTTCATAATCCTCTTGCAACTGAGAATTCAGCTGTTCATAATTTGTCTTTTGAGCATTATTGAGAGTTGTCAATTTTTGAATGTCCGCTTCCGAATTCTCTATGTGTGATTTTAGTTCCGCTATTTTAACATTGGCTTCTTCTAATTGAACCAATTTCTTTTCAGTTTCATTCTTTTCATTTTCTAAATGATGAATTGTTTTTTTAAATTCACTAGATTCATGAAGGTGTAGCGTCTTAATTTCAGCTATTTCATTTTCTAAAGATCTAAGTTTTTGTTCTTTATCTGTAGTTTCGCTAATGGTATCTTTTTTAAGGAGATTAAGACTGTCGTTCAGTTTATTTATTGTAACATTTTTGTTTTCAATTTCATTTAATTGGCTTTTCAAATCAGTCTTAAGTTTTTCTATAGTACTCTGCAAATCTTTAGAGTTATTCAATTCACTTTCTAAGACGGTAATTTTTTCATTTCTAATTTTAATATCTGAATTCATTTCAGTAACTGAATTTTGAAGTTTGCTTATTTGATCATTAAGCGAATCATTCGCAGACTGAAGTTTGCTTAGATTTTCCGTTGTTTGAACAGTTTCCCCTTCTAAATTCTTTTTATCAGATATTATTCCTTCTATATATTCCTTCAACTTAGCAATAGTATTTTCATGTTCTTTTATTTGCGTTTCTTTATTACCATTATCTTCAGTGATATTACTAAGTTTTTGTTGAATATTTGCACATTCCGCAATATTCGTGTTTAGATTCTTTTCCAGTTCATGTTTATCTTCTAACATTTTTTTAATATCACCATTGAGATTATTTACTTGTCTTTCTTTTTCCGACACAATATCAACATTTGATTTTAATTCCACTTCATAAATGGATATTTTACGCTGAAGATCCTTTATCAAATTATCTTTTTCTAAGTTGTTATTTTTAGTTCCATCACTTTCGTTTTGTATTCTCTGTATTTCGACGTCCATTTTTTGTAGTTTCTCATTTGACTCTTTCAATTGGTTTTCCAATCCTTCCTTAACACGATTATATTCTTCCTGTATTTTCAAATGTGATTCCTGAAGATGTTTTTCACTCTCCTGCGACGCTTCTAATTTTTGGTTCAATTCATTCTGTGTAGTAATGAGTTCGTTCAATTTTTCTTTGAGCTGACATTCTGAAGTTTGTCCGCTCTCTTGGAGAACTTCTAAACGATGATTAAGATCATTAATTATTGCATTAGTATCCGTATTAAGTTGTTCGTATGTTTGCTTCAATTGATTCTCATTATCAGTTTTCAATTCTATTTGTTTCATTAAATCGGAAATAATGTCTTGATGTCTCGTTTCTAGATCTGATAAACTCGATGCGGAATTTTGTTGTAATTCTGTTATCTTAGTATTGAGAACATTAATTTGGTCTTCGTATTTTTTCTTAGATTCGTCTATTTCTTGCGTAAGTCGAATCGTTTCGTTCTTATCTTTATCGCTTTGAATCTGAATTTGTTCAAGTTTTTGTTTCAATTCTTGTTCAGTACGTTCCAAGGCATTCACCTTCTCACGATTACTTTCTTTGACAGACTCCAAGTCTTTTTCAGCTTCCTTCAATTTATTCGAGAGAATATTTATTTGTTCCCCGGAACTTGTGGAATGGCTGCTCAAATTAGAAATTTCACTTTCCAGTTTGTCTTTTCGCTGTTGTAGTTCGGTAGTTTTTTCCATTTCACTTCTGAGTTGTCTGGTCAAATCACCGTTTTGAAGTTCAAGGGTCGAGAATTTGGATGTTAAATCTGAAATATTTGTAAATAACTCGTCTAATTTTGATTGTTTTTCACTCACACTTTCCGTCAGTTTCTTTATTTCATTTTCATTATCTATTTTCTCGGTATTCAGTACATCGTTCGTTTTGGTAATTTCTTCAAAAATTTTTGTTTGTTCTTCCAACTGTTTTGTTATCGATGATAATTGTGAATCTTTGTCTTCTAATTTTTTATTCAGTTCCGTTTGTAACGTTGCAATTTGCGTTGTGCTTTCTCGTTTAATATTTTCTATTTGCGAAGTTAAATTTGATATTTCTTCTTTTTGCTGCCCGATACTTGTGACATGTTCCTCAATTTGTTTTTGGAAGTTCAACTTCTTCTCCTGTAATTCAGCCTTTGTATTATCAACCTCAGCCTGCTTCCCACTCAGGCTTTCTTTCAACTGATTAATTTCACTTTGGATGGTTTCTGTTTGTTTCGAGGCAGAACTGGACAATGCTTGTAGTTCTGTTTCTCTCGATGTTAAATTAGAATTAAGCGTTTCAAACTCTGCCTGAATCTTCTTAAGAAGTTCATCCAGTTTTTTATTTTCTTCACCTAGCGATTCGCAATCCAGTAGTTTGGAACTCAACTCCATTCTTAACTTATCAATTTCCTTCTTAGTTACTAATTCAGATTCTTTGAATGAAGCTAACACTGTAAAAAAAAAACTTATTTTTAGAAGATTAAATAAATCAAAAAATGTAATTCTAATACATAAAATACTTGAAAACATTATGAAAAACATAACTTTAAAAATAATAGATTTGACCTCTTTAGTTTGGTAATATTTTGTGGTATACATGCATAACATATATTGAATTTAAATATACATATAATTATTAAATAATTTAAAAACAATGACTGTAATTTATTATTACTACAGCTTTTTGTATCTTTGTGTTAGTTTAAGATAGAGTTTTGTATTATTTGTCAATAATTGTAAGTACGAGGCATATCCAGAAACTAAGTGTACTGAATTTTTGTAGGTTACTTTTTTTTTTATTTAAACAAAAAAATTACGTGGTTACCATAGTACATATGTAAGCTATTTTTCGACATAGTCGCCATTCCTCTCAATGCAGGTGGTGAAGCGGGGTACAACTTTTTGATGCCTTCCTCGAAGTAGTTTCCCGCCAACCCCTCCGTCCACTTTTCCACCTCCTCCTTTACCTTCTCGTCGGTTGAAAACCTTTTTCCACCCATGTGCAGCTTCAGGGAGGTAAAGAGATAGTAATCTGAAAGTGCTAGGTTAGGGGAATGCGCGGGATGGTTCAGGACACCCCATTTAAACGAGGCAAGCAGTTCCTTCGTGGCGTTGGCCGTGTGTGGTCTTTTTGGTTTAAATGGGATGTCCTGAACCATCCCGCGCATTCCCCTGACCTAGCACCTTCAGATTAGTATCTCTTTACCTCCCTGAAGCTGCACATGGGTGGAAAAAGGTTTTTAATCGACGAGGAGGTAAAGGAGGAGGTGGAGAAGTGGACGGAGGGGTTGGCGGGAAACTACTTCGAGGAAGGCATCAAAAAGTTGATACCCCGCTTCACCACCTGCATTGAGAGGAATGGCGACTATGTCGAAAAATAGCTTACATATGTACTACGGTAACCACGTAATTTTTTTGTTTAAATAAAAAAAAATGTAGCCTACAAAAATTCAGTACACTTACTTTCTGGATATGCCTCGTACTTTATAACCTGTCGCATGTTCATTTGTATATAAAGACACTGTTGTGTCGTTAATTAAATAAATAAATAAATCAGTTTCACACTGACAATCTCCAATGGCTAAGCTAATCTTAATTAACATAATTTGTATTCAGTGTTGTTTAATAACACTTTCAAGCGCACTTCATACACTCAAAAAGTAGCTGTCAAGTAGCGCTGTTACTATCTTTAACTTAGCTACTTGAGTAGCATGCTACTTTAGATTGCTAACTTAGCTGCTTGAGTAGCATGCTACTTTAGATTGCTAACTTAGCTGCTTGAGTAGCATGCTACTTTAGATTGATAAGTGATCGCGACAGTACTAATTTTTCAAAGTAACTTTAACAACACTGGTTATATTAAATGCACTCGGTTACAATATAAAATACTATAAAAATAAATTTAAAAAGCGGAATAAGTATAAATAAAAAATATCAGACACAGAGATATTTAACGTGTTCCTCGCGGGAAGCACAAACGCCTGTGATCTGATCTGTAGCATTCCTTTGTGTATTTTACGTAATGTTTAGTTTATCTCCTTTATTTAATGAGTCTCCTTAAGAGTAATGACTATTATTTATTATCAGAAAATTACTTGAATGTCATGTTTACTTGGTGTTGTAATCAAATATCAGTGGTTTTAAACAAAATACGCGTTTAAACTTAGAAATTTAAAAAATGCCGAAATTGTGCCGCGCACAGGATTCGTGTAATTTGATTTTTAACGCGGTGTAGAGGTTAAAACACCGTTACAAAATAAAATAAAAATAGTTTATTAAGATATTTTAAAAATCGCAAAAGTAAAAATCAAAATTATACCTTGATTATGTTCTTGTATCTTCAAATCAAGAGCTACTTGTTTCTGCTCCAATTGGGATCTAAGATCCATAGCCAAACTGCTATTTTCTAATGTGATCTTTTCTATTCTGTCATTTTGCGTAGTTATCTTGTTGCCAGCTTCTGTTAGTTTTTGAATCAGCAGTTTGATTTGCTCGGAAGACTCGACCTCTGTCTCGCTTAGTTTTGATTTGAGTTCGTTGATGCACTTATCCGATTCGCTTTTGATTTTGGCGACTTCCTCAATATGACTTTTGTCTAGAGATTCTTTGTCGTAATTCTTTTCTCTAAGCAAGGCGTGCGCTTCATCTAAAAGTTTCTGTAGTTCCGCCGCTAGTACTATAATAACAAAAAAACATAATTACATTTACAACATAACATTCAATGTTATTTCGACGATGACACAATATAATTTCAACACTTTTTTTAAATTCTTTTATGTAAAAAATGTAACCATTAAAAAAGCACGAAAATTTTGATAAGCTATTTTTTTACACCAATTTGTAAAATGATTTGTGAGTATGGAAAATAATAAATAAATCAAGGTTGTCGACAAAGTTTTTTTTAATTTTATTACAATGAACGATCTTTTATCGATCATTAAAAATAGTTTACAATACAGGTTAAGGATATCGTTTTCATTGAATAAATTTATTGTTCCTAATCGATCCAATAATGCGAAGTATTATTATAATATAAATTTTGACCTTGCTGGTTCTGTGGTGTGAAATTGTGCAGCTTTAACCTTTCCCTGTGCTAAAAAAATCCGCGCGTTCCAATGCTGTGTATTCAATACACATGTAAAAATGAGCAATTTAAAATCGGAAAAATAAGAGTATTCGTAGCCAATCGCTTAAATTAATTAAATTTGAAGTCAAAAGTGATAATAATTGAAATTTAATTGCTTAAAACATGAAAAAACGGGCGAAGAGACCACCTTAAATGGATGCCCCAGAGCTACTGAGACGGGACTCGGTCTCAGACTGTTATACCTCGAAGGAAGAAACACAATTGCGAACTGAGATTCTATTTCTTGCGTTCCCATATACCGAAGTAGAGTGAGACGTAAATAGCATCGCTTCCTCACCCATAGCGGTTTTTTAGGATGAATAATATACCTACGTCACACACTGGCACACGTTTGATTGTATTGGTGAATTTATTCCCGATTTTCACAAAATATCTCTGATGTGGCCGATAAGTGTTAATTATTACTAATATTATTTTTTCAATCAATGCGTAAATGTATTACGGAGGAATACCTAAAATCTGAACCCAGTATTTATTACATTTATAGATATATTAAAGTTTTTCGAAGCAATGTGTACTAGTTACACATCACAGGACAGGAAGGGTTAAGAAGCATTTGAAGGCAGCCTTTTTTGAAAGTCTTATCAAAATGTATGATTGTATATGAAAAAATATACTACACTACACTTAAAATCGAATGTGTTACAATCACATATCGGGTAATTTACAAAGGTTTCTTGGTAGTTCGTCATACCTTTGTAAGTTTTCTGCAGCTTTCATATCAAATATGTTTTTCTGAATATATGCAGACGCGGGGAAGAACTTAATCTAATGGCCGCAGCCACTATCTTCCTATCTTTATGCTCAACTTTGATATATTAATTTTGTAATATTTATAATCTGTCAATAAAAGTCGGTCCTAATCCTCAGTTAGAGCACCTTTGAGGAGAGTCTGCCCTCTAAACTGCGATATATAAATTGTCGTTTTATTATTATTATCTGATAGTCTGGCAGAACCTCACATGGGAGATTAAGGCTCTTAATGCTTTAAATAAATTGTATGAGTATTCACTTTGTGGGATTATTGTATTTATTGTATAACACTTGCCATGAGCAGCTTGCACTTCATCCTTATGTTGTGCCATGAGTATTTCCTCCTCAGCCTTGTGCTGGCCTTCGGAGAGGACACACTGGGCCTGCAGCTCGTCTACTTGCCTTTTCATCTGCTCTAACTCTGTCTCCAAACCCTGGACATTTGCTGTCAATTTCTCTTTATCTTTCTGCAATAATAATTTGAAACTGTCATTTATAATTGCTAAAAACTACATAATTTACAATTATAATTGCTGGAAACTACATCATTTACAATTATAATTGCTGGAGACTACATCATTTACAATTATCAAGATACTGGTTTATTTACTATGGCATTTATAACATTGTTTACCAGAACTACACATATTGAATTGGGTTTTAGTATAAGGTTAAAAGTGAGAAAACTACATAATTTACAATTATAATTGCTGGAAACTACATCATTTACAATTATAATTGCTGGAAACTAAATCATTTACAATTATCAAGATACTGGTTTATTGATTATGGCATTTATAACATTGTTTACCAGAACTACACAGATTGAATTGGGTTTTAGTATGAGGTTAAAAGTGAGAAAACTACATAATTTACAATTATAATTGCTGGAAACTACATCATTTACAATTATAATTGCTGGAAACTAAATCATTTACAATTATCAAGATACTGGTTTATTTATTATGGCATTTATAACATTGTTTACCAGAACTACACTGATTGAATTGGGTTTTAGTATGAGGTTAAAAGTGAGATTAGAAAAGTGTTTTTTTAGCAAACAATACAAGTGGAAAAAATAAATACTTTGGAATAATCAAGTATTTTTTATTACAAAAATATACAATAAAAAAATGGAGTTTCTTAAAATTTCACGCGAACCTTTTATCGGGACTAAAGTGTACCCTGTTTCGAAACGATAACTTTAAACAACCCTCTGACACTTTTGTGAAATTAAATGATTCACAGAAAATATAAAAAGAAAATCAAATAAAATTCAGCTTGCAGGTTTTAAATTTATAACAGTTATATAAAAAAGATTTCTTTAACACAGATCTGAAATAAATTTTAATAAATATATTTCAGACTAATAATTTACAGGACCTGTATGTTTATCGAATAGCACTTCTCAAAATGCTTCAAAATTTTGTACGACTTAACAAAACACCTTATGACTTAACAATTATTTATATGGTAGGAAATTTTTATCATATAAGACATACAAAAAATTTACTTACCAAAAGTTCATCCTTAAATCGCTGCAAATAAAAATAAAATATTATTAATTTCACTATCTTTAATTAAATAATTCAAATAATCATTTATTAAGTGTTATCAGGAAATAAAAATAATATTTAGATTAAAGTTTAAAATGATACAAAAAACATATTTAGCGGAATAAAAATGTTAATTTTGAGGGTTAAGAAATATATTTGGAACATGTAATTTTTGATATCATAAGTTTTTTGCATTTTCAAAAGCCTTATTAACTACGATAAGTTTTAAGATAAATAAAGAAAATAGTATAAATAAATGATAGTCCACAACAGTATTTTTTACCACTAACTTTGATGTATGGGAGTGAAATGTGGACATGGATAAACTTGAAAGGAGCTGAATAATCACTGTAGAAATGCGTGCACTGAGAAGAATACATGACGCGACTATGAAAATACATAATGAATTGATTAAGGACAAATGTGAACCTAAAGTCGATGTGTTGAGTAAGATGAAGAAGACCACAAGAGAGATGGTTTGGACATGTAGAATGAATAAATTAATAAAGAGTAACAAAACAAATATATAGTGCAAATGTGAGTAGAAGGCATGGTAGAGGAAGTCCAATGAAAGTAAGGTCGGATCAACTGAAAAATATTTTGAAACAATGAAATGTAGAAAGTCAGATAAATCACAGAAATTGTATGAGGCGTATGGATGCAGAAGAAGCGAAGGATGTGTATGTCGAGATAGGAAAGTCTGACACTCTGTTCTCTCTGCTTACTCCGACAGGAAAATAGTGTGATTGCATCTATGTATGATAAAAAAGATCCTCTAGTACAGGGGTCTCCCGCGGTAGCAGGCCGGATATGCCCGGTATCCGGCCCGTCATAGTTTATTTTGATTACATTGTAAAATTTACAGTATGTTGATATGATGAGCTAGCTACGTCTTGGCCCTTGGGACTAAGTGGAAAGAGTCAGTGTGGCCCTTAGGCTAAAAAGTTTGGAGACCCCTGCTCTAGTACAAATGCATTAGAAGTTTTATATTAAAAAAACATTTTCCCCTGTATACAAACTTGTAAAAGTATTCTCAAATTTTAAATTAAATTTAACAAAACTATAGTATATTCCACAATAGTCTGGAAAGGTGGAGAAGAATCTTGGAGGACAATGGATTGAGACTGAGCAGAAAGAAAACAGAGTATCTGTACCTATCATTCGAGAACACAAATGCTGTCACTCCCGTAATGCAAATGGATGGAGAAACATTACCAAATTGTGACTCCTTTAAGTATCTTGGGTCACTCATCCATAGCGATGGAGGATGTGAAGCAGATGTAACACATAGAATTAGTGTGGAATGGATGAAGTTTAGATCAATGACGGGAGTTCTACGTGATCCGAAAATGTCATTAAAGTTAAAAGGAAAAGTATACCAAACGATTGTCAGACCCGCACTCCTCTATGGCTTCGAATGCTGGACGATGTATAACTCTTACTCTAGGCAATTAGAAACTGCTGAAATGCGTATGCTTAGATGGTCAGCTGGTGTGCCCCTAAGAGACAAAATAAAAAGTTCACGCATTCGTGGAATCTTCGAGGATCTTCCTCGAATAACAACTAGAGGAAGACCAAAGAATTCATGGGTGGTGCAAAAGATAAGCTGATGCAGAGGCATGGCCTGGAGGACGTAGTCCGGGACAGAAGAGCATACAACTTGAGGACGAGGAGAGCTGACCCCAACAGTCTTCGCAGACAGTGAGTTGGGATGGAGCCAGGGAGAAGATAGTATATTCCACAATATAACAAATTTAAAGCTGAAACTTTTGTTAAATTATTGATTATTATACAATACTACAACAAGAGTACTACCCATACACGTTCCACTTTACTTACAGCAAAGTCCTCTTTATGGATGTTGTCTTCTTCAGTGCGGAACATCAAGTCTTCCACCTTCTGCTTCTCATCTTCCAGCTGCCGTGACAGAGCCTCATACTCTGCTTTAAGCTTTTCAATTTCTTTTGCATACTAAAATTTAAAAAACATATATATTTCTTAGTACTCCAACATAAGCAACAGTTATATCTCTACCAACTATACCCAGCGTATTTACGTTTCTTAAATTGATATAAAAGAAAACTTATACATATTTTTAAATATCTATTATCTATCAGAACATTGGCATTCTCTTCAATCAGGCGATGAGAGACACCTTTACATACCAACATATAACACCACACTTGACATATTTTCATTTACGGTTCACTCGGCGTGACTGTAGAACGAACGAAGATTTATTACATGTACACCATTATTATTTATGTTTGAGGCAGAATTGTAAAAATGTATAGTACATTACTGAGAATATCCTTTTATCCTAATTTTTATTTGTTTCCCTTCATTATACTTGAATAAATTTGACTTTATACAAACTTTTACTAGAACTTACTCTTACTGCAAACTCTAGTACTCAAACTCGTAGCTTTCTCAAAACTTTTCACTTGAACAGTGTTTGGCTTTTTTTTATCTTTCTCAAAACTTTTCATTTGGGCATTGTCACTGTAGAATGATACTGGGCATATTTTAAAAGTGATTTTTACTAATAACAATAGAATAATTATTAATTTATCTCACTTGGGCATTCTCTTTCTGTGAGGTGACAAGAGCACTCTGGGTCCTGTCCATCTGCAGACTAATCTTTGCCAGTTCTCCTCTTTCCACTTCATGTTCCTTGATCAGCTTCTCTATGTGCTGTTGTTTCTCCCGGAGTAACTCCTAAACAGAATAATTAATAATCAGCATAAAATAAGAAATTAAAATCCTTTTGTTTCTACCAAACCAAGTTTAACATTTTGGAAGACACAGATCGAGGAAATTTCATAATCGAAAAAAAAATACGGAAAATAAACTACAGTTATAACAAACACTATGTTACGAGTACATTTAGAGGAGGGCATAGCGAGTGTGATGTGAGTTATCAATTTTTACATACATTATGGTTTCACACTTTCACATATATTTATATTTTTTCTTACATTGAAATATACAAAGCACTTCTATATCGGACGTATGCGTCATCATAAAACATATTAGGATTAGTTTCTTAATTGTTCAATGTGTATAGATTTGATTATAATTTGATATGTAAATTCTTGATATTTGTTTGGTTCTTGTTAATATTTATGTTTGTTTGGATCCGCGCTGCATCGCGACCGCAGCGGAAATGTAGACTTATGGACAGGTGTCGAGACTATATCGCTGGCTGGCCGGCCTCTGCATTGCGCAAACTCCCGAAATTTGTGGTATTTTGCGAGGCGTGTGCGCGGGCAGTGGCGGAAAATGGCGCTTGCGATGAGCGATTGACCGTTCATAAGAAGGGTCCTTTTCAAAATAAATTACTTATTCTCAGTACACTCTACCTACTGTGTTTTACTTGAGACCTGCTACAACCTGCCATAAGATGAATCTCTTCACCTTCGCTACTTTTCAACGATCTATGCCTTTGGAATTGACCTGAATTCTCCGAGCATTGCGCAGCAGCCATACCTATGATACAGTTCTTTGTATCGGTGCCGTACAACTTCCCTGCCTAATTAGAAGTATGGCTGTCCTAAGGTAAGTAGGTTTCACAAAACAAAATAATAAATAAACATATATGGATCAGTCATAAGAGAACAGAAAGACTAACAAAACATATATAGTGCAAATGTTAATGGAAAGTGTCATAGAGGAAGACCAAAGAAAGCATGGTTGGATCAACTGAGCGATATTTTGAAAGAAGGCAATGTAAAAAGTCAGAGATATCGTAGGAGATGTATGAGGGGTTAAAGGGTGTAAAAGAGAGAGAAGAATGTGTGTCTAGATAGGAAAGTCGGATACTACCCTTTCTGCCTACCCTAACAGGGAAAAGGCATGATGGTACGTAAGTATGTACTTAAACAGAAGGCAAATTAAATACCATCATAATCACATTACACCACGAAAGAGCATTTGAATCAGAAACATTGAATTGACCAATGATCTTCACTGATTTGTAGACACAAAAAAGGAGTCATAAATCCAAAAAAATCAAAGATCAATGGATCAAATCACAACAATTTTTTTTCCCAAATATAACGTCAACAATGATCCTGGTATAAAACCAACAGACTGATTTTTCTGGCATTTTTCCATCTCACTTTGTTGTTTTATTTAAGGGCTAAGGTATAAAGAATGCCTAACATCTAAGTTTCTCTCTAGGAAGACTATGTTGAGGATATACAACACCATAGTCAAATCAACTGTGGAATCAACAATAAATATTCAAATTAAAGGTTATCAAAATTAAGTGGCGCTTATTAGCTGCGTAATATATATTTGATGTGAAGTTTCAACAAGCCATTTATATTCCTTCTAATTATTATTGGTGATTTAGAATGATACTTTTTTCCTACATACTATTAACATGCCAATATGTTATCTAAAGACATCTTCATCATCACCATCATGCCATGTCTTAATTAGGGTAGGCAGAGAGAACGTTCCATCCTGGCACATTTCTTTTGCTTCTACCACTCCATACACCTACATATATACATACATAGGTCTGTAAATATGAAACCAGATTTTTTTTATAGAAAATACACATTTATTGTATGAAAATGGTAAAAAATATTTTATTCAAAGTATTGCCCATCGCTAGCTACACATTTTTTCCATCTCTCTGGCAATTTGTGGATGCCACGCCAAAAAAACTGTTGCTCTTTTGAGGCAAATCAATCATTGAGCCATTTTCGTAAGAAGTGAAGCGCTGCTCAGCAAGTGCGTGTCCCATCGATGCAAATAAGTAGTAATCGGATGGAGCCAAGTTTGGTGAGTAAGCCACATGCAAAAGTATTTGCCAACTAAACGCCTCAATCGTTTCCTTGACCGGTTTTGCTGTGTGCGATGGTGCATTATCATGAATCAAAATCACTTTTGCCTCTTTTGATATTCTGATGATCGTTTTTCACGCAATGCTTGGTTCAAATCCATCATTTGTTGTCGGTAGCGTTTTATTTTAAAATGGTAACAGAAAATCAATGCTGTCCGCAAATCGTAGTTTTCAGGCACAAAAACAGACATGTTCAACGCTATGAAAACATACGTAGTTGTATTAAACGTGTATTGTTGTGAGTCAAAAGTCTTTGACAAATGTAAACACAAGCAAAAGGCGCCAATGACGCGGTTTAACAGTTACTACATTGACAACTAGAGCCATCTATGAGCACATTCCGGTTTCATATTTACAGACCTGGTAGACCATACATAGTTTCATGCATACTTTCCTATTATAGAGGCTTTTTAGTTTTCCTTTTTTCAGAATTTAATTTAGCTGGTCGTGCCAGATTTTTTCCAAGGTCTTCCCAAACTTCTCGTTTCTTCTATACTACTTATTTATATAATATTTTCATTATTCATTATTTCTACATGGCTCAAACATATTAATGCTCCTTCCTTCATATTAAATACTAAATCTTCCAATTTGCATTCTTTCCCAAAGTCCTCGTTACTTATTCTGATAAATATTGTTTTCCACAAATTCTTCGCAACTCTCATTTCCACAGTCTTTATCTTACTTTCCTCACTTTTTTGCCATATACAAGTTTTATAACCAAGTTTGCTATCAGAACGATTTATTGATACTGAGAAAATCATATGTAACTAATATTTATAAAATGTTTAAGCTATCAGATCAAATGTTTGCTATCAGAACTATTTTTTAAAACTAAGAAAATCATGTGAAACTAATATTTATAAAATGTTCAAGCTATCAGATCAAATGTTTGCTATCAGAACTATTTTTTAAAACTAAGAAAATCATGTGAAACTAATATTTATAAAATGTTCAAGCTATCAGATCAAATGTTTGCTATCAGAACTATTTTTTAAAACTAAGAAAATCATGTGAAACTAATATTTATAAAATGTTCAAGCTATCAGATCAAATGTTTGCTATCAGAACTATTTTTTAAAACTAAGAAAATCATGTGAAACTAATATTTATAAAATGTTCAAGCTATCAGATCAAATGTTTGCTATCAGAACTATTTTTTAAAACTAAGAATATCATGTGAAACTAATATTTATAAAATGTTCAAGCTATCAGATCAAATGTTTGCTATCAGAACTATTTTTTAAAACTAAGAAAATCATGTGAAACTAATATTTATAAAATGTTCAATGTTGATTTAAACGAGGTGCGGCTACGAGTATATGGATAGATAAATTATGAAGAAATAAGGAAAACCCATTGACAGTAGTTTTCCTGGAAGACTTGCAAAAGAAAATGGAAGGAGTTAATATCCCAAGAAAGAGAGAGAGAAAGCCTCTTTGGATTCACATTCTGGTTGAATCATCATGTTTCAACAAGCCATTTATTTTCTTATTTAATTATTCAAGAATGAATGAATGAATGGCCATTACCTGAAACTAGTGTAATAGTAGTGTAGGTACTATATAAAGTGGGGGATAAGGGTACTTGTCTTTGGTGTCAATGGAGATGACTATGTTAGTCAATTTATGATAGGCATATTCTGTTGCATATAGGACAAGGAGCTTTAGTATTTGGAGCTTATCTGCATCTTCTTTCTCCATTGGGTCCCTAACAGCCATTTGGCTAGACCTGCTGTTGTTTGCTTCCTTTTGTGCTAAGTATTTATGTTTTGGAACGTGTTATGAAAGGACGTCCTTATATATCTTGCGCTCCCCAAGATTGGACAAGTGATGAGGGTGTTATTATTTCTTATAAAACCTTCTTCTTCTTCTTTTAGGCCTGTTATGGTCCTGCATCATCGTTTCCCTCTTGTGACGTCGACTACCAGCTGTCTTTCCATCTTTTGGGAGGTCGTCCTAGAGGTCTGCTTGCTTGGGGGATACCGTCCCTGGCCATTCTTACGGCTCTTGGTTCCGCCATTCTGGATACGTATTCGTTCCAGAACTTTCTTCTCTGTCGTCCCCATCTGACAATATCTTCAATTTCGCACATCCTTCGTATTTCTGTGTTTTGTACTCTATCACGAAGGGGTTTGCCAGCGATACTCCTGAGTACCTT
Organism: Odontocerum albicorne; assembly: GCA_949825065.1. Lineage (NCBI taxonomy): Eukaryota > Metazoa > Arthropoda > Insecta > Trichoptera > Odontoceridae > Odontocerum > Odontocerum albicorne. The sequence goes on along the minus strand of OX463840.1, from coordinate 3,501,503 downwards.
CATTTCGCTGGTTTGAAGGAGATTTTTGGTTCTGACAGTGTCGGCTCTGGACTCTATGCTGTATGTCATTATGGGGCGGACACAGGTCTTATATATTCTCACCTTGCTTTGGATGTTCATATACTTGTTTTTCTACGATAGTGTTCTTTAAACATCCGAACTGAACAATCACAAAAGGCCGCAGCTATTTCCGGATGTCTTATAAAACCGAAAAGTAAAAACTTTTGTACTACTCGTACATAAGCAGGGTGAGCATCTTGACCAAAATTTTAATATAAAAAAGTATGAAATAGTATATCAGTGTACTAATCACCGAACCATATACTTATTCAATTAAACGATAGGAAAAAAATCAAAATATATTTAATTTAAGTTGAAAAAAATTCGTATCATAAAAACAAGTCAATTACATCAAGTTTTTTTTATACATATTTCAGAAATATACATCTGAACCAAAATAGTTATTAAATCAAGACCATAAATAATTAAATGTGGGCAACTTTTTGCTTCCATAATAACAGTGCGTTTGATTTATAAGATAAATATTGATTTGTTTTTTATCATCTGATTTAGATATGGTAAAAAAAACACAATATTTGAAGGTTATTTAGCGTTAATAATATGCTGACAATTTTAATTTGTTTGTTGAACTGATTTCAACACCGATATAAGTCATGATTGAGTTGTTTAAATACAGGGTGACGCAGAGGAAACGCATGTTTTTTGAATGGCTAGTATTTTGCAAAGAGAGGAAACGTATGTTTTTCATTTAAGCGTAACATTGTTTATTTTCAAGATAATTTTTTGACCTTTAAACTAATTGTGAAAAATAATGTCAGGCAAGTGTTGCCGTTCACACCTAGGCTTCCACGAATGCGTGAGTTTTTTATTTTGTCTCTTAAGGACACACCAGCTGACCATCTTAACATGCGCATTTCAGCAGTTTCTAGTTGCCTGGAGTAAGAGTTATACACCGTCCAGCATTCGGAGCCATAGAGGAGTGCGGGTCTGACAATCTTTTGGTATACTTTTCCTTTTAACTTTACTGGCATTTTCGGATCACATAGAACTCCCGTCATTGATCTAAACTTCATCCATCCCACACTAATTCTATGTGTTACATCTGCTGCACATCCTCCATCGCTATGGATGAGTGACCCAATATACTTAAAGGAGTCATAATTTGGTAATGTTTCTCCATCCATTTGCATTACGGGAGTGACAGCATTTGTGTTCTCGAAAGGTAGGTACAGATACTCTGTTTTCTTTCCGCTCAGTCTCAATACATTGTCCTCCAAAATTCTTCTCCACCTTTCCAGACTATTTTGCAGGTCTTCATGTTTTTCACTTATTAATACGATATCGTCTGCAAATAGTAGGATCTTTAGGAGGCTGTTAAGAGTTCACTGTAGTATTATATTGTATTGCAATATATGTAGTAAAATTTAAGATTCCAGCCCAAAGGTATGAAAAAGGTGATGGAAAGAAAAATGGTTTCTTGTATAGTCACCTGTAGTTTATACATTTTAAGAATTAATTGATTTTTCAATACCACTGAGAATGATCTGAAGTTTCTGGAGTGAGTACCTCTGCTGGTCTGCCTTGATGAGTTCCATCTTCAATAAATTCTCTGCCTAAGTGAAACTGTTTAGCCCAATCTTTCATTGTGAAATATAATGTAAAAGATTTTCCTTACACAGCATCTAAACGCTGTTTAGTACCGACAGGCTAATGTCGTCTTTTGAAAGAAACTTGATAACTGCGACATTCAATTTCTAATAATTAACTTGATAACCGCGATATTCAAATGTCACTTAAATAATATATAATTGTAGATAATATTTTAAATAGTTCTGATTTGTAACAACAGATGTCACATTATTTTGATTTTTATATATCATATAAAATGAGGCATGCACTGTAATAGTTCAATTATAAAATTGAAATATGTGTTTTTTTTACTTACATCATGATTTAATGTTGAATAAATAATAGTAGCGAGTGAGGATTTTATAGTTTTGACAATTAGTGGTGAGGTTCCAATCGATGGGACAGGATGATTCGAAGAACCTTTGTTTTGTTGGATGGTTGATTTTTGTTTTTGCAGAGGCACCGTTTGTGCCTTCTCACTGAATGGTATTATTGTTGAAGCAGGAAAAAGTTACCTAGTGCGATGAGCAGCGATTTTTAAGCTATCGTGGAGAGGTTTTTCCCACTGAGATAACTCACCATCATTCAAAAAATGAAATAAACTGTCCATAAGGTGAGAAATATATAAGAGAAATATACCTGGCAATAAGGATATTTCTATGCCATAAAAATAATTTAAAAAAAGTTTTGACATTCAGCTGTCAGGTGATGCATCGGGGCGGTATTGTTGTGTTTGATGCAGTCTTTATTTGGGAAAGGGATATAAAATGTGTTTATAGTAGTACTAGAACATTTTATATACAAGCACCGTTTTATAACAGTTCAGAAACACTGAAATACAGAATAACTAAGCGCTTACTCCTATGGTATAATTTTTGTTGTTAAATTTAGCTTAGTTTACTAGTTCTAATGATGAAATATTCTTATAAAAAAGATAGTGGCTAATATCTCACAAATAAATGTAACATTTTGAAAATAATTTTAGTATATCAGATTTTTATTTTCCTATCCAAGCACAACTTTTAACTCAAGTCTATACACTTTGTCATACATACTTTTCTGTTTCTCATTTCACATTTCATCCAGAATTTAGTGAATATTTTTATTCTTTAAAACATTCGAATATTTCCTAACAGATTTATTTCGGTTTCATTATATTTTTTTCCCCTTTGGTATGAATTTTTGTTGATAGAACTAGAGAACTTTATTTTTATTTTTGACATAAGTTATTCTTACAATTTCTAAAATAAAAGAATTGTTTTAATACTTTTACATCTTAGAAACAAAAAATAAAAACAATCCAATAAAATTAGGTATTATAGAGGTACTGGTTGAAAGATTAGTATAATTTACTCATCCATAGACCATATACTTATTTTTGTGATTTTTAACGTATTCTGGCTAGTTATTCTCAAAGAAAATACTGATTTTATTTTGAAGACGCATACAACTGTGAATTATACCAAAAAGTGACGACTCGATCATCGATGCGCACTTATACTTCAATTGTTGTATAAGTGACATTGTCCCGCAAGTACAATAAACAGTATGCATAATAAATGTGTGGTACACAATATTTACAAAAATTAATTCACATATTGTCTCGAGTTTTTCAATTTGAAAAAAGATTACATTTTTTTTTTTCAGTTCCAATATAAATAATAATAATACCCCTTCCTTAACAATGTTAGAAATCTAACTAACTCAGAATTCCAAATTTAAACTTATATTGGACAGTGTTGCTATTTCGTTGAAAGTGTTATTTAATTCATTTTTATTGCTATCCAAAATAGTATTCTAAATTTAAATTATCATAGAAACAAAATAAAGCCAAGTGATAAAAATGCATTAGGAATAACTATGAAACAAAATTCTTTTAAACACTGTTTGCAATTTTTCCATGAAGAGGTTTTTAAATTGACAGTTTTATTGTGTTTAAGTATTAAATTTCCAGATTTATTCAGGTAAGATTTTAATTATGACATTCATTCTTTTTTTGACAAACACACACAGAAATTCCACATAATTGTTTGATCATTGACATAATTTTGAGAAAACACTTGAAGAATATTTTGTGATTGTTTTGATTCAAAATTTTTATTATACACTTTTCTTACATATACATTTCTCGCTTATTTGTTGTTTTATATTATAGATTTTTTGAAACACGTGCCTTGCGTTGAAAATCAGTTATTAAAATACTTTATAAAGAAAGAAATGAACAAAAAAGGTTTTTATTAGAGATGTTATTAGTAGAATTAAGGAAAGAATCTTGAGATGGTTTGACTACATTGAGAGAATGGGTTGCAAAAGTCTTGAGAAATAAATATATGATATTATATGACTGTAACGAAATGGAGAGCGAGAAAGAGGTAGACCAAGGAAAAAGTGGAATGAGATAGTGGCTGATACTTGAACCGAGTGAAAGGTAAGAAATATGCTAGACAGGAAAGCATGTAACACGAGATGTATGGATGTAGACGAGCGAGAGCTGTCAGCATGGATATCTGTCCTCTCTGCCTACCCTTAAAGGGACATGACGTGATGGTATACGTATTTTAGATATTTCCATATGCCCTTTTTTTTTAACCTGGCGAGTTTATTGCCATGTGGCAATCTCTTCCAACCAACCAGAAAGAAGTTTTTATAGGCCCTAAGTGTTAACCAGACTATTCTCCTGATTTATTATTATTTTTATTTCTTAAATTTGTATGTATTTTTTGTCTTTGAAAATTTTTTTTTTTTTTTACTTATATGTATTTCCATATTTTCAAATTGATGACGTGCAATTCTACAACCGCTAGAATTCAAGTATTATTAAAAAAAATTAAGTCAAAGGACTTGTCTGTAAACTATTTATGGAATGGCTGGGTCTCACACACAACAAATATAGTGATAATTTTAGAAAAAATTTAGAAAATAAGTCCTCTTCTTTGATTAATAATTTCATACTATCTTAGGTATTGGATTGATCAGTGAATGTAAACTGTTACTAATGAATGTAAACCTTCAAAAATAAATTTCAGTGAATGTGAAAACGATCATTCATTAAAAAATAATAAATCAATATTTAATAATATTACGCAAGGAAGACTTTGCGTGATCGTGTAAGGAACACCACAATCCGAGAGGTCTGTGAGGTCCAAAATGTGGTCAGATGGGTACGACAGTGTCGACGATACTGGTACCAACATGTACAGAGAATGAACTAATCCCATACATAGCTCTGCATGGGGTGCCGGATGGATGGCGTCCGCCAGGGAGACCCCCGAAACGATGGAGAGATAGCTGGAGCTCAGCATCACAGGAGGACAATCCTGCAGTAACAGACTCTTGAGAGTCTACAGAAAGTTTAAGAAGAAGAAGAAGAAATCAATATTTACTAGGGATTGTATATCCTCTCTAGTTTTTATTAATCTTTACAAACTAGGGTTGAGGAAAGTAAAAATAAAATGATAAAAAACCTTATAACTGACATTATCATTTATTGTAGCAATTTTTTTCTTTTTTTTTTTTAAAGAATAGATATGACTGAAGTCATAGGTATCCTTATGCCATCGAACGCTAGATGGAAAAAGTGCCTGTGTCGTTCGAAGAGAGTAGCATGACACGGGGTTCGAACCGACGACCTTCCGCACGGAAGTCCAGTGCGTTATCGCATGACCATGCACCTATATTCTAATTCAAAGAGTTATGACATTTCAACATACATAAAGTGACAATCTTCTTGCATTTACACTTCAAAGTGTAAGAACCGCAGCTGTGCATGGATGTTCATATTCTAGAACATTTATATGTTAAGCAGTGGAAATACACTTACAGTATGAACAGTACACATTCATTGATTAATTTATTGAAGGAGTACATTCACTAGTTACAGTTTACATTCATTTACATACCATCCGCTTCCACTGTAACAGTTACATGGAACTAATATTTACACTTTTTTATCTAAAGTTCTGCTTTTTTTTTTGGAGATTTCTATTGCTTTGAAGTGCTTTCTCACAGATGCAACTTAATTCCCAAGTTTTTTTTTAAATAATAAATATGCCCTTATTGCTTATACCTCCCAAAAATAATTTTGAAAATTCAAATTTTTATTTTAATGAAGAGTAACTCGAAGCGGGTGTCAAATTGGAGACCTTCTGTATGTGTCTTAACCACCTAATAAAAAACTTTACCTTTGCATATCTTAAAGTTATCTATGATAGCTTAACAGGTAGCAAAGAGTCTTCAATGCTACTGGGCATACACGGTTTTTAGAATTGGCAAATTTTAACTCCAGCGTTGAAGCATCCTGAAAAGATGAAGTTTAAACTGTGCCTTATGGTGTTCAAAGTTCTAAAAGGTTTGATGCTGGATACATAACAAAATTATGTATAAGGGATGTGATATTTTAGAGACATGATACACTAAGAGAGTCTGTTATGTAATTATGGTAAATCGGGCAAACATATTGGATTACCTTCATCAGTCTTTTGGCATGGTTGTCCCTACAGCATGGAATAGATTTTCTCTGGAGTGAAGGCATGTATTGAGACCTTTGAAAGGTTTCTAAAGTTTACACTATTGGAGAAATGTTACAATAATGTAGGTGTCCTTCGAGTGATCTTTGGTTACTAAATGACACAAGAGAAAGAAAATGTATACATACATCTTAGTGAGGCAATCAACAAACAAATGATTTGTTTTTTGAGTACTCGGAAATAATAGATGGCACGTTGGCCCAGTGGTGAACATGCTTGCTTAGCACCAAGACACCCTGACATGCCCAGGACAGGCTCTACTTAGAGTACATTTTGATATTATTTATTGTTGTATAGATGCTTTGTAGCTTCGAGGATTGGATCAAGCGCTGGCGTAAGTGCGTTGCAGTCGATGGGGAGTACATTGAAGGGGACCATATCGATTTTGGTGAATAAACTTGTATTTTCGATTTTATGAATAAAGTCCTAAAACTTTTTGATCAAGGTAGTATATATGATGATGATTATTATTGTTTTTATACAATTTTATGTTATCTTACAACATTTATTTCTATTTAATCTCCTTTTACTCTTTACTGATGGATTTACCTTTATCTTCTATAACCTTTTTCTTGTAACAATTATTAGATATCATCAGGTCTATTGGTTTTTATTTATTTATGCGTATATTTTTTGTTGTTCATCACGTGGAATTCCTCTCCTTTTATATATGTATGAATTTTATTTATATTTTCATTCACAACTATTTATGTTATATTATTTGTTCTGACATCATTTTGCATTCAAAAGAAAAAATCTATATCTATAAAAAAAATCTTGCACATTTTCTTTTTTTTTGCACAAATTTATTTATATCTCAATATCCCTATTTTTATTTACTTATAAAATCAATATCTAACAGTCATCCACTATACATTCATTCTTTACAATATCATACACTGTATTGGGCAAGCTCAGGTATAACTCCTTGAGCGTAAGAAGAGATCTGCGTCTCCTGGTATACGTTGTCAGACTCGTTCGAGGAGTTGTGGGCTGTCCAACATTACTACAAAGATTAGCGTTGAATGTTCCTAACAATTACACTAGACTGTGCCGGCAAGAACTGCTCTCAATAACATACGCAAGAACGGGTCTTCCAGCCGCTATGCCTGTTGGAAGGGCCTTAACTCTTTTGAACGGGACTGCTTCGGATATTGACATATTTCATATCACATTACCAAAAGCAAAAGTAAATTTTCTTCTTAGATTGAGCGCGTTAGAAAGCACTCATCAACGTACTTAAGTGACTGAATATATGTGTATCATATGTTTGTGTGTATATACTCGTATGTATGCATATACATTATTTTTTATTTTTTTCTATGTAATTTTTCTTCTTTTTTAACCGGTTCACTGCCACGAGCGTGTTGACGCGCTCTCCGATTCAGTGCTCGCCAGGCCGGCCATACAAAATGAACGCGTAAACGCGCTCTCCTTTGAGCTTGTCGCAAGCCAATATCAAATCCAATTGTAATAATTTATAAATTATAACACATAGGGACATCTATTGGGATGGTCAAGAAATATTTAAATATTACAATTTACCGATATTATCAAAGTTACAGTCATCTTTCTAAAAGCTTTCACTGACAGTCTAAACGTGTCTCTGATACAGTGTTACGGACTACAGTTTTTTGCGTCGTAATTGCGATGATTTATAATGACTTCGTTTGTAGTTTTGTTCAATGGTTTATTTTAAACTTTTGTGCGTTATTTTTGTTAATTTTTCAAATATTTACAAAGTGCGTTTTCATGTATTCTTTGGTTATTGGCGGTAGTTTTGCGGCATAATACGAAGTTTATATAGACTTTTTACGGTTTTATTTTACAGTTTATTTACCTTTTGCGCTTTATTATACATCATACAGATAATTTGTTGATTTTAGTTTACAAAGTATATTATAGTATATTCCACTATATTTATAAGTAAACGTGTTTTCTGTGTCAAGTTGTGACAACCCTGACATTTTGTGAATATTTAAACTGTATTTTTCTGAGTGAAGAGCAGCTCAAACGCCCCACGGTGTGTGATCACGCCGATGCGTGACGCGAAGTATCGTCTTGTTGGGCCGGCCCTGATATCGGCCTCCCTATCGCCGCGACTGGCCCCGCGCGGTGGTATTGTCACCTACTGATCACGCCGATTGAATATGATTATTGTCGCCGGCTGTCACGATTACCTCGACGACCATTCCGCCCGGTCTCGTTCACTTGTTCGTAGACCATCGCCAGGAGAAGACCTCAAATCCGGGCTAGCCACGTCGCCGGCACGCTCTTCATCGCCGAAACCTGGGCCGAGTTACCCGTGACCAACCGCGACCACCACGAGAAAGTGCACGACGGGTTACCTGATGTTAGCCGAGATCTCTGAATCCTGCTATCCACGCCACCATCGAACCTACACCACAACCGTGAGTAGAATCCCTTTATATCCTATTCTTTCCGGTTTGGCTAACGCCAAACCAGTGTGTATATATTTAGTAAGTTTTCATAATATCCTTTATATCTCTATACAAAAAAAATCAATTTTTTAGGTTTTATTTTTGTTGAAAAAATCACGGCCTGCTGGGTACGGCCATACTAATAACTTCCGGCACTTAAAGGGTTAATGTCTTTTGAAAAAATAAATAAAAAAATAAATTACAAGATGTTTTTGGTAAGGTATGCTTTTCTACAGCTTTTGCAGGAATGACACAATTAATATATAAATATAATATAGTACTTGTAACTTTCTCGTTAGACCACCATTTTAGATGATTTATTAGAAATTTCCCATTGTTAAAGAAGGTTTACCTTCCCTTCCCTTCAGATGTAGCAAATATGATTCAATACTGTAGTAATATTTGCTACCTTTGTTAATGATGTTATCGTTTCTGGTTAACATTATTGCTAAGCTAAATGGCGCTCCAGGTTTGATTCTCGACAAAGTTGATTTCTTTAATCTCAATTCATGTTTTTTTGTTGCCACTGTACATAATTATAAAAGCGTTATTTCAAGATGAAAAATATAACATTCCTGTAAAAAAGAGGAAAAAGTACATTGACAAGGATATATTATTTATAAACTCATGCACAGGAAAAAAAGTCATATAAAATTTATCAATCAATATTATTCAAAGATCTGTGTTTCCAAATGTTCGTTTTACATTTGGTATTGGGAAACAAAAGGATGGGATTTAAATAAATACAAAACAAGCATTTAAAATTTTATTTACAGATTATAAATTATTCTTCAATATAAAACTACATTAATAAACATTAAAATTAAAGTTATCCTATAAAAAAAGTGTGAGAAGAATAAAAATGTATTCATCATATAATATTTTAAATAGTGTTAAGTTTTTTTAGAAAGTCATAAATAATGAAAACCTTGCAATAACCATCACAAACTTTGCTTATTGAGAAAATATAATATTGCTTAGTAATAAGGATATATCATGTTGTTACATGAAAATAATATTATTCCAAATTATAATTAAAGATGATTTAAAGTTATTCAAAGTGAAATCAGAACGAATTCAAAGTGAAATCAAAGTTATTCAAAGTGAAATCAAAGTTATTCAAAGTGAAATCAGATCGAATTCAAAGTGAAATCAAAGTTATTCAAAGTGAAATCAGAACGAATTCAAAGTGAAATCAAAGTTATTCAAAGTGAAATCTAAGTTATTCAAAGTGAAATCAACTGTAATTCAATAGTTAGTGATTTCTTGTAGAGTATCAACTTAATTTAAAACAACATCTGATTGTGTGAACTTCAATTTTCCCAGTTTTAGGTTAACCTTAAGATTTTGATCCATGTTTATGGTATAAAGATAAATAAAAAATGACATCCTAATGGAAGCTGTAAAAGAAACAAATATTTTCTATAATTTTAAGCAGAACTCATTATTACCTGAAGAGTATTTTTGGCTGACATAGGAGTCGAGGAAGCCCGAGGACCAGACAATCGCTGTATCAATAAAAAATACACAGTGATATAATTGTAATAAATCTTTTCATGTCACATAATAAACAATTTATTATTTTAATTCAACGGAATCGAATTAACTTGACCCTTTACAGCTCTTATTAAAATGATGCTTATCCTCAGAATTTTCCTGATTATTTGACAGATATTTTTTTATACAGATGACAAAAATATATTTTTAATGTTTTCAAATAAATCAATGTGCCATTGTCAATTATTTTAAAAAGTTAAATACACATACAAAAGTGTTACAGAAATAAATAGATGGCGTATGTTTAGTAAACACGCACCAAATTCTCAAACACTTTAGGCCGTAAAGGCAAAAATATTTTCAGACATTTTGAGCTGGAAAGGGCTAAAAAAAAAACTAATTGTTCAACAGCACGGGTTCTATTATTGGTTGACTTTATTAAGTAAGTTAATTTTAAATAAACATTGTGGCCATAATCCAGAATTTTAGTTCCAATTATTGATGATTTTAGTGAAAAATGTTAAAACCTCGGAAATGTGTGATCAGTAATTTTATATTTTTTTCCACAAAATATTTAGAATTTTATATTTAAATATTGCGAAGCAGTTTGAAGCGTTTGCTATACTTTACTTTTGAATAAATATCTTGTCAAAAGTTTTGGCATTAATTTCATTTTAGAATAATAAATAAAAAAAATCCACAATAATACTTAAGAATTAGTGACATACTTTTCTATTCCCTAAGGGTATAATCTCTTCAGACCGAATACACTTGGCTTGTTATGAGAACTTGATTAAGTCTAACTGGTGTTATATTTCATCTTAACTAAAGAAAAGACGGGCCACTGCGTGGTGTCTAGTCACCTTTATATAATGGAAATCGTGGAAAATCCCAGCTGCAAATGTGGTCTGGATGATGAAACTATAGACCATGTATTTTTCGGATGTCCATTGCGAGACATTTGATTTCTTAAAAACCGTATCTTTACCGCGTCCAATGAATGTTGCGTTTCTTCTTTCTTCGAGGAACTTTTCCATTTATAGATCGATTGTTAAATTTTTGAAGCTTAATCAGTTGAAACTTTGAATTATCTAGAATTGTATTTTTTTATATAACTCGTATAATTTTATAATGTCTTTAATTTGGTGGCACAAATAATTCTAGTTCCCTATTAAAAAAACAAAATTGAGATTGCCCTTTTTGAAGAAAAAAAAAAACTAGAGAATCCACAAAAATGTCACCTTAGACATTTTCTCAAAGACATTTTCTTTAGGTGAATAGATCGCATATTCAAGATTAAATATGACTCAGTTAGACCTAAGCATTGGTCCCATAACAAACCGAGATCAGTTCACTGAGGAGAGCCTCGGGATAGGAGGTAGAAACATGTGTTGCGGTGAATTAAGTGTTATTAGTGGAATAACAATGTAGAGTTTTCTTGCATATTCTAAATGAATTTTTATAAGCTGAAGATAACACTGTTTGAATTTCCTCTTTAAAACACTGGTCATAAAATTGTTTCAAAACCAAACAAATATACTCAATAAATAAATAAAATTCACTATTATACAAATTTTGAAAATAAAAAGAATGAACATATTGTCAAAAGAGGTATGGAAAAAATATTTTGGTTGCATCCTTTTCAAATAAAAATATTTTGGATATTTAAATAAATGACAAAAAAAAACTAAACCGTAATTTGGGCAAATACATTTCTTTCAGAAGGAATAAAAAAGAAAAGTTAACTTGAATTGAGTTAATTAAACAATTACTTTTAGTCAAATTGTTATAATTAATTTTGATTAATGTTCTAAATTATTATATAAATACTCGAGTAACTTTAAGATATAAAAATATATATATTAAAAATAAATATATTGCTGAATTTCAACATATTAATAAATGGTAACAGGAATGTTAAATTTGTTTTTATTAATGATGTTACAATTTATTAGTTGTAAAAATTTTAGCAACTAACTTAACAACTAACTATTCATGATTATTATTCGGGATTACGTGAATAACTGAACTGTTCATGCTGCGGATATAAAAATATTGATTTTGAAGTTGAGAATGATCATAAGCCAATGTCCAGCCCAATTGTTTCAAATAATCCCATATGATTTTTAATAGTATTTTCAGTCTTACCACCCATCCTGGGTATCGCCCGACATGTTGAGATTCCTTAAAATGTACACAAATGCTTTTCCCTTTTTTTTAGTGCTTTTCCCAAAGAAGTTAGTGATTTTTTTCAAATGTTTTAGTGCTGAGTCATGCTTTTTAGTGCCCAAATATTTACTAATTTTAAACATATAAATTAAACAAACGATGTGAATCCAGACAAAACAAACATATTACAAAGCAAGTGTCTTTAATACCAAATAAATTTTGTTTTGTATGACAAAATTCAAATGTTTAAATAACAAAATATGTAACAGATTTAGATGAGTCAAAATATGAAAGGCGTTTTGGTAAAGAGGTATATGTCATCAATTACTTTTTTGTCAGTTTGAAGTTTAGTAATACTTGTATTCCTGAAATACAGACCTCAGGTAAATTTTAAAGGTAAACTTTGAATACATAAATAATTTATGTATTTACCTTTAAAATTTACCTGAGGTCTGTATTTCAAGAATACAAGTGTTGCTAAACTTCAAACTGACAAAAAAGTAATTGATGACATGCACCTCTTTACCGAAACGCAATTCATATATTTTCATAAATTAGAAAAATTTAAAAAAGAATTATATCGATAACTTGTATTTTATATTTGGATTGATACCATTTGTCCTGAAATCATGCGATCTTTAGAAAAATATCAAGAGAGGAAAAAAATGATTGTGTTAATTTTTGTTAGCAACAAAAACAGAGAACATAAAAATTGTTAGTGCGGTAATTTACAAGCGAACTCGGTGTGCACAACATTTACAAAAACCTGCTGGAAAAAATATTGTATTCAAAGGAATAAAAATCAAAATATTAAACCCTAAAAAGAAGGTTTTTTTTCTGTTTGCTTATTTACTACAGAAGTTTATCATGCCATCTCTCACATCTGTGAATAAAACATGAAATTACACATTATCATATTTAACAATGCAAATTTGTTAAAAAATATCACAGATTATTTATTTTTTATTTTTGTCACATAGACAAAATATTTTAATCCTTTTTTATATTTCATAGTTTTATTCGGAAAATAAAGTTGATAGTATTTCGTGTATTTCATTAAGTTACGACATGCTCAAAATGTACATTTTTAAGAAACCAACAAATAAAGGAAAAATAACAAATCACCGTCAACTTTTGTAATTAGACTTAAAGATTCCAAAGCAAATTTTTATCGAAAACTTCAAAAATCTATGCAATGCGCTCGCATTAATAATGAAAAAAAGGACAGTTTTTTTTTAATCACTGCACAGGTATTGGGTGGATTTGGAATGTGCGAAAGTGCATTTTTGTATAAATTGCGATATAAAATGTGTATTTAGTAGTATGTGCAAAAATTAAGAATACTATAATTATTTTAAATAAAAAAATTATGTTTCCATAAATTACCTTAATCGAAAGCTATTTAAAAAAAAATCTAAGTATAATATCGCATCACACAAATTAAATCCCACTCAATAAAGAAAGCATATATGTATATCAAATGTGCGAAAATGAGGTGCCAATTTCAAAATACACAATCTTTTTAACACAAATAAATACAGAAAAATATAATGTGAAGCAGCAACAATTGAATTGTCTTTAGAATAATCCATTAGTGTAATTTTTTTCCAAATATCTAACGAGAAAATAAATAATACACACAATATGGATATTTCTTCAAAAATATAGCAAATAACAATATTGAATAAATCTCTACTCCATCATCCTGATTTATTTTCAGTTTTTTTCTTTTCCAATATTAGACGGAGGAAGATTTTTTCTTTTCCAATATTAGACGGAGGAAGATTTTTTCTTTTCCAATATTAGACGGAGGAAGATTTTTTCTTTTCCAATATTAGACGGAGGAAGATTTTTTCTTTTCCAATATTAGACGGAGGAAAATTTTTTCTTTTCCAATATTAGATGGAGGAAGATTTTTATCGAGAGAATCAACATTTATTTCTATTGTAAAATATATGTCTGTTTTACTTTTGGTTTCACATTTCAATACGTGTTGATTTTTTTTTAAAAAGACCTATACTACAAGCATTGAAATTTTTAAAAAAGTTACGATTTAAAACAATATAAACTTATATAAAAAAAAAGTAAACACATAACTTGTAGAAAAATAATCAAATTGAACAAACTGACAACTTATTTTATTCAGTGTTTCATGCTAAAACATGCATTTAAATTTGTACATTTTGAAAACTTTCACCTCAAAATATGACCGCTTACACAAATTGTCTTTCGAAAATTTACATTACAAGTTTGGTTCAAACAATTTAAATATAGGCATGCAATATATAACAAAGTTTATCCTTTCACTCGGTTCTTAAACTTAGTGATAAAATCAATATTGTCATATATAGCTGCTAACTGACAATTAAAGTTAGTGGTCATGTAAAAATTTGTGGGAATACATATTGTGGCTGCAAAAACATACAAAACAGCTAAATACAGTGAGAGTGGGCTTTGCTCTTAGATTTTTGTATTTAAATTTGTACTTTTATGAATATTTCTATTAGAATTCAAAATGCAAAACCTTATTTTGTACATTGGTGTTGCGAAAATCTAAGCCCCAAAAACTTGGTATATTTGGAAATAAAAATCTTGCACCTCCACATTAGTTGGAGACAAGATTCGAAACGTATAATCTTCAAATACAATTAAAAACACTTAAACTAACATGAATATTCTAATTAAATATATAAACACTTTGTTTTGGGTTGTTGTAAAGAGCATAGTATTGGAGTAATATATAATACTGCCATTCATGTTAGATTTGACCTTAATTATTTTGGCCAAATTGCAAAATAAAGATTCGAGATCTTCCAAAGATCTAAAAGCTCCGCTCACGTAAGAGTGCGAGTGTGGATAGGGTGAAGCATTTTCAATACATAGTCGTAATGATGATGGACTTGTCGAACATGTCGGGCGACACACAGGCTGCGTGGTAGTGGCGTGGGGCAGCGAGGCTCCAGGGGCTGGGCCAGTCCACCTAGCCTACCTGAGCGCCGCCCGCCAGAGACGTGACACCCAATCTCGGTCTGGCCACACTGCCAATCAGGGACGAAGTCATCGAAGTCATAGATTCTGGAGGTGAATTCACTCTGGAACCGTGGACAGCGCAGGATCCGGGCTTTCTGTTAGACGGTGAGCGGGACACCTTCGATAGCGGAGCAAACAGACCAAATCGAGGTCCACATTCGAAATATCTGCAATTCAACTTACTATGTTGTATTTCATTAAACATAATAACATATTATGATAATTTAATTTAAGTATCTCAAAATTATATTGTAATACAAAATATATATTTGAACCTGATAAAACAAAATATGAAGAATGGAAATGGCAAATCGCCAAAACATAAATTTTACACAATTTCCAAATGTCTGTATTGAATATTTTTCATTATCTTGTATAATTAATGATGTGTGATGATTGACCTTTTGATGAATATTTTTGGCCATGAAATTAACGAAACTTACAAAAAACCTTTTTTTTTTTCATTACGAGACATTTTCATTGTTCATGAATTGATTTTATGGATTTATATTTTAAGCCTTCAATATATAACAAAGGTTAGTGAAACAGACCTCTTCCCTTCAACAGATCCATCATTTTTTCCAATCGGATCATCGAGTTCCACTCCGCACCACTGTCCTTGTGCAAAGTCGGTGGGGCCCATATAGCGCAGGATGCCTGCCTTGCTGCCCTGGCTGGAAGAGACTATTACACGGTCTCCCAGCCGCAACTCTGCAGGGATGGTTGATGTGCCTACGCCATAATTAATTTTTACACATTGCATTTTCATTATCGCAAGAAGTCTTTTAGTCAAATATGAACTGAAGTAAAATAAAAAATGGGAAACAAATGTTGATACAAAAATTACAACACAAGGTATATTATCATTTGAACATGAGTTGATTGAATAATTATAATAGGGGATGAATGTAATGTCCACATGCCGTAGAAAGATAAAGTAATAATAAGAATCTTATTTCTCTGATTATCATAATTATGAATGATCATCAAATATATGTAGTAGGTTCCTCTCCACAGAATAACAAAGTTCTTGTTTTGAAATGCATCATGAGCAGTCACCCAAATTAAGAGGAGTACAGTGCTACAGTGGAAAGAGATACACAATTTCAGTTTTATGTAGACCACAATCCTTCTCTCAAATGCATAAAAAGGGGAGGGCAATGACTATGTTTACCTATCTCTTTCAACTATAACATATATCTATATTATTTTTAATTCAGGGGGCCACTCTGATAGATTTCGAAGCGAAGTGTCATATCTGTTACCTGTGTTCCCCCAAACACTTTAGATTTATATGTGCCAATCATAAACGGTCTATTTTTGGTCTAGTCCAGTCATGAATCTGTTGTAGTGTTTTCTAATTTTATTACAATTATAATGGATATCACAATAAACAGCGACAATGTACAGTACCCGGCGGTACGTAATACACATCGGGCTTAAGAAAAAGACTGTCGGTCATAATTGGCTAGCTTCGGCTTTGTAGAGCGTCGTCTCTGACTCATGACAGAGACGACGCTCTACAAAGCCGAAGTTAGCCAGTTATGGCCGACAGTCTCTTTCTTAATTCCGATGTGTATTACTTACCGCCGGGTACTTTATTTGATTTTTCATCAATATTCGTTATTGTTCACCCATTAAATAATTATTGATGGTTGT
Source organism: Odontocerum albicorne (assembly GCA_949825065.1). Lineage (NCBI taxonomy): Eukaryota > Metazoa > Arthropoda > Insecta > Trichoptera > Odontoceridae > Odontocerum > Odontocerum albicorne. Next base: position 3,484,531 of record OX463840.1, on the reverse strand, counting down.
AACTTAGACACTGGATTTTTTAAATTGCGAGATTTTCTCTAATTTGGATTATTAAACGAAGATAAAATGGAATATCAAAGAGTCGGATAAATAAGAGGTCATATATTATATTTTTAACGAGACTGCTGTTTGAATTTGAAGGCATAAATTATGTGAATGGGGGCTCTGGTATTAGGGCAGTAACTATTGCAATGTCTAAGTGCAGAAGAGTCCATTCGTCTTGTATTTAAAAGAAGCAAAGTCAGATAGACAGATCGAGCACTTAGGATGGACCATTCCTGTAGAATGTTCATTCAGGGTTTAAAAAATTGACAACCTGTGTATACTGAAAAGTGTTGTGTGTCTTTAGTTTTATACAGCACAATGGGCAGGTTGATTGCTGATTATTTAGTTGTATACAGTACAATGGGCAGGTTGATTGCTGATTATTTAGTTGTATACAGTACAATAAGCAGGTTAATTGCTGATTATTTAGTTGTATACAGTAAAATGGGCAGGTTAATTGCTGATTATTTAGTTGTATACAGTACAATGGGCAGGTTAATTGCTGATTATTTAGTTGTATACAGTACAATGGACAGGTTAATTGCTGATTATTTAGTTGTTTACAGTACAATGGACAGGTTGATTGCTGATTATTTAGTTGTATACAGTACAATGGGCAGGCTGATTGCCGATTATTTAGTTGTATACAGTAAAATGAGCAGGTTGATTGCCGATTATTTAGTTGTATACAGTAAAATGGGCAGGTTGATTGCTGATCATGGTAATTTATTGCAACCAATCAGAATTTTTAAAAATTTTGTATGCAAAAAAACATATAGAAACTTATTTTATTGTTCACTATTGGGAATCGATCCGAAACCTCCAAGTGGGAGAAAAGTGTTCTACCACTAGGGTACGCATATGATGTTTGACAGATGATTTCCTATGGAGAGGTCTCTTAGGACGACACTTGGTCAAAAAACGGCGCGAATTGAAAAATGATCCAATTCATCTTCATCCAAGGATAATATCCAATAATCCGGAGAAATACGTACTCATCCTACTGCTGAAACTCCTCATGCTGCCATTGGGTGAGGTGGACCTCTTGGTGGTGCGGGTCGGCGTGACCCTGGCTGGAGTGCGCGGTGCAGGCGAGACGGGGGTCCTTGGCGCAGGTGAAGTGGGAGTGCGCAGTGCCGAGGAGGGGCGGCTGCCCCCGTTGGTGGCGCTTCCGAACTCGCTGGCCGGGGAGGCCGGCGAAGGTGGTGTCAGCGGCTCGTGCGTCAGCCTCGTCAGCCGGGAGAATACGCCTTTCCTCGACTCGCACTGGAAGTAGCGGATACCGGCCACCGAGCCGTCATTCTTGCCTAAAGGAGAGAAAATTAAGACATTATCATTATATTTCAGAAATTGTAGCACGGTCCCTGTGACAGTTCACAAATTTGCCCCAATACAACCTTGTAACGACGTTCAGTAATTTTAATTATTTTATCAACTTTAATATAAGCCACGATTCTAATAAATAGCGAGTTATTTAGGGAAATACATTACATAAAACTAACAATAATGAAAAATTAATACATCTTGTTACAAATTAGCAAAAATGTGGCAGTTTGTTAAAATCAAATAATCTTTGGTGAAGTTTGTCAAAAGTCTCTACGTTAGTCTGCATTGGCCAGGGATGGAGTATTCGATAATTGGATTTTCGATTTTTTATATCTAAAATTAAATGTTCGTAATTAGTATTAATTCATAGAGGATTTTGGCCTATTTAAAGATAGATACAAATCATACAATACATTAGAAAGCCAGTATAATGATAATTAGGAATTAAAACGTCAGTTTAGAGAAAAACAAATTTTTGATTTATAAAAAAACTATTCGATTTGTAAAAAAAAACTATTTTACCCCATCCCTTTGAGACATGACGTTTCAAACGTCACAGGAACCATCCTACATTTTTTCAAGTATAGGTATTATTACAATCAACTATTTGGAGCTTATTAAATAATCGCTCATATTAAGGGTAATTTAATTGACCGTAAATTTCATCCGAATGTGTATCATAAATCGTAGCGATTTGACTTATGTCAATCGTCAATGTCGAAAACACGCACTGAGATTTCAACTCATTTTTGACAGTTCGTATAATTCCACAGTATGTCCATAAAATTCACTACAGAAATATTGAATGTTGAAATTGAATCATAGCGTAAAATGTAATTCTATACGTAATAATTATTAATTTCGATTTCGTACGTTATGTGAAATATTTTTGAATATTCAACTTAAAAACATTTAAAATGTGGGGCACAGGTCAGAATAGATTCAAATGGACACAATTTAGTCATTTTAGCAGGATAGTTTTCTTATTCCTGGCACTGTCCCAACTCATTGCCTAGGTAGGCTGTTGGGGTCAGCTTTTCTTATTCTCAGGCTGTATGTTCTTCGGTTCTGGGTGTCGCTTTCATCTAGGCAGTTTCTCTCCAGGATTATGGAGCATTGAGTCATCCAGGAGTTCTTTGGTCTTCATCTGGACGGCTGTCGAGGAAGATCCACAGACATTGCCTGATTTACAGTATAGTCTGGTGGTCTCCGTCTTATGTGCCCGTACCATCTCAGCTGTCGCTCTTCCCGCTTACTATTTATGTCAGTGACCCCCCCCAGGCTACCACGAATGCGTGAGCTCTTAATTTTATATTTTAGTGATACTCCTGCGGACCACCTAAGCATTCGCATTTCTGCTGTTTCAAGTTGCCTAGAGTATGAGCTGTACATAGTCCAGCATTCTGAGCCATATATAATTGCGGGTCTAACGATAGTCTGGTATACCTTTCCTTTCAGTTTTATAGGCATTTTTGGGTCACACAAGACTCCTGTTACCGATCGAGTTTTCTCTAATATAATACTCATAAAAGTATTTCAAATGTTATTGTACACACACAAGTAACATATTGAATTAAAATACTGTATGAAACGGTGTCAAGATATAGAAGAAACGTTTTCTTTACGTGATGGTAAGATTGTAATAAAAGCAATATCATATTGAGGAGGTCAACAAGTCAAGTGTTAGACTGTAACGAATGTTTTTTTTATTGTTAGTCCACTAAAACAGGTAATATTTATAAGATCACGATTTGGAAAAGCTTCGATTACCATGAAGTCATGTAAATGTCAAGCGCTACTCCCTTTCACGTGACATTTCAGAGTGGCTGAGGAATGTTATTTCCTGATTGCTTTCAATATATTATTTAAAAGTGCATTTGTATTTATAGCAACTTCGATAAATCGACAGAGGATTGCGTGTTCAATAACACGAATAATTCACGTAAGAATTCAGATGAATTCCGAATGGATTTGTGATATACGAGGCATATCCAGAAAGTAAGTGTACTGAATTTTTGTAGGTTACAATTTTTTTTATTTAAACAAAAAAATTACGTGGTTACCGTAGTACATATGTAAGCTATTTTTCGACATAGTCGCCATTCCTCTCAATGCAGGTGGTGAAGCGGGGTACCAACTTTTTGATGCCTTCCTCGAAGTAGTTTCCCGCCAACCCCTCCGTCCACTTCTCCCCCTCCCCCTTTACCTCCTCGTCGGTTGAAAACCTTTTTCCACCCATGTGCAGCTTCAGGCCTTGACAGTCCCAAAACACGGTTGCCATGATTTTCTTGGCTGAAATTGTAGTTTTGAACTTTTTGGCGGAGGCTGAAGAGGTGTGACGCCACTGTTGAGACTGCCTTTTGGTTTCAGGCGTGTAATGTGCAACCCAAGTTTCATCTCCAGTAACGGTGGAGCGGAGAAATTCATCTCCATGGAGTTTGCAGCGCCTCAAAAACTCTTGCCCGGCCTCCACTCGATTCAACTTGTGTTGGTCTGTCAGCTGTTTTGGGACCCACCTCGCGGACAGTTTCCGATATCCGAGGGTTTCTGTGATGGTTTCGTGTAGTAGAGATCTGGAGATTTGCGGAAACATCGCAGAAAGTTCATCTACAGTCAATCTGCGATCGTCACGGAGCGGAGCGCATTACAATTGAAGGTCTTCCGCTCCTCTGATCATCATGCACAGACGTACGACCGTTTTTAAACTCGCGACACCACTTGTACACACTTGTACGATTCATAGCTTTATTACCATATGCAGTTTTCTCCTCATTATAAACCTCAACCGGAGGTTTTCCCTTCCAAACGAGATAACGGACGACGCCGCGGATTTCGTACTTGGCGGGAGATTCGATTGACATTTTTCACGAAACGTGTTGTCGCGTCGACACTTCTCAACGTACTGAACTCGAACCGGTCTCGTTGCGGAAGGGAAGGGTCAGGCTACACGGAAGTGTAGCCAACATGTCGAAAATAAAATCCATCCGGTCGTGAGAGCCTCAGTACACTTACTTTCTGGATACGCCTCGTACAAAACAATTATCTAAATTGTACCATCTTGGGTGTTAATTAATTTTATTATAAATAAAATTAGCACCCATACAACTGAAATTAACAGCAAAATCGTTTAAATAATAGCGATTGTGCGATATTTAAAAAAAAATGGGAGTTTCAATTATTTTTTGGTTTGAATTTTTAAGAGTATCGTAGTATGACATCGACGTGCAATCGGAAAGCCAAAGTCATACACTGGTATAAAGATTAATGTAAGTCGAATTTTGTTCATGATGTCGAGTTCCTCGGATCTAAGGATCTTCTTGCATTGATTTTATTTGAAAAGTTCAGAAAATTTCATCTCAAAAAGCTGGCAACACCGATTCGGTCCGAAGAGTAGATATCTCAGTCGAGGAAAAGTAGACCAAGCAGGGTCATTGTCATTAAGTACACTTTTTTTTTTCATTTGTGTAAATATTGTACAGTGAAATTTTAAACTTGTGTCTTCCAATTCGTCCGCTACTCGTATCTCCAAAAAATATATAATAATAAATAAATTCTCCAAAAAATACGCAATCGGTGTTTTCAAAAATGATCCGACTTCTTAGTCTAAACGCCTTGCTTTACGCGATTAATTGGTTTTAGGAAAAATCGTTAACTATAAACCGCGTAAAGTGGATATATTTAAACTTGGGTGAAATTAGTTCCAAACGAAAAAAGTAACCTAAAATGATTAAAAAAAACATTTTTATTTTCTATTAGAAGACCTACAATACTTAGCTTTTTCCTTTCAACCGGACAAATTCAAATAGGCTTTTTATATAAAAAAAATTAAATTGATTTATATCGTGCTATAGTGAAATAGCGTATAACGAGGGATTTCTGTATATAAAATATAATTTATATTACTCATATCGTAGGAAACTTCATGACAAGAGTTCATCGTATTTTTTGGAGAATTTTAAATATATATTTTATTCTCAACGCAAAACAATTTGATAATGGATGATTTGAACAGAAAAATAATGATTGATGACGGGTACCCACCGATAGGTTCGTCCAGGACGACTCCAGCCCATTCCCCGGGAGCGAACTGCGTATCCCCGATGTAGGCGATCTGGCCGGGCTTGCTGCCGCCCACCCACACGCGGTCTCCGATGATGAAGCTGTCCGTGTCCTCCGTCAGCACCACGCTGTGATCTGCGCACCATCATATCATGGGAGACAATCATACACAACACGAGATCAATTCAATGCGTTTATACGAGACCTGAACAGGGCAATACTGCATCTTATTATTTTTTTCATTAATGTCGTACTTTCGTATTTTCATGTTTAATGGATCATTTACATTTTGAGAAGAAAACGGTGCCTCAACATTGATAGGAAATTAGAGGAGGCTACTATAACTTTGTAACTTCTCGGTCAGAACTCTAATTACGAGAATATTCTTTCTTTCCTAAGATTTTTTTACTTTCAAAGCAGTCCTCGTGAAGAAATATTTTTCACTTATTAAAACAAAAACACCATTTGAACTATACAGTCCCCCTAACCTGCGGTTAGCAATTATTTAGAATCAAGTTTCAAATTTATATTAAATATGTACTTCGAAACTGCGCTAAAATAACTGTTACAAATAAAGCTATTTTAGACCCATACTCTTTCCGTTTGAGTTTTCTAATGTCAAAATATTGGATACTGTCGACCAGATCGTGTAATTAATGACCGCTTCAAATATAATAAATTAAATTAAAAGGTCTACATAGCTTAAGCAATGTATGATACAATGCGTTATACTCATTTTATATGCTTATATGCGATAATCCTAGTAAAAAAATGCCCAATATTATGGTAAAGTTATGGCAAGAAATCTAATTATTTGACATGAGCTTTAGGGCGAAAGCACGTCGTGAAAATTGTACTTCAAAAGTGGACAGAAGCAAAAAATGAACAAGATGCAATAGTAACCGCTCGAACTTTGGTAATTTATGGTCGAAAAAACGTTTTTATCACATTTGTGTTATAGTTTGTTTGGTAAAAGAAAATTTTATACTTATTATTACTTTGAAAAAAAAAAAGGTTTCGTGTTCAAATGAATAACACAGATAAAACCGTAAAAAAAATAAGAAAATGAAAATGCAAAAATGTGGCTCGTTAAAACATTGTTCCTAGTACAATAATAAAGATACCATTTAATATTTTATACAAAGTGAGAGCTTAATATTTTTACTTAGAAACACAAAATAAAATAAAAAATAATATTAACAAACCTCAATTAACATCAATTAATCAATGAACATAAATCAAATGGATATAAAAATATTTTTTCGGACATGAAAACATAATATGAATTAAAAATTCTAATATTTCATATTGATTAATATCATATTGTTTTGATTAAAATACCTGTTATTTTGGATTTTAATCAGAAAAGTGTTCAATAATAATTATATTGTTATTATAGATTAGATTTCATGGCGCCTTGACAAGTCATTTGTTGACTCGACAAGCGTTTGACATTTTGAAATATGCCGTCGTTAAACTTATTTACGAGGTTAATAACTGGGATTTAAAAAGTAGGTTAGCAAGAATATTAGTCCGGATTTCTAAAAATATGATAAAACATCGTTCAAGAATTTGAATCATCAAAAGTTTTATGATGTTTTGATTTGCGGTTTGTCGATGCTATCAAAAGGATCGACAAACAAAGTTATTAGAATAATCGAAATATTGCACTCGAGTAAATTGTACAGATGTAAAATATCTTAATAAGGAAGAGTTATAATAGATATAAATAATAAAATAAGACTATAATACTAAATTTGATGAAATGATTATTATTGCAAATAAGAGGGATTAAACGTTTAAGAGATATATGCTATATAAAATTGATATTTAAAAAAATAAGTCCTTAACCTTTTTCACATACAGTAATAACATAAAATACGAAATAAATACATAATATTTTAGTAATCGATTATGTAGGTGATCAAGCAATAATACAGAACACTATAGTTTCATGCAAAAAGGTAATCATGCAGTACTCTTATACGAGTATATAACAGTAAGTATGCCCCATGTTCTGTAGAGTATGATGCTGGACAGTTCTCACCTGAGGTTCTCCTCAGCCCCGCCTCGCTCAGCCTGCGGGGGTGGTGCTCCCACAGGGCGTCCATGGAGGTCACGCTGTACGTGCTGCAAGCTAGAGTCAACACCACACAACACAAGTGCTAAAGCTCACTACTGACAGTGCAGACAGTTGTTAGGATACAGGGATTACACGAGATACATGCCGCAGAGGAGGGTGCTAGACATTTGTCCCGTTTGACCAAACTAACCAAGGTTCAATAACAAAGGGTCGAAATGATAGACATAGCCTGGCATTGAACAAATGTCGAAACGTTTAGGAGGCATTTAAAAAATTCAAAAACAATGCTCTCTAGATATAAATTATTTTATTACATTCATTTCACTTATGTATTTTTTGGCTTTGGCTTGATTGAGGAGCACTGGAATTCCATGCGGAAGGTCACCGGTTCGAATGCCGGGTTGTGCTACTCCCCTCGAATGACACAGGCATTTTTTTCGCCTAGTATTCGGAGGTATAAGGATACCTTCAGTCATATATATTATTTAAAAAAAAAGTAAATAAACATGCCAGTGTGCTCCGATCGTCTCATTCGGTGTGTTATCGGATCCGTTATATCGGTGTGGCCGATGAGTTTGCTGGTGAGCAACGGCTCACTCACTTAAAGAAGAGAAATAAGAAGAAGAAACAAAAACTTCACGGTGCAGCTTCGCTTTCCAACTGAATTGACGTTGGAATAGCGAAGGGATCCTCGACTACGAGGCCCAGCAAGTACGACGATATTTTGGCTTGCTTTTTTCTCGATATTTCATTAGTATTTATTATAAACGAATTCAAACAAAACTTAAAAATCGAAAACATTATTTTTTTCCGTGACAATAATGGCAAAAAAATAATTGAATAATTTGTTCACAAATTAGCATATACAAGCGTTTATTGTTCAATTTGTATCGTGACAAGGCATTGTGGACAAATGTCACAAGCTTCTGAATGAAGTCATGCGCATCAGCGAGCCTGTCAGCCTGGCTGGTGGCCTCTGCGGGAGTTGGAAAGGTCTAGCATCTCCTCGAGCCGATGACGATCGTCCCATTTGACACGTGAAACACAAACAAGTATGGCGTAATGGCACCTTTTGTGTGGAAAATCCGCTGTTTGGCAGCGTTTGTTACCGGGGCGGCGATGGGGCGCGACCCACGCTTTTTGCATAATTCGATAGGAATGCCATTTATTCTATTTCCATTTCATGGAAGGTTGGAACGTAATAATTGATAGTTATATCGACATAATATTATGGCGCGCGGGAATTCACAATTTTACTGATTTTATAATAACAATTATTAACATAGCAAATATTGCAACAACGTACCTCGAGTGTTGATAACAAAATCATAAAATAAACTCGAGCAAACCAAACCTCAGTTTACTTAACCCTATTTGCCCAGTCTGATAGGAAAGTTAAGTATATATTTAAGGAATCATGACACTATTTATTGAATCTTACAAAACAGAAAAAAATAGGTGGTCTGTCGTAAAAACGTGACATTTCTGAACCTTCATATATTTTTTTTATTTCATTGTATTAAATAGAAGATAACAATGCGAAGCGTATTTTTCATAAAATATGACTTTTATATTTATTTTTGGTTTTCATACAGTCACATTTATACGCCCACTACGAATGTTTTATTGAATTATTTTAAAAAAATAACAACCGGTCTTCCAAAAAGTGCCATCACGTAGAACAAAGCGATATGTTCACCAGAATGCAAATATTGATTAGAGTCGAAAAAAAATATGGTGAAAATATCGCGCTTAAATATAAAGTGTTAGTCACTCGAAACATGCAGAAGCAATTAAACACATACACGTACAAATACGGACATGATTCTATGGACATGGTCGAACGAAACTACAAAAAAGATTCGACGATTTCTGTTGTTGACTTTTGAATTGTACAGAGAGAAAAGTAAAAAGTATGAATTGAATTATCTGTATTGAGAATATTGCGTTGGTATATATTTTATTTTCGTCCAAGGGGGACAAATTATATAATACACACTGAAGTATTAAATACTGTAGGTTTCTTTTTTTTAGAATCATAACGGAGATCGTAGATAATTCAAGATTAAAGCTGCAATTGTTACAACATATAGAAAAATATATACATGGAATTAAAATCATTTGAATTTAACTTTTTTATTATAAAACCAGATCATTTTTTTTGTCAAAAGATAATAAATGCGCGATTCGGTTAATGAGAAAAATTCGCCGAATTCGATACACACAATTCGCCAAGTTCGAGTTAATAATTTATTGTACATAAAATTGACTTCGACTGACGAATAAATTCATCTTTATAAAATAAAGAAAATTATATTATTTTGAGTTGGGTCTACTTGGACCAGCTCAAATTTTCCAAAAAAACCTTATTTACACCATCATTGACTTGATTGGCATTTGCTGGGTAAAGGCTAAATAATGATATGAGTATGTGCCCCTTTTAAGCGTTTGCAAGCAATTGTTACTCACTGGAGGGCTTGCGCTCCCTCGAGGGGAACCTGATATCCCTGAAGTCCCCGGCCATGAAGAGCGCCCCCGTCTCGGTGTCCTCGTCCGCCTCCTGCACGTCTGCACCACATGCAAACACCACAACATCACGACATGCAGGACAAACAGTGCACTAGATTTTTGACACGTGTCGCATAGAAGCAAGAACCAACATTTGAACGTATGATTGCTAAAATATCTACTTATTCAATGTATCGAGTGTATTATACTAGTCATCACACTATTGGCACACATTATGCTGCCCCAGAAGTTCATGCAAATATCTTGATCAGGGGTCTACAAACTTTTTAGCCTAAGGGCCACACTGACTCCTCCACTAAGTCCCAAGGGCCCAGACCTAGCTAGCTCATCATACCAACATACTGCAGTTTTGAATTACGCGCAAATTTTCGTATTGGGACTTGCCGGCGAGTGAGATATCTATGTCGCAGGGGGCGGGGGTGGACTCCGCTCCGTTCCGTAAATAAAAACATCTGATTATTATTTTGTATGATTTACGTAAATTTTACAATGTAATCAAAGTAAACTATGACGGGCTGGATACCTGGCATATCGATTGGTTTTGCTTGCGGGCCGGTGTTGGCCCGCGAGCCGTAGTTTGGAGACCCCTGATCTAGATTATTGCGATGTGATAATAACATAGGATGATACATCCAATGGGAATATCAATAAAAACTCCCTGGGCTATTTTAAATATCATTGCCTTCTGATTAGCATCGAATACTAGTAGTATATAATTAGATTTTTAAAAGCACATAGTGTAATTTGACTCATTGTATGAATGTGATAAATAAATAAAAAATAGTAAATGTCTTAGTATCATATTCTAAACAAGAGGTAATTTTTGAACTTCAAAAAAATAATCGTATATTTTAACAATCATGCATTCATTTGACCCAGACCTTGAAGAAACTAATGCGATCCCACATTACTTACAAAACATAAAAACATTGAAATAATGAAACAATATAAATAAAATATACTTAAATATAATGAAAGCATTTTATTTATAGGAAATACTATTAAACCCAATAGGTTAAAACTGGTTTCATTTTCTTAAAAAAACTTGGGCATACAGACAGCCCTTAGAAAAACTTGGACATACAGACAGCCCTTAGAAAAACTTGGGCATACAGACAGCCCTTAGAAAAACTTGGACATAGAGACAGCCCTTAGAAAAATATCCATTCAATATTTATGCAAGTTGAAGTTTGATAAATTGTATAAAAATACAAACGGTTAAAATAGATTATTGAAACTACTCCAACAGAGAATAAAATCGCGAGATAAATTAAATATTCAAGTTATTTTACAAGTCTTGACTCGAAAAATGATCAATAAATTCTAAAATAGTTACTTGGTGTATAATATATCTATAGTACCCGGCGTTAAGTAATACACATCGGGCTTAAGAAATAGACTGTCACTTTGTAGAGTGTCGTCTTAGTCACACGGACTGTTAGCGCATCGTGCGACAGAGACGACGTTCTACAAAGCGACAGTATCTTTCGTAAGCCCGATGTGTATTACTTACCGCCGGATACTATACAATATAACAATTGTTGAAGACGCTGAAAAGACAATTTCAGGAAATTAGATGTTGAAAATCGATTATCACTCGCGGTAGTAAAATATTTATTCAAGTGAGTTCCATTTTTTTTAATCGGAGCTATTAACAAGTTGATTGCGTGTCAAGGATAAATAAAACGTCAAGCTAAAAGTACTGTTTTCACTCAAATTTACATGAAAATTGAGAGTAAATCAATATTAATACATACAACAAAGTTTGTTTACCAAGAAAATTTTACAACTATGTCATTTGTATACTCGTATGTTAAGTATTAGATATACGAATACATAGCGATACTTAGATTACAATAGATTATATGAAGTTATCTTTGTCATCAAAATAAAAACGTGTACTATTTCTTATGCATGTCCATAATTATGGGTTTCGTTGGGTTATGTTAAAGTAAACACTATCCCAGGCAACTTGATGCCATTGCCATTAATTATGAGACGAGTTTTTTTCAGCAAAAACAAAACAAAGCGAACATCCAATTACGTTGTATTTTTTTTATTAGTTAAGACATGTAATCACTAACTTGTATAATTTTCACAAAAAAAAAGCAAAGGCCAGTTCACTCTTAATAGGTAGGCGTGTGATATGAGAGGATCGACCATTTGAATATTTTATAGACTTTATATGATAATTTTGTTTTCAAATTCAAAAATATTACTCACTCGATTAAAAGTTATTTCAACACGACGTCGATTGTACCTTTAATTCCGCGAATAAAAAAATAACTTCAATCGCTTCATTTGGTTACTTTTTTTTTATTTATGTCGGTTTTAGACGCAATAATTTAAGAAAATGAAAAGTTTTTTTTCTTTTTTTAAATAAAATATATTATTCTGCACTCACATGTCTATCTAGGAATATACGCATATTTTAAGACAAGTTTAAGTTGAATTTTTTAACCGTTGATTTCTTTGGTGGAATTCCATAATGTTTATTATATTGGTTGTATTTTTATTGGATTTGAATCAAACACTTAATTTAGTTTGATTTAGGCCGATGTCATACCAAAATGCTTCGTAAGGTGCTAAGCTAGATTTTACGTGACTCATATACTAGGTGACTTCATGCCTGGCCACACCAAAGTGCTACGCACAAATTCACTTGACAGTTGGGGGCGGTTGAGTGTTAACACACGATGTCACTCTCAAAACTAACCAATTTCATTACAACTTACCATCTTTATTTACTTTCTGTGCAACTTCATTCCAAAGTGATTTTATTACAGGTACATTTTTCTATAATTTGCTCGATCGGTTCCACAAAGGCTCCCTTTTATACACAGCTGTCATTAAAACTTCTGCCATCTTGTAAATTAACCAACACGTCTGTTCGCTAGGAGATTCACTCGATGACTAATCGTTATGCAACGTGGCGCGAAGCGTGCAGTGTGGCCACTGCGATAGTATGCTGAAAGTTGGTTCGCTAGGATATGTCGCCTAACTCGCAACATAGCTCTAAGCATCCTGTGTGGCCGAGGCCTTAGACAATTGACGTGTTTCGCTATGAGCATCTACAGAACGAGCCATTATGTACAATAGTTTGCATATTTAGGGAGCGAAACGTTTCAGTGGTTTACATTAAACTAGTGGAAAGATAAATTATTTTATTGTTATCCAATCGTCAAAAAAATATAACAATTATTTAAACTTTAGTATAGTGATTATATAATTCGTAAATATTATTGATGTTTCTTAGTTAAAATCCAAAAATAGTCTTCGGTCTACGAGCACGTCCATTTTTTTTTTTTTTTGGAATCTTAAATATGTATAGTACATTACTATATAATATTAAGAATACCAAAATAACTAATTAAAACGCAATAGTTAACACACAATTCCAATATATATGTGTGTATTTCAAACAGTAAAGGTCGGAGAGGATGCGCAGAAATTGCATCAGCTTTGAATTAACTCGGCCGATTCTCCACTCGAACGATAATTCGGTCTCTAATCACAACAACACAATGCAGAACAGAGGACGGGAGATGGCCGAGATGACGAGGACCCAATTTGAGAATGAATTGAATATCCTCTTTTATGAGCAGTCATAACAATGGGACCGCAATTTGACCGATCATCAAAAACTTCCGTTAAAAAGGCTAAATGCAATCAATCAACGAGATGGCATAAAAGTATCTGAAACAAGAAGGAGTCATTATGACTTCCTTGTTTTGTTCAATAGTAGTTATGTTATGTGATTGACTTCTCCGGTTTTTTAATCTATAAAGTGAATCCTAGAATCAACTGTCTTGTCAACAGGATCAATAAACTAAAAGATTAGAAATATAACATTGTACATGTCAGTCATTAGAGATTTCTATATAACTAAATATTTTATCGTTGTCTTAATTTGTTCCTAGTCACGCTTTTAATCCCTGCTGAAAGATGGAACGTTAGAAAAGCGATTTCACTTTATTTATCCAAAATGCATGTTATCTGGCAAAGTGTGCCCTTTGCTCCTACACTATTATTAGAAAAGATATGAAGATATATCTTTCACCAAAATGCACGTTATCTGGCAAGATGTGCCCTTTGCTCCTACACTCTTATTAGAAAAGATATGAAGATATATCTTTCACCAAAATGCATGTTATCTGGCAAGATGTGCCCTTTGCTCCTACACTCTTATTAGAAAAGATATGAATATATATCTTTCACCAAAATGCATGTTATCTGGCAAGATGTGCCCTTTGCTCCTACACTCTTATTAGAAAAGATATGAAGATATATCTTTCACCAAAATGCATGTTATCTGGCAAGATGTGCCCTTTGCTCCTACACTCTTATTAGAAAAGATATGAAGATATATCTTTCACCAAAATGCATGTTATCTGGCAAGATGTGCCCTTTGCTCCTACACTCTTATTAGAAAAGATATGAAGATATATCTTTCACCAAAATGCATGTTATCTGGCAAGATGTGCCCTTTGCTCCTACACTCTTATTAGAAAAGATATGAATATATATCTTTCACCAAAATGCATGTTATCTGGCAAGATGTGCCCTTTGCTCCTACACTCTTATTAGAAAAGATATGAAGATATATATTTCACCAAAATGCATGTTATCTGGCAAGATGTGCCCTTTGCTCCTACACTCTTATTAGAAAAGATATGAAGATATATCTTTCACCAAAATGCACGTTATCTGGCAAGATGTGCCCTTTGCTCCTACACTCTTATTAGAAAAGATATGAAGATATATCTTTCACCAAAATGCATGTTATCTGGCAAGATGTGCCCTTTGCTCCTACACTCTTATTAGAAAAGATATGAAGATATATCTTTCACCAAAATGCATGTTATCTGGCAAGATGTGCCCTTTGCTCCTACACTCTTATTAGAAAAGATATGAAGATATATCTTTCACCAAAATGCACGTTATCTGGCAAGATGTGCCCTTTGCTCCTACACTCTTATTAGAAAAGATATGAAGATATATCTTTCACCAAAATGCATGTTATCTGGCAAGATGTGCCCTTTGCTCCTACACTCTTATTAGAAAAGATATGAAGATATATATTTCACCAAAATGCATGTTATCTGGCAAGATGTGCCCTTTGCTCCTACACTCTTATTAGAAAAGATATGAAGATATATCTTTCACCAAAATGCACGTTATCTGGCAAGATGTGCCCTTTGCTCCTACACTCTTATTAGAAAAGATATGAAGATATATCTTTCACCAAAATGCATGTTATCTGGCAAGATGTGCCCTTTGCTCCTACACTCTTATTAGAAAAGATATGAAGATATATCTTTCACCAAAATGCATGTTATCTGGCAAGATGTGCCCTTTGCTCCTACACTCTTATTAGAAAAGATATGAAGATATATCTTTCACCAAAATGCACGTTATCTGGCAAGATGTGCCCTTTGCTCCTACACTCTTATTAGAAAAGATATGAAGATATATCTTTCACCAAAATGCATGTTATCTGGCAAGATGTGCCCTTTGCTCCTACACTCTTATTAGAAAAGATATGAAGATATATCTTTCACCAAAATGCATGTTATCTGGCAAGATGTGCCCTTTGCTCCTACACTCTTATTAGAAAAGATATGAAGATATATCTTTCACCAAAATGCATGTTATCTGGCAAGATGTGCCCTTTGCTCCTACACTCTTATTAGAAAAGATATGAAGATATATCTTTCACCAAAATGCACGTTATCTGGCAAGATGTGCCCTTTGCTCCTACACTCTTATTAGAAAAGATATGAAGATATATCTTTCACCAAAATGCATGTTATCTGGCAAAGTGTGCCCTTTGCTCCTACACTCTTATTAGAAAAAATATGAAGATATATCTTTCACCAAAATGCATGTTATCTGGCAAGATGTGCCCTTTGCTCCTACACTCTTATTAGAAAAGATATGAAGATATATCTTTCACCAAAATGCATGTTATCTGGCAAGATGTGCCCTTTGCTCCTACACTCTTATAAGAAAAGATATGAAGATATATCTTTCACCAAAATGCATGTTATCTGGCAAGATGTGCCCTTTGCTCCTACACTCTTATTAGAAAAGATATGAAGATATATCTTTCACCAAAATGCATGTTATCTGGCAAGATGTGCCCTTTGCTCCTACACTCTTATAAGAAAAGATATGAAGATATATCTTTCACCAAAATGCACGTTATCTGGCAAGATGTGCCCTTTGCTCCTACACTCTTATTAGAAAAGATATGAAGATATATCTTTCACCAAAATGCACGTTATCTGGCAAGATGTGCCCTTTGCTCCTACACTCTTATTAGAAAAGATATGAAGATATATCTTTCACCAAAATGCATGTTATCTGGCAAGATGTGCCCTTTGCTCCTACACTCTTATTAGAAAAGATATGAAGATATATCTTTCACCAAAATGCACGTTATCTGGCAAGATGTGCCCTTTGCTCCTACACTCTTATTAGAAAAGATATGAAAATATATATCTTTCACCAAAATGCATGTTATCTGGCAAGATGTGCCCTTTGCTCCTACACTCTTATTAGAAAAGATATGAAGATATATCTTTCACCAAAATGCATGTTATCTGGCAAGATGTGCCCTTTGCTCCTACACTCTTATTAGAAAAGATATGAAGATATATCTTTCACCAAAATGCACGTTATCTGGCAAGATGTGCCCTTTGCTCCTACACTCTTATTAGAAAAGATATGAAGATATATCTTTCACCAAAATGCATGTTATCTGGCAAGGTGTGCCCTTTGCTCCTACACTCTTATTAGAAAAGATATGAAGATATATCTTTCACCAAAATGCATGTTATCTGGCAAGATGTGCCCTTTGCTCCTACACTCTTATTAGAAAAGATATGAAGATATATCTTTCACCAAAATGCATGTTATCTGGCAAGATGTGCCCTTTGCTCCTACACTCTTATAAGAAAAGATATGAAGATATATCTTTCACCAAAATGCATGTTATCTGGCAAGATGTGCCCTTTGCTCCTACACTCTTATTAGAAAAGATATGAAGATATATCTTTCACCAAAATGCATGTTATCTGGCAAGATGTGCCCTTTGCTCCTACACTCTTATTAGAAAAGATATGAAGATATATTTTTCACCAAAATGCATGTTATCTGGCAAGATGTGCCCTTTGCTCCTACATTCTTATTAGAAAAGATATGAAGATATATCTTTCACCAAAATGCACGTTATCTGGCAAGATGTGACTAAAGGGCACCCTTTGCTCCTACACTCTTATTAGAAAAGATATGAAGATATATCTTTCACCAAAATGCATGTTATCTGGCAAGATGTGCCCTTTGCTCCTACACTCTTATTAGAAAAGATATGAAGATATATATTTCACCAAAATGCATGTTATCTGGCAAGATGTGCCCTTTGCTCCTACACTCTTATTAGAAAAGATATGAAGATATATTGTATCTTTCACCAAAATGGATATAACATTATTAACCATGATTAACCGTTTTACTGCTGGGCATTTTTTTTCAATACTATAAAACGTCTATATATAGACTCTCAACACTCAACGGTTAAGGATCCCTAATGTCCTAATTTCTTAGGTACATTAGCACTTAGGAGGAACGAGGTCACTGTGGCGTTCCACCCCGTAAATATACCTCCGTCATATACTTCATTGTATAAATCATCTGAATAAAATGTTTATTAAAGGCCATATTTTCCATCATCATCAACATCTACTCCCGACATCCGACATAACACCTGTTACTCTGATAAGAAATATTTCAAAACACATAATATGATCTAATTAATACACTCGAAAAATAAAATAAAACTATTCAACTAATTCAATATGATTAATTTACTATTTGCATATTAAATTCTAAATTTAATACATTTTATCTCTGTCAAAATAGCTTTTATTAAATTAATTATATTCTCATAAAAAAATAGTTTTAATAATTAATCATTTCGTATTAAATTAATAATTAAATATTTAAACAAATAGATTTTCGAAACATCGGTTTACGAGAGCGTAATAAATAACATTGAAAAAAAAAAACGATTTTTCCTCTATTACAAAATATATAAATACAAGAATGATGCAATTTAGCGGAGAACTCAAATGAGCACATTATAGCATTTTTATTTTTCGGAACTTAGTCAATTACGATTCGATGAAAAATATAAGAATTTAGGAAGATCATTGTCGATAAATATCAGTTTACATCATGATCGGCCATTTCGAATTGTTCTAGCTCCAAAAATTCTTAAATATGAATGAAGAACATAATAATTGAAATAAGTGTAATTGTCATTTGAAATTTATTATAGAATTGTTTATGCTTTTTACATATGGCGAGAGTATCTTAGAGCGTGGAAAGCCGAAAAACTAGATTTATTTTATGATAAATGCGAGCGATTTTTCGTGAAACAATACAATTATAATAATAATAATAGGATTGTTAATAGTACCCTCAGTGAGATACAGGCAAAAGCCTAGATAATAATAGTACCCTCAGTGAGATACAGGCAAAAGTCTAGATAATAATAGTACCCCCAGTGAGATACATACAAAAGCCTACATAATAATAGTACCCTCAGTGAGATACAGACAAAAGCCTACATAATAATAGTACCTTCAGTGAGATACAGACAAAAGCCTAGATAATAATAGTACCCTCAGTGAGATACAGGCAAAAGTCTAGATAATAATAGTACCCCCAGTGAGATACATACAAAAGCCTACATAATAATAGTACCCTCAGTGAAATACAGACAAAAGCCTACATAATAATAGTACCTTCAGTGAGATACAGACAAAAGCCTAGATAATAATAGTACCCTCAGTGAGATACAGGCAAAAGCCTACATAATAATAGTACCCTCAGTGAGATACAGACAAAAGCCTAGATAATAATAGTACCCTCAGTGAGATACAGGCAAAAGCCTAGATCATAATAGTACCCTCAGTGAGATACAGGCAAAAACCTACATAATAATAGTACCTTCAGTGAGATACAGGTAAAAGCCTAGTTTACTGAGGATACGACAAATGAAAGGCGACAAACCCAGATCCATTAAAATAATGTATGTCTAAATTAAATTACTTGTTTTTTCGCAAATTATGTATATTTCTTGTCATGTGTAATAATAAATAAAAAAAATAAAAAAAAAATAGCTTGAAGTTAACTTTATACTTATTAAAAGTGACAGTCAAAAGAAAGCATCTCTGAAATTGCATCATTCTTGTATATAATAAAGTTGTGTGTAAACATTTACAGAAAGAAAAAAAACGCATGCACTGAAAAAAAGCAAACCACCTTAACGACACAAACGTAATAACATCATATGTAGACAAAAATCAACAGTTTACCTGCTAAATGTTTTCTGGTGTAGTCATCGCTGTACCGTCTGCTCAAGTCTGTAGCGGAACCATCTAGATTAATCAAAGCAAAAACACTCGCAAAATCAAAAACAAATTAGTGCAACACAACTATATAATATTATGCAACATCACTCACAAAATAATTCATTTTCAATGATGCCAATTTAACTTAGGAGGAAACTCCATCAAATAAGAATTAAGGCTTGTATTGTTCAAATGAATGAACATTGTCGTTTTAAGTGAATTGAATAACTTGTTTATTTAAATGTTTCGTGACCCACACGAATCATTTAAGTGATAACTTGTGCACAATTATGTGAATTGCATATACTCTTCAGGTGGGAATAGTCGCGAAATCTTTATTCGTAAATTATTTTAACTAAATCTGAATTAAGAACTCTACTTTTAAATCTGAATTAAGAACTCTACTTTTAAATCTGAGTTAAGAACTCAGTTTTGAAGATATATGCAAAATATAAACTATAAACATCTTGTGAAATGCTATATAATTTTTTTTCTATTCAAATTAATTGGAAATCTATTCGATTTTCCACATTATTCAAAATACTAACAGTTGGATCGGTTCTGATATAAAGATATTTATATTTTCGTCCATATAATGCCCAACCAGTTAATCTAAACACGCATTTCAGAGCCTATAGTTCGGAAATTCTAGGATGAGTCCTGTGACAGCTCACAAATTTGCCCCAATACAAACTTGTAACGATGTTCAGTAATTTTTATTATTTTATCAACTTTAATAGAAGCCTCAATTCGAATAAATATCAAGTTATTTAGGTAAATACATTATATAAGGTTGTATTGGGGCAAATTTGTGAGCTGTCACAGGACTCATTCTAGAATTTCCGAACTATAATTACATTTTTAGCCTAGTAAATATGAATTTATCCATTTCATGCATCTCAGTATAAATTTTATGAATTATACGTGTTATCTTAATTGTAAGCTATAATACTCAAATAAAATACTGACATTTGTTAATAAAATATGAAAATGACACGATATAAACTGACAATTCACACTTATTACGGAAAATTGTGAAAATAATACGAATAATTTCCCTCGAACAATATTCTTAATTAATAAACAAGTCATATTCTTATCGGATATTTCAAACAATCCGCCTCCTTAGCATTATTTATGTTAGCTAAAGCAAAGTTGCATCATTGAAATAATTCCAAGAGTCATTAGTATGGATAATGTGTCTGGGGCAAGATAAAATTGTCCTACAGACTAATTATTATCGAATCAAGTCATGTAACAAAATATATATTATATGGAAATGGGGTATGATCTATTAATTAAAACGTGTCCTTATAACACATATCCATTTTTTTTAAGTGCTTGCGGTACTCGTTAGTTAAATCGTGGAGCAAAAGCCAAGTAAACTCATCGAATGATTTATCGAATATGTTATGTATCCTATGTATACCACGGGGCAATGATATATTGTTCCATACAAAATGTATATAATTAACAGCTATTCATCTCAAGTCCGCCTGTTGAAAGGTAATTTATGAGGCTTACTATTTTACAATAAACATGTGATCATCGTGAAAAAATATTATCCAAAATGACATTTTAAATATTCGAAAAGTTGTTCTTCTTCAAAACACAAACAATGAATCAATGAAATAGGTCAAATGATGGGAAACACTTAAGTAGTTAGTATGTCATACACAGCATACATACAAACAATCACGCCGTCTCCCTGTCGGGGTAGGCAGAGAAAAAAGAGCGCCAGATTTTCCTATCACGACAAAAATCTTTCGTCTCTTCTGCATCCGTACACTTACTTACTCACACAGCTCCTACGATTTATCTGACACTTTAAATGTCTTTCCATCAAAATATAACTTGATCTAGACCTTGGTCTTCCTCTACCACGCGGTTCATCTTACTCAATACATCAGCCTTAAGTTCACACACATCCCTAATCACTGCATTTCGTATTCTGTAATACGAGTGTAGGTACAATTTTGAATAATTTTTTTTGACAAAATTTTGTCATTTATTGTTTGAAAAACTCGTTATGTATTTATTTGTGTGCATTCATTTTATATTTCCTGTGGTGTGCATACAAATGCACACGAATACGAGAAATATATATTAACATATCGTCGTTGTTAAACACAACGTTGTAGGGAAACTTTAATTGCATTTGTCTCAAAACTCAATATTTGGACTTAAATGCTTTTCGCGGAACAACGACGATTTAAGATTATATGTAAAAAGTTGTATTGGACGTGTGCGGTCACCCTTGTGATTATGTGTAATCCTAGACTCTTGATATGTGTGTTATATTTTTATATTTCTTTGATATGATATTGAAACCCTTGTATATGTATAAATTCCATAACAATTTTGTATGTATAAATCGATGTTAATTTCATGTTTTCTGTTAAACATTTTATGTTTGTTTAACTCCGATCGTGTTCGCGACCGCAAGGGAAATAAAAGACTTGCGGGCGGGGCGTCGTGAGTAGGCCACGGGCCGGTCGGTTTAAGCAGTGCTCGAAACCCTGAAAGTTGTTGTATTGTATTTCGCGAGGAATGGGCGCTTGTAATGACCGACCGACCATTAATAAAGGTCCCTTTTAAGGGAAAAATATATTCTCAGTAACAACCGACTCTTCTGTGTTTTACTTTGAGACCCGCTACCGACCTGCCTGAGAGGAATCTCTCCACCCCGCTACCTTCTTCTGATCCACGCTTTTGGAATTCGCTACCTCGATTCTCCGAGCGCTGCGCAGCAACCAACGCACCAAGTTACAGTTCATTTGTACCCTGTCCGGTACAAAAGTGTTGAGATTATTAAGGAACATTACATAAATTTGTCTAGGTTTGTATGGAATATATGTTATATTTTTAAGACGGAATATAGCCACAAAATTCATTTGCTTTTTTGCAGATTTTTACACAAAGTATTTGAGATCTGCTTATTCGATACTTCAAATAAACAAAAAATAAATGGTGGTGGTTAAACGCTTTTGAAAATACAATTACTGTTCATTCAGTGCAAATGTGAGAGAAAGGCGTGGTAAATAAAGACCAAGGAAAGTGTGGTTGGATCAAGTGTACGAATTTTGAAAGAAATAAATGTAAAAAGTCATAAAAACCGCAGGAGCTGTATGAGAAGGTCTATGGGTGTAGAAGAGGCGAAATATGTCTGGCGATCTCTCCATTCTGCCCACCCCGATAGAAATACGGTGTGATGGTGCATGTACTGCAGTCCATATTATGTGATTGATAAGTTATGTGTTTCAGTAGGCGATTTTCAATTAGAAAAAAAAAATCGCTGCATTCTTGATTCAGATTTTTACCGCAAAAGTTGATCTTTATCTCGATAAAAATAAAAAAAAAAAACGTATCAAATTTCCACGTCAATTATTATGGTATCGACGACTCGTGATGCAAATTTATTATTATTCGACGACAGCTTGACATTAACTACGCAATTAATTCACTGAGCGAGAAAAATATCGTTTTGAGCTCTCGACAAGCTCAATGAATGTCCCTAATAAGCGAAAATTTAAGATATACACACGTTTCGACATTTAACATGAGAAACTCGAAATTCCAACACGTGAACAATGTATTCGATCCTCCCACGTAGTTTTGCAACGCACGTCCGACACAAGTGCGGCGTATTTCGATATATTTCGAATAATATGAGTTATAATTCAAACAAAACTAATATACCATAAATGTACGAGGGTCATCCAGAATGTAAGGTAACAACATTTATGTAGGATCGAAAAATTCTTGTATTTAATTGAAATTCACAGGATACTTCACAAATATATTAAACTATTTTTCAACGTAATCGCCGTCGAGATCGAGACATTTCTGTAGTCGGGGCACCAGCTTTTGTATGCCAGTGTCATAGACCTCCGCCGCCAGCTCTTTCAGCCACTTCTTCACAGCTTCCTCGACCTCCTGATCATTGGAAAATTATTGGGGTGTAGTGACACACCCACGTCTCATCCCCCGTCACGATAAAGTCCAGAAAAGCTTCTCCCTCCTGTGCAAAACGATCCACAAGTTCGTCAGAAATCACTGCCTTGCCTCGTCGTACCAGTACGGCCTTCTCTGAACAACCTAACCCACTTCGTGACATGTTGTCGACTCATCACATCACCACCATAAACTTACACGAGCTTCCGATGGATATTCGCCGCGGGATTGTTCTGCAAAGTCACACGGATAGGATTTGGCGGTAGCGCGCGACGACCTCTCCATCGGAAGAATTTACTGTGACTGAACAAAATGGCTGACAAACACGCGGGACCAAACAAACTGACCGTTAGGATCCCCCCTACACGCCAGGTGCACCAACTTCGAAACGAAAATCCTCCGACTTCAGGAGCCCTTGTAACCTTACTTTCTGGATGACCCCCGTACAGACGACTTGAACAAAAATAAGTAAAGATTGGTTGGCGATACGTTCTCGTCGGAACAATAACGCACTCGACCTTAGAAACGTGTGAAGTCGTGGGAAACACAAGCGATTGGAAATATGAAAATAAGTAATTAGTCCACACCTCGGTGATTGAATTATAGCTCCGACAATTAACACAGGCATGAGAAGCAGCACAATATATCATTTATTTAAACTTATAAATTGGATTATATTACACTTTCGTTGTGTGCAGTCAGAACTGCATTTACTAACAGGCAAACCCAAACCAAGGCATTTGCCTAGGGGCGACTAGCCAAAGGGGGCGCCTAGAGATTCAAACATAGAGCATAAAAATATAAACAACGACGATTTAAATTAATGCTTCGTGAAATAATGCGTTTACTTCAGTTCCTAATTGAAATTTGAAGATAACCGCGACTGTTCAATGCTACAGCTTAGAAAACTGAAGATAACCGCGACTGTTCAATGCTACAGCTTAGAAAACTGAAGATAACCGCGACTGTTCAATGCTACAGTTTAGAAAACTGAAGATAACCGCGACTGTTCAATGCTACAGCTTAGAAAACTGAAGATAACCGCGACTGTTCAATGCTACAGCTTAGAAAACTGAAGATAACCGCGACTGTTCAATGCTACAGTTTAGAAAACTGAAGATAACCGCGACTGTTCAATGCTACAGCTTAGAAAACTGAAGATAACCGCGACTGTTCAATGCTACAGCTTAGAAAACTGAAGATAACCGCGACTGTTCAATGCTACAGCTTAGAAAACTGAAGATAACCGCGACTGTTCAATGCTACAGCTTAGAAAACTGAAGATAACCGCGACTGTTCAATGCTACAGTTTAGAAAACTGAAGATAACCGCGACTGTTCAATGCTACAGCTTAGAAAACTGAAGATAACCGCGACTGTTCAATGCTACAGCTTAGAAAACTGAAGATAACCGCGACTGTTCAATGCTACAGTTTAGAAAACTAAAGATAACCGCGACTGTTCAATGCTACAGCTTAGAAAACTGAAGATAACCGCGACTGTTCAATGCTACAGCTTAGAAAACTGAAGATAACCGCGACTGTTCAATGCTACAGCTTAGAAAACTGAAGATAACCGCGACTGTTCAATGCTACAGCTTAGACAACTGAAGATAACCACGACTGTTCAATGCTACAGCTTAGAAAACTGAAGATAACCGCGACTGTTCAATGCTACAGCTTAGACAACTGAAGATAACCGCGACTGTTCAATGCTACAGCTTAGAAAACTGAAGATAACCGCGACTGTTCAATGCTACAGCTTAGAAAACTGAAGATAACCTCGACTGTTCAATGCTACAGCTTAGAAAACTGAATATAACCGCGACTGTTCAATGCTACAGCTTAAAAAAACTGAAGATAACCGCGACTGTTCAATGCTACAGCTTAGAAAACTGAAGATAACCGCGACTGTTCAATGCTACAGCTTAGAAAACTGAAGATAACCGCGACTGTTCAATGCTACAGCTTAGAAAACTGAAGATAACCGCGACTGTTCAATGCTACAGCTTAGAACACTAATAATCAATAAAAATTAATGACTGCTTATCTAAATATTTATATAATATTATTTATGCACATCATTGACAAACAAACTGAACGAAGTGTTTTTCGATGACATTTTGGCATAATTGCGGTTCTAACTCATCAATAACGCGAATAATTTCGTCCTCCAGCTCAGAGATTGATCGGGGGGCATTCTTATAGACCTGGCTTTTCACGTAATCCCAGAGAAAATAGTCCAACGGTGTCAGATCACATGATCTTGGTGGCCAATTAACATCACCGTTTCCGGAGATTACAATACATAAAATAATTCAACAATTTGAACGCGTTGTTGTATTGTATACGACTCCATTTTTATAAATGCCATACATTACACTTCCCAAATGTCACAAGACCTAGGCAAGTTCGCGACGCCATCTGTGTTTTATTCAAGAATTAAAAAAAAACCGCTCAATTTGAAAGACCCTATAATACAATCTGACGCGCTTAAAGCCTTTAATGAAAAACAATCTGATAAACTTTCTTTTTAAAATCTGGCTAACAGGAACCCAACTCGCAATCTCATCGCTGGAACACGCGAGTTTTACCAACTAGGCCACGAATCACGTCTGCGGAGGTTTCCTTTTGAATTGAAGAATGTGAACATGTTTGCAAACATAATTTGATACTGCTAACATAATTATATTCTCTCAGGCAGTCCTATAAAACGATGCGAAGTTGTTTTGCGATCATTTGTTATAATGACCTCAAATTACGTGTTAATATTAAATGATTCGCGGCTGATTCTACCTTTAGGCGTCAGCCCAAATGCGACATCAGAGTCGGATACAGAATCCACGCCACATCTCTCGACCGCCGTCGTGTACGATTAGTCAATTGAATGGTTGAATTAAAATAGGCCAAAGTACCAAAAAAAAAAAAAAACTAAGTATACAGTTTCGTTCTTTATGTCATATATAATGAAACTGCATACTTAGTTTTTTTTTTTTTTTTTTGGTACTTAGTGCCTATTTTAATTCAACCATTCAATTATATACATCTCGTGGCCAGACCAGACCACACGTGAGCAAGTTTTACGGTAAATGGTCATCTGTTAAGAACGAGATAACTAACGAGACTAAGATGGTCTTCCGGTTCGCTGCGAGTGACGTAATGCTCTTCTTTCAGCCGACTACTGAGTAGTTGAACAGATTACGTGAGTTATGTTGTGAACATGTTACACACGAGTACTAACACGAACAGGTTTTGCGAATTCTCATCGAAGGTCTGAAGTTTCCTACCCCTAAAGGGTTATTATGATGTAAAGAAGTGTATATTTTAAGATTTACACGTACATATCATCACACCATATCCCTGTCAGGGTAGGCTAAGAGAACAGTGTGACAGACATTCCTACTCGACATACATTATTCATCTCTTCCGCATCCGTATACCTCATATAATTCCTACGATTTCTCTGACTTTCCACGTTTCCTTCTTTTAAAATATCATTCCCCTTGATCCAACCGTACTTTTATTGGTCTTCCTCTTGCATTGTACTAAATATTTGTTTTGTTAGTCTTTCTTCATTCATTCGTTCTACATGCCCAAACCATTCAGAGTGTTCTTCTTCATTTTACTCAAAACAAGAATGAAGTTCACACCCGTCCCTTATTACGTATTCAGTCAAACATTTTCACCTCTGCATTCTCTGTGCATGTATTTCAACGAGTATCATATATGGTAATATGTACATAGTTTCTTCGACTTCTTTCAGTCTTTTCCCACATCCACGTTTCACTGTCATACACCAAAGTTGCTAATAAAATCTTGTTATAGCCTTATAAGATTTTAATAATGTACGTCATATTAATAATGTATATCGTCTTATGAGATTCTAATAATGTACGACAGCCGTCCAGAGGAAGACCAAAGAACTCCTGGATGACTCAATGCTCCAAAATCCTGCAGAGAAACGGCCTAGATGAAAGCGACACCCAGAACTGAAGAACATACAGCCTGAGAACGAGAAGAGTCGACCCCAACAGCCTACCTAGGCAATGAGTTGCGACAGTGCCAGGAGGAAGAAAAGAAATATTTTAATAATGTACAATTCGAATATATGGATTTTTAGCCCCATTGACTCGTTTTCTCTCGCCACACGACGTTCGATATCCCTCTTAACTATTCCATCATCAGAGAAAATATTACCCAAATAGTCGACTTCCTCATCTTACTTCAACGATTTAATGGCAAATGATAAAATAACCTTTGTTCTGGATTAACAAGCCAGAAACAACAAAGTATTATTCGTTAGAATAAACGTATTGTTCGTTAGAATAAGCGTATTATTCGTTAGAATAAACGTATAAAATGATTTCGATTAACGAATCACAGAATGAAATAGTTTTTATAATAATGTTACATCTATCGAATTTCTAATGTTGATCAAATAAAAGAAGTTTAATAATAAACAATAAGGTCACGGTAGTAATAAATCTAGAGCCATACTTGATGATCTGACTCGATGGATCCGGCAGACATAGTCATGCTGGGTGCAATTGAGCAATTAGGATGATGTTACTCGTATATTGATACTGTTTAGATGTGGTTACAATTTGCCCAAGATAGATATTTACAATGTTGGGTAAATCATGGTTTTGACCATGAAAATGATTAGTGATGAAAAACACGTAAGGACTAAGAAGGTTATATTTTTTATAAGAATATTTAATATTAATCCCAGCGATACTTATTTCTGCGTCCTTATCTCGAGGCTCTCTCCAGGTGGAATGAAGTCTCGGGATAGGAAGTGGAAACACGTATCGCGGTATAATAGTAATTAAAAAAATATAAACTTCAAACTTGACGAATATTTTTTTTATGAAAGAGCATAGACGCAGAAGAGGCTATGCGCATGTAAATCTGAATTGGAAAGTGTTTATAGTGAAGAGAAAAACTGCAACTGAAATATCTAAACAAGGTGAAACGTGTCGAATTCTCACGTCAGAATATCAGAGACAATTTAATTCAATAAGATAATTAAATATAAGAAAATGTTCCCAATTGTATTCGAGGTGGTCGAGTTATTAAAATGAATCACTGCGAGTATTATACAATACTTTGTTATTTGTTTTATCAAACACTGTTTATTCCACTTTATGTAACGGTATAACCCTAACGGTTTCAAGGTGCACACCTCATCTTCAGGGCAGCACAAACAAGGCTTTAAACCTTCACAATGTTAATGCCTTAACTATAAATAACGTATATAAGAACACTATCTGGAAAAACAAGCATATGAACATCCAAAGCAAGGTGAGAATATACAAGACCTGTGTCCGCCCCACAATGACATACAGCATAGAGTCCAGAGCCGACACTGTCAGAACCAAAAATCTCCTTCGAACCAGCGAAATTAAGGTACTCGGGAGTATCGCTGGCAAAA
This sequence comes from Odontocerum albicorne, assembly GCA_949825065.1. NCBI lineage: Eukaryota > Metazoa > Arthropoda > Insecta > Trichoptera > Odontoceridae > Odontocerum > Odontocerum albicorne. The sequence continues at coordinate 3,455,684 of OX463840.1, read as the reverse complement.
CCTTTCGAGATAGAGTACGAAACATAGAAATCCGAAGGATGTGCGACGTTGAAGATATTGTCAGATGGGGACGACAGAGAAGAAGGTTCTGGAACGAATATGTATCCAGAATGGCGGAACCAAGAGCCGTAAGAATGGCCAGGGACAGTATCCCCCAAGCGAGCAGACCTCCAGTACGACCTCCAAAAAGATGGAAAGAGAGCTGGCAGTCGATGTCACAAGAGGCAAACAATAATGCAGGACCATAACATGCCAACAGGCCTAAAATAAGATGACGAAGAAGAAGATTATAATATCTTTATATACGGTACCATATGGTGGGTTTATTGTCGCGTGACAATCTCGTCCAACTAATCAGAATGATTTTTTAAGAAGCTTTAAAACATCTTTAGTGTAAGGATGCAACCCTTTTAAAAGAAGAAGGTACCAGCAGTACATGCATTTTTAATTTGAGACGCTGAAATCTGTATAGTTGACAGTGGACGGGAATGGGGCCTCCGTCCATCCTTACCTAGAATGACTCTATAATATATGCGCGATATTAATTCTGCAGTTTATTATTAAATGGGTGTTGTGTGCAATAACATTATGCGGGGGTCAACAGTCCGTTATAGAAAACGGCTCATTTTTATTCAATTCAAAGTGGATATGTCAGTATCTTCTCTTGATATATCTCCCGTTGTAGATTACTTAAGTAGATCACAGAGTGCATCCGATAATAAAACAAGTTTTAAAGTAAAAAAAAAAACAATTAAGAGTCGTAAAGGTTTGAATATTCAATATTGAAATATATTTTTTTGGGTCAACCGCAATCAAGTCAACCGCAATATTCAATAAATGTACATATTAAATACAATATATTCCATTACACGGCCGTAAAACTAAGTGGTATGCAACACTTGGCATTAACACGATATTTCATTATTCAGTAAACAGTTAGAAGCAGTGCCGACAGATCCGACCAACTAGATGACCCCAGATATCTATTGCATAACCTCCAGCCCCTAGGTTGAAATCCGGGATGAACGAAGAAAGAGGAACATCGCCAAAAAGAAAGTGACTTTTTCGTGTACAGGCGTTGCCACCTGAAGGATCTGGACATTTCTTAACAGGTTCCGAACAGGAAATGGAGGAATCAAATACATATCGGACGAACGGGTGTGGACATAAGGTATTTAGTTCAAGACTATCAAAGTTTAGGAGGATGGTGACTGAATTAATTGAAGAACGAGTATCTTGTTTTCTGTTTCCATAATTTGTAGCATTTTCACTTCCCCGCTGACATGACAAAACTACGAGTATGCATGAGACGGAACACTGGCTATTCGGATTTAAATCGTTGGCATTATTTATAAATTATCTGTTTTCGAGTGTTCTTTTGAATAAAATAAAATGTCAAAATGTATAATACTGTGTGATGGATCGACTCTCTGTGAGGAACAGTCCCTGCGGCACTTGCTGCAGTGTCCGAGGAGCCCGGTATTTTGCCGAAGACTTGAGTCGTGGAAAGCCTAGTGTTGTCCAGCTACCAGAATTTAAGTGATTTTGACACAGTAAGAATTAAACAGGTCTAGACATGATACAAAAATCGCATACAGTTTTTCAAACAAAAATAAAAATTTTGTAGAGCACGCGCTAATGCTGAACTATGTAACATACAGCTCCTACTCTAGGCAACTTGAAACAGCAGAAATGCGAATGCTTACTTAGGTGGTCGGCAGGAGTATCACTGAAAGATAAAATTAAGAGCTCACGTATTCGTGGTAGCCTGGGAGTCACTGACATAAATAGTAAGCGGGAAGAGCGACAGCCGAGATGGTACAGGCACATAAGACGGAGACCACCAGACCATACTGTAAATCAGGCAATGCCTGTGGATCTTCCTCGACATCCGTCCAGAGGAAGACCAAAGAACTTCTGGATGACTCGATGCTCCAAAATCCAGCAGAGAAACGGTCTAGATGAAAGCGAAACCCACAACCGAAGAATATACAGCCCCTCGAACGAGAAGAGCCGACCCCAACAGCCTACCTAGGCAATGAGTTGGGACAGTGCCACGAAGAAAAAGACGCGCTAATATTTATTTATTTATTTCATCCACGGTCGATGCTGACATCAATATAACATCCTAGTTTTAAGCATTGAACCAATGAAATTGAAGTTGTATGGAATATATGATCATATATAGAGGGTATTAGAGAAGTCGGTACATTCTTAAAAACGTTTATGAATATTTTCCTTAGATAATTTGGTGTATAGCGTTGTTTCCCGACCATCAAGATCACCTCAAGAGCGTAAGACACTATGTCATAAAAATCAATAGAACTGCGATAGGTGTCAGAGTGTATCTCAATGATACATGTCGTCATCGCATATTTCATAATTGCTCAAAGAATAACACGAGTGCTGGGACAAATGATTGATTTTAATGCTAATAACCACCGGTTGGACAAGTCACTATTAACACACTTCTCCAAAGATGGAAACCACATAAATAAACACCATCGAGAAGAGAATAAAACGTTACATCATCCACGAACGCGCCAAGTGCAAGGGTTTTCAAAATGCATAAAAAGATAACATCCACTCTATACATTGTCAACCGAACGGAACACAATCCGTACAAAAGCACCAACAACAACACAAGTATCGGATGACCCTGAAAATGCAGCACTAAAATAGTGAATACAGAATGAATAATAATGAAAAAACTCGTTCGTGATTTATAAACGATTGACCTAGACCTACACGGACTTGCGAATAAAACGTGTAAAATGGAATCACAATGGTTTTTGGTTTACTGAGATACTTTGTTATAATTTATTTTGCTGTATCTTGCAGAAAATACGAGTACCGTAAAAAAATATTAAAAAACCTTTGCAATATTACATAAAACATGCATAAATATAAACCGTTTCCCTTTTGAGATAGGTAGAGAGTTTGCGATATTCCTACTTAAGGTTTTTCAAGGTTGCTTTAACTGTCCCGCGATTCTAGAAGCACTAAGTTTATATGTACCCAATAAATATAGCCGTGCAAGGAATCACTCTCTGTTCTACATACCAATTTACAGGACGAATATCATGGCTAAACACTCAGTCACGCGTGTTATAGAGATATTGAACCAACTGAAGGACACTGTTGATAACATATATTCTCGGTACCGCCTAGCAGTATGAGAAGAATCCTGGCTGATATTCTTCCTAACGAATAAGCTAACGCTAGAAGCAGACCCTCTTGGTATAACAGGAGAAATCCGAGCAAAGTGGATAAAAAAAAAAAGTTCCGAGTGTCAGACTTTTCTATCACGATATATATCTGTCACCTCTTCAACACCCCCCTCCTTGTCAACTTCTGCGGCCTAGTTGGTAAGACTACTGTGGTCTAGCCCGGGGATTGCGGGTTCGATTTCCGTTGTAACAGAATATTTAAAAAATATATTCCAATCTGATTTTCATTTGAGGCCTTTATTACACCGTTTTGGTTGGTTAGAAAAGATTGTCACATGGCAATAAATCTGCCAGATTTTACTGTGTATAACGAAAGTGTAATACAATACAATACATATTATCATACAACTCTGTAGATTTCTCTTATTTCTAACCATTGCTTCTTTGAAAATTTCATTAATTTGATACAATTTTTCGATCATTTTCTCCCACAACTTCCACTCACACATCGCTTTTCATCACTCATTCTTTCTGTATTGTTCAAATCACCTGAAACTGATCTTCATTCTGTTAGAAAGTTAAGACGTTCCTTACCACGAAAATTCATCAAAGCGCCCTTGGGGTGCCTCCCTGTTACGAAACAGCGTCAAAGAAAAACAAAGTATGGCAGAATAAGGAATTAAGACATTAAGAAGAATGGTGATTAAAAGAAGATGCAATGTTTAAGATGAAGAAAGAAATATTGATGTGGTTCGACTATGCAGAAAGAATTAATTATGAGAGGTTTATAAAAATAACCTATGGAAATAGGTACGAAAAGTTTGGGAAGACCTAAAAAACGTGGCCTAACCAAATCAATCAGATTCTGAAAGAGAGATAATAATAATAATAAAAGGGCAATTCATATAGCGCCGTTTAGAGAGCAGACTCTCTTCAAGGGCGCTCTAACCGAGATTCTAGCACGCTATTATAGCAGATTAAAAATATTACAAAAAAAACATGTTAAATGTAAGGTTAGGAACATAGTGGCTTCGGAAATTAGATAAAGTACTTCCACGCGTCTGCATATGTTCAAAAATATATATTTGGGATGCGTGGAAATTATTTACAGCAGGAAAGTACGCGTGACGAGGTCGGTATGAATGTGGTAGAAGCGAAATACTCGTATATGTGCCAGAACAAAATTAAGTTGAGATATATTCTCTCTGCCTACCCTAATAGGAGCATAGTGTGATGATGATAGTAAGAGTTGCATTAGAGATAAGTGGCCTTCGTAGCTTATTTATTTTTTAACCATGATCGAGTCCCACAAAAATGTAATCAATACCGAAAAAATCAACATAAGGTTGTGTCGCACTCAGTATGTATTGCGCATGTAGATTAAACCGAGCACCTTGCGAGAGGATAACCAACACTATAGGTCATTTAGAAAAGTGCGCAATCACGTTTAGCAGTGCTGCGCTGTAGAAGTAGGCTGCACAAGGATTTATATAGATCTCCGTCCCAGCAGGGAGCCGGGGAGCGGAAGAAAGGATCCGACGATGGTCCATTGTTGCGGCCGAGATTAGTGGCCCACGCGGAAGTCGCGCGAGGCGTTCTGTTTGTGTCCGGATCGCAGCGTGCCGCGTACACGCGGGATATTGCCAATTAGCCGTATCATTTTCAGCAATGACTGTGGCTTTTAACGGTGCTGTTTTATGACGTGCTACAAATTTGTGACAATTGGAACAGGAACGATCCAAAACGACATCGCGGCAGAGGCGGCCTAAATAATTATACACAATGCCCGCCCAATTCTCAATAAATGTTTATAACATATCGTAAACTTGTTCCCATGTTATTATCAAGTGATCCAAGTCACTTCAAGGACACTTATTTTCTTTCTCACTCACTCTCCAGTCATCATATTCCTGGTTGAGGGTCGTGATCTTCATGCTGGTGCTTTTACGATTTTTCTCCATTTCTATCAGCGGTTACATGTAAAGTCTCATGCGAGTGGAGTTGGTAACATCCGTGACCTGGTCGGTTCAACGCAAGAGGGCGAAGCTTCTTGGTCGCTCACTTGAAACATTGCCCAGTGTCGCAGTCTTTTTGAGACTTGTATCATCGTGTCTTTATGTATATCCGAAGAAACGCAATATCATTTGTTGACAGATTGTGGAGAGACGAGTGTTTATATGGAGTTTCAGTAATAGACTCGTTTGTTATTTACGTCCAAGATATTCGAAGCATTCGTCTCCAGCACCACATCTCGAAAAAAATAATACTTAGTAATAATTTATTTTCACTGAAAAAAATTATCAAATAATTCGTACTTTGCATAACTAAATCACAAAGTTTTTTAGTTATATGAAATCTGAAATCGAGGGAATTAACCCTGCCCTTAAAATAAACTATTTGAATGATAGTTCTCACAATGTATGATACTTCGGTAACTGGATAAGCGTCCTTTTAAATAATGCCTTATGAATAATATGTATAGTCAGATGCGACATAAACATTAAAAAAAAACTACTGTAGAAATTGTCGAACTGTGAAAGAAGACGTCATAGAAAATCGGCTTAAATTGTGAGTCGAGACAGAGTTGGCGAATTAAGCCTAACGAGTATGTTTGCAAAGGGAGGCACACTGCACGTTGGGCGAAATCATCAATCTAGAGGGGAAATATTATTTGACAAGTGTGAACATTGTTAAGTATAAAGAATCTCATGATTTTATTATAATGAATAATAAATAACGTTTTTGCAAACGTTCCCCCCGGTCTTCCGACAGAAAATAACAATATTAATTTATCTACGAGTATAATAATTTAAAAAACGGAATAGTGAAAGTAAGATATCTTTCCAAATATGTACGTAAATTAAGAACCTTTATTTTGCTCAAAACAGAACTTTCAAATATGACAAATAAATAAGCAAAATTATTTGTAATTTATTTTTATCAAACACTGTTTATTCCACTTTTTGGTGACGGTATAACCCTACCGGTTTCAAGGCTTTCACCTCATCTTTAGGGGAGCACAAACAAGACTTGTATGTCTGTCTTGTTTGCGCTCCCCTGAAGATGAGGTGAAAGCCTTGAAACCGGTAGGGTTATACCGTCACAAAAAAGTGGAATAAACAGTGTTTGATAAAAATAAATTACAATGTCTTTAAACCGCCACAACGTTAATGCCTTAACTATAAACAACATAAGCAAAATTATTTGTTATAAATCATATAAAAATAAAAATTTAGATACTTTTTGAAGAACTTTCTTTGAAGGACGACTTACGTGATCTCGTTGGTATGTTAAAACGCGTATCTCCCAGCCCGGGGCTGGCGGGTTGTACTCTACACAAAAACGTGAATACCATACTATACAATACTCGTATAACTTTTGTAGTATTCGTAAGAATTTGGAATGATTTAGCACAGTACTGTTGTCAGAATTTGTATTGATATTGAAAAATATAACGTATGAAGTTGATAGTCGTACACAATGTGATAGAATAAGGAATGAGGAAATTATAAATTAATGCGCCACGAAAGACCACGGAATGATAAAGACAACGTCAAATATTATGAGAAATATATAAAGAACGGTGAAAAATTTATGAAAAAAATTAATTCTATTCGATTTAGATACAGTTTTCTCTGTCTACCTCAATAGTAACATAGATACAGGGTACGTTTTATGTTCCAGGCCGATTTTGTTTGGCCACCATTTTGATTTGGCTGTCATTTGTCAGTTCATATTTGACAGACGTGAAGAGTGGTTAATAACAATTTATTATGGAACATCTAACTCTGCAACTCCGTAATTAAAACGTTTTATTTAAATAATTGTTCAATTGTGAATACGCGAAGAGAATTGCATGTTTTTTTTGGTTTAAATTATGCGCCAAGCAAGCCAATCATTCAACGTGTAATGAATAATTTTGAAAATTTGTTGTTTATAGTTAAGGCATTAACGTTGTGGAGGTTTAAAGACATTGTAATTTATTTTTAACAAACACTGTTTATTCCATTCTGTATGTAAAAGTTTTATATAATTTTGTAAGACGTTCTTTTGTATATGACACTGTTTGATTTCTTTGTTAAGCCATGTTTTCTTAGCACTTTTCACTGATTCTTGGCCTGATTGAAAAAAAGTGGAATAAACAGTGTTTGTTAAAAATAAATTTCAATTTGAAAATTTGCTTACACTGGGAGATAAAGCAAAGTCTGGGCGACAACGTAGCCAACGTGGAACATAAAACGCACCCTGTGTTTAATATAAATAGTTACAATATATATGAAAATCCTCCCTTCGTGTATCGTATACCGATTAGCGCGAGACGGTAACAGAGTTCTGCCATGTAACATGAGAACGGTGAGTTTAGTGCAGTGTGCAGCCAAGTCTACAATTTAGGATCCTATTACAGACCTTTATCGGTTTACACGATCATGCCACGTTCACGTGACTCCCTGAAGCCTCGGGTGGTGACCTTAGCAACTTAGTCGCTACTGAGGGCAGTGTACGCAAAAATATTAACATTAAGGGAAACAATGAATATGTAAACATTAAGCGAAGCAGGAAGTCCTATGCATGTTGGGATATATTAAAAGAGACCGTAAACAAAACACCTGAATTCGCAATATTACAAAGGTAGAAGACGTTATAAAGGTGTGCAAAAGAATGAAGTGGCAATGGGCAGGACACGTAGCCAGAATGTCAGACTCCCGATGGACATCCGAAATAATCCAATGGTACCCAAGAGGCATAAAGATGCCCAGAAGAAGACTGAAAGTACGCTGGATAGATGAAATCAGGAAGCATGGCAGCATCACATGGCATCAACAAGCAAAAACCGAACTATTGGGAGTCAACTTAGGGAGACCTTCATCCAGCAGTGGATCGACCCTGGTTGACAATAATGATGATGATGATGATACGCCAGTGTCAAGTGATTATTCTGAAACCTTCCAAAACATGGTTGAACGGTTTTTATCTTTGTTGTACTTTAGTTTTGATTCATAAATTGTAAAAATGTTTAGTGTTCCATAGCACTAATTAAACCTTTGAAATATAGTGCTATAATGCTCATAATTTCATGGGTTGACAACCATAGTCCGTATCGATGACAACTCGAAAGAGATAAACAAGATACGGAATTATTATTCAAAATCTCGAAACAGGAAGCCAGTTTAGTTTGGAGGGGTCAAAGGGGAGGCCACAAAGATGAGACCACGTTAAGGGTATTGCAGGGGGAAATTTAGAACAGGTGAATTGTAAGAAGACGACGCATCCCCTCCTGGTTAAGATGAAATTGCAGGATCATATCTTTGTTCAGCGTTGGTGACTCAAAAATCAAGACAACCATGAAAATAGGCAACCTCCGACGAGGAGAGAAATTGTGACAACATTTACATCGATTTCTAATTATTCGATAAGTAACAAGCCTAGTACAGTATCCGAAAGGATTTACTCGGTCTAGGAGTGGACTGTGTATAGTAGTGTATCAACAAGCCAAGGGTTTTGCTTCATTAATATGGACTGAGATGTTTTTGATTATAAAAATATCTAATCAATACTAACGAGAAACCACTCAAATTTTTAAAACATACAAAATCGAGTTCTTCTTCGAGCACAAAAATAAAAGAATCATATTTCATCAGAAATGAGACGATAAGGTCTGTCTGTGGTGTTGAAGACATAGCGAGGTGGGGAAGAAACAGAAGGCGTTTCTGGAGGGATCATGTAGACCGCGTGGATGATATAAGACTAGCAAGAATCGCTAAGACTGAAAACCTTAACAGCAGGAGATTACCAGGAAGGCCGCCGAAAAGGTGGAAGGACAGGTGGACGTCATCATCCCAGGATAGCCCACCGTCATAAACAGGTCATACGATCTAAACCAAGAGGAAGAAGAAGATATTTTTATTGCATTTTTTTATACTCGATTTGACTTATTGCTTCCAAATTACAGTTTTGTATTCAGCAAGTTGTCCACAGCACGGAGCGTAGCAATGATAACTGATTAAAGCAGATGAACCGGAGCCTCGTGACATGGCCGAAGTTGCAGACAAATCATCTCGGAGGCCAGCAATTAACCTCTGCCGATAAATTGAGGGGAATGAAACGATTAGTGATGTCAATTAGAACCAATTGCAAGATGGGAATATGGTGCATCGCCAATCCTACTGACAGTTAATCCGACGTTGATCTAATACAGCTTAATCCCAGATGTTTTTTAATAATATAATTTACAGCGTTGCTGCATATACTTTAAAAATCCAGAGAGCTTAATCTAAATCTGGCCAATCGTCATGAAATAAAATCCAGAGAGCTTAATCTAAATCTGGCCAATCGTCATGAAATAAAATCCAGAGAGCTTAATCTAAATCTGGCCAATCGTCATGAAATAAAATCCAGAGAGCTTAATCTAAATCTGGCCAATCGTCATGAAATAAAATCCAGAGAGCTTAATCTAAATCTGGCCAATCGTCATGAAATAAAATCCAGAGAGCTTAATCTAAATCTGGCCAATCGTCATGAAATAAAATCCAGAGAGCTTAATCTAAATCTGGCCAATCGTCATGAAATAAAATCCAGAGAGCTTAATCTAAATCTGGCCAATCGTCATGAAATAAAATACAGAGAGCTTAATCTAAATCTGGCCAATCGTCATGAAATAAAATCCAGAGAGCTTAATCTAAATCTGGCCAATCGTCATGAAATAAAATCTAGAGAGCTTAATCTAAATCTGGCCAATCGTCATGAAATAAAATCCAGAGAGCTTAATCTAAATCTGGCCAATCGTCATGAAATAAAATCCAGAGAGCTTAATCTAAATCTGGCCAATCGTCATGAAATAAAATACAGAGAGCTTAATCTAAATCTGGCCAATCGTCATGAAATAAAATCCAGAGAGCTTAATCTAAATCTGGCCAATCGTCATGAAATAAAATCCAGAGAGCTTAATCTAAATCTGGCCAATCGTCATGAAATAAAATCCAGAGAGTTTAATCTAAATCTGGCCAATCGTCATGAAATAAAATACAGAGAGCTTAATCTAAATCTGGCCAATCGTCATGAAATAAAATACAGAGAGCTTAATCTAAATCTGGCCAATCGTCATGAAATAAAATACAGAGAGCTTAATCTAAATCTGGCCAATCGTCATGAAATAAAATACAGAGAGCTTAATCTAAATCTGGCCAATCGTCATGAAATAAAATACAGAGAGCTTAATCTAAATCTGGCCAATCGTCATGAAATAAAATACAGAGAGCTTAATCTAAATCTGGCCAATCGTCATGAAATAAAATACAGAGAGCTTTATCTAAATCTGGCCAATCGTCATGAAATATTATAAAATATTATGGATAGATGAGACGAGACTAAAATTAGACTGAAAAATTTCGAGCGATAAATGTATAAAAAAGAGCTGGTGTTTTTTTTTATTTTTACTTCCACAGAAAACAAGGATAGTTTCGTTGCATTTGAAGTCTTCTGTTTCCTCTAACTGGCAACTTGCTAGGCCGTTTAAACTCCAGGCCTTAAGCCGCTGTATAAGTATACATACGGCGCTGCGAGTCATTTTTCTTCTTCCATTAGGTTGCAACTTAAATCCATCGACACTACTATTCCTTCACACTCAAGTGTGTAGTAGCCATCGAAGGAGAACTCCTTTTGGACAGTTCCTTGTTACGTGGCATCGCGTCCATAAAAAATAAAGAATATTTGGATTTTCTAGTATAGATCACGCTAAATATGATCATCCAAGGCAAAATAGAAGCCCGAAGAGGTGTTGGCAGAAGGCAAATCTCCTGGCTCAGGAATATACGTGATTGGACTGGCATAAGGGGCGTTGGAGATCTTCTAGGGACAAATATATCTACTTAAGGTTATGGTGGTGCGTGCTGCAGAAACAACCAACAACTGTGCGGCTGCCAGATAATTTGGTATCACGGCAAATAATGTGAGACGTTGGCGTTTACAAAAACATGACTTGATGAATGTTCATTCTTCAAGAAAAGCATCCAATTTATAATGAGACCATCATCAATGGATTTGAAAAAATGTTGCATATCCAATAAAATGGACGGTGCTGAAGATGATATTTTGTGGGAAAATCTAATTGAGGATTCCGAAGACGATAATACGAGTATCACTGAAGATGAGATGAGACTGATGCTGAGGATACTATAGCCATATGGGAATCTGACTGATCTGATTAGCTACTGTAGCTGGACTTGTTTATTTCTTCTTTTCATGTTTAAACATGTACTTTACTATTATCTAGGTACTCTGTATTAAGACATATTTTTCGTTAAACAGTTTGCATTTTATTTTTCAATCATAGTATAAATAGGCCAAAACCCATACGATGGTTGTCGTCAAAGAAAGAATACGAGAATTGAATTTTGAATACAAGAGAGCGAGATAGGAATACTTGGATTCTCTCCGAAAGTAATTCGAAATTTGAATCTCGGTGGGTCCGTGATAACTGAACGAATTTTAAATACCTAGCTAACAATTTTTGAACCGGTGTAAAAGGGGACGATGTATAAATTATATATACTAGGCGTATCCAGAAAGTAAGTGTACTGAGGCTCTCACGACCGGATGGATTTTATTTTCGACATGTTGGCTTCACTTCCGTGTAGCCTGACCCTTCCCCTCCGCAACGAGACCGGTTCGAGGTCAGTACGTTGAGAAGTGTCGAAGCGACAACACGTTTCGTGAAAAATGTCAACCTAATCTCCCGCCAAGAGCGAAATTTTGTAAAAAGGCAAGAGTTTTTGAGGCGCTGCAAACTCCATGGAGATGAATTTCTTCGCTCCATCGTTACTGGAGATGAAACTTGGGTTGCACACTACACGCCTGAAACCAAAAGGCAGTCTCAACAGTGGCGTCACACCTCTTCACCCTCCGCCAAAAAGTTCAAAACCACAATTTCAGCCAAGAAAATCATGGCATCCGTGTTTTGGGACTGTCAAGGCATAATTTTAATTGAATATATGCCTCAAGGGGAGACCGTCAACTCTGCAAGATACTGTGAGACCCTAAAAAAATTGCGGAGGGGGATTCAGAACAAGAGGAGAGGCATGCTGACAAAGGGAGTCTGCCTGCTGCACGACAATGCCAGACCACACACGGCCAACGCCACGAAGGAACTGCTCGCCTCGTTTAAATGGGATGTCCTGAACCATCCCGCGCATTCCCTTGACCTAGCACCTTCAGATTACTATCTCTTTACCTCCCTGAAGTTGCACATGGGTGGAAAAAGGTTTTCAACCGACGAGGAGGTAAAGGAGGAGGTGGAGAAGTGGACGGAGGGGTTGGCGGGAAACTACTTCGAGGGAGATATAAAAAATTTGATACCCCGCTTCACCACCTGCATTGAGAGGATTGGCGACTATGTCGAAAAATAGCTTACATATGTACTACGGTAACCACGTAATTTTTTTGTTTAAATAAAAAAAATTGTAACCTACAAAAATTCAGTACACTTACTTTCTGGATATGCCTCGTATATAAACAAATTTTACATTTATGAATATATATTTTCATAAATGTAGAATTTGTTTTACTTCCGTGAATATTTCACGGGTTGCAACTAGTAATATTATAATGGTGAGGGAAATGTTTTTTTCTCCAAAAAGCAGATTAAAAAATAGGGGTCGCCTTATAATCAGGGTCGCCTTATAGTCGGGCCAATACGGTACAATTGTTTAAGACTCAGTTCTACCGATATGTATGCGTAAAAAATACAAATTTATTCAGGGTTATGTTACGACATTAAAACGCCAAATATACAATTTTCTCATTTTATCCCACTCAATCATCAACATCTTCGCATTATTCGCGACAATTTATTTGTACATTAAGAAATTATTGGATATAAAATGTTTTATTTAAATTAGGTTATTGTTTAGTTTACGTCATTTGTGATAGTTGATCCTCCTACAGTATTTTGAATAAACACTGAATTCTCGTTTCATTCATAACATAATATTACAATAAACGTCAAGTGACACTTGTTAATATAAAAACATTGTAATTTATTCAGAAAATGAAAAATATGATAAAAAAGTTGAATAAGCTAAACATGTACGAGGTAAATAAATAACGAACAGATAAACTATTAATTTGCCTAAGGTTTTTAAATGAAGCTATTAGTTAGACACTTTGTATAGACCTGGACAAATTTATTATTTGAACAATGAATAGGGAAATAAAACATTTTTCTTTTTCAATATTACATTCATATATTGCACCCACACGTCGAGTGCTTTTTGCAAAATCAAACTAGGAAAAGGTCTCGTTAATAAACATAGTTATGACTACGCAGTTTAAGTATAATTTGGTTTCAATCTGCAATATAATGTGCAACAAATTAGAATGCAAGAAAAACACCTGTGATATCAAATTGATTTGGAGGGGGCGACGAGACGATCATTCATTTGTAGGATCATGCGCAGCCCTGAGTCTGGATAAGAAGTGATCACGGTGGAATAATTGCTGATTGAGTATATTACATCGTCATGCCATGCCCCTTTTGGGGTAGGCAGATAGTACAGATCTCTAAACATTTCTATCCACGTAAACTGATTTTACTTCGTCCATATCCACTAATCTCCTTTTTTTATTTATTTATTTATTTTTTTCAAAACAGGCTTAGCCCAATTACTTTGAAAATACAAAACATCAAAAAAGAAGAAAAATTACATAGAGGGAAAAAAATAAGTTAAAAAATTATATAAAATAAAAAATAATGCATATGCATACAAACGAGTATATACACAAACATATTACACACATATATTCACAGTCATTTAGGTATGTTGATGAGTGCCTTCTAACGCGCTCAATCTAAGAAGAAAATTTACTTTTGCTTTTGGTAATGTGATATGAAATATGTCAATATCCGAAGCAGTCCCGTTCAGAAGAGTTAAGGCCCTTCCAACAGGCATAGCGGCTGGAAGACCCGTTCTTGCGTATGTTATTGAGAACAGTTCTTGCCGGCGCAGTCTAGTGTAATTGTTAGGAACATTTAACGCTAATCTTTGTAGTAATGCTGGACAGCTCACAACTCCTCGAACGAGTTTGACAACGTATACCAGGAGACGCACATCTCTTCTTACGCTCAAGGAGTTATACCCGAGCATGCCCAGCAGGAACTGAGTAGGATAAAGCCATGGATAGACACCGAACTCTCTCATATAGAGATATCGTAGATATTTTTTTTGTACTTTCTCCACCATGAGCGAGTTCTGCGCCCCCACTGGGCTCCAAATGCAAGCATTGCTTTCTAGTTTACTACAGATCAATGAATTAAACAACGTTTTGAGCACCAATTGGTTTTCAAACAACTTAGAGATTCTCATCACAAATCCTAGAGTTTTATAAGCTGAGTTGCACATAACTTCTATGTGAGGACCAAACGCGAGATTGCTGTGGAACAAGACACCCAGATCTTTAATATTATCTGCGCGGGGTATAGGTGTAGATTTTAATGTATATCTATGGAATTTAAATACGTGTGAGCGATAATACGACATCATTTTGCACTTTGATGCATTGAAATATAATTTATTATTGTGGCTCATACATGCTCTTCCGTTTTCCATTCTTATTACCTTTCCATCAGTTAATTTACAACTTTCTTCTTTCATTCTTTCCAACGGGCTCGCCCTTCATTGCTAAGAGTGTATCTCGAGTCTTGACTGAGATGAGATGAGATCAGAACATTTGTGTGCTTCTTTCTTAACCATTTCTTCCCTGTGATGTGTAACTAGTACACATTACTTCTAAAAACTTTAATATCTCTACCATATAAATATAATAAATACTGGGTTCAGATTTTAGGTATTCCTCCGTAATACATTTACGCATTGAATGGAAAAAATATAATTAATAATAACGAGCACTTATCGGTCACATCAGAGATATTTTGTGAAAATCAGGAATAAATTCACCAATACAATCAAACGTGTGCCAGTGTGTGACGTAGGTATATTCATTCTAAAAACCAGCTTTGGGTGAGAAAGCGACGCTTTTCAAGTCTCACTCTCACTCTACTTCGGTATATGGGAACGCAAAAAATAGAATCTCAGTTCGCAAGACCGAGTCCCGTGTCACGTCTCAGTAGCTCTCGGGCATCAATTTGAAGTGGTCTCTTCGCCCGTATTGTGAACGTCGGACGATGTTTTTTTCATGTTTTCATCAATTAAATTTCAATTATTATCCCTTTTGACTTCAAATCGCTCATTTTTACATGTGTATTGAATACATAGCACCGGAACTCGTGGATTTTTTTTAGCACAAGAAGGGAAGGGTTAAATGTATTTTCTTTTCCATTGACTTAAAATATATGTGAAATATCTCGATATACTCGTTAATATACGTACTTTGTTGTATTGTATTATACAATATAACACTTTCGTTGAATACATTAGAACCTGGTGGGCTTATTGCCATGTGGCAATATCTTCCAACCAACTAGAAAGATGTTAAAAAGGCCTTAAGTGAAAACTTTTTGAAAAATCGGGCCTGCAGCCTCCGGGTTGGGAGACAAGTGTCTTACCAACTAGGTCACGGAGGTCGTCTATGTTGTTGCAAACATTGTTAGTACGTTGCTATCAAGAAATCTATATTTATAAGAATATATAACAATAAATTACTTTGTAATGCCATTTGTTTCCGCTACACGTGTTTCTAACTCATATCCCGATGCGTGGTGGTTCATAGTAACATGACACTAGTCTGACCGAAGCACTGCTCTAATAATAAATCGCTATCATTCAGCCTGAAAGTAGACTGGTAAGGCAAAGTAATTTATTGTTGAATACGAAGTTCCACAAAGTTATAGCCGAAAACTTTGATAGACTAAATCAATTTATTTAATTCAACTTAACACTTGCCTTACTGTGCTAAACAATTCCGCCAGCAACTGTGCTGGACGCTCAGCATCCAGTGAAAAATGTATGTTTTAAATTAAAATTATGCAAAATCTGCTAGGTTATTTTTTGTAATTAGCCATAAAATTATTTTATTATGTAAGTCCTGGTCACTCACTATCCATCATAGGGTGGGAAGTGTTAATTTAATTCATCGACGTACGTAAGATTGTAACATTACTATCTTCAAAATCATGAGATATCTTCAACGGGGTCAATAAGAACAGATTGCTAATTGTTATCGTCCATCTAGACTTTTGCACACAAGAAGCGATACGAGGGGGCGTTGGGTGTCGTATGGCCAAGTCCGCTTGCTCTCATCTCTGGGCCGGAATACATTAAGTATCCACCGAGCAAACAAGCAATAATCGTAAAGATATTGAAACGATAATCGTATCGACGTGAGCGGGAAAACATGCCAGAACACGGGTCCGCTCTAATAATGTTAACATTAGAATAATGTACTCGAATTCTGATTGATTGATATATTTACGCATTATAAACGTATTGAAACAATAATATTCATTTACAGAGAATAGTCAAATTAAAGAAAACAATAATGCATTTAGTTAACGTTGTTATTTTGCCTGAATTTCATACGAATTTACTGTCTTACAGAGTATGTTAGATCAGACCGCATTACAAATGACGAGGTTCTCAGCAGGATCGAAGAAACCAGGCACCTGTCAAACACCGTATCGGAAAGGCGTGCAGAATGGATGGGTCATATGCTGCGACATGAAAATCTCCTGTACAATATACTGGAGGGAATGATTGAGGAATCGATTGGCAGAGGGCCCCCTCGCCGGGAGTATCTGGAGCAAATATGCCACGATATGGACTGCACCTCCTATACAGAGCTCAAGAGGATCGCTGAAGACCGAGCGGAGTGGAGGAGGAGATGCAAAGCTTTGCTGCTAACCAATCCCCAGGATTGAAACTGAAGAAGAGTATGTTAGAGAAAGGAGTGATGAGTTAAATAATAACTATTATAAGTAATAAATATGTCGTCCAGAAAGTAGTTTCGTATTAATCAGATAGACTTATTCATTAAACACTTCATTGTAAAACCATCCGGTGGGTTTATTGCCAGATGTCAATCTCTTCCAACCAAGCAGACAAGATTAAAAAAGAAAACGAAATTACATGGTCGCAAAAAAACATTCAACGTGATTAATCACCCTTACAAAATTTGTGCACAATATAATGTACCTACAATCTACATAGTAAAAATAAAAGTGAAATATCATCAATATAGCACGTTTCATAATTATTACTGACTTATTTTCGATGTCGTTAGGACAAAACTTTTGTTGCTAACTTAATTTCAAACGTGCTGAATGTATTTTATTATTTAAGTTAAGCGCATATGTTATTTATTGCTTATCCAAATTGAAAACTCAAATATTCCCAACAAATTAATGTGATGATGTAGAAACGATATGAGATCAACATACTTAAAACGAAATAAAAGCAATGTCCAACAATTAAACATTTCAAGATTTTGTTAAACAAAAAAATATATATGGTCAGATTAATACGAAATGGAAATTCATACGTACATATATGTGTGTATAGACCATTACGTTATTCCTGCTTTTTTCAAATTTATATTCACTTGGTCCAGCCATACTTTCAGTCGTCCTTTAAGTAAAAGTAGCACTATCGTGTATTACAATACTTTGTAGAAAAATACAGCGGACAAAGAACGTGACTCCATTATACTTAATAACATAGAGTCACGTTTATTTTTTATGGATCGATGACTAAAAGATTACTAAGCGAAAGTCTACATTCATAAAATCTTTTGCCCAAAGGTAATATGCCTATCTGGCCCGCATGACATATAACGAAATACCGAATTCAATAAAGGCAAAATAGTGCAAAAATTTGATTTAGGCAGTGGATATGAGTGTGGTTGTTATTGCGACAGGAGTTTGAGAACTTGAACTTGGAGAAAGAATAAGTTATAGGAATAAATTATGGGAACTTAAATGTGGTGTGTTTTTGATTATTGTGAAATGATGTACAACCAAAGGGTGATGCATATAGTACATATATTGTATATAAACCAATTTTAAATTTATGAATATATATTTTCATAAATGTAGAATTTGTTTTACTTCCGTGAATATTTCACGGGTTGCAACTAGTCCTTAAATATTTTGCAAAACTGCTGATACACTCGTATTATTCAGCAAAAAAATCAGGTTTTTTATTTTGATTCAAATTATTCACACGTAAGTGGCATTAATCGATAATTATAATGAAGACATATTTTTAGTATTATTTAGCAGTGTTTTATTTATATGTTTAATTTAAATTTACAATGTTTAATCTGGCGAGCTTATTGCAAATTAGCTTGTCGATTAATATTGATTAGTAGTTTAAATTTAATAGGACAAGTATTCGATTTTCTGCATAATCGCGAAATCATTGTCCATAAATATGTATTTTACTGACAAGCTGAAGTCAAAATACAAAAAATCTTATAACATTTCAATTTAAAAGCAAAATTAATTCCTAACACCTACTCGATATTTAGGTCGTAACACAAGAAGGAATTTATGTTTAACATGAAGAATTATTTTTAAATTTTCATCTCAAAAGATATAAGATGCTGCTGGGGTTGAACTAACTGACTGATCAGTTTTATGTGAAAGAACACAATACCTTAAGACTACATACATTTTGCTTTGTTAGCATTCTGCATGATAAAAGAAATTTGATACAGCACCATTTAGTTAGTCAATCAACTTCAATGGCACGAACTCTTTGTACCAATGCAAAAAAATAAATCAGTTGGGAATCGAATCAAAGACTAATAATCTTGACACATTGACTTTTGAACAATTTCTTTTAAAATAACGGAGGTGATGAAAAATTTACCTATATTTAAACCCCTTAAAGTTTTAGTGAAAGGGTAAAAGCAGGTATGATTAATTTTAATACACCCCTAAACATCAATACCGTTAGGCCACTCAGGGTACAATTGTTTTTTAAAGGGCATAAACAGAAATGGGTGGCATATGCGACCACCCTTATGGTTATACTTATAAGGATTCATTTTCTTAATGAAACGTTTTTAAGTAACACAAATGTCAAATTGGCAAATGTAGTGGACGGACAGAGGTCTTATTTAAGACGGATCGACGTGAAGTTAGCTGCATGTTCAGTAGCAACGATCTAAACATCCGGTCAAATATGTAAATAGGTATTGTAAGTAAATCACCATTCATTATATCTCATACAAGAATTTTATTTCCTAATACAACCTAAACTTAGATATTATTACCTTAACAGTCATTGGTCACTTTTGCGATCACTGAAATGACCCCTGAAATGGGCACAGGTCTCATATGCGAGCGCCTCATTTACAAAAAAAATTAAAACACATTTTCGAAGAAATAAAGTTGATTTAATACACATAATAATGATTTATTCAACAAAAAACTCACTATTTCAAAAATAAAAACTTGCCCTATAAAGGGTTAATCCACCTAAATAAATTCGGAATAGAATGGCAGAGGGCGTTTTGAGCACTGAATGTGTAAAATAAATGAAAAATTAAACAGTCAAAAAGGGAAAATATAATAATACAAACATACCATTTATCTGTTGGGATAGATAGAGAGGACATAGCGCCAGCCTTTTGTCTTTCGACACACATCCTTTGCCTTTTCTACATCCATGTACTCGTACAATCTTATGCAACTCCTACGATTTCTCTGACTTTATCGAGTTTCCTTCTTTCAAAATATCATTCACTTGATCCAACCGGTTTTACTCTTTCGCGCCTTCCACTCACATTTGCACTATTAATTTACTTTTGTTACTCTTTCTTTATTCATTCGTATACATGACTAAACCATCTCAGAGTGCTCTTTTTTATCTTAATCAACACACCAGTCACAATAAGGGGAAAAAACAAACAATATAGGTGTGCGTGAAAACAGGAAGCAATGACCTTTATTCAACAGTTTCCCCGCATTTGCATACGTATAGATAGATACACATTGGGGATAACCATGTGAATCAAATGCAAAATCTCAAAAACAAAGGTGCTCAAAAAATAACAACATTAAACACCCTGTTGCAAAAACTCTTATCAAATAAAAATATTTATTAAATTTAGACAATTATTGTGCAATGATAATGCAACGAAAATTGAATAGTGTAAAGAAAAAAAAAACAATAATTAAAAAAATTAGCACCCAATAATATTGATGTGAAGATCGTGCACAGTTTCAGGACAGCATAATCTAAAATATGTTAGTGATGTATCCTTCTAAATAATTGAAATATGTACACGAGAATCTAATATAGCCTCTGGCAACTAAAAGTGCGAAACACACGAATCAGATTATGTTTTCTGACATCACCCTGGAGATGAAGGTTGCAGTGACTTCGAAATGTCGGCAATATTACCAAGGCAACGATATCGAAAAGTACTAAATGATAATAACATTGAACATTTTTAAATATCATAATGTTGATGTTCACTAGATTTAGATTTTATGTAAAAATGGTCAAATAAGAATATGACCAAGACTACTTGAGAATGACGACTTGAGAATAATACTCGTATCTCAAGACCTTGGAACTCAGCGATGACTTGAAAAGTGTTATCCGGGCTCTGCTCCGTCGAAAACAACCATTTGTCGGTGGTATGCTGATTTCAAACGCGGTCGTACAGACACAAATGATGCTGAACGCTCTGGTCGTCCAAATGAGACACCAGAAAACATAAAAAAACCCTCGAAATCGTGATGGAAAATCGCAAAGTTAAGTTGCGTGAGATAGCTGACATCCTGAAGATATCATTTGGTAGTGTTTACACTATTTTGCACCAACATTTGGTCATGAAAAAGCTTTTTTCGAAATGGTTGCCGCGTTTGCTCACAATGAAAACAGAAACAACAACGCATCGATGATTCAGAGCGCTGTTTGGCACTGTTTACGCGAAATAAACAGGAGTTTTTGCGTCGGTATGTGACAATGGATGAAACTTGGATCCACCACTATACTCCGGAATCAAATCGGCAGTCAGCTGAGTGGAGAGCAGCCGGTGTAAGTCGTCCAAAGCGATCAAAAACTCAACAGTCGGCCGGGAAGGTTATGGCCTCCGTAATTTGGGATGCGCATGGTATAATATTCATCGATCACCTTGAAAAGGGAAAAACCATCAATAGCGAATATTACATAGCGTTATTGGAGCGTTAGAAGGCAGAAATTGCAAAAAAAACGGCCCCATATGAAGAAGAAAAAAGTTCTCTTTCATCAGGACAATGCACTGTGTCACAAGTCGATGGCCAAATTGCATGAGTTGAACTTCGAATTGCTTCCGCACCCACCGTATTCTCCAGATTTGCCCCCCAGCGACTATTGACTGTTCGCAGACCTCAAAAAGATGCTCCAGGTAAAGAGATTTGGCTCCAATGAAGAAGTGATTGCCGAAACTAACGCCTATTTTGAAACCAAAGATAAATCGTTCTACACGGCTGGCATAGAAAAGTTAGGAAAGCGTTGGAATGAATGTATCGCTCTTGAAGGAGACTATGTTGATGAATGAAGAAGAATTTTGGCAAACAAATGTTGTTTTAGTAATTAGTCCCGGAACTTATTGATCGATGTGTTATCTATCTAATCTTAGTTTTATCCTTCAGCCAACTCTAAGTTGCACTATCATACATCAATGTGGGCACCAACATATTATTAGATCAATACAAATTATTCTCTTATCATTTTAAATAGGCGTAAATGATGTCAGTTCCATCATCCACATATATAATGTCAACACAATTTCTTCAGTATTGAAAAAAAAAACATCTCACGATGATGTTACAAATTTAACATATCGAGAAAATAACGATAATATAATATTTATTTGTAGTTTGACTGTAGGAAGCAGAAATCTCCAATTTTGATACACAAAAAAACTGAGATCTGTTTGAATAATGTTCGCAAAGAATACGAACACAAAAGAATTAGTGAAATGCAATTTCCAGTGCATTTAAACACGACGAAAAGATAAAGAGATGACTGATGACGACAATCGAGCGTGGAAAAAACTTGTTGATATATTATTGTTTTGCAATAAGTCAGTCATGGATACTCGTGCGAGTGCGTGGGTATTGATCGATCACCACAGAAGAAGCCACTGTTGCGAATGAGAAGGAAAACACGGGTTGATTTATCGACGTTAGCCATGTTTGGATTAGATTCGAGATGTCCCAAAGGAAAACATGGGTTGATTTATCGACGTTAGCCATGTTTGGATTAGATTCGAGATGTCCGAAAATAAGATTCATATTTGTTTACTTTGAAGAAGTATAAAACTGTTTGGCAAAGTTTATTTCATCGATTAGCTTTTCGTATTCGCTTTAATAAAAGGAATAATAAAAAAGGGCTATTTAAAATTGCTTAAGGGTTTCGTGTTACAGTTCTATAGGAATTATTTTATACTATCGATAAATCATTTTTTTATTCCTGTACGCAGAGCACCCGATCACATTGTGAACCAGGCAATCTCCATGGACCTTCCTCGAATAACAACCAGAGGAAGACCAAAGAATTCATGGGTGGTGCATACAACCTGAGGACAGAAGAGCATACAACCTGAGGACGAGGAGAGCTGACCCCAACAATCTTCGCAGACAGTGAGTTGGGATGGAGCCAGGGAGAAGATATTGTATCCCTAATAACACATCCAAGTACTTTTCTGCATACTTATGATTCATAAACACCATGTAATGCATTGCACTTCACATCAAGCCGTACGTATTATTATCATATCGCCTGTTGAGAATCATAGTGGCAAAACTACAAAAAAATTATTTTTCGAGTTAAGACTTCCAAATGGCACTAAAATGACTCCTTTTTTACGTGCGTAAGTGGCGAAAGTATATTTCAACTCCTTGAAGCATCAAAGAGTTGAAATATACTTTCGCCACTTACGCCCGTAAAAAAGGAGTAATTTTAGTGCCATTTGGAAGTCTTAACTCGAAAATGTATTTTTTTGGAGTTTCGCCACCATGATTCTCAACAGGCGATATACCGGAAGATCCACAAAGGTTACTTTGTCGATTGTCTTCCTGCGGTAAGTTTTCTGCGAACGTATGGGCTGCAGGGTGTGGGCTGAAAAACATCTGGTGTCCCCGTGGCTGGGCTCGCCCTATATTGGTGGGGTGTATCTTGGCCGGGGGGGGGGGGGGGGGGGGTGTTATTAGAGGAGCCCAAACATTTTGATGGTTTCTGTCTATAATGTAT
The DNA here is from genome assembly GCA_949825065.1 of Odontocerum albicorne. NCBI lineage: Eukaryota > Metazoa > Arthropoda > Insecta > Trichoptera > Odontoceridae > Odontocerum > Odontocerum albicorne. The sequence goes on along the minus strand of OX463840.1, from coordinate 3,432,316 downwards.
TCTCTACAATTTATGTGTTCTTGAAGTATATTTAAATATATTATGTACATACTGTGTTGCTGTCAATAAACCTATATTTATTTATTTATATACATATGCGGGTAAAAGTGGAATCTAATGGCCGAAGCCAACGCCTTCCTATTCTTACACATAACTCTTTTTTTTGGTCTGGGTTCGAATCCCAAATAAAATTGCCTTTGAGGAGAGTCTGCTCTCTTAATGGCGCTATATAAATTGTTTTATTATAACTTATCAGTTAAGTGAAGATATTTAAAAAAAATGGTATATGCACTACATGCCTTACTAGTCGTTTGTCTATCTTTAGTGTATTTTATAAAATTGCAGAAATCAATTATTTCTTATTATATCCGAGGTAAGCTTACAAGTACAATTATTTCTTATTATATCCGATGTAATATTACAAGTAATAATCCTAATCCGTCCGACCGTCGTGGCGATAACACGTGTTGTGATTTCTCCTTAGTGAATTGCCTTTTTTACAAGGATACTGTGACATAATGTCAACAAAAACCAATGGATCGTGTTGTGAAGTGTCTAAGCAGCTGCTTAACACAATGAAACTGTTACTATCGCGAATAGATTCCCTGGAAAATAAAATTGACAAAATAGTGCCAAGTGATAGCGTATCTTCAGTATGTATAACTCCCGTGTCACCGCAGCTCGCCGGGACCGTTGGAATGGCCAGTGCAACACATGTGTTAGCTAGTCATAAAGGAACCATTTCTCCAGTGGACAACTGCGCACCCTCCGCTCCCGCTCACACCCCCGCTAACCTCACAGCGCACTCTGTCGTTCCAGCCCCAGCGCGTCCTATACCTGCAGCCAGGACCCCAAACCCAGATGTTAACGCAGCCCGAGCATCGTATGCTTCTACCACCATGAAGAATTCACGGCCTCTCAAACCTGGGGTCGCGGTGGAAAGGCGAATAACCAGAGGAGTAGCAGCAGCAGCGCAACCTAAAAATAGCTCTCCGCAACCTGACACTCGAACACGAAACACAGGCTGCTCATCGTCAGATGTTGATAAAAATGCAAATAATACGTTGAAGAATCTAAATGAATCAGAGGAGCCCACAGCCACAGTGACTCCCGGTGTTTGGACAGAAGTTCGGAAAAAAAGAACTGTAATTCGTGGCACATTGCACAGTGAAATGAACACCAATAAATTTGTTTTTTACCATTGCTATCCTCTTCATCGTGAAACGACTGAAGAGGATTTAGAAATATACTTAAAAAAATTGGATGCTACCGGCTCATTCAAAGTGTCGAAATTGAAATCCCGCGGTGACTACTCGTCATTCAAGATCGGATTAGAGGTAAGCAAGACCGAATCAATTTTGTCTCCAAGTAATTGGCCCCGTAAAACCTTTTTGAAAAAATGGATAACCAATTTGGAGGCTCCTAAACTACCGAGCCATTACTGACAGAATGGGAAAGAGAAGCGGAATAATTCGTCTCTCACAATACTTAATGCGTACTATCAGAATGTGCGCGGCTTGAAGACGAAGACAATAAATTTTTTCAACAATGTTGCTGCTTCCAATCACTCTCTGATTGCACTTACCGAGACGTGGTTGGACGCCTCTGTCTATAGCCGTGAGCTTTTTGATGGTAATTATTTAGTATTCCGACGCGATCGCTCGACCGCTGATGGAGTCTCCGCACACCGTGGTGGCGGCGTGTTACTTGGATTGAGAAACTCTGATTCGGTTCTTGCTGAACGAGTGTCATTCCTAGAAACGAGTAATGAAGATCTTTGGGTTAAAATCACTGTAAATAGTTTTTTAGTAATATTTGTATGCGTTGTTTACTTCCCACCGAATACAACCGAGGAGAAATACTCGCTCTTCTGTACCAACATTTTAGCTCATGTAAATTACATACGAGATAGAAAAGTAGTAATTCTTGGCGATTTTAACTTAAATAGCGCGATAGGGGCACGGGGGGTTCAAAACGAATTTTTGTGTCTTTCAACTGCCTACAGCTTGATACAATTTAATAATATCAATAATTTTAACGGCAGGCTTCTAGATTTAATATATTCAAATATTAGCACCAAGGTGCAACACGCCCCTTTTCATCTCGTACCAGAAGATCTTCATCACCCGGCACTAGAATTCGATCTCACAGTCTTCTTGATCAAGGATAAAATAAATGCGTCTCCAAAAAAATTTGAGAATCCAGTGTTTAAAAAATGGCGATTTGACAAAGGAGATTTCCATTCCTTATATCTGAAGACAAGGGATATTAACTGGGATCCCTTATATTCAATTTTAGACGTGAACGAGGCGGTAGCATATTTGTATGAACATGTTTATTGCGTATTTGATGAGTGCTTTCCCGTAAAACCAAAAGAGCTACGTAAGTGGCAATACCCGAGGTGGTTCACAAGTGAAATTGTTGGGAATATTAGACTTAAAGATTCTCTTCACAAAAAATGGAAACACTCTTGTCGTCTGAGTGACTACGATGCGTTCAAAAGTGCTCGCGCTCAGCTCAAACATAACATTCGCACGGCTTATAAAGACTTCATAAGGAACTTAGAATGTCGAATGGTACGTGAACCAAAACTATTTTGGAATCATATTAAATCCATGCGTAACGATTCTCCAGTGCTTAATGTTATGAATTGGGATGGGAATCAAATAACTGGGCCCGAAATATCTTCTGCATTCGCTAATTATTTTTCAACAGTTTATTGTAGGGACTCCGAGGCATTTGTTTTTGATGAACACCATACTTCCTCGGGATTTAAGCTAAGCATCACTACATTTGATATACTCAAACAAATAAAGTTGATGAAAAACACGAAAGCAGTCGGGCCGGACGGAGTACCTACATTTTTTCTTAAGGGCTGTAGTGAATTGCTTTCTGCACCTCTTGCTTACATATTTAATCTTGTCTTCCGAGTCCATACTTTTCCAAGTGAATGGAAAAAGACTCGAGTTATTCCCATATTTAAAAATGGTTCTAAGGACGATATAACCAACTACAGACCTATCGCCATACTTTCTTCAATAGCTAAGCTCCTAGAAATGTTTATGGATCGCACACTAAGGTCGTTAGTGGACCCATATATAATTGATGAGCAGCATGGCTTCAGAAGAGGCAGATCTACTGAATCCAATCTGATGGTCTTCACCGACTATGTTTCAAGGGCTGTAGATAGTGGCAATCAGATTGATTGTTCGTATCATGACTTTGCAAAAGCTTTTGATCGCGTCAATCACAAAAAATATTAGAAAAAATGAGTGAACTTGGGATCCCAGGTAACTTACTAAGGCTACTGTCAGATTATCTTACAGATAGAAAACAATTTGTTTCACATGGAATCTACAACTCCGATTACTTCACTGCCTACTCAGGAGTTCCGCAGGGGTCTAATCTTGGACCTACCTTATTTCTTATTTTTATTAATGATATAGGTAGAGTTATAAAAAAATCCACGTTTCTTCTATTTGCTGATGACCTCAAAATCTTTCAAAAAATTCGTTCTTATACCGACTGCTTAGACCTACAGGCAGATCTCAACAACGTTTGTGAGTGGAGCCACAATAATAAATTATATTTCAACGCATCAAAGTGCAAAATTATGTCGTATCATCGCTCACACGTCTTGAAATTCCATAGATATACACTTGAATCTATACCTATTCCCCGCACAGATAATATTAAAGATCTGGGTGTCTTGTTCCACAGCAATCTCGCGTTTGGTCCTCACATAGAAGTTATGTGCAACTCAGCTTATAAAACTCTAGGATTTGTTATGAGAATCTCTAAGTCGTTTGAAAACCAATTGGTGCTCAAAGCGTTGTTTAATTCATTGATCCGTAGCAAACTAGAAAGCAATGCTTGCATTTGGAGCCCGGTGGGGGCGCAAAACTCGCTCATGGTTGAGAAAGTGCAAAAAAAATATCTACGATATCTCTACATGAGTGAGTTTGGTGTCTATCCGTGGCTATATCCTACGCAGTTTCTGCTGGGCATGCTCGGGTATAACTCCTTGAGCGTAAGAAGAGATCTGCGTCTCTTGGTATACGTTGTCAAACTCGTTCGAGGAGTTGTGAGCTGTCCAGCATTACTACAAAGATTAGCGTTAAATGTTCCTAACAATTACACTAGACTGCGCCGGCAGGAACTGTTCTCAATAACATACGCAAGAACGGGTCTTCCAGCCGCTATGCCTGTTGGAAGGGCCTTAACTCTTCTTAACGGGACTGCTTCGGATATTGACATATTTCATATCACATTACCAAAAGCAAAAGTAAATTTTCTTCTTAGATTAAGCGCGTTAGAAAGCACTCATCAACATACTTAAGTGACTGAATATATATGTAACATACGTTTGTGTGTAAATACTCGTTTGTATACATATGCATTATTTTTTATTTTATATAATTTAAAAAAAAAAAATTTTCCCTGTAATTTTTCTTCTTTTTTAATGTCTTGTATTTTTCAATGTAATTGGGCTAAGCCTGTTTTGAAAAAATAAATAAATAAATAAATAAATAAATAAATAAGTAGGTACAATTATTTCTTATTATATCCGAGGTAAGCTTACAAGTATTAGTATTTCTTTTTATATCCGAGGTAAGCTTACAAGTACAATTATTTCTTATTATATCCGAGGTAAGCTTACAAGTACAATTAATAAGTGTACAAGTACAGCGAGAAATTTGATCAAATAGCATACCTTCACGCCATTTCCTTGTCTGTCGGAGTCGGTAGAGAGGACAGAATGTTAAACTTTCCTATCTCGACACACATATTTAGCCTCTTCTACATTCATACTCCTTATACAACTTCTCCGATTTCTTCGACTTTCTACGTTTCCTTCTTTCAAATTTCACATGGCCCAATTATAGTTTCCTTGGTGTTCCTCTCACACGCCTTCCACTCATGTTTGTACAATATTTTTGTTTTTTTCAGTCTTTATTCATTCATTCGTTTCACATGTTCAAAACTTACTCATAACCCTTCATCTTACTCAAAACATCAGCCTTAAGTTCACATTAAATATTAATACCGTTATTACGTATACATTTTCACCCCGTGTATTCTTCTCAACGCGCGCATTTTTTGACATTAATTCGGGTCCTATCAGATTTTTTTTACCACATCCACGTTTAGCTACCACACATCAAAGTCGGCGCCTAAATACTATTGTGGACTATCATCTCAACAGATTTTGATATTGTTCGGTTCGAGAATATTTCACACAGCAAGATAATTTAATTCAATGAAAACTAGCAGAGAAGTAAGTTTGTTGGTCTTGTAACGTTTCTTATTCCGATTTTCCAAGAAAGGCAACACGGAAGTGCCGGAATAAGTGCACGTGCGTGCCGCGCTCCCAGCGCACGTCCGGAGCGCGGCCGCACGAGCATTCCTGGATCGCACAAGCGGTCAACGATCTGGTACCAGTTCACCATGTACCAGTACGTACTGACAAACCAATAATTCCTCTTTAAATTGCTCTTCGTGTTTTTTTCTTCAGGAAAATCTCATTTATACTCAAATACAAACATATATTTGCTTCAACAAGAGTCAAAAGCTACAATTTGATAAAACACGATATTTTGTAGTTAAATTCATCGAGTTTTTACAGTGGTTTAAATTACGCAAAGAAATATATGTTGAAATAACATTTTAAAATGACACAAGAATTAACTTAGAATTTGGCTACATAGATGACACGCCATTTCGCTGTCGTGGAATGCAGAGGACATAGTTCCAGACTTTCTTATCTTGACACCCATCCTTAGTCTCTTCTGCATTTATTTTATTTATTTATTTTACACATGGCAAGAAATATACATAATTTTCGAAAAAAAAGTAAACTAGGATTTTCGTGTCCCTAGTAAACTAGGATTTTGCCTGTATCTCACTGAGGACATATAGCATGAAAAAATAAATCGATACTTCTTTCCGATTTTTGATTATATAAAACCCCGTTGCACATTCTCATCAACCTGACAAACAGTGACACTCAATTACACATGTATACATCACGCGAAATCAAACTCTTCACACTTCATCATTTCAGAAAGACCAAAACACCCGCACATAATCATAAAAAAAATTAATACAACATTTCATACAATTCCTACGATTTCAGTGTTTCCTTGTTTCAAAATATCATTCACTTTTCTAGCCATAATTTCTTTGGTCTTCCTCACAAAACGCCTTCTACGCACTTTGCACTATATATTTATTTTGTCAGCCTTTATTATTTAATTCGTTTCACCTGCCCAAACCATCACAGAGTGCTCTTCTTCATCTTATTCAACACACCAGCCTTAAGTTCACACACATCCATTCCCAATCATTGCATTCTGTTTTCTGTCATACATTGTCACCCCATGTATTCTCGGTACGTGCATTTATTCAACATTTATTCGTCTCCTTATACTAAGTAAAATAAAAATACATTTTAATGTCAGCACTCGTAAAATATTAAAAAAAAATCATGTTTTTACGATAGACGTCAAAAAGTGGCCAAGCCTTTATTTGCGTCATTCTTTAATTAAAAAATAAGAAAAACTGGTTATTAATACGAAGAATCAAGTATTCATATCGCAACCATATACCTATATTTTAATTTAATTTTGTAACATTGCTACAAGTACGTGCATAATACGGATTTGGAATCTAATATTTTCGTATTATTCATTTGTCTAGAACTAACATAGAATGTCTAATATTTTCGTATTATTCATTTGTCTAGAACTAACATACAATGTCTAATATTTTCATATTATTCATTTGTCTAGAACTAACATACAATGTCTAATATTTTCGTATTATTCATTTGTCTAGAACTACAATGTCTAAAATAGGTATGGGAAACACGGGAGCACTGTTCAAGTCATTTGTTTTTTTTTATCTACATTAATAAATCGAATTGAAACTTAATAATTTATGTAACAAAACAACGCTTAATTATTCCACTTTTTATGTTTTTATAAAATTGATGTTTTAAGTAATTAAGTTTTAAAAAACGAGTTATAAAATGGTAAGGACACGTGAAGAAAATGAATGACTTAACGAGTATACGAGTCAGAAGTGCAAGGTGTACGTAGATAAAGTAGGCCGAGGAAAACGTGGCTGGACCAAATGGACCCTATTTTAAAATAATGTCAAGTAAGAATTATGAATAATAGAAGATTGTGCATGACAAGATAAATTAATGTGGAGGAGGCAAAAGCTGTGCAAGGGACACGGCGTGATGTGTACGTATATGCCGAGGCTTTCTTAATCATTCTGCCTGAAGAGCCTCGGGATAGGAGCTAGAAACAAATGTGTAATTAGTGGAGGAACAAATATTTTTTTTGTTAAATATTCTAATATGGCGTTTCACAAAGTCTGACTCAATAAATTTATAATCCAATCATGAGAGGGAGTCGTGCTAGAGGGCGATCGAGAAAAATATGGTTTGACCAAGCGAATGAAATGTTGAAACAACGAAAGTCAAAGAAGTTAGTAAATTAGCTGAAGGACAAAATTTATGAATTTGAAAAAAGTTTAGGAAGTATATCGTGATAGGAAAGTTTGGCCCCTATCCCCTTTGTCTACCCCAATAGGGAAATGTCTTGACGACATATATACGTATTCAAATTATTCTTTACACAGTGATTTATAGAAAAAATAAGTAAAATCGAGGTTTTAAAAGTAGTGTTTTTTTTTTTTTTTATGATATTTATGTACCATATTTCATCAAGTTAAATGCTTGTTCTGAGACAGCTGACTTACACCATCGTGTATTTTTCTGACACCGTTACTGTGTAGAGAATAAATATGCCAACCAATCAATTCACCCTACGTGTTATATCAGTAACACAGATATGTCATAAAACGCCTCCATCCAGGTCGACCCACACCTGTCACTTCACGTCCTTCGAAATCGTGGCTGAACCAGTTCTGAGACGATCCATGACTATTGTAATAGTTTATTTTAAGAACGGTGGGGGATTAACCCAACGACCCCAAGGACTGGGTGAAGCCTTCAGGACGTCTCATCCTAGAAGCTTATTTGCGAATATCTGTATCTTGTGACTATCGAAGAATACTACCTGAAATATATAGAAATCGTATTTGCAATTTATCCACAACTCGATATATAGTAGAAAAATAGAAGTCATACGCAGTACGACTAATAACACACAGTAGCGGCACATAAATTGCATCGTCGAATTTTTGAGGTTTTTCTGAAATTGCGTCAAGTGTATATTTTATTCCACTGTTTTAATTTTTTTTTTAAATAAAATATAGATCATTTCTGTCATTTTTTAATGAGATTACATAAAATCGAATCGTCTTTTTATTTAAAATGAGTAAATATTTAAAAATGGAATAATCGATTTTAAAATTAAAAAAAAAGACAAACTGTTTTAAACACATTTATTTTTTTGTAGAAATTCAATAAATATAAATACCAAATGATATATATTTTTTATATTTTGTGGCCCCTCTTTTGGCCTTGATGACGGCAGCAATTCGAGACGGATTTGATAATATTTAATTTCGAATAATTGTATCCAAAATCTCTCCATCGCACATATTTTCTAGAGCTTCCTTCAGTCCTTTTGCTGTCTGGGGTTTCGATCTTTGTATTTTAGTCCACAAGTTTTCGATTGGGTATAAATCGCACTAGACGCAATTTCAGAACCTCAAAAAATTAGGTGATGCGATTTCTGTGACCGCTACTGTATATTATTTAATAGGACGGTATTAAGTTTATATTGGGTGTTAACATAAGTTGTGTCCGTTTTTTTCAAATTTAAAATGAGCACCAAAAGTTAAACAAAATGGTAAAATTTATACGTCATTCGAAAGAAAATTTTCTGCTCTACAAGATAATTTGTTTGCTTTTACGTTACATTTATTATTTTATTTGATTACAAGCCTTCAAAATGGAATGTCAAGTAGACGAAAGTGAGCATTTAAGACAACTCCTTCTGTTCGCGTTCAATCGAGGGAACAAAGCTGCCAAAGCTGCTCGCGATATTTGCGAAGTGTACGGTGAAGATGCTATGAATGAAAGGGCAGCTCGTCGATGGTTTTTGCGTTTCAAAGACGGTAATTTCGACCTGAAAGACATGGAGCGTTCCGGACGACCAGTGGACTTCGATGAGGACCGCATAAACAATATTATTCATGAAGATCCCCTTCAAACCACCGTAGAATTGGCTGAGCAGACGAATTGTAGTCACATGACTGTATACCGCCATCTTAAATCAATTGGAAAAGTCCAGAAGTTCGGCGCTTGGGTTCCACATGTTTTGAATTAAAACAACAAAAATCAATTGTCGAACGTTGATTTTTGTTGTTTTTATTCAAAACACGCGAACAGAAGGAGATGTCGAAAATGCTCATTTTCGTCTACCTGACATTCCATTTTGAAGGCTTGTAATCAAATAAAATAATACATGTAACGTAAAGGCAAACACAATATCTTGTAGAACAGATTTTTTTTTTTCGAATGACGTATAACCTTTACCATTTTGTTTTACTTTTGGTGCTCATTTTTAATTTGGAAAAAAACGGACACAACTTATGTTAACACCCAATAGATGGACTGGGAGACAGGTTATTAATATTTTTTTCTTAAATATGTTTGCTTAAGTTTTGGAATTTGCCCTATAATTTTAATTTCTCGTTGCCCTTGAAAGAGGTTTTATTTTTTCCTTCTCAAGTTTTTTGTTTTCAATTTTTTTTTAAAGAAATGTACTGACGCTTGTGATTATTTTTGTGTGTATAGAAATGTTCATTGCTTACAAAATAAAGAAATAATATTTTTGAAAATGTTCATACAATTTTGCTTGTAAGAAAATAAACATCAATGCAAGGATTTATGTGAGCTCGTGAGTATGGGTCTCTTCTTGTTGTTTTAATTTTGGTTGTTTTTGTATTTGTGTTTCTGTGTGTTTTTCTTTTTTTTCTTCTTTTTTTTGTTTTGAATTTGTTTTGATTTTTATTCTTATGATTGTGTGCGGTATAGTGTGGGATGAATATTTTTGGTCTTTCTGGAGTGATGATGTGTGAGGAGTTGAGTTTCGCAAGATGTTTCCAGTTGTAGTTGAGTGTCACTGTTTGTCAGGTTGATGAGAGCGTGCAAGGGGGTTTTTTTGTGTTATCAAAAATCGGAAAGAAGTATCGATTTATTTTTTCATGCTAAATATCCTCAGTGAGATACAGGCAAAATCCTAGTTTACTGGGGATACGACAAATGAAAGGCAACAAACCCAGATCCATTAAAATTATATGTCCAAATCAAATTACCTGTTGTTTTTTCTCAAATTGTGTATATTTCTTGTCATGTGTAATAATAAATAAAATAAATAAATAAATGCAGATAGTCATTTTAAACAAGTCAAGATATTATTATTATTCTTCCAAGTTCTTGCCGGGTCATTTCTTCCAGGCCACCATTATGTTAGTAAGGTGTCAGATAGTCATTAATCACGTTTTCGCGAAAAATGCACTTGGTCACTTTCTCTTGTATGACGACGATATATTGTTTTACTTTCCGAGTTAAACTATACATTGTAATCATGCATAATTGATTGTTCCAAATCGATCCATAGGACGGGGAATTATAAAAGAGATCTGACTTTGCTGGTCCTGTGGCATCGAATGATCTACCTCTGAGTATTAGAGATATGAGTGACATGTGGAACTTTAAAAATACACTTGAATGCAACCCTATTTAGGAGATGTATCAAAATGCATGATTTTACGAGTATATGAACATTACACACATACACTACACTACACCTAAAGCCGAATGTGTTACTATTACAAGTCGAGAGATCTACTAAAGTTTCTTAGTAGTTCGTCTTCATTCAACGGAATTTTTCTACGTTTTTTTACGAACCGTATTTTTCTGAACATATGTTAATGTGGGGAAGTACCTAATTTTATGGCCACAGCCACTACCTCCCTATTTTTACATTCAACTTATATACAGGGTGTCCCGTGCCTCAACGTCAAGCCGGTATCGAGGAAGAGGCCAGCTTACGACGGTTCAGAATAAAAAAAATCTCTAGCAAAAGCCTCATACTTTTCGAGTTAACTAACATGGAGATACAAAATGCCGTAGTAATAATAAATTACAAAGTCATTGTTTAAAATTATTTAATATTAATATGTATATTTAAGTTCAATATAAAGGTGTCCCATACCTCAACGTCAAGCCGGTATCGAGGAAGAGGCCAGCTTATGACGGTTCAGAATAAAAAAAAATCTCTAGCAAAAGCCTCATACTTTTCGAGTTATAGGCATTTTTTTTTAAATCGTAAAAGAAGCTACCCTACGCCAAATGTTTATATGCTGTGACTACAAATTGCCATATTTTATGATTTTAATGGTTGTATCGCAATCCTAGATAGCCCTGCTATTAGTCGGAGTCCGATATAAAACAAAAGAAAACCTTCACGTTCGACAAAAATAAAATGTTTTTGTCCGATCATAAAAATTAATATTTTTTATCAGCTAACTTGAACTCATCATACTGTAAAAATAATGTACTACGCTAACCTGGCAAGTTACATCAAAAGATGGCCTGTTTAGTCAGGATTTCAAAATGGTACAATACATACCTAATACTCATTTAAAAATAATAAAATAAAAAAAAAACTGTATTTGGCGCAGGGTAGCAGCTACTTTTACGATTTTCAAAATAAAATGCCTATAACTCAAAAAGTATGAGACTTTTGCTAGAGATTTTTTTTATTCTGAACCGTCATAAGCTGGCCTTTTCCTCGATACCGGGTTGACGTTGAGGCACGGGACACCCTGTATGCTTATTTTGTAATATTTTTTAATCTGTCAATAATACCGGGTTCAAATCCCGAGTTGGTGTGCCTTTGAGGAGAGTTTGGTCTCTAAGCGGCGCTGTATCAATTGTCCTTTTATAATTATTATTATATTATATTTTGAAAGAAATGTATACTGAATTTTTAGTTTTTTTTTTTAAATAGATATCCACACGTGGTATCTTTTGTTTTACAATTGTAACTATGATTTGTAAAGAACAGTGTCTAATAAAAAAATCATTAAGAATCTTAGAAGAAAGTCTGAAGATCTCTTTTTAAATATTGTCTTGTCAGCTAACGTGGTTGATTGATAAAATACAGAACGTAAAAACAAGACACAATGATTCATTTATGTACTCGCATGTTCTTAATCTGCATACCATATTGAATGAACAATGCATCATAAACGAGAGCAACTTGCACCACCCTCGACTCTCACTCTCGGCAAAAACAGCGTGCGAACCGCTTTCCCCTGCGGCGGCGGTAGATGCAGAGGCTAGGCCGCCTGGGATACTCGCTACACACACTACACGTTGTATAATATAATGTAATATTACACGTCGGGCTCAGCTCCTGACATCCATTGTTTTGCTATGCAAATTATCGCTGACATTGAACTACTGACATTCATAACATGGCCGAAAGTTTCATATAATTGCCGCAATGAGAGAAGGCTGCACCGCCCAGGGGTACATAACCAGTTCTAGGATTAATATTTTTCACCTTACGCTATTAACGAATTTGTAAAACGATTGTATGTTTGGTTGAATAAGATTTTTTATTAACATTTCGTCTAATTCTAACATTTATTTTGCTTCTATCGCGTCTATGTTATACTCAAATCAAACATATTAAGACCCTTGTAATTTATTTTATCAAACACTGTTAATTCCACTTTTTGGTAACGGTATAACCCTACCGGTTTCAAGGCTTTCCCCTCATCTTCAGGGGAGCGCAAACAAGTCTTGTTTGTGCTCCCCTGAAGATGAGGTGAAAGCCTTGAAACCGGTAGGGTTATACCGTTACAAAAAAGTGGAATAAAAAGTGTTTGATAAAATAAATTACAATGTCTTTAAACCTACACAACGTTAATGCCTTAATTATAAAGAATATATATTAAGACCCTTTACCCTTTTTCAAAATTGTATTCATAAGTTATAGCCACGTTTTTTAAACGTTTCTCTAACTTATCGCACCTTTTTATTATAATTTTAACTCAATAATAATAAAAGGATAATTTCTATAGCGCCGTTTGGAGAGCAGATTCTCTTCAAAGGCGCTTTAACACTGGATTCGAGCCCACTATTATTGACAAATTAAAATATTACAAAATAAAAACATAGATTCAGTATAATGAAAGGAAAGTAGTGGTTGCGTCTATTAGATTAGGTACTTCCCCGAATCTGTAAATGTACAGAAAAATTTACCGCAGGAAGACGAATTATAAAGAAACCGTTGTAGATCTTCCGATATGTGATATTAACATAACATATTCAGCTGTAGGTGTAGATAAATGTATGTGTTTAGTGTTCATATACCATAACATAACATAACATATTCAGCTGTAAATGTAGAGAAGTGTATGTGTTAAGTGTTCATATACCATAACATAACATATTCAGCTGTAGGTGTAGAGTAGTGTGTGTTTAGTGTTCATATACCATAACATAATATATTCAGCTGTAGGTGTAGAGTAGTGTATGTGTTTAGTGTTCATATACCATAACATAACATATTCAGCTGTAGGTGTAGAGAAGTGTATGTGTTTAGTGTTCATACACCATAACATAACATATTCAGCTGTAAATGTAGAGAAGTGTATGTGTTTAGTGTTCATATACCATAACATATTCAGCTGTAGGTATAGAGTAGTGTATGTGTTTAGTGTTCATATACCATAACATATTCAGCTGTTGGTGTAGAGTAGTGTGTGTTTAGTGTTACTTATACCATAAAAATAATTAGTAAGACCTCCAAAAAAGGGTTGTCTTCAAATGTTTCCTAAAGCTATACTTGTCACTAATATAACACCGAGAATACAATTAGACATCAAACGTTCGATTGTAATATATAACACTTTAGTTGTATATATGTACGAGTACTGTACAACCCGGCGGAATCACTGTCATGTGTCAACTTGTTTCAACCAACCAGAAATATGTTACGTAAGCCTAAAGAAAAATAAGACAAGAATTCTTTTAAAATACAATCTAGGTTCCAATGTAAATCATACCCGCAATCTCTGGGTCGGAAGAAAGCCGTTTTACCTACTAGGCCACGGAGATTATTAAAATGTCCTACAAATTATGCCACAAAGGTCACAAATTCAAAATTATGAATACTTAAGTTAAAATTATAAAGAATTATGATACAGTATGTTGTTTGGTTACTTTTCTAGACATTGTTATTAAATACATTTTTTTTTTAAATAAAATGATTCAATGGATGAATGCCAAAGGTTTGCCAGCCTTGCCTCATGACACGGCGAATTAAGGCTTGTTACACGAGGTGGCGCCAAAATACATGATTTATAATAACTTCAATTTTATTTATGATTTCGTGTAGATGCACGTCGGAGGATACGGGTAATCAATTCAAGAAAATAACGTGGTCGCTCCAATGTGCACGACGATTTATGGATATTGAATAGTAAAAAAATGTTCACACGATCGAAGTTTCGTATTCATGGATATTGGAAAAGTTTACAAAATATTGTACATCTACCACTTTTGTTACGCATAACTTCTTGTTCAAATCTATCAGAAATCATTGATAAAATAAACCTTAAGCGATAAAATAAACCTTAAGCGATAAAACAAACAAGTCACAGAATATTGAATAATAAATTATTTATTATTCCACTAATAACATAAATCTCCACATTCCACCTGAAGATAGCCATAGGATAAGAGGTAGAAACATGTATAGCAGGGATTATTGTAATTAGTGGAACAAAACAAAAACTCAGATATCTATTGTAATAAGATAGCTATATCAGATATATATGGCAATTAGATAGCAAAAACTCAGATAGCTATTCTTCAGTGAGCTACAGACAAAAACCTAGTTTACTGGGGTCGCGACAAATGAAAGGCAACAAACCCAGATCCATTAAAATTGTGTCCGAATTAAATTACCTGTTGTTTTTCGCCAATTATGTATATTTCTTGTCATGTGTAAAATAAATAAAAAAATAAAAATATGGTACAGAACAAAGGGCGATTACCCAAAATATGCTCACCATGCCGAACTTCTCACTATGTGTAACTATAGAAGCCTCGAAACAAGAAGGCAAGAATCCATTGCGATATTCCTACTTAAGGTTTTTCAAGGTTGCTTTAACTGTCCCGCGATTCTAGAAGCACTAAGTTTATATGTACCCAATAAATATAGCCGTGCAAGGAATCAGAACGAATATCGTGGCTAAACACTCAGTCACGCGTGGTATAGAGATATTGAACCGACTGAATGACACTGTTGATATATTCTCGGTACCGCCTAGCAGTATGAGAAGAATCCTGGCTGATATTCTTCCTAATGAATAAGCTAACGCTAGAAGCCGACATTATTGATGTAGAAAAAAATTCTACATCAATAATGTTACTCCTCCACCTTTCTCTCAAAACTTTGTAAAACAATTGTAAGGTTGGTTGAAAGAGAATACGATTTGACAATAACCCACCATATTGTACAATGTATTGGGTGTTAACATACGTTGTGTCCGTTTTATTTCCAAATTAAAAATGAGCGCCAAAAGTAAAACAAAATGGTAAATGTTTATACGTCATTCAAAAGAAAATTTTCTGCTTTATAAGATATTGTGTTTGCTTTTACGTTACATATATTATTTTATTTGATTACAAGCCTTCAAAATGGAATGTCAAGTAGACAAAAGTGAGCATTTTCAACACCTTCTTCTGTTCACGTTCAATCGAGGGAATAAAGTTGCCAAAGCTGCTCGCGATATTTGCGAAGTGTACGGTGAAGATGCTATGAATGAAAGGACAGCTCGTCGATGGTTTTTGCATTTCAAAGACGGTGAAAGACATGGAGCGTTCCGGACGACCAGTGGACTTCGGTGAGGACCGCTTAAACCATATTATTCATGAACATCCCCTTCAAACCACTGTAGAATTGGCTGAGCAAATGAATTGTAGTCACATGGCTGCATACCTTTTATGTATTCGATATGCTAACATTTCAATATTGTTACTCAATGGGCATCGATTATAAAACAAAATAAAAAATGTCTCCTATACTTACCCATATACAGATTGATAAATGACCTGTCGAAACGTCAATCAAACTTTAAAATCTGATGCCTAATAGACATCACCGCGATAAATTTGATGTGATACACGTTTGCATGCATAATCCCTAATTGTAATGCAGGCCACAGGCATTCACACCTTCGGCACCAGCTGCGATGGCCTCGTTACTGCCCTCCAGCGGTCAACCTATCCACGGTGATGGGATCGAGAACTGTCAATAAGTTAGCAATACGCCACCAGTCACATTTATCACGATTAGATTTATCTCGTGATTGATTTGATTCGTGAACAACTGAAACTAACATGGAGAAAGAAAGTTTTCCTCGTAAGAAAGCTGCCACAGAACATATATAAAGTGATCGAGGTTTTCCTGTTTCCAACAGAAGTTGATCATAAATTTGCTACTCGTATAAATGATAATAGTAGAAAATTTCTCGTCTTAAAAAAACATGATGAAATCGCACGATGTGGATTTATTAACGTGTTCCCCGCGGGGAGCACAAACGCCTGTGATCTGACGACAATCCAAGTTTCAAATCACAAATACTTAAAAAAAATTACACAAAACCGGAATAAAAATTGAACTAAAATTTTAAATAATCTTTATTCTAGCGACATCTCTGAAAAACTTGTCAAATAATATATTAGTTTATGAGATATTGTTGAATAAACAGAGCGCCGAATTTTTTTGGTTTCTCAATATTTCCAGCATTAACGACCTGTCGCGCGGATCGAGTTCTGCGATGAGTCTCTCTTACGTAAATAAACATTACTAAGTCTCTCTTACGTAAATAAACATTACTAGTGCTATATGCATTTGATTGGGTGAGTGTCATGAAGCATTGATTTGATCGTAGCATTCCTTTGTTTATTTTACGTAATGTTAAGTTTATCTCCTTTATTTAATGAGTCTCCTTAAGAGTAATGACTATTATTTATTATCAGAAAATTACTTAAGTGTCATGTTTAGTTGGTGTTGTAATCAAATATCAGTGGTTCTAAACAAAATATGTGTTTAAACTTAGAAATTAAAAAACGCTGAAATTGTGCCGCGCACAGGATTCGTGGAATTTGATTTTTAACGCGGTGAACAGGTTAATATTTCCGGATCTTTCATGTCCGTGTCAATCAGAATTGAGCTCAAAGATACCCAGTTGCACTCGAGAAAGTGAGATAGATACCAGATAAACAGTTTTTTTGTATTGGTCGTATTGTCTTCCAGACACGCTTATCGAAAATCATCATGCGGATATCTTAAGTACCATACGAATTAATTGATTAACACTTGCCACCCTGTGATGGATAGCGAGTGACCAGGACTTATATTTTATTTGTTATTCGACGTTTTAATACATAATAAAATTATTTTTACAGCTAATGACAAAAAATAACCTAGCAGATTTTGCATAATTTTAATTTAAAATATACATCTTTCACTGGACGCTTAGCGTCCATCACCGTGGCTGGCGGAGTTTTTTAGCACAGTAAGGCAAGTGTTAAAGACACTTAAATATCACGACGGCATTTCCCAGTAGATATAGGCACAGATGACAGGGCACTAAATTTTATTCATCTTTTCCCTCGCCTTATTCAATCCGACATTGTTCAATTGTTATATACAGCAGGCTATCGACAAGATGTGGAAGGAGATGAGAGATTGGCCCGGTGCGAGGATCCAGGGGAGAAAAATTGACATGATAAGGTATGCCGACGATATTGCACTGCATGCGGAGACGGAACAGGAATTGAACGAGGCCTTAAGAAATATGGAAAATGTTTTGTCATCTAATTACAATATGAAAATAAACAAAGACAAAACAAAATGTATGGTTGCTAGAAGAGAGGAGGTGACCGCGAGTGTTGTTCTGGGTGGCGTCAGTGTTGAGCAAGTGAGGGAATTTGTTTACTTAGGTAGCAAAGTATCCCAAGATGGCCGATCAAAGGCAGAAATAATAAGTAGGGTCCAACAGGCAAGAGCTGTTTTTAACAAGAAATCCAAGATATTTGAATCTCCTAACATTGATATCAATGTTAGGAAGAATTTAGTGAAAACTCTTGTCTGGAGCGTGCTGCTGTATGGCTGCGAAACGTGGACCATCAGCCGGAGCGAGTCCGGGCGTCTGGCTGCCTTTGAGATGTGGTGCTACAGACGCATGGCCAGGGTCCATTGGTCAGATCACATCCGAAACGACGAGGTATTGAGCGGGGTTGGAGAAACAAGGCAACTCCTAAATAGAGTTGCCCAACAACGATCCAGTTGGATAGCCCATAACATCAGGCACCCAGGCCTGCTCCTTACCATTGTCGAGGGAATGATTGAGGGCAATAACCATAGAGGCCGCCCTAGATATAGCTACATGGACCGGGTGATCCGGGATGTGCGTTGTGGCAGCTACCAGGAGATGAAGAGACTGGCGGATGACAGAGATGAGTGGAGGGATCAAGTGCTTGGTGCAGACCAATCCTAGGATTGTAACCCAGAAGAAGAAGATTCAATCCATTTGAAGAAGATTGCTAAGATCTGTTGCTTCCATCTCTCGCGTTCTCGTCAATCACTCGAGGATAGTTCGAGTCTTGTCATGTCCTCTTTCACTTTCTTATATAGACTCTTCTTAGGTGTCTTTCTGCGTCTATTTGGGAGTTCCCAATTCGTGAATGTCTTCAGCGTAGACCCTTCATTCCGCCGTTCCACAACACTTTCCCATCACGGCATGATTTCTTCGTCTGTTCCACATTCATACATAGATCTGCTCAACACTTTTTTCATGTTGCTCTTACTCCTCACGTTTTATTCTTTCAAAGTTTCGTTCACTTGATCTAATCACAATTTTATCGGTGTTTCTCTACCACGACTTCCACTCAAGGTTGCATTCATAGCTAAATATTATTCCAAAATACGAGTACTAACAATCGTGAAATTTCTAAGATAACATCTACAAAAATCACGTGCAGAATATAACCAAGGGTCGACACACGTGGTACATACTATACTTGTAATTAATTAGGTTTTACAACTCAAGTTGGTGAGAGTTTGTCATAGAGATATTAAATATGTCTTATATAAATCATCGAACAGGCAAAATTGATGTATTTAGATACTTCATTGTAAAGACAAACGGCGAATTAATTGCCATATGATAATCTCTTCCAATAAATAATTAATCAACAATCGGTAAAAAAACGTCAATTTATTTTATCATGTTTATGTATACTCGGTAAGACACAGACAAAAAGTCTGGTATACTAGATATATAAAAAATGAAAGGCAATGAAAGCCGATCCGTATAAATTGACTGTGCCCTTTACATCAGCTGTTGTTTTTATCAAATTATGTATTTATACAATTACTAGTGTAAATAAATTTATATCTAGACAGGCATAGGGAGTTTAAACAATCAATTGATGCTAAATAATTAGGTTACTTTAAGAACACGGAAGAATAGCCGATTAGTCATCGACAAAACTTCTGATCGGTGTAGATTTCAGCGCTAACATTTGGGCTGGTGTTCGTTCCGGTACCAGGAAGCGGCAGCTAGGGCATGGGCGAGATGGCTGACGCTGAGGGGCCCTGATACCTTGGCTGCAGAACGTGATACAGGTATGTTGTCACCGACGCCCACTACATCGCAGTCACATACCACGGCGTGACTGCTCGACTATACATAGACATGAACTGGGCTTAGAGGTCGACATGATCTATGCAGGATCAAAGGATGCAAATGTCTGATATGTATTAAGTGAATTAACAACATACTCGATGATTATAGTTTAGGTACAACGAGAACATAGTTTTCTTCAACTCTATCAGTGCGTTAGATGAAGAATAGCACTCGAAGATGATTTGGATAGAATTAATTAAGAAACACTTAGAACACAAATATATTGGGTGTTAACATAAGTTGTGTCCGTTTTTTTTTTCAAATTTAAAAATGAGCACCAAAAGTAAAACAAAATGGTAAAGGTTATACGCCATTCGAAAGAAAATTTTCTGCTCTACAACAAATTGTGCTTGCTTTTACGTTACATATATTATTTAATTTGATTACAAGCCTTCAAAATGGAATGTCAAGTAGACGAAAGTGAACATTTTCGAAACCTCCTTCTGTTTGCGTTCAATCGAGGGAATAAAGCTGCCAAAGTTGCTCGCGATATTTTCGAAGTGTACGGTGGAGATGCTATGAATGAAAGGACAGCGCGTCGATGGTTTTTGCGTTTCAAATACGGTAATTTCGACCTGAAAGACATGGATCGTTCCGGACGACCAGTGGACTTCGATGAGGACCGCTTAAACCATATTATTCATGAAGATCCCCTTCAAACCACCGTAGAATTGGCTGAGCAGATGAATTGTAGTCACATGACTGTATACCGCTATCTTAAATCAATGGGAAAAGTCCAGAAGTTCGCCGCTTGGGTTCCACATGTTTTGAGTGAAAACAATAAAAATCAATTGTCGAACGTTGATTGAACGTGTAGTAGAGGAAGACCAAGAAAATAATGGTTGAATACAGTGAATTATATTTTGAAAGAATAAATTTTGAGAAATCGACATTATATGAGAAGGTGTATGGGTGTGCAAGAGGTTAAGAATGTGTGTCAAGATTAGGATGTCTGGTGCTCTGTCCTCTCTGCCTCCACCGATAGAGAAATTCTATGATGGCGTGTATATTTGTAGCGGTCCAGCTAAATAATACTTTCTTACTATAAAATTTCGCATTTTTATTTTGATTTGAGTCTCATTCAATACAAGCTTTAACCTATTAACAGGCATAAGCAGAAATGGGTGGCATATGCGACCACCCTTATGGTTATATTTATAAGGATTCATTTTCTTAATGAAACATTTTTAAGTAACACAAATGTCAAATTGGCAAATGTAGTGGACGGGCAGAGGTTTTATTTAAGACGGATCGTCGTGAAGTTAGCTGCATGTTCAGTAGCAACGATCTAAACATCCGGTCAATTTATTGTCAAATATGTAAATAGGTATTATAAATAAATCACCATTCATTATATCTCATATAAGAATTGTATTTCCTAATACAACCTTAACTTAGATATTATTACCTAAACATTCATTGGTCACTTTTGCGACCACTGACATGACCCCTGAAATGGGCACAGGTCTCATATGCGACTGCCTCATTTCAAAAAAAAAAATTTTTAAATGCATTTTCGAAGAAATAAAGTTGATTCGATACACATAATAATGATTTATTCAACAAAAAACTCAATATCTCAAAAATTAAAACTTGCCCTATAAAGGATTAAAAGTAATGAAACCAAGTGATTCCTCATTTAAAAAAACTAGGAAAAATTTGACCGAAATTTAACTTTTAACACTAATTTCTTCGGTAAAAAATAGTTAAGATTTATTACTAAGGTCGGAATTTGATCCTTTATCTTTTAGTGCCCAATCGATGGTATACTATCGTAACTTGCAAATTATCTAAGGCTAGTAAAAAATGTATCAATTTTGAACCATATTTTTTATTATTTGCCTTTTTAGGTTATAACAGCTAAACAAATCATTTTACGTTGCAATTTGTTCGCTATTATTTTTTTTTAAATATATGGCTTTATCGATCTTCCATATTTGGATTTCAAGTTCCTTTGAGAGAATACCGTTTATGTAGGGAAACGAGTTTTTATATGATTAAAAAAATGCAATAATAGTATATAGACATGAGACAAATTTGGTGTCATGTCACCTGGATTTGTAAAAACGAATTTGTAATGAGCAAAAAAATAAAAAATAAACAGAAGACATGCTTCAAATGTTGACTTGCAACCGTCATGCTGCCAAATTGTGGTCAGATATTGTATCGGATGTTGAGAGGTAAAAAATGTCGCCCAGTTAAGTGGTCCGTAAAATTTGTAACCTAATCTGGCTGCTAACAGAGCAGTAAAAATATTCATTGATTGACATATCGTGTTTTTCATATTTGGCGAACGGATATTTATCTGATTTGTGTCAAAAGTTGGCAAAATAAAGGCACTACAATTAACAATGAGACGGGCGTTTTTGTCAAACCGAGAAAAGTATGGTTGTCCCAAGTGAATGAGATTTTGTCGAAACGAGAAAAGTATGGTTGTCCCAAGTGAATGAGATTTTGTCGAAACGAGAAAAGTATGGTTGTCCCAAGTGAATGAGATTTTGTCAAACCGAGAAAAGTATGGTTGTCCCAAGTGAATGAGATTTTGTCAAACCGAGAAAAGTATGGTTGTCCCAAGTGAATGAGATTTTGTCAAACCGAGAAAAGTATGGTTGTCCCAAGTGAATGAGATTTTGTCAAACCGAGAAAAGTATGGTTGTCCCAAGTGAATGAGATTTTGTCAAATCGAGAAAAGTATGGTTGTCCCAAGTGAATGAGATTTTGTCAAACCGAGAAAAGTATGGTTGTCCCAAGTGAATGCGATTTTGAAAGAAGGAATAGTAACGAGTAAGAGAAACATAAGGGGCTATGTCAGAAGATGTATGAATGTGGAGAAGGCTGGTTTTTATAACATATAGTATTTTGAGTTTTTGCTAAAGGTCACTGTCAAAAAGTGTTTGTGCTTTTTCAAGATGTTCCAAGTTATCTATCTCATTGCAAACATGTATTTTGAGATCAGCAAACTAACATAAATATAATCAGATTGTGTAGGGTAGGCAGAGATAACATAGCTCCAGCAATTAAAATAGATTCCGTTATTCATACATCTTACTATTACCTCGCCTTATTTCGAATCATGTTAACTTGATCAAGTAAGGTTTCCTCGTTTAACTCTAGTGCCAGTGACCTGAAGGATAAAATACTATTGTATTTGTTCATTGTTAACATCCTGGTTTTAATGTTACTTTCAGTCATCTCTGACTATCCCAACAGCGTAATGGCGTGATGGTATGTATATATTTTTATAAATTATAGCATTTTATTATAAGTGACAAATATCTTCACTGTCTAGTTTTTTTTCCTTATAAAAGAAGTCTGGAAACCAACTAAAAGGATTCAGGCTCGATTCCCGATGGCGTCCAAAACATAAAAGTTCCCAATTCTTATTTTTCACTTCAGGACTTTTAAACTTTGTTTTAGTAATTTCTTCAAACGTAAACAAATATATCTAGGTGTATAACACTTTCGTGTATACAGTACAACCTGGTGGGTTTATTGCCACAAGGCAATCTATTTCAACTAACCAGAAAGGTGTTTAACACGTTCACTGCGTCGAACACGGCTCCCGTGTCCATACAAATATTTTGTATGGACATGGGAATCCTTGAATGTTTAGTGCACTCATAAACGTCTCCCGATAAGGATTCGTCGCCGGTTTTATGTGTTTTGAAGACACGAAGAAATACACTAGTATATGATGTTTCAATAGAAAGTAGAATTTGGTTTTTAACAAAGTTATGGGTTTTCAAAAATTCGCGAATTTTCAGCATCTCTGTATGACATTAAGTATTTTATACGCAGTGAACGTGTTAAGAAACGCATTAATTGAAAACCAGAATAACACTCTTTAAAAATAAATGGGTACCAACGGGAATCGAACCCGCAACCCCCGAGTAAAAAAGATTGTGCATTTTTATAAATTTAATCGAAAATTTTAATATGAAATTTGTTGTCAATAAAATTTAGAAATATTCGTATTAAATAGTGGACAGTGGACCCAACTTGAAGCAATATTTGCTGTCGATTCGAGTGTTTTTCTTCAAGAAGTAATTTCTCAAAACAAATTAGTTCGATTGTTTATTAACACAGGTTCTATTTAAGCATTGTGCTACAAAAAACTTCAAGGATACGATGTAATTTGGCCAATAAATCGGACCATGCCAAATTATGACAGCTCGGACGTAAATTGGAAACCAGCCGTGGTCGCAATTAAAATTATCTTTGAACTTAATTAAAAAGCATGTCGAGTGCTTTGTCGTGATTTTCAAGAATTGAAAAGAAGCAGAAACGACTTGTTTTATAAATTGGTCTATCAATTTTTTTTACTGTATTATTTTAAAGCACGTTAATTCCTTGTATTAATCTTGCAAAATAGATATTTTGTAACGAAAACGTTAATTATTGTATTTTATTATTTTTATAAAAAAAATCATGGTATGGGCACGTTGGACGCAGAGCACCCGATCACATTGTGAACCAGGCAATCTCCATGGATCTTCCTCGAATAACAACCAGAGGAAGACCAAAGAATTCATGGGTGGTGCAAAAAGATAACCTGATGCAGAGGCACGGGCTGGGGGACGTAGTCCGGGACAGAAGAGCATACAATCTGAGGACGAGGAGAGCTGACCCCAACAGTCTTCGCAGACAGTGAGTTGGGATGGAGCCAGGGAGAAAAAGAAAACAAATAATGGTTTATGAATTGGGTCTACTTAATTTGATCGCGCTTTCGGAGTGGTTGGATCGACACTATCGAATAAAATAGACGTCAGTAAGGCAAGAATATTAAAATCTTCAAATGACTTCTTAAAGTGATACTTTTTGAGGAATAATACATCAAAACAGGTCTTGGAGTACAGTGGGTTACTAGACGGTGCAGCATAGAGGACAATTATTAGATTAAGATTTGTCCTATACAATTTACACGACTAAAATATATAACGATACTACTCGTATATCATTCCAAAATAAGTTTTTAGGAATTATTATTTGCCGAGTATTATAATTTCTAGTAAATACTGAAGCTTGTTGTTTATAGTTAAGGCATTAACGTTGTGGAGGTTTAAAGACATTGTAATTTATTTTTATCAAACACTGTTTATTCCACTTATTTGTGACGGTATAACCCTACCGGTTTCAAGGCTTTCACCTCATCTTCAGGGGAGCGCAAACAAGACTTGTTTGCGCTCCCCTGAAGATGAGGTGTGCACCTTGAAACCGGTAGGGTTATACCGTCACAAAAAAGTGGAATAAACAGTGTTTGATAAAAATAAATTACAAATACCGAAGCTTTCCAAAGTTTCGGAGCTGATCGCACAGTCCACCGTGTGTGCTCCTGAGGATGGGCTGTGCGATTGCCCTGAAACGTAGCGTTCGTTATCTTCTCGAAATTATAAGAAAACAGTAGTAATATAAATAGTGGTTAATAATTTCAAATGACATTTTCCAATTATGTAAAATAACAACTGCGATAATCTCAAATATTGTAATATAAGATATTCTTTTTTTTTTTAAGTGGGCAACGCAAATATATACCAGTAAGTTATCAGTATCTGTAAAGTGACGTTCTCGTCACACATTGTTATCAAACAGGTGACAAGAGGTTGCTAAATGCTCTGTTAAACACTGAAATGTAAAATAGTAGGATATGTTTAATGCGCTAAACAAACAACGGGCTTCTGCTAAAAGTACATTCAATTAGCATAATGACTCAATGCGAAATATACTTAAAATAAGTATTATATACAACGACACACCATACATTCATTTGTTGTAAATTCGGTATGATCGTGGAATAAAAAAGAGATCAGAAGTACTCCAACCTCAATTGTGTGCATGAGAGAGATCTGAAAAGTTTCTTCGTCCAAATTCGCTTTCTATTCTAATCAACTTTCTTCTACGAACCCTATGCTACTCCTTGTTAGTCCTTTAAGAATAATTTGGAGATTTGCCATTATATTCCGACTGTAATTTATTTCTGGACTGAAACTCACACAAACCACGCCGTTTGTAATGTCCACTCATCAAATGTGAGTGATTGAAAATAACTTATTCGATTCAGGAGAGAAATACATTTCAAAGCAAATGGCGTCGTTGCATTCGATTGTTGTGTTGTCGTCAGTCATTCGGAATCCGAGGGAAAGACCTTCAAAGGTCTGAATGATTCACAAAACGCAAATGCATGACTTGTCAGCCCTTGTTCAGCTTAAATACAGC
The DNA here is from genome assembly GCA_949825065.1 of Odontocerum albicorne. Taxonomy (NCBI): domain Eukaryota; kingdom Metazoa; phylum Arthropoda; class Insecta; order Trichoptera; family Odontoceridae; genus Odontocerum; species Odontocerum albicorne. The sequence goes on along the minus strand of OX463840.1, from coordinate 3,406,339 downwards.
TCATATGCCGATAGGAGGCTACTTGCATCATCGGTGGAAAAATGTAGAAAATTTGCGTTCATGATAACCTTGGGATAAATCAGAACAGAGAAAATCTAAAAACTACATAACTCACACTTTATGTGATCAGGCGTTGGTGGATTTGTAATGTAAATTAAGTAATATATGTAATATAAACATTTGAGAATTGAGGTAAAGTAATAGCAAAATAATGTAAAATTTATGAAAAAAAAACGACAGGTTTACTACAATGAATCAAATATCAATTCTACACTCATAAATATCCCCATCACGCATATGGGATTAGACAAATAGAACGGATTTCCACTACATTCTATCCTGGCATTCACCTATCTCTTCTGTAATCGTTCTTCCCCCTCTAAAACTTTCTTTCCTACGTGTTTAAAAATCTAATTTTTATAACAAAATGATTTGACACATATGTAAAAATTTCTACACAATATCTTAAATGAAAGTGACATACCTGTTTCGCTTTACAGAAGCATTTTCAAACTGTACTTAATACAATACTAAGCTTACATAGAAAAACATTTTACACTCTATGGCTTAAAACACACATATTTTTTTAACAGGAGCCGATTATACTGACATTGAGAATCACCAGATTTTTAACAACCTTTTGAACTAGTCAATCAAAAAAGTTTAAAAAAAAATTTTTTGGCTAAAGAAAAAAAGGATCTATTTTAAGAATTGATATGGCTAAAGTCAAAGGTATACTTATATCCCCGAATACTAGACGGAAAAAATGCCTGTGTCATTCGAGGGGAGTAGCATAGCGCGGGGTTCGAACTGGCGACCTTCCGCACGGAAGCCCAGTGTGTTATGCACCTCACAAATTGATCTGTTTCATCTAGTCTTACATCAAATTTGTGCCAATATAATAATGTAGTATTCAAGTTTTTACGAGGGGTGGTTATTCAAAAGCTGATGGATCCCAGCATGCCAGGATAGTCGGCTCCTATTAATTTTTTATGTTAGTTTTAAGCCATAGATTCTAAAATATTTTGCTATATAAGCTTAGTAAGCAATGGCATTGAGTTCAGTTTGACAATGTTTTACATAAAGCGAAACAGATCTGTCAGTTTAATTTAAGTTATTGAGTAGATTTTTTCCACATCGAGTTCTACGATGGCAAATGGAGTTCTACGATTTAAATACCAAACCAATTAATTATCTAATTTTTAGCCAACACATAGTTTAATAAAATCCAAAATATTCAATATCGAATAGTACATATCAGTTTTCGTCGTGTTTATTTTTTTTTTGGCATCCGGGATATTCCTTGTAATCAACTGGATATAAACTGGATAGTTGTATTTGATAAGATCCATAGAAACGACTAGAATTAGTGTACACATTAGACATATGGTATACATGTCTGACAGTGGATAATTAAAACGCGGTACTTGATAACAAGCCTTGGCTGGTTCCAAAAGTGGCTCTGTGAACTTGTAATGCGAGGGCAGGACATGCTGTCATCCGTGGAAATACGCGGAAATTTTGCACGGTCATTTTGAGAAAATTGCGAGAATACGCAATCGTGGAAACTTATTTCATAACAATATGACATAAAAATATCAAATGTATTTTAATTAATCATGTCTTTGATTAAACTCAGGTTACCCAAGAAAAAAATAACAGGAAGTTAAAATGAAAAATTTATGAAATAATATAATTATGAAAAAAAAAGCGTACCTCTATAATCAACATATTTTTGTGACACGAAGTTTGGCCCTTATATAGGGTCTTTCAAATTCAGCGGTTTTTTTAATTCTTGGATAAAACACAGATGGCGTCACGAACTTGTCTGGGTCTTGTGACATTTGAGAAGTGTAATGTATAGAATTTATAAAATAGAGTCGTATACAATACAACAACGTGTTCAAATTGTTGAATTTTTTTATGTATTGTAATCTACGGAAACGGTGATGTTAATTGGCCACCGAGATCATGTGATCTGACACCGTCGGACTATTTTCTCCGGGGTTACGTGAAAAGCCAGGTTTATAAGAATGACCCCCGATCAATTCCTGAGCTCAAGGACGAAATTATTCGCGTTATTGATGAGTTAGAACCGCAATTATGCCAAAATGTCGTCGAAAATTTTGACAAAAGAGTGGACATCTGTGGAGCTGCAAGGGGTGGACATTTGGCGGATATTGTTTTTTGTGTTTAAATGTCATACATTAACATAACATACATGATAATCCAATGACCAATAAAAAGTTTTTTTGAAATCAAAGCAAATTGTGTTTTATTAAAGAATTAAAAAAAAATTACAAAAAAAAAACCGCTCAATTTGAAAGACCCTATATTAAAAAAATGAGTTTCTTGAATAATTAAGGCTTCCTAAATTCCCTTCCTGTATGCTCGGCACATCGTTACGAACTTTTCCTGGTCTGCATAAAAGGGGTAAAATGTGCCGATGAAAGCTTTTATGCTCGTAATAAACAAAATAATAAAAACATCAGTCCATTAACACATAGTTAAATGATTCAAATTGTGGCTTCTCCCCTGTTTACCCTTAGCTAGTCGGAAGAAGACCTGCTAAAAGGAAACCACAATGCCATCGCAGTTTCATCTTTCTGGGATAATAAAATAAAGATCTAATGTTAGCGACACAATTGGGATGGAATGATTCAAACACCAATTGTTTTCCTTGATAAAAAGGTTCAACTAACTTGACAATATCGTTTAAGTATTTTGATAATTTATATTCTACAGTGAATTCACTGAACTCACTGATTTCGTCAAAACATACGCATTGGAGTATTTATTAAATAATTTTTTGGAGTGCATAGTTTTTACGAAACCTAAAAAAACACTTAAAATCATAGTGACTAGTTGCAACCCGTGAAATATTCACGGAAGTAAAACAAATTCTACATTTATGAAAATATATATTCATAAATGTAAAATTTGTTTATATATATCATTTATACATCGTCCCCTTTTACACCGGTTCAAAAATTGTTAGCTAGGTATTTCAAATTCGTTGAGTATCACGGACCCACCGAGATTCAAATTTCGAATTACTTTCGGAGAGAATCCAAGTATTCGACAGCCGTACGGGTTTTGGCCTATTTATATTTATTTATTTAACACTTTTATTGCAATACAATCTGGCGGGTTTATTGCCAGGTGGCAATCTCTTCAAACCAACCACACAAAAGTAAATGAAGCAAGTTATGTAGTCGCATAAATCATTCAAATGACTATCCATCCCCACGAAATCCATAAACATATACGCGAGAACATGCCCACGAACCCCACAAAGACGGACAATCACTCGAACATTATTTTTCATATAAAGTGAGATATCATCAATCAAAAGGAAAGGAAAGGATGGTGGAGAGGAAAGGAAAGGAAAAGAAAAATCAGGAATGAAACACGTTATTTTACTGACTAGAAATTAAGAGGTTTTTCAGTCGCTTCTTAAAGCATGACAAGGACGGAGCGAGTCTTATATTGGTTTGTAACTGATTCCAGAATCTCACTGCATGGACAGTAAAGGATGACGTAAAGAAAGAGGAGCGGTGAACTGGAAAGGCCAATAGACAATCTCTGTTTGAGCGTAGCGCTAATCCATGATTGGAAAGACGCTGAAAATTTATACTATGATAAGGAAAGATCGAAGTTTTCCTGTTCTATATAGATACAAAATGATTGCTCATTGTATAGGTATGGCATGCGACGAATGCAGACAGCGATGCGATGTATGATATGGATGCGGGAAGATTGATGACTGATCGACTCTTTACACAGTAATTAACTTCTTCATTGATTTTATTACAGACTAACGCAATAACACGACAGCTATATCACTCGCAATACAATAATATTAGGTGTTAACATAAGTTGTGTCCGTTTTTTTTTCAAATTTAAAAATGAGCACCAAAAGTAAAACAAAATGGTAAAGGTTATACGTCATTCGAAAGAAAATTTTCTGCTCTACAAGATATTGTGTTTGCTTTTACGTTACACACGTTATTTTATTTGATTACAAGCCTTCAAAATGGAATGTCAAGTAAACGAAAGTGAGCATTTTCGACACCTTCTGTTCGCGTTCAATCGAGGGAATAAAGCTGCTCGCGATATTTGCGAAGTGTACGGTGAAGATGCTATGAATGAAAGGACACCTCTTCGATGGTTTTTCCTTCAATAATGACGTCGAATTGCGGACATGGTTGGACGAATTTCTCGAGTCAAGACCAGATGGTTTTCATCGCACAGGCATTGAAAAACTTGTAGAACGTTGGCAAGAAGTTGTAAATAATGAAGGAGAATACATTATTGACTAATTTGTTGTAATTTTTTTTGTTGTGTCCTCCTGTTCTCTTCATTCGGAAACTTCCTCAATTAGTTTGTCCATTATTAGATTGAAGAGGAACGGGCTTAAGCTATCCCCTTGTCTCATTCCAATCGGAGTAGGGACGGCATTTGTCAGGGCATTCTCTATTTTAATCCTGGTGTAGCTATTGGTATTCAATCCTTGTATGATTTTTATTAAATTCGAGGGGACATTCTTCTCACTGAGTATATTTATCACATCTTCCTGTCTAATTCTATCAAATGACTTAGTGAGGTCGACAAAGCAGAGGTATGCTGTTTTGTTATACTCTATTGATTTTTCAGTTAATTGACGGACCACGAAGAGTACGTCCGTGGTTGATCTACTCTTTCTGAAGACCTGTTGTTCGTCTCTGTTTGTTAAATGCCTCGGGTAATATCAGTAAATAAAATTTTACAGCAATAAATAATATTCTCATAACCGTAAATGGGCAGATACTACAATACATATACATAAATTATTCTGAGAAATAAAATATGGACAATAGTTGAAGATGAATGTCACCATCGCGCGGCGAGGCGCGGCGTCATAATGGATGAGAGGTCTTGTGGGTCACTCGGAAAGTGGTCCGAGAGTATTGCTGCATCTCAATGAGAGAAAAATTACATCTTGCACAGTTAACCTTTTCCGTGTCACCCGTGCTTCGGTGTGACACATTCGCAAGGGCAGGACCGAAACTATAATACACAAAATGCGTTGCACACGTGCAAACTCGTAACATATATAGAGATGAGCAGAAGACTGACAACAATGTTAATTACTGACACATGCAATGCCTGGAAAACTAAGAGAACTAACTACTATATTAAGGCTGATATGTATCACTAAAAACAATCAGCAACAACATTACAGAGAAGAAGGAGAAACGTTGTTTTCTGTTATCTTTATTAAGATATTCAATGTGTAACTTTGTATAAAATTATTGATTCTTAAACTGATTTTTTATGTAACGAGGTTCTTCATGTGAATTTATTACGCTTTCGTTGTATACAAGCTGGTGGATGTATTGCCATGTGGTATATCTCTTACAATTACTTAGACCCGCACTCCTCTATGGCTCCGAATGCTGGACGATGTACAACTCTTACTCCAGGCAACTAGAAACTGCTGAAATGTGCATGCTAAGATGGTCAGCTGGTGTGTCCCTAAGAGACAAAATAAAAAGTTCACGCATTCGTGGAAGCCTAGGTGTTACAGACATCAACAGTAAGATGGAGGAGAGGCGATTGAGATGGTGTGTGCACGTTGGACGCAGAGTACCCTATCACACTGTGAACCAGGCAATCTCCATGGATCTTCCTCGAATAACAACCAGAGGAAGACCAAAGAATTCGTAGATGGTCAGACCCGCACTCCTCTATAGCTCCGAATGCTGGACGATGTACAACTCTTACTCCAGGCAACTAGAAACTGTTGAAATGTGCATGCTAAGATGGTCAGCTGGTGTGTCCCTAAGATACAAAATAAAAAGTTCACGCATCCGTGGAAGCCTAGTTGTTACCTACATCAACAGTAAAATGGAGGAGAGGCGATTGAGATGGTGTGGGCACGTTGGACACAGAGCAGCCTATCACATTGTGAACCAGGCAATCTTCATGGATCTTCCTCGAATAACAACCAGAGGAAGACCAAAGAATTCGTGGGTGGTGCAAAAAGATAACCTGATGCCGAGGCACGGCCTGGGGGACGTAGTCCGGGACAGAAGAGCATACAACCTGAGGACGAGGACAGCTGACCCCAACAGTCTTCGCAGACAGTGAGTTGGGATAGAGCCAGGGAGAAGAGAAGATGTCTTTTACAACCAACCAGAAATACGTTTAAGAAGTCTGAAGTGAAAATCAAAATTGGAACCGTTATTAAAAGATTCGGGTATCAACGGGAATCGAACCCGCAATCCCCAAGACATGGCGTCTCACAACTCGGGGATTTATGTTTTTTGACATTATTACAGAGTTTGATGAGTAAATTGTACGGGACGTGAAGAGAACGATCTGATAATGAATATTTCAAAATCCAAAGTATTTTTTGGCAATATTGAAATAAAACGCGAACAGATCATTTTCACCAGTGCAAACCATTCTTTAACTTACTGTACTTGTTAAAAACAAAAGATAAAGTTATTTTACAATACAACAAATTTAGTATATATGATATCTCAAAACTATTATAATTAAACGCCATTTTCCATAGAATCTGTATAAATTTACTTTTTCCACAGTCGTATCCAACATTTAGCGATTGCTTTCGGAATCTTGAAGAGCGGTTAAATACATTTTGAAAATATACGAGTATGTAAGTATTTCGTTTGACTTCGACAAGGGAATCTTGTTTCCGAATAAAGCGGCAGTAATCACTAGAAGTGACCCTGCACAGAACACAGAACATTAAGAGGAGTACCGTTTGTCATTTATTCGATTCACAAGACATACGAGTATGTATGTACTCGTATTTCGTTTGACTTCGACAAGGGAATCTTGTCTCCGAATAAAGCGGCAGTAATCACTAGAAGTGACCCTGCACAGAACACAGAACATTAAGAGGAGTACCGTTTGTCATTTATTCGATTCACAAGACATACGAGTATGTATGTACTCGTATTTCGTTTGACTTCGACAAGGGAATCTTGTTTCCAAATAAAGCGGCAGTAATCACTAGAAGTGACCCTGCACAGAACACAGAACATTAAGATGAGTACCGTTTGTCATTTATTCGATTCACAAGACATACGAGTATGTATGTACTCGTATTTCGTTTGACTTCGACAAGGGAATCTTGTTTCCGAATAAAGCGGCAGTAATCACTAGAAGTGACCCTGCACAGAACACAGAACATTAAGAGGAGTACCGTTTGTCATTTATTCGATTCACAAGACATACGAGGAAGTACATTTATCGTTAGTGTTTTTGCCATTTACAGCATTTTCTCGGATTCTTTGGACGCTGTTGTCTTTATACAACCAGTAATTGTCTTTGCCCGAGTTCATTTTAAAATCAATTAGCGTTCTAAAATGGCCATTCAAAGAAAACGTCTTCAGATTATTTCTTACGGATTTTAGAGAGGAAATTGTTTAAACTGCGTTACAGAAGACTGATGAAGCGAAACATGGTCAGTCACGATGTAAAATTGGAAAATACTCGAGACATTTTATGGTAAATCCATCGGAAGAGTTCTATAAAAAAACTAAAAACGTTTTTGTGGTTGAATTTATTTGAAATTTTTCCAAAAAAATTGCACACACTACCTTGATCAAAAAGTTTTAGGACTTTATTCATAAAATCGATATGGTCCCCTTGAAATTACTCCCCATCGACTGCAACGCATTTACGCCAGCGCTTGATCCAATCCTCGAAACACCGCTGGTACTCAATTTTCGGTATGTCCATCAGAGCCGTCTTCGATTTTTTCATGACATCCTCTCGGGAGCTGTAACGCGTTCCGCGAAGCGGTTTTTTAAGTCGGTTGAACATGAAAAAGTCGCAGGGAGCCAGATTAGGTGAATTCGAAGGCTGCTGGATAGTAATCGTGTTGTTTTTGGTAAAAAACTCATGGAAATCACGTCTTTCGCGATTTCAACGCGGTCCTTTTTTGCATGACATTGAGGTCTTTCGGCACCAGTTTTGCAGCGACACGTCTGAGGCCCAAATCACTAACCAAAATGTCTTGAGCGGATCCATAAGCGATGTTCAAGTCCTCTGCCAGCGCTCTAATGGTCAATTTGCGGTTTTCGGCCAACATTTATTTGATTTTATCGATGTTTTCATCAGTTTTCGACTGCCACTACGTTCATCAACCTGCGTTCATCAAGCGTTCATGCCACCGAAAAACACTTCTCCAACATTTCCAAGGTCTGCGGACCGTTAAATCCGTTTTTCACACAAAATTTGATGCAAACTCGTTGATGCACAGGTGATGTCATTTTCAAACTTGTAAAAAATCGAAAACACGCACAAAGGTAGATGTACTCAGTACAGCGTAACTTTTACAAATGTCAAGCTATGACGCTGAAATTTAGAGGGAAGTGTCAATGATAGATGTGGTAACCTAACAAAAAAAAAAAGAATTCCAATCGGGTGACTAACAGCGCCACACGGTGGCCGGTCCTAAAACTTTTTGATCAAGGTAGTATTCCTAAAAAAACTGACATAAAAATATCAGATATTCTTTATCTTCGCGGTTGTATTTATAATATTCGCGGAATCATACGATTTTTTTTTTCTATAGAAGAGGGACAAAATATTGTTAAATACTTAAAACATGGATTGATATTTTTTAATTACACACTTTGAATAAGTGAATCAGTTAATCAAATATTGTTTTAACTGATTACACAAAAACATGTCATTCATCCCAAAGTGATTTAATTTTTGTATAATTTGCTCGATGAGTTCCACAAAGACTCGCTTTTATACACAGCTGCTATTAACCCTACAGTGCGCAATGATGCACATATGAATCAACCAAAGTTTTTCTAAATATTTTTGTGTTGAGTGGTATAAACAACGACTCACGCGCTGTTACTGATACGATTCAATAATCTCCATGCTTTAAAACCACATAGGTTTAATAGAAAACTGTTTTACCGGTCAATTTGGCAGTTGAAGTTTGACTTGTTGCGCGTAAATCACTTGTGATTTGTTCCAGTTTGAAATCAAATTACTTTATTATTGGTGATCAAGGTAATCTTATTTCTTTTTCTTTTATTCTTTAGTACATATGTGTAAAATAAGTGAAGTTAAATATATAATTTCATTTATATCATTATATCATATAATTGACTTACAAATGCGCATTGATTCATATATTAGGTCCTTACATATGAAATTGGCGTTTTGCCGTACTGGCAACTTTGATCTCAAATATCTTCTCTTTGGTTAGGAATTCCAAATTCAAATTTATACAGCTATTTACTCAAGTATTTGTGTTTCGAAAATTATAATTCATTTGTTTTTTCCTCAATTGTTTTTTTTCTTTGCGTCACTCAGTTTACAAAATGGAAAACTTGAAATATCGCATTATTTACGAGTACGAGTTCCACCGTGGCACCAGTGCTGCAGAAACGGCTCGAAGGATTAATGATGTGTATGGCGACGGTGCCGCAAAAGAAAACACAGTGCGTTTTTGGTTTCAACGTTTTCGTTCTGGAAATTTCGACCTGCAGAAAAAGCCCCGTGGACGGCCGGAGACCAAAGTTGATAATGAAGAATTGAAGGCTATTGTGGAAGCGGATCCATCGCAAACCACGTCCGAGTTAGCTGCAGGCTGCGGTGTTAGTGATAAAACTGTTTTAATCCACTTGAAGCAAATTGGGAAGGTGAAAAAGCTTGAAAGGTGGGTACCTCACGAATTGAGTGAAGCAAATCAACAAACGCGCGTTGACTGCTGCGTTGCATTACTCAACCGGCACAATAATGAAGGGATTTTGAATCGAATCCTTACCTGTGATGAAAAGTGGATCCTGTATGATAATCGGAAGCGCTCATCGCAATGGCTGAACCCTGCCGAACCAGCCAAACCATGCCCCAAGCGAAAATTGACTCCAAAAAAGTTACTTGTGAGCGTTTGGTGGACTAGTGCTGGTGTCGTTCACTACAGCTTTCTTAAATCTGGCCAGACGATTACGGCAGATGTCTATTGTCAGCAACTGCAAACCATGATGGAAAAGCTAGCTGCTAAACAACCGAGGCTGGTTAATCGCTCTAGGCCACTGCTGCTTCATGATAACGCTAGACCACACACTGCACAACAGACGGCTACCAAATTAGAAGAGCTTCAATTGGAATGTCTAAGACATCCACCGTACTCTCCGGACCTTGCCCCAACAGATTACTATTTTTTTCGAAATTTGGATAACTTCTTGCAAGGGAAAAAATTCAACTCCGATGGGGCAGTCCAAACCGACTTCAAAGATTTTATTGATTCCCGTCCGAATGGTTTTTTTAGTAAAGGGATCGATGAACTACCTATGAGATGGCAAAAGTGCATAGATAGCAATGGTACATACTTTGATTAAATAAATATATTATATTAAAAAAAAATCAACTTTATGTTCCTCCCAAACAAAACGCCAATTTCATATGTAAGGACCTAATATGAACCATACTTTTTTTTAAATATAAATATATAAAAACAAAAATTTTTTTTTCATGTTCCAGTACATATTTAATGCATAAATGTATTTTTATTTTTGAAATAAAAAAAATCGCGCATTGTAGGGTTAAAACTTCCTCCATCTTGTAAAATTCCTTGGTTACACAATAAAATTCACCAACATGTCTGTTCACTAGGAGACGTAGCGCGAAGCGTGCAGTATGGCCATTGCGATAGTATGCGGTGCGTTGGTTCGCTAGGATATGTCGCCTAGCTCTAAGCACCAAACGAGGCTCCTATCTGTGTGGCCGAGGCTTAAGAGACCACTCCACTCCACGCCGCATGACCTGCAACGGTTAACACCCTATCATAATATCCCGCCTCGCTGGATCGATCCGGCTACCGTACGAAAGAAGAAGAAAACTGCAAAGCACAAGAATCTTCGAGATATAAAATAATTCATCATCGTTGAAAGATCAAGGCTTATTTTTTGAGACGAACTAAGTCATTTATCAGTGTTTTTTTAAATTATATTTATATTTAGATTCACCCTGAATGTATTTAAAAATAAAAAGACATTTACATACATTACGCACAAGTTTCGCATCGACGTTACGTGACTTGACCGAAATATTTTGGGTTCAAGAACATAGTGAAGAATTTAATTGCCGCGATGAATGCCAAAGCTCGACTTGAGAAGATGAGCAGCGATTCATCATTCAGGTAATTGAAGATCAGAAATGATGTCAGAGGACATTACAGTCTATTCCGAATTCAGTCGGTGTTTTCTTAATGCCGTGTTTTAACCGCTTCGTAATGTGACAGAAGATGCGAGAGACGAAGAACTCGACAAGTAAGCAAAGATAATCGCGGTGGACAGCGGCGGACTCGAAATTAAAATAGGTCAAGGAAATCAGTTGAGATCGGACACATTTTTTTTTATCTCAAATACTTCGCGCAACTCCCTTTCTTAATATTCATTTTTATATATTGTAGTATTTGACATTTATTTAATAATAATTAATCAACGTTATTTACTTGCTCAAATAATAATAATTAAATAACAATTTGTTGAGTTGTTGAGTGAGGTGCATGGCCGCGCGGTAACGCGCTGGACTTCCGTGCGGAAGGTCATCGGTTCGAACCCCGCGCTGTGCTACTCCCCTCGAACGACACATACACTTCTTCCGCGTAGTGTTCGAGGGTATAAGGATACCTATGACTTCGGTCATATATATTCTTTAAAAAAAAATTTACATTGCGCTGTTTAGAGAGCAGACTCTCTCAGAAAGAGGTCTAACCGAGATTCAAAGCCACTTTAATAAACGGATAAAAAAATATGAAAAAAAAAAAACAATTTGAGTGTAATAATAGAAATGTGGTGACTGCTACCATTCGATTAGGAGTTTCTTCGCATTTGGGTGTGTTTAGAAAACCATATTTGGTAAAAAAATCCGCGGTAAATTTACAAAGTCAAGACGAACTACAAAAAAACCTTTGTAGATCATCCGATGATATGCTAGTAACACATTCGGCTTTAGGTGTAGTGTAGTGAATGTGTGTAGTATTGATATGGATGGAAAAATACCTCTTGTAAAATATCTTTGTTTAACGAAGTAATAGGAAATATTTATAATTTATAAAACCGTGCTAATATGAAAGTTTAACTCTTGTAGAACATAAAAGCAACGTGCCAAGCAGATTTTAAATTAGTCTAGTTCAGTTTTCACAATATTAGTGTGAATTCCATTTTCAAGTGTAGAGCAAATCGTTCTCCGTTTTCACGCAAAATGTAAAAGCTCCGTTAAAAAAAATGTCTTTTGTGATATCACGTGAATATTAGACAAATGATTACTAGTGTTTACGTGATCTTTTTCTGACCGTGAAGGTCTGATCAGTCAGTCAGTAAGTTCGATTCGGCCTCACCACCATCCAGGTTATTATAGGGTACACAACATTAGTAACCATTCAGCGCAATCTACATCATAAGATCGAAATCTTCTATACGTCACGTAGTGACGAAGAACGAACCGCCCTAAGGGACTCCTCGGGTGGCGACACACCTGGTGTGAAACGAATAGTAGCGACGGCGGACTTAACACGTTCACTGCGTATAAAATGTCATACAGAGATGCTGAAAATTCGCGATTTTTTGAAAACCCATAACTTTGTTAAAAATCAAATTCTACTTTCTATTGAAACATCATATACAAGTGTATTCCTTCGTGTCTTCAAAACACATGAAACCGGCGACGAATCCTTATCGGGAGACGTTTATGAGTGCACTCAACATTCAAGGCTATTTTGTATGGACACGGGAGCCGTGTTCGACGCACTGAACGTGTTAAGGTCCGACATCACGGGATATTGAAAATGACTCGCAGCACAGTCACTATACTTAAGCCGTGTATCGATTACGCGTAAGCGCGGCAGCCGAGCGAGCCAATTTTCGATGGTTTTCCGCGTGTAATTGATATACGGCTTTACAAAGCGGGTTAAGGTATGGAATCCAAACATCCTGACAAGTTGTAAGTATTTTCATAGAAAATTTCAAATGTAGAAAAACTATCATCTGACGGTATTAGAAATTGAGTAGCTAAACGGTCCGTAGATGGACCGATGTAACGCTGAGTGTAGATCTCTGTGGAAATTATTGACTAGATCATCATCGCAGTACCACAGAATGTGATCTGCGGATTAATCCGCGAACATGACAACATGGCGAAGGGACAAGGTTGAAGCTCAAAAGTTTGACATTAAAGCTACAATGGCCAGAGAGGAATGGCTGATCAAATGAAGTGTATTTTGCAGGGCTGTGGAGTCGGAGTCGGAACATTTTAGGCGGAGTCGGAGTCGGAAAAAATCGAGCGACTCCGACTCCGTTAAATTATTTTAATATTTTCTTTAATGAATAACGTTACGGTATGTGTTAATCAGTTAACCTCTCATCGTTTCATGCCTGATACTATGCAGACTTTTATAATCGCAATAAACCCCAAAAGGGGATTACGTTCAATTTATTTGCAGCCGTGCAAATAGTAAATTCCTGCACTTAGATTCCTAGGGTTTTTATTTATTTTCTAGGAAAATAAATAAAATAAGAACACGTGTCGGTTATTTTCCGCGCTTAAAATTATTAAATCAGATTTAAGAGCTTCCATAAATCCTGACTTAATAGAAGCAATTCTTTTTTGAGATCTAATTCCATTTAGACCACGAATAGGAAATAAGATTTATATAAAGTACATTTACTTTCAAAAATCTTATCTTGTGTTCTATTCAATATTGAATCAAAATTATAATAAACAATATTAATAAGATTTAGTTAACGGAAGAAAACAAATGAAGCAACCTTTTTATTTTCAAGCGTTTTCTTATTTTTTTTAATACCTACCTGTGTTGTTTTTTTAATTATTTTAAAAGTTTTATTTAATTCTTTTTTTAAATATTAATATATATTTTGATTATTAGTTTTGTCCATTATTAATAATTCAATAGAAATACATTAGGTAGACGCAGTAAATTATAAAATTAAATAAAAATTGAAGTCAGAGTCAAGAGTTGGAGTCGGAGTATAAAATAAAGCCGGAGCCGGAGTCGGAGTCGGTAAATTTTCATCCGACTCCACAGCCCTGGTATTTTGTTTTATTTACGATTGGTTTTTTTTTTAATTTGAAACTGCACACTGATTATTTATATCTATTTGTATGTACATCGACCCAATGGTACATTTCCAATGGTATCACTTCGGTCCAGTCCGCCGCTGTCAGTGGATGACACTGATTAAATTATTTTTGTGACATTGCATGTTGTATGACGGCTGTGGCATTGTGTTTAGGCGCTGGATCGAAAATATAAAGGAATAATCAAAATTAAATAAACAACTCGACGAAAATAACAAGACGGTCGAGGTCATTTAAAAGGACACTTTTTTTGTACAATAATAGAAACATGACATGCCTTTTGTGAAAAGCAGCCATGCAATTGATCGAGGCGTGACGCAAATGATAAATATTTTGTTTTCAAAATCTGAAGAGGTCACAGAAACATCATATTATATAACCTTCATACACTGAACTAAGTTGTTGTGTAGCAAGAAGATACAAGTCCAAGATGATCGGTAGATCTAATCCGCTGCAGAATTTCAATTGGCAGGTTTATTTATTCATTTATTTATTTTCTCAAAACAGGCTTAGTCCAATTACTTTGAAAAATACAAGACATATTAAAAAAGAAGAAAAATTACATAGAAAAAAATAAAAAAATATATAAAATAAAAAATAATGTATATGCATACATACGTGTATATACACACAAACATATGATACACATATATTCACAGTCACTTAAGTACGTTGGTGAGTGCTTTCTAACGCGCTCAATCTAAGAAGAAAATTTACTTTTGATTTTGGTAATGTGATATGAAATATGTCAATATCCGAAGCAGTCCCGTTCAGAAGAGTTAAGGCCCTTCCAACAGGCATAGCGGCTGGAAGACCCGTTCTTGCCGGCGCAGTCTAGTGTAATTGTTAGGAACATTTAACGCTAATCTTTGCAGTAATGCTGGACAGCTCACAACTCCTCGAACGAGTTTGACAACGTATACCAGGAGACGCACATCTCTTCTTACGCTCAAGGAGTTATACCCGAGCATGCCCAGCAGGAACTGAGTAGGATAAAGCCACGGATAGACACCGAACTCTCTCATATAGAGATATCGTAGATATTTTTTTTGTACTTTCTCCACCATGAGCGGGATTCGTATACCAGGAGAACCGTATACCAGGAGACACATATCTCTTCTTACGCTCGCTTACCGAGCATGCCCAGCAGAAACTGAGTAGGATAAAGCCATGGATACAGACCGAACTATCTCATATAGAGATATAGCAGATATTTTTTTTGTACTTTCTCCACCATGAGTGAGTTCTGCGCCCCCACCGGGCTCCAAATGCAAGCATTGCTTTCTAGTTTGCTACGGATCATGGCACCATTTTAGTGTTGCTTATTTGCGCTATAAGACTTAATGATATGTAGCGTGTAATCTTCAGAAAAACATAACTCCAGATGTAATATGGTCTAAGAGCAGCGGCGGCCGGTCCCGAGGTGCGCTGGTGCGCTAAGCACCAACGCACCTCGAGACGCTGAGCGAATATGAAATATTGCTGTCTTCACGGTTTACTGTATGTCTCTGTCTGCCCTATATGAATTTACGTTTCCGTCCGGTGCGTATTGGAGATCGCTCCGGTAGTATTGGCAAACTTGTCCGGTCAATTTGGAAGGAATATTTTTTTTAATTTTATTTTAAATTCTTTTCGTTTTTTCACTTAAATAAAAATACTCGTACTATTCGTCAGTATTATTATTTCATCTATACAAATATTTAACATTTTTGGAAGTCATGTTTGCAAATATATAATTTAATTATTGCGAATTATTTCTCCGGTTTAGCGCACCTCTAGACCGGCCGCCGCTGTCTAAGAGTAAAAAAACAGGAGTGAATACGCTAGGAATCGAACTTGGGGAGCCCGCTTGCTTTGCATGAATACTACGGTCGCACACAACTCGTATGTACCATATACTCGTACTTGTGGTACAACTATTGCTTAATTAAAAAATCATATGAACTAAATGATAACACATAAAAAAGTATTTTAATAGTAATAAGCATTGAGAGGGTCTGTTTTCGTGATCGCTCTTTTGGTCAGAAAAAAAAAATCATTAAATTTGTATTATAAAATCATATTAATCAACTGCTTGAAGTATCATTAAATTATTTAAAGTGTTATTTTCTTAACGAATTAAGTTCTCAACTTTGACAAGTTAATGTATAACGCGGATCTGCTGATGGCCGATTTCATAACATCCACTTTAATTTGAGTTAGAAAATTGCCATAAACAAACACTTAAGTTGGGTAGAATCAGCACGCGCTAGATTACAGGATGGGACCATATGCTATGCTCAACGTGCAACTTCGCCATCGAAAAAGAACATGAGTTAATTTTTATACATTTTATACGGGTGTAGAGAGATAAATACTAAAAAAAAGTAGTAAAAATAAGTTCATGGTGTTTGACCGGCAAGGAAGAATATATCGCATAGCTTATAGAGGAATCTCAACCGTACCGTAAGCGAATGGGTCCATCACAGATCACGACCGTAAGCGTATGCGTCCGTCCTGCAACGAGATAATAAATGCTCGGTTTCCACGAAGGTTGAAGTTATTGTTCATTTTAATTTAGTTGTCGCATCGATTTGATTATGGGATTCAATGGTGATTTAAGGTGGTACACTATATAATGACCTAGTCGATCACAATACTTCTTCAATGGGTTCACTGTCAAGTAAGGGAGTCGAGCAGTTTTTAGGTGCTCAGCGGGCAGCAAAAAATAAATTAACGAAACAATAAGCAAGCCGACGACAGGGCAAAAAGTGTAATTGCTCGCGTATCCTAAAGAAGGCATTGCCCATTATATCACACTACAGCCTGGAGCCGGCTTCTTTTTACGGTGCGCCGTGTGAGCCTGATGCAACGGCGGAGTATTCAAGGATCGCAATTATATTTACCCCAATAAAAAGTAAAGACCGCAGATTTTAACGAGACAAATATTTTTATAGTCTTCGTGACCTATAAATATACAATAATACCGCTCCGTGTTAATAATAAGCACGGTGCTGTTTTATTTTTGTTCGGGAGGGCAATTAATTAACTAATGATTTATGATAGTTTTAAAGGTAGTGGTTTTCAAACTTTTTCGTTTCAGAGCGCCCTTAGTGTATAAAGAATATTCGATATTCAAGCACAAACTAAAAACCTGTAAATAATATGGTTGTAAAGACGAAATTAAGTTGGTCCAGTCATGAGATTATACGCATGGGTAATCATAGACTCCCAAAGCACGTTTTACGGGAAAGTAATGCCATGTTTACACGAGCTCAGTACTTATCATTAGTACCTTTCGTTTGCACTAAGCTGCTTAGTGACAAGTGAGAAGAAATCGTTAACATGTTGGTGTTAGGAAGAGGTATTAGTAGCACGGCGTCCGTCCGGAATGGACAACCGCCGCCGGCGCCTTGTTTTGAGAAATGTGTTCAAATACCAAAAAAGAACGAACATGTGCGCTCACTCGCCGTTTCAATTTGTCACTAAACACTTGCCGCGGATGTTTAGACGACTCTGCAAGCGACAAGTGCTTAGTTGAATTGTGGTGGGGGGTAGCTGCTTGTCGCTTAGTAAATATAATAAGTCGTACTCCTATTCACTTGCACTTGCCAGATTTACTAATGCTTAGTACTAATATGCTTGTTTACACGTGGATACAAGTGCGAGTGAGAAGCACTAATGACAAGTACTAAGCTCGTGTAAAAATGGCATAATGAACAAGCGAAGGATTAATGGGGAGAGGAAAATCTAAAAAGACAATCTGCGCGAGTCGTTTACTTTGTGCGGAGTGTATGAAGACTGGGAGCAAGTGGCTTAAAATCGTGGAAAATGGAGAGCTCAACAGTTAGACGTTCGAGACATAGTCAGCGTGCTGCAAATATGAAGTTGAAGATATTGTCAGATGGGGACGACAGAGAAGAAGGTTCTGGAACGAACACGTATTCAGAATGGCGGAACCAGGAGCCGTAAGAATGGCCAGTGACAGTATCCCCCAAGCAAGCAGACCTCCAGAGCGACCTCCCAAAAGATGGAAAGACAGCTGGCAGTCGACGTCACAAGAGGGAAACAATGATGCAGGACCATAACAGGTCAACAGGCCTAAAATAAGTAGAAAAAGTAGAAATCTTATAATACGACCGAAAGAATATTTTCAAATATTTGAAGGACAAAATAAAATATACACATCGCATCTACTTCACTGAATTACAGTCGTTAAACTAATAAGTAAGAAAATTTATAAATTCTTGGAAAAACATAATATCATTACACATTATGACAAAAAAAGGTCACCAGAATATGGCTTGAAGAGTACCGTGATATGACACGGAGAATTAAACATTATTTCATCAGATCACCGCATCGAATTGCAGAACCGCGACGCAAGAAGAACAAAAGGCCCGACTGTGGCTGGTTGGATGGAGTGACAAGTGTTGGAGCTGAAGTGAATCAGCAATCGAGGAGTTCTGGAGCCGGAGCGAGGTCGGGGGGAGGTGGACACTTTTGGCAGGATTGTCACTCAGAAATAATGGAACAACAAAACAATACGAGCGGAAACATAAACCGAAACAAGTAATATTATACAAAATGTGTAGCTGGAGGCTTTTAAAGGAGTCAAGTGTGCAGTTGAATATGTTATTCGAAAAACTATATTAGATTAAATGGATTTTCTACTCGAGAAATTTGGAAAAAAAACTGCAGGTGAAGCAGGCTATATACGAGTATACCCATAAAATATTTTTTACAATCATATAAGATAGTTTTATTTGACATTTCCATTAGTACAGTTATATTTAAATTATTAAATTAATATAATATTTAGGTGAAAATATTCAATATTGATTGTGAAGGGGTTCGGAACAAAATGTCGACCTCATCAATGTATAAAATAATAAGCCGCCAAACTGAATAAAAACAATATTTTTCGAACGAAAATCTACATTATTAAAGATAAATTATGAAACAAAATACTCGAACGATATTTAACAATGCGATCTTGTGGAAAACAGAGATTCGGTGAATAAATATAGGAGCGAGTCGATTGCATTAAGTGAATCGCTAAATTAGGGCAAAAATGCAAAACGGTGACAAGATTATGGGAGAGAATGGGGTGAAATTTATTGCTGTCTGTGACGCTTCTGACAATAAATTATTGAGTATTGTTTCTATATCGAAAGTGGAACGCGGTCGATCCACAATTCGGACAATGCTACAAATAATAAGAAAAACTACATTAATAACAGATTTGCAAGAATTCTGCAACACTTGTTGACAGAAGTGATTGCGTTCGACATGACAAATGATGGGTATTAAAGTGGTCCATTGTAGTTAATGATCTAACGACACGAAGTTTAATTAGCTTTTTTTTAAATTTATTTACTGTAATAATTTATTTGTCTTTCGTCTTCAGCAATGCACAAGTAATTATATTTTTTACCATCTTCATACAATAAATGTGTATTTTCTATATAAAAAAAACCGGTTTCATATTTACAGACCTGATATATATTATAACATAATATTTTTCGTAGAAAACTGATCAACAATTTGATACAGTGTTAAATTGAGGTATAGTCTTTTTTTATATTGTCGACATGCATTGCAATTGTCTAAAATAAATAACAAACAATGTCAGAACTGTGAATAAATATTATAATGTTGACATTTATTGCAAAGGCATTGTTCTGTCGAATAAGTCAGTGTTGCCGGGTAAACAGGTACAGTTGTGGTTGCAACTTTTGTATTGACTTGAGATAATGAAATTTATGGGACACACATCCGGAAACAAAGTCTAATGTCTGTTGTCTCCACCTACTGAATAAAAACACGGAGTGAATTTAACCATGAAATAATTTAACTATTTATTTTGAATACATTAAAACAACAATCGTAAGAGTATCATAAACGTAAGACGTTTTGTTTAAGATTTTGTCAAGTGTTTGTTAAGCATCTTGAATTCTATAAGCACTTTCCATTTTTTTTTATAAATACAATACCATTTTTTAATTGTGTCTTCAAGTTCCTATTAATTTGTTCTTTCATGACACAAATTAAATATGTACGTAATTTTCGCATTTGATCCATATTTTATGGGAGTATTTATGTTTTTCTTTTTCTAAGGAATTGTGTCCACTTGTTCAAGTGGTGTTTTACATGCCAAATAAAAAAAATACAACAAAAAGTTATTGCCACATTATATATTACACACCCAAATTCACGCAAACACACTCAACTAGTCGATCGCAATCTACCAATTGACCGCGGCATGCTTTTAAGTAAATCTCTAGTTTTTTTCTTTCATTGCATGTACTAACTCTGCGCGCTATTGCTGGGAAGACTTGGCGTGATCGTGTAAGAAACACCACAATCCGAGAGGTCTTTGAGGTCCAAGATGTGATCAAAGAATGAATTCCACGAGAATTCCATACATAGCTCTGCATGGGGTGCCGGATGGACGGGGTCCGCCAGGGAGTCCCCCGAAACGATGGAGAGATAGCTGGAGCTCAGCATCATAGGACAATCCTGCAGTAACAGACTCTTGAGAGTCTACAGAAAGTTTAAGAAGAAGCGTGTACTAAAAAATTACGAGTATATCGTATAAAATTTGTAAATTTAATTACGTAAATTTTTTTGCTCATAATAAAAATGATATTATATTTATGTATTATATTTTTTTCCTATACACTGATATATCGCGACGTCGCCCTTCAAAAAAAGTAGCTCACGTCTAAAAAAGGTTTGGAAGTTCTGACAGTCAACACTCGCGCAAACAGTTCTGACAAGCCAACACTCGCGCAAACATACAAACAAATGCATCAGTATGGTGAAGTGACTAAAGTTGCAAAATATTCATGATTGATTCTTTATTTTTTTACACTAGTAATTAATAATCTTTTGATGTTTACATTCATCGCCAAATAACTTTATTTGACACAGTTTTATTTCAGAAATAATCCAAGTGGTATGGTATAGCACAATAGTTCCTAAACTTTTTTCGGCCGCAGACCCCTTTACCAAAAACTTTGAAAACGTCGACTCACTAGTAATTTACTTTACTTACTCAAGTTAGTACAGTACTGATATTAAATATTTCACTAGATATCAAACTTTTCATTTTAATCACTTGTAATTAAGGATTGTAAAAGATAAAAGGACTACGGATTATGGCATTATCTTGTGCAACATTTAATATTGAAATCTGCGCTGACGAAAATTAAAGCAAGTTTTTTGTTCACAAGTTTGGTATGTAATGTGTTTTTATCAAAAAAGTATTTTTTTTTAATTATTTTACTTCTTAATTAAGTACCTATTGAAATCATAGATATTTTGAAGTAACAAACAAATAGCAGTAGTAAGTGGGTCTATTCTTGCTGTCGTCGACACCCAATTTTTTTATTGAAACTATAGACCCCTAGAAAAATAAAATCGACCACTTTGGGAACTCTTGGTATAGCATATAAAAGCTATCCACTCAATCAAAACACAAAACCACGCAAGTTCTTGAAAAATATTAGGCATGTTTATTTGTGTCAATCAAAGTATCAAAAGAGATCTTACAATTTTATAAATACAATAAAACGCCCAACTTGTTTACTTATGTGATATTTTATATTTAGTGAATAGGTGTCTAAATGTAAGGTCATACTGTGATTGATCGAGTGTCGGTCATTATGGATGAATTCAATATTTTTATAAATAACCACTTCAGCAAGCACCGAGCGTCACAAAATAGGAAGTGTTTACTTGAACTGAATAAGAAAACTTTAACTCAGTTACAAACATTGAGAGATTATGTTTCAAGGACATCATATATTTATAGTAAATACATTAACTTTGTTTATAGTTAAGGCATTAACGTTGTGGAGGTTTAAAGACATTGTAATTTATTTTTCCGCCTTAACAAATCCTCTAATTTATTCTGAAATGGCTAATCATTGTCACCGTGAGAATAATACTTTTTCTATCGATGATGCCATATTCTCACATATCAGTGGTAACGGAAATAAATTGGACAGATTAGAGGCCCTAGAAATTTCTAAGTCAGTACACCGATCCGAACATCTGTTGAACAGTTATTTCCCAAAAATCTCTCCGCTCTTGGCCGAAATTGTCCCGTGCCTCCCTCACCCCCAGTCTCCAACCGTTGAAGCGTGTATATCGGTACCAGTTCGAACAGCATTTAGTATTGTTTGCGCTCCCCTGAAGATGAGGTGAAAGACTTGAAACCGGTAGGGTTATAGCGTCACAAAAAAGTGGAATAAACAGTGTTTGATAAAACTAAATTACATTAACTTTGTGTTACTTTATTTTAAATTATAAAATAGTTTCAAAATAATACTATTTTACATACATACTGTGTACACAAACCATCACGCCATTTTCCTGTTGGGGTAGGATGCTTAGAGAACAGCGTGTCAGATTTTCTTTTCTCGACATACTTTGTTCGCCTCCTCTACATCTATATATCTTCTCATAAAGTTCCTTCTGTTTCTCTTACTCGTTAAGTTTCCTTCTTTCAAAATTTTATTCACACAGCCACATTTTTTAGCTTACATCCATCCGTAAAAATTACATTTCTTGATCCACCATACACCGACTTTTGTCAAAAATAGAAGGTTCGGATCCCGAGTTAGAGTGCTCTTGTATTATCTAAATGGCGCTATATAAATTGTCATTTTATTGTTATTCCGTGCACGCATTTCCACTGCATTTACTCCTCTCCTTCCACACATTTCCATGTCCACGTATTAATCCCGTACATCAATATTGCCACTAACACGCTGTTGTTATTAATAATTTTATCAGATCTTGATATTGGTTAGTTAAAATATAACTTTTAGTGCCCCGTTGACTTTATTTCCTATTACAACTCGCCAATCAATATATCTGTCCCACCTTTCCTTCGTTTAATAACATACTTTCCAAATAGCAGAATTCTTCAATAGGTTATAATAATATTTCATTGTTCACCCAAATATGGCATGAAGCATTCTTTTCGCCTATTTTGTGTTATTCTAAATAATTTAAAACACATTTTTTTTAAATGATGTAATAAATAACTTAAAAACCCCCAACCTTCATTAATACACTCGCTATATTTTTCGAAAACTTATGTTGTTATCATAAGCGATAGTAAAACTATAAAAACGTCTTGTTTTATAGTTTCAAGATAAAAAAAAGCGACAAAGGTGAAAATTCTGGTTTCTGATATCAAATTCGTTTTCTGTTACTTTTATATCGAGAATATATAGAAGTGTGCCGATCGATACAAGGGAAACTGTGCATTTAGGAAAGTTTATGTTTTATCAGTATTTTTTAAAATTGTATAACAAATTGTGTTTCGTAAAAATATTCATTAGAACACGAGTAGACACGAGGCTGTAGGAGCCTAGATTAAAAAAAGGATTTTAGTCTACTATTCAATTGAGGCAATTTAAATAGTTTTCTGGTTGGTTGGAAAAGATTGCCGCATTGCAACAATCCCACCAGGTTGTACTGAATACGACAAAAGTGTACAAAAGTATAAAAATAACACACACCAGCGATTTTTTCCATCATGTTGTGTTCTTCATATTTTTACTTTGATATGATAGTACTTTTTAGTACATCGTTGAGTTCTTTTTGAATAATACTGGTATACTTCATAGACGATTTAATTTCGATATTTACTTTTCTTCGACCTCATAAACATGAGAGCAGACAAGTGTCTGGCCTCCGTGGCCTGGTGGTAAGACACTTGTCTGCCGATCCGGAGGTTGCGGGTTCGATCCACGCAGGAACTCAGATTTTTTGAAATAGGATTGTTGGTTGGAAGAAATTGCCACATGGCAATAAACTCGCCAGGTTAAAAAAAAACATCTCGAAGATTTTTACCTTTTTTAACTATAAAAATTACCATCATCACCATATTAATTTCATAATACAGGAATGTCACAAGACTCCTACATCCATGTCGTTCCACAGCCCGACACACCAAGATCTCCCACATAAGGTAAAACATTCAACATATCTTTATGGAAGTCCATTCGTTCTGTTCAAGTTTTAAGGATAAGATAAAATGAAATGAGATGTGCAAATTAAATATTATTTCGCTATTTCAATAAATATTGTGTCGCTATTTCAATAAATTAACTGTCACATTACTGTAAACATCGATTAAAAAATTTGATACGGAAATAAAATCAGTTTAAGGAATGTGTAAGCAAAATACAAAAATTTTGCATGAAAATTACATATTTTTGGCAAGTCTATTATTTTTAAATGGAAATCTGCGTTGAAATATAACCGGCATTAATATAAAATATGTATTAAATGTTATACTTTATTATATTATATAGTATTGGAAATATTTATGTTAATTCGAAAACAGTAGTAAAGTTACCGCTACCAAAACTGTTTGAGGTAGGATATTTATTTCAAGTTATAAAAATGCCAATAAATAAGTTTAGTATAACGAATCACCATATTTTCCGTAAAATTATCGTAAAATATTTAAGATATTTTTTTCAGAAATCAATAAGAAATAAATATTAAATAACGGCGATAAGTGACCTAAGTCACTCCTAGTGTTAAGATTTCGTTCCGTATAGCATATTTATCCATCTTCCGCACACATCTCAAATAAAGGAACT
Source organism: Odontocerum albicorne (assembly GCA_949825065.1). NCBI lineage: Eukaryota > Metazoa > Arthropoda > Insecta > Trichoptera > Odontoceridae > Odontocerum > Odontocerum albicorne. The sequence continues at coordinate 3,381,587 of OX463840.1, read as the reverse complement.
TGTAACCATATTTTGTTTTGCGCAATTATTTATTTATTTATTTAATTAATTAACGACACGACAGTGTCTTTATATACAAATGAACATGTGACAGGTTATACACATACTTAAAATTATTGACAAATAATACAGAACTTTATCTTAATTGCAGTCATTGTTTTAAAATTATTTAATAATTATATGTATATTTAAGTTTAATATATGTTATGTATGTATACCACAAAATATTACCAAACTTCACCAAGCAGACTTACGTAATTGTCGAAGACTTATTTTATAGAGGTAAAGAACTCAGATTTGTTTTTAGTGGAATAACGCATAAACTAACATCTTAAACTAACATGAAGATACAAAAAGCAGCAGTAATAATAAATTACAGTCATCGTTTTAAAATTATTTAATAATCTTTGAGAATTTTGTGGGAATTTTATGGATATTGAAATATAGAAAACACGTGGCCTCATTAGTAGAACTAGATGCAAGTTGCTTTGCAGAATCAACACCTTCCTACATGTTGATGCAGGGTTACTCAACTCCAGAGGCAAAGTATTGTCCTTAATATTTTGTTTATATTACGTTATTTATATTAATAAAGGAGAGCACAAAGTTAGTAGCTATTTCTAAATACTGTTGTGATATTCTGGCGAATACTATATATACTCGTATACTTATATTAAAAATATCTAAATTGTTGCAAAACTCGTTTCCAAGTCTTTGCATACGAATTGTAGAGGAGTTGATTTTATAGTTATTATAGCAATTTTCGGTGTAGAAGGGATTGAGCTGTCTTGTGGATCTAGTGGGAATACGAAATGAAATGCTCGCGAGTAAGTGAGGTGCATCAATTACTGAGTAAATGAATTATGTATTTTATTTGATATTTTATGATGGGTTCTCAGGTTCCTTTCTTTGAGATGTGTGCGGAACATGGAAACACCATATACCTATTCGTATTTTGAATAAAGACTTCACAAATTATCTATCCCTTGTTCAAAGGTCTTCGTGTTATTTTATTGGTGTTTTAAATATTTTGCTTGTATAGAAAAAGTATAAACAAAGGTGTACTTACTATCTCTTTTTACTGTGATTGTTTCATTATTGTGTAACTGAGAACGAATGCATATCCTTACGAGCCGATACAGTCCAAGTTTGTCAGCGTTATTGTGAAAACCACTCTGCGTTGTCTTGCTAAAAATCATTTATCCGCCTTTCATATTAAACTAAAATACAGTATTAATTACGTAGCTTTTTCCGTTATTTGTTAATAGTGTGTGTACATAATCCAGTGTATATAATAATAATACATACTCGTACTTAACATTTCAATAAAGTGCATATTTGCGCACTTCCCTCTTTTTTGAACGAACATCTGATGAACAGTTATACATCTGGTGAACAATTATATCCCAGCCGAACATCTGGTGAACAGTTATATCCCAAAAGTCTCTCCGCTCTTGGCCGAAATCGTCCCATGCCTCCCTCACCCCTCAACCCCCAACCGTTGAAGCGTGTATATCGGTACCAGTTCGAACAGTATTTAGTCTTGTTTGTGCTCCCCTGAAGATGAGGTGAAAGCCTTGAAACAGGTAGGGTTATATATACCGTTACAAAAAAGTGGAATAAACAGTGTTTGATAAAAATAAATTACAAAATCCCTAATTTTGTCTTGCACATATAAGTTGATGGGCCGCACTGAATGAAAAATTAGGGGGAACGTTGAACATAACTCTTTTTTTAATAACAATTTATGGCATGGAAATATAATCTTCATTGACAGGTTTGTACTCTTCTTCAATTACTGAAATAGTTTACTTTTTCTATGAAATGGCAGCGAGTTCTCTTCCCCACGACAACTTCAAAAATCCTTGTCCATTGCACCATACAACTTCTTTCATCTTTAACAATACCTCCATCCAGTAAGAAGACATAGATGGTGCCTCTATTAAACCAAAAAATAACCACCCAACACGAAAAAAAAGGATTTTCAAAGCTCCAATGAAAACGCTATCCTGTCCCAACGGTATCTCCGAGTGGCCTTCTTCATGTTACACAAAACATCAGCCTTTAGTTCACATTCATCCCTATCACTTCATCCCGTATTCGGTCATACATAAATATCTCATGTAGTCTTCTAAGTCCACGCATTTTCTTCACTTTTCCCATTGACAGTTTCTTTCACACTTTTTATGAATGTTTTTTCAATGACTTTCGATTTCGCAACATTCTTTCTTAGATCTTTCCCATTACATCTCCTCATACAAATTAATCACTTATTAGACTCAATGTTAACACAATCATTTCATCCACAGGCATCAATCTGCACACATTCCCATTCGACATTTGCATGCCACCTATTGACTTCTGTAGTTCTGCCCCACAAGAATCTATGTAAATATTAAACAACGGGGGCGTCATAACACATCCTTGTTCTTCCCCATTTGAAATATTAAACCACTCAGTGAAAGCAGTGTTCACTCTGATATACTCGTACATGCTCTGGTTTTGGCATGAAATGACACAATACCACGTTTTAATTTACATTCAGTACCATTTTCATGCAATATTTTATAATTATAAATTTACCAATATATTGTTTATAGTTAAGGCATTAACGTTGTAGAGGTTTCAAGACATTATAACTTATTTTATCAAACACTGTTTATTCCACTTTTTTGTAACAGTATAACCCTTCCGGTTTCAAGGCTTTCCCCTCATCTTCAGGGGAGCACAAACAAGGCCTCTTGTTTGTGCTCCCCTGAAGATGAGGTGAAAGTCTTGAAACCGGTAGGGTTACACCGTTACAAAAAAGTGGAATAAACAATGGTTGATAAAATAAATTACAATTAACCATTAATATAAATGTTTTTTTTACTAGACCTACATTCACAGACCAACGAAGTAATGTACAAAACAATACTTAAACGTTTCAGTTAACAAATTTTTACTGACTACAGTAAAAATTTCCAATAAATTTCTATGAAGAAGCGTTTCTTTAATATAAATATGATACATACAACTCTTTAGGACTTGATTATTTAGAAACAAATAGAAATATAACTTCGTTACTTCTTGATATTGAATAATCTCAGTCGATGATATAAGCTAACGCTTTAGTGGCTCCGGAGAGACGATAAAGTTGCGAGTGACGTACTGTCAGGATGCGAGAATAATTGCAGTCACGAGGCGGAGCAGATGCGACCTGCGAGATAATACGAGGCGTATCCAGAAAGTAGGTGTACTGAGGCTCTCACGACCGGATGGATTTTATTTTCAACATGTTGGCTACACTTCCGTGTAGCCTGACCCTTCCCCACCACAACGAGACCGGTTCGAGGTCAGTACGTCGAGAAGTGTCGACGCGACAACACGTTTCGTGAAAAATGTCAACCCAATCTCCCGCCAAGTGCGAAATTTTGTAAAAAGGCAAGAGTTTTTGAGGCGCTGCAAACTCCATGGAGATGAATTTCTCCGCTCCATCGTTACTGGAGATGAAACTTGGGTTGCACACTACACGCCTGAAACCAAAAGGCAGTCTCAACAGTGGCGTCACACCTCTTCACCCTCCGCCAAAAAGTTCAAAACCACAATTTCAGCCAAGAAAATCATGGCATCCGTGTTTTGGGACTGTCAAGGCATAATTTTAATTGAATATATGCCTCAAGAGGAGACCATCAACTCTGCAAGATACTGTGAGACCCTAAAAAAATTGCGGAGGGCGATTCGGAACAAGAGGAGAGGCATGCTGACAAAGGGAGTCTAACCACACACGGCCAACGCCACGAAGGAACTGCTCGCCTCGTTTAAATGGGATGTCCTGAACCATCCCGCGCATTCCCCTGACCTAGCACCTTCAGATTACTATCTCTTTGCCTCCCTGAAGCTGTACATGGGTGGAAAAAGGTTTTCAACCGACGAGGAGGTAAAGGAGGAGGTGGAGAAGTGGACGGAGGGGTTGGCGGGAAACTACTTCGAGGCAGGCATCAAAAAGTTGATACCCCGCTTCACCACCTGCATTGAGAGGAATGGCGACTATGTCGAAAAATAGCTTACATACGTACTACGGTAACCACGTAATTTTTTTGTTTAAATAAAAAAAATTGTAACCTACAAAAATTCAGTACACTTACTTTGTGGATATGCAAGGTACAATTCATACAACGTGCGCTTGTGTGAAGACCTCAGTAAAACAGTTTATACACTCCATGGGTTTGCGTTACTTGGAATCATGTGTCTGCAGCTTAATTATTAGCTAACAGACACAACCGAACATGCAAATGCCCGATAAGCACATTTATATCTTTATATATATGTTATGTATTTTTTTTTGCTTGTTTTATGTTTGTGTGCGGTATGGTATATTGTGAGATTAATGTTTTGGTCTGTGTGGAGTGAAGAAGTGTGTGAGGATTTTGATTTCGCGTGATGTATACATATGTAATTGAGTGTCACTGTTTGTCAGGTTGATGAGAATGTGCAACGGGGTTTTACATAATCCAAAATCGGAAAGAAGCATCGATTTATTTTTTCATGCTATATGTCCTCAGTGTGATACAGGCAAACTCCTAGTTTACTGGGGACACGACAAATGGAAGGCAACAAACCCAGATCCATTAAAATTGTATGTCCGAATTAAATTACCTGTTGTTTTTTCTCAAATCATGTATATTTCTTGTCATGTGTAAAATAAATTCAAAAAAATAAATAGTACAAAAATATATTCCATATTTTTTTGACAGTTTCAACTTCAATGGTTGATTATAAAAAAAATTATATTATTTTGCGACCAACAGTGGCCGTTGACGAAATAACTACGTAAATAAATGTAAACTCGTGCCCTATAAAAATGTATATCATTTGGAAAATTGAATGCGATTTGGATCGTACTTCAATAAAATATAAATACAAAAAATAGGTTCAACAATTTAAGAAACTTTTCTTTTGAAAGTAACAAGTGTGTCACAAAAGAACCGGCACTAACCATTAGATGTGCCACTATTCTGCCCTCATAAGCAAAAGCGCAGCTAATGGCAAAAGTAAAGTTTTGAGAAAGCTGCACTTTTATGTTTTTCATTGCTGCTTAAAAATGTCGTGATTCATAAACAAAAAATCAATAAAATGTGATTCATAAGCAAAAAACGCAGCAAACGCATAGGCACTTGCTGTCTTTTTGCTTATGAATCACATTTTATTGTTTTTTTGCTTAGAAAAACCTAGTATTTTGTAAAATCAAAAAAGACATTATGTCGATTTTTGCATTGAAATAAATAGTTTACTGAATTTTTTTATGGATTATGATTCAAAATTTGATATGGGATATTGCCTCATACATAGTTAAATTTCTTATTTTTTCCCGTTAGCTGCGTTTTTGCTTATAACGGCAGTATTATGCTGCACTGATTTCAGACACATTTATAAGTCTTTCAAAAGTCATTCTCTCAATGCGGCCAAACCATATTAAAATTATAATAATAATAATAAAGAGGCAAGGTGAACATATGCAAAGATGAGATTTCTTGAACGAAAGTAGCAATGAATGTGATTGTAGGGGTATACAGGATTCACAACACATGCTAGTTTGTCTGAACACCGAGACTAAATGCTCTGGGCAGCATTGCTACTAGGAGACTACATGCTCAGGGCAGGGAGTACATGTTCTGGGCTGATTCGCAAGAATCAGCCCAGAAGTGATATATGTTGCCTCCTCCTGAGAACACTTGTCATAATTGATGGTCCAGCCACGGAAATGAATGAATATTAATAGAAAAATGTCAATTTATATAGCGTCGTTTAGGAAGCAGACTCTCTTCAAGGACGCTCTAACTCGCGATTCAAACCCACTATTATTGACAGAGTAAAAATTTGCAAAACAATTATATCATAGTATAAATAGGCCAAAACCCATACGATGGTTGTCGTCGAAGAAAGAATACGAGAATTGAATTTTGAGTACAAGAGAGCGAGAAAGGAATACTTGGATTCTCTCCGAAAGTAATTCGAAATTTGAATCTCGGTGGGTCCGTGATAATTGAATGAATTTGAAATACCTAGCTAACAATTTTTTAACCGGTGTAAAAGGGGACGATGTATAAATGATATACTCGTATATATATAAACAAATTCTATATTTATGAATATATATTTTCATAAATGTAGAATTTGTTTTACTTCCGTGAATATTTCACGGGTTGCAACTAGTATTATATAAGTTATAAAGATAAGAAGATGGTGGTTGCAGTCATAAGATAAGGTATTTTGTTTAAAATACATATTTAGTAAGAAAACAGCAAAAAAATTCCAAGGGAAGACGAAGATTATTCTTCTTCTTCCCAGTGTCTGTCAGGTTCCCCCAACGTTGAATATCACCTGAGAGTAGGCATCTTTGTCCCCGGCAGCCCGAAAAAGATCCCCAACGCTCCCTATACCAGTCCAATCACGTATATTACGGAGCCAGGAGATTTGCCTCCTGCCAACACCTTTTCGATCCTTTATTTTACCTTGGATGATCAGGTGCAGTTGATTATTTTGTTTTCTGCCATACGTTTTTGTTTTTTTTTTATATTTATTCTTTAATCTAGATATGCGGGGGTGTGGGATGGAAGCCCCCGACGCCCTTGCGGTTGGGCTCGCCCTACATTGGTGGGGTGTATCTCGGCCGGGGGAATGTTTGTGGGATGAGCCCGGACCTTTTAATGTCTTCTCTCTTGAATGTATTTTTTTGTCATCTATTTATTTTCTGTGTTTTTTTATATTGTTGTTCTACATGTTCAAGGGTGTGGGCTGAAAAACATCTGGTGTCCCCGTAGCTGGGTTCGCCCTATATTGGTGGGGTGTATCTTGGCCGAGGGGATGTTATTAGATGACCCCAGGCCTTTTGATAGCTTCTGTATTTAATGTACTATCTGCAATTTAAGTGTTTTAGAAGTGTTATTTAAATATATTTTGTACATACTATGTTGCTGTCAATAAACCTATATTTATTTATTATTCCTTGATTCTAATTATGACATTGTCCAAAATAAAAGGCATTGTTCTATAGACAAAATCTTTGTACGAATTATTTGCACATCAAAAGGAAGCACGATCAAAATAAATCGGTTATAAACAAGAAACGAGCAAGCCAAAAAATAAACTGAATGTGAAATTTTATATGGTATGGAGTAGTTCTATTTGGGAATGTTTTGCGCCGCGGTATGATATGTATACAAGTGTAGCGAGCGTTACGTGTTATTGTGTTTTGAGTTTCGCGTGCCAATCTGCATTTCGTACACCGAAGTCTGTTTGCTTAGATAGCGCTACACGAGTGATCATATATACAGTATGTTACATACACACGCTTCTACATCTTGGTGTCGCGAAAGTGACTAAAGAAGTATGAATTCTTTGAAAGCGCGATTTAGAGTCAAGTACAACAAACCGTGCTATTACGCCTTTGAGAATTTACCAAGAACTTTCTGTTCTGAACACTGCTAGCATAAAAATTCTCGATAAATCAATTCTTCTTATTTTATATACAAGCACTGTATCACTATACTTGAGGAAATGTAGCATGGTCCCTATGACAATTCACAAATTTGCCCCAATACAGCTTTGTAACGACGTTCAGTAATTTTAATTATTTTATCAACTTTAATATAAGCCTCGATTCTAATAAATAGCAAGTTATTTAGGTAAATACATAACATAAAACTAATAATAATGACAAATTAATATATCTTGTTACAAATTAGCAAAAATGTGGCAGTTTGTTAAAATCAAATAATATTTAGTGACGTTTGTCAAAAGTCTGATTTGATTTTTTTATACCAAAAAGTTTGATTTTTTTATACCTAAAATTAAATGTTCGTAATTAATATTAATTCATAGTGGGTCTTGGCCTATTTTAGATACAAATCATACAATACATTAGAAAGTCAGTATAATGAAAATTAGGAAATAAAACGTCAGTTTAGAGAAAAAAAAATCGATTTATAAAAAAACGATTCGATTTGTAAAAAAAATCAACTTTATCGTCAGAGAAAATACTTCCTAAATATCAAGAGAGACAGGAAGATCCTTTGAAAAGAGATTTCGTGAAGACAAATCCACATTAACAAATCGTCTAATTTATTCTGAAATGGCTAATCATTGTCACCGTGAAACAATACTTTTTCTATCGATGATGCCAAATTCTTACATATCAGTCAGTAGTAACGGAAATAAATTGGGACAGATTAGAGGCCCTAGAAATTTCTAAGTCAGTACATCGATCCGAACATCTGGTAAATACATATATTTTAAACATTTCTCCGCTCCTGGCCGAAATCGTCACATGCCTCCCTTACCCCCAACCTCAGTCCCCAACTATTGTAGCGTGTATATCGGTGCCAGTTCGAACAGAATTTAGTCTTGTTTGTGCTGCCCTGAAGATGACGTGAAAGCCTTGAAACCGGTAGGGTTATACCGTTACAAAAAAGTGGAAAAAAAGTGTTTGATAACATAAATTACAATGCCTTTAAACCTCAACAACGTTAATGCCTTAACTATAAACAATATAGTATAGAATTCCTGAACTTGTTCCAATGTTTCATTGTTAGTAGTTGAATTCTATAAATATAATTATTACAAACTCATTAAGTGAACATATTCGTAGTATACATACTGCCCTGGGGGCTTACGAGAGTAAATCCGACCTACCCTTCCGTTATAAGCACAAGCTCCCGAAGCATTATCTGTTGCCTGACTAGTCCACCTACAGTATTAGCTGGGAGGACCAAGGTCTGAGTGAATGTGATGGAATACAAGTAGCCTGCACGAGTGGACTTGTTATTGCTAAATAATTAGTTGTAAGAATTGTTATCTAGTTATAAGTAGTATGTAGGTGTTAATTATTTCAAAGATCTCATATATTAAGATTAAATAAATAAAATAAAATGATATGTAGGAAAATAAGATTAAATAAGTTCATAAATTATAACATATAATTAAGATTAGTTAAGTAATAAATTTGTATATAGGTATAGCCTTGACAAATGTTTGTATAATAATTTACTTGTTTAATAAAAAAAAAAACAAAACATACTAGTAAAATTGTTTGTAAACGGTATACAGAGAGGAGGTAAAACATAATGTTATGCCGCATTAGCATGACAATGTCGCCTGCCACTTGAAATATGACAAAGAATAAACAAAATTGTTTACACGGACACTTGGGTACTAAATGAGACGCGAAAAAAGTGGTCTTGTTTGAATATTTGAATCGGGAGAAAGAATAAAAAATTATAAGGTACAATAATATTTAGAAGGTGACATTAATTATGAAAATATATGAAATTATAATCAGGAATCGAGCTTATATGGTATAGTATTGTGGCCGTGAGTTGTGATGTTTTTTTAATTCCGGTTTCTCGTGTTGACATTTTTTTGGCAATTGGTGATTTTGATTTTTGATAAAAAAAAACAAAGTACACGTAAATATAACGGTGTTAATGATTGACTGTAATGTATATATCATATATGTATATGTATGTCCAAAAAAATATACAGTTTTATATAGTGCCGTTTACTTGAACTTTCTGCAGGAATTTGTCATACCACGCGTTCGTGACGAATTTATTAACACTTGCCACCCTGTGATGGATAGCGAGTGACCAGGACTTATATTGTATTTGATTATTCGACGTTTTAATACGTAATAAAATTATTTTTATGGCTTATTACAAAAAATACTGCCAGGCAGACTTTGCATAATTTTAATTTAAAACATACATTTTTCACTGGACGCTTAGCGTCCAGCACCGTGGCTGGCGGAATTTTTTAGCACAGTAAGGCAAGTGTTAATGAGGATTTTTATTTTAGTAAGATGGTGCACATCTCTACTAACACCGTAATAAATAACATCATCACGGCATTTTTCTGTCGATGTAGGCAGAGAAGACGGAGCGGCAGAATTTCATATATCGACACACATCCTTCGCCTCTTTTGCATCCATACACCTATTCATTGAACGCGATTTCTTTAACTTTCTACGTTTCCTCCTTTTAAAATATAATTCACTTGATATAACCATACTTTCTTTGGGCTTTCTCTTCTGCGCCTTCTATTCATATTTGCATTGTATATTTGTTTTTGTAAGACTTTCTTCATTCATTCGTTCTACATGATAAAACCATTTTAGAGTGCTCTTCTCCATCTTATTCAATACATCACCCTTAAGTTCACATTCATCCCTAATCACTTCACTCATATACACATATAGTCAACCCATGTATGGTATTCTTTAAAAAAATATTTAACAGATAGTCACAAAAAAACAGCCATAATAGTGTTTCTCTTTTTTTTTAATTTCGTCTTATTAAATATTAATGTTTTGTCTTGTTGAATATGAAAATGATTCGACACGCCTAATACAGTTTTTGCAACGATCGGACACTAATTCAATTTTGTTATTCGCGGAATGTTTCTTAGAAAAACCCAAAATAAACATAGGAGGTAAATAATTTCAGCAAATAAACGTCTTGTTACGTTTCGATGATTGCATCATCGTTTAAAATTAAAATTGACACAAGACAATTTTAATATCGTTTGACAAGCGTGTCGTTTCTTTAATAAGAATAATATGGAATAATTGAATCGATTTGGATAGGAAATATTCTCAGGCGACTCCTTCCCCGTAAAATGAATGGTGATCTCGACATGAATGCGGTTTGGCACGGTTGTCAGCGATCAAACATTTATTAATCTTCTAAAAATCTAGATATTTCTTATCAAATAGCACGTACTGATTACAAATGTTTACGTTGATTTGACATGGCGAGATCAATGAACTAATCCGAATAAGAATGCAAGAAAAACACTACTCTAAAATAAGGCGTTCTTAACGGTGAATTAATCTGAAATTATATCAATGAATTTTCAAATAGATTTATTTATTTAATTAACGACACAACAGTGTCTTTATATACTCGTACAAATGAACATGTGACAGGTTATACAAGTACTTAAAATTATTGACAAATAATACAAAACTTTATCTTAAACTAACATGAAGATACAAAAAGCAGTAGTAATAATAAATTACAGTCATCGTTTTAAAATTATTTAATAATCTTTGAGAATTTTGTGGGAATTTTATGGATAGATATTGAGATATAGAAAACACATGGCCTCATTAGTAGAACGAGATGCAAGTTGCTTTGCAGAATTAAAAGCTTCATACATGTTGATGCAGGGTTACTCAACTCCAGAGGCAAAGTATTGTCCTTAATGTTTGGTTTATATTACGTTATTTATATTAATAAAGGAGAGCACAACGTTAGTAGCTATTTCTAAATATTGTTGTGATATTCTGGCGAATACCATATATACTTATATTTAAAATATCTACATTGTTGCAAAACTCGTTTCCGAGTCTTTGCATACGAATTATAGAGGAGTTGATTTTATAGTTATAGTAGTATAGCAATTTTCGGTATAAAAGGGATTGAGCTGTCTTGTGGATCTAGTGGGAATACGAAATGAAATAATTGCGAGTAAGTGAGGTGCATCAATCACTGAGTGAATGATTTTGTTACATACCATCACGCCATCTCCCTGTCGGGGTAGGCATAGATGACAGAGCGCCACTTCCCTTTTTCGGCACACATCCTTAGCCTTTTCCACATCCATACAAATTCTACAATTTTTCAGACTTTCTACGTTTCTTGAACTTTCACACGCTTTTCACTCACTTCTGCACAGTATATGTTTTGTTATTATTTCTTCATTTATTTGTTCTTCATGCCCAAACCATCTCAACGTACTGTTGTTCATCTTACTTAGAACATTAGCCTGAAGTTCACATTCATCCCTTATCATTCCATTTCGTATTCTGTCATACATTGTCACTCCACGTATTTTTCGCAGTGCACGCATCTCTATAGCATTTATTCGGCTTCTCCCAGCCCTTTTCCACGTCTACGTTTCATTCCCATATATCAAAGTTGGCACCAAAATAGTACTGTTGACTATCATCTTAGCACATTTTGATACCGCCTGGTTCGAATATACATGTTGTAGTGCCCCATTGACTTTATTTCCTTAACGCTACACGCCGTTCGATATCCCTCTTAACTCTTCTATCATCTGAGAATACTATATACTACCCAAATTGCAGAATTCTTCAATTTGCTGCAATTTTTCTTTTTTCACCCATATCTCTCATTCACTTTTAATTTTTTTTTTAATTTATTTATTTCACCTGGCGTGTTTATTGCCATGTGACAATCTCTTCCAACCAACCAGAAAGACGTTTTAATGGGCCCTAAGTGAACACCAAACTGGAATTCCATTAAAAAAAAATGGATTCCAGCGGGGATCGAACCCGCAACCTACGGATCGGCAGACAAGCGTCTTACCACCAGGCCACGGAGGTCGTCATTCACACTCTATCACCATTACTTTGGATTTGTAGGTATGATCATATTATCTTTCTACAAAATAATATTCACCCTCTTCTTGTCAATAAAACTTTATTGTGTAATTATTGTAAAAGGTAACTTTATTGTGTAATTATTGTAAAAGGTGTCAATGAAACTTTATTGTGTAATTATTGTAAGAGGTGACCATCTCTGTCGATACACGGTCCGGGTATGTCATTATATATATTTTTATCGCCCTAAACCCGTTCAGGATCAACGTTGAGATGACGAATGAATGAATGTATTTCAAATCACTTCATAAAGGAAAAAAAACAATAAAAACATTATCAAATAATTTTAAGAAATTACAATCATATTGCATATTAAATTTGTCACTAAAGATTGCATTACATCAATCATATTGCATATTTAATTTGTCACTAAAGATTGCATTACATCAATCATATTGCATATTTAATTTGTCACTAAAGATTGCATTACATCAATCATATTGCATATTTAATTTGTCACTAAAGATTGCATTACATAAATCATATTGCATATTTAATTTGTCACTAAAGATTGCATTACATCAATCATATTGCATATTTAATTTGTCACTAAAGATTGCATTACATCAATCATATTGCATATTTAATTTGTCACTAAAGATTGCATTACATCAATCATATTGCATATTTAATTTGTCACTAAAGATTGCATTACATCAATCAAATAAATTTTCAAAACAAAGATTACAAACGTACAACTATTGTTTTCCAAAAGTGAATGTATCGCTCAGCTCATTCAGGATAAAAACACATAAAATAAATATTATATAAACCTGTAAATAATTTAATTTAAAACGTTATTTCTAACACTGCATAATTTGTTTTTAATGTTATTCTTATAAATTTTTATAACAAATTGTATCAAATGTCTTAAAATTATGGCATTTTTTATACACGTGTTTTAAAAGTATTTGTTGATATATGTTATGTTATCATTGTACGAATTAGGGAAACCTGTAATGTGTTAACGAGTTTAAAATAAGTAAATGGAGGTGAAAAAATTATACAACACGGCTTTGCTTACAATTTAGGCACATGTCCTGTGGTCAGTACTATTTGAACGCTTTCCACAGATCGCATGCTGTTTTTTTTATCCTATTATAGTATTAACTGGACTGTCTACTTATTTATAATCTTGTATTTATTTTAAATATTTAATTTACGTGTACAAGGGTGTGGGTAGAAAAACGTGTGATATCCTCGTAGTCGGAAGAACCCTCTATTGTTACGTCATAAAATTCCCCCAGTCGAGATGCACCCTCTAGAAACTTCTGAAATGCGCATGCTTAGATGGTCAGCTGGTGTGTCCCTAAGAGACGAAATAAAAAGCTCACGCATTCGTGGAAGCCTAGGTCTTACAGACATTAACTGCAAGATGGAGGAGAGGCGATTGAGATGGTATGGGCACGTTGGACGCAGAGCACCCGATCACATTGTGAAACAGGCAATCTCAATGGATCTTCCTCGGATAACAACCAGAGGAAGACCAAAGAATTCATGGGTAGTGCAAAAATATAACCTGATGCAGAGGCACGGCCTGGGGGCCGTAGTCCGGGACAGAAGAGCATACAACCTGAGGATGAGGAGAGCTGACCCCAACAGTCTTCGCAGACAGTGAGTTTGGATGGAGCCAGGGAGAAGAAAGTCGAGATGCACCCCCGACTGAGATGATTTTATGAGATGATCCCAGAATATATTTATTTATTTAACACTTTTATTGCAAATACGATCTGGCGGGCTTATTGCCAGGCTGCAATCTCTTCCAACCGACCTGACAAAAGTAAAAGAAGCAAGTTACGTGGTCGTATAAATAATTCAAACGACTATCCATCCCCACGAAATCCATAAGCACATACGTGAGTATATACCCACGAATCCCACAAAGACAGGCAATCACCCGAACATTATTTTTCATATAAAGTGAGATATCACCAATCAAAAGGAAAGGAAGGGATGGTGGAGAGGAAATTAAAAGAAAAATCAGGAATGAAACACGTTATTTTACTGACTAGAAATTAAGAGTTTTTTCAGTTGCTTCTTAAAGCATGCCAAGGACGGAGCGAGTCTTATATTGGTTTGTAACTGATTCCAGAGTCTCACTGCATGAACAGTAAAGGACGACGTAAAAAAAGAGGAGCGGTGAAATGGAAAGGCCAATCGACAATCTCTGTTTGAGCGTAGCGCTAATACATGATTGGAAAGACGCTGAAAATTTTCGACTCGGAATATATATGCGATTCCGGATTTAAACATATATGCTATTTCAGGTTATATACGAAGGTTGCTATGTTGTTATCTATAAACCTTTATTTATTCATTTATATATATTGGAAGATGGACGAATAATGCATAATTCCGTATTTGAAGACAGTACTGGGCATTGTGATATGGCCATCCACACATTCAGGCGCAGACCCTTTGATCTCAGTCCGAAGCGATGGTCCGATTGGAAGATGATTCACAGAGAGTTATTTGTCATCTAGGCACGAATCGAGCATGAATATTTTATGAGAGCGTGGGAAGAGAGTGGACGAGTGTCGGAATGAATATTAATCACGTTTATGATTGATTTCATGTTTATACAAAGGAGAATCAGGAATATATTTGTATATTAATGATTAAAAACAAATATTGCAATTATTAATATAATGCTACTATAATCAAGACACTCGAACAAACTCAACAAAGACACATATCTCGCTTGGAAACTGACCTAATTAATATTCACCATTCCTAGAGTTAGAACATCCAAGCCCAAATGCGATGACTTTCTGGGACCTATGATAAGTAATAACATACCAAGGCAAAGGCAATATGCCTATATGTGTCCTATGATAAGTAATAACATACCAAGGCAAAGGCAATATGTCTATATGGGTCCTAAGATAAGTAATAACATACCAAGGCAAAGGGTGCGAATTTTTGTTATATTATGATATTCGTCAAAGCATTAGTTTTCTCTATTTACAGTTACATGAAACAAAATAGTGGGCAATAAAGTATATCGATAAAAAGAGAATCGACGTCTTCAAGATGTGGTGCTGGAGACGGATGCTGCGAATATATTGGGACTGAAATGCAAATAAATTAGATGTATTATTTGCAACTCCATATAAACACTCCACAACTTGTCAACAAATGGTATGACGTTTCTTCGGACACGTATTGAGACACGATGATACAAGTCTCGAAAGGACTGTCATGCTGGACAATGTTTCTGGTAGGAGACCGATGACTGAGAGAGAGAGAGAGATGTTATATAAAAAATATTTATTTTTATAGTCGGTAATAGCATACATTTAGCGTTTGTTGCAAACGTAAGCTTCTATATACAGCATTCTACATTATCAAACTTATTGTTTCACTAATTATCATGTTGCTCAAAATTATATAAAAAAAAATCAACACAAATTTAATATAAAAAAAAACATTCAACACGTTATCACACATTTTCGTCAAAACAACAAAGTCAAATCAAAGAGTTTTCACGATTTCGCGGTTTTTATCAGTTGGTTAAGGTTTATAGGATTGTGACCTTAAAGTATCTTGGGTCAATCATCCATAGCGATGGAGGATGTGCAGCAGATGTAACACATATAATTAGTGTGGGATGAATGAAGTTAAGATTAATGACGGGAGTCATATGTGATCCGAAAATGCTAGTAAAGTTAAAAGGAAAAATATATCAAACAATTGTCAGACCCGCACTGCTCTATGGCTCCGAATGCTGGACGATGTATAACTCTAACTCTAGGCAACTAGAAACTGCTGAAATGTGCATGCTAAGATGCTCAGCTGGTGTGCCCCTAAGATACAAAATAAAAAGCTCACGCATTCGTGAAGCCTAGGTGTTACATATATCAACAGTAAGATGTAGGAGAGGCGATTGAGATGGTATGCGCACGTTGGACGCAGAGCACCCGATCACATTGTGAACCAGGCAATCTCCATGGATCTTCCTCGAATAACAACCAGAGGAAGACCAACGAATTCGTGGGTGGTGCAAAAAAATACCCCGATGCAGAGGCACGGGCTGGGGGACGTAGTCCGGGACAGAAGAGCATACAACCTGAGGACGAGGAGAGCTGACCCCAACAGTCTTCGCAAACAGTGAGTTGGGATGGAGCCAGGGATAAGGTGAAGGTTTATAGGAGTTTATTAGAAAGTTGTTTGGTTTATGAACCGACATTCGAAAACGTTGGAGTTTTAATCTCAGGGTTTGTTTAAATTCAACATTGCAATAAATATCCGGCGCGTACTCAATTATGGCCAAGTTGTCTACAAACAAGACCTAAAGATGAAAACTGCAACGTTTTCGATACGTCGGCATCATAAGCGAAACCACGCGGTCAAATACTCCGAAAAACCTTATCCAACTAAAGTCAAAGATATTTATTTTCCTTACCGTAAATAAATTATCAACGCAAATCAGTAAAACAGAAAAGACAGCGTGGACGTACGTACACGTGTGTATATTTATTATAGGTCACAGTATAATTGGACCTTACCGTTTATGAAACAAATAAATACCTCGTGTTCGAACCGCCTCTGTGATGACAATAAACATCGCTGTTTATAACCATGACGGTTGACAAGGCTCTCCTCTGACTTGCTCACTCGAGCAGCGGATTAAATGTTCCAACATTCACGGACTGAGAGAAAAAGTTGGCGGAAATCCGTTATTTTCTCGCAGCAGCCAGAACTAGGACAGATGAGGCGGGCCATTGAACTCAGGGCATTGCAACAACAAATGAAATCTAGGGATTCGCATCACACAGTTCTTTCTTTCGCAACGCTTTTCCAGAGAAATGATGAAGAGAACTTATTTAATGGGAAAGGCAAAAATGGAATACTTAGCAACAGTGGTGTGTATAAACTTTTATGTGCTGACTGTGATAATTTCTATATAGGAAAGACAGGAAGATCTTTTGAAAAGAGATTTCATGAACACAAATCCGCCTTAACAAATCCTCTAATTTATTCGAACATCTGGTGAACAGTTATATCCCAAAAATCTCTCCGCTCTTGGCCGAAATTGTCCCAGGCCTCCCTCAGCCCCAACCGTTGAAGCGTGTATATCGGTACCAGTTGGAACATAATTTAGTCTTGTTTGTACTCCCCTGAAGATGAGGTGAAAGCCTTGAAACCGGTAGGGTTATACCGTTACAAAAAAGTGAAATAAACAGTGTTTGATAAAAATAAATTACAAAGAATAGAGCTGTTGTAAGATTATAGTTTAAAAGAGTGTCATTCGGCATGTGCTCACATATGGCTCAGAAACCTGGAATACCTCTCTAAGGCACGTCAGTGCCATACAGACAACTGAGATGAAAATGTTGAGATGGATGTGTGGTGTCACAAGGCTTGACAGGACCCGAAACTCCTACATCCGTGGGAGTCTGTCTAGATGTATGCGACATATCTGACAAAATTCAAGAGAGCAGGCTGCGATGGTATGGACACGTCAGCAGAAGACCGCCAGAGTATATAGGAAACAGGGCGCAGACACTTAATGTCCCTGGTAAGAGGTCCCGAAGAACACCCCAGCGCTTTAAAAAAAACAAGATGTATGTGATCCGAAAATGCCAGTAAAGTTAAAAGGGAAAGTATACCAAACGATTGTCAGACCCGCACTCCTCTATGGCTCCGAATGCTGGATGATGTATAACTCTTACTCCAGGCAACTAGAAACTGCTGAAATGCGCATGCTAAGATGGTCAGCTGGTGTGCCCCTAAGAGACAGAAAGCCTAGGTGTTACAGACATCAACAGTAAGATGGAGGAGAGGCGATTGAGATGGTGTGGACACGTTGGACGCAGAGCACCCTATCACATTGTGAACAAGGCAATCTCCATGGATCTTCCTCGAATTAAAACCAGAGGAAGACCAAAGAATTCGTAGGTTGGGCAAAAAGATAAGCTAATGCAGAGGCACGGCCTGGGGGACGTAGTCCGGGACAGAAGAGCATACAACCTGAGGACGAGGAGAGCTGACCCCAACAGTCTTCGCAGAAAGTGAGTTGGGATGGAGCCAGGGAGAAGAGGATTTAAAAAGAGGGATGTTCTTAAGTTATTTCCATAAAAATGGTATAAATCTTGCCGATTCCTTAAATATTAAAATCAACATTGAGACCATTGGCCAATAATTGAGATTTTCGGGAATTATATATTCCACGAACAAAAAAAACTTTCATTTTATTTTCAAACTTTGAAACCTATCGAAGTTTTATCGCACAAAACAAAGTTCATAATCATGAAAAATACATAAAATGGATTTGTAAACTTTTTATTGCGTGTGAGTGAGTCACGACAAAAAAAGCGAGAAATAAAAATAGAAATCATGAAACAGCAATAAAAATCCACGTATATTTTACGAATGTAAAATTTAAATAGCTGAACAAAAATAAACGAAACTGGAGAACGACATCAATGTCAAAACAATTTTTTTTTATTCAGTCACAATCAATATTATGAACCATCACTTGTAATCAAAGGAAAGAATACGAAGACAGTAAACCAATGTCAATGTATCGGCAGCATAATAACGGAGACTCTTAATCCTAACATAGAAGTTAAATGCAGAATTGAAAAAGAGCGGACAGTATTTCACAAGAGGACATTCTTCTGCAATGATATTAATCAATAATATGTAAAACTTCTGCAAATAATGATCAAGTGCTATGTATGGTATGTTATGTTATATGGAATGGAAACATGGACCTTCAAAGTGAACACCATGAAACGTTTGAAATGTGGATTCATACAAGAATTCTTATATTGGATTTTATTACAATAAAAATAATAAATTGTTTAACTATAATAAGATTTTTTGGGGGAAGTATATTCAATAATTAATTCCTTGGACAGATATGGTCGACAGCACGATTGTCTTTCTAAGGGTTATTGACCAACGTCAAAATTAGGAAGGTGTCATCAGACTAATTGGGATATGTTCTGCGTGGTTCCAAATATCAAATCCTACAGCTCATTCTTGAAGGAAAAATTGAGGGTCGGCACGATGTTGAAAGAAGACAGATGTTCTGGCTCCACAACATTCGATAGTGGACCAGAATACAAGGATACAAAGAGCTGTTCTATCAGACTGAGGACAGAGAGGACTTTGCCCATGTGATAGCCTTCGTCGACGTCGCATGCGACATGGCGTCGCATGTGACATGGCGTCGCATGTGACATGGCGTCGCATGTGACATAGCGTCACATGTGACATAACGTCGATCGCATGTGACATGGCATGAAAAGAAGAAGAACAATAAGATGAAAGATAAAGCAACGAATATATTTTTTAAACAATAACAGACAACTTTTATAGACATTTCGAAGATAAAAATTATCTCAACGGCGCTGATATGAACAATAAACATAATGTCGAAGAAATCGCAAAGATCTCTGACTTTTTTCTTGAAGTTTAGGATTTGCACATGTTACATACGTGTACATACAATTACGTCATTTCCTTGTCGGGATAGACAATAGAGGAAAGAGCGTCAGACTTTCCCATCGCTACGCACATCTTTCAAATCTTCTACTTCCATACACCTTCTCATATAATATGTACGATTTCTCCTACTTTTTACATTTCCTATTTTCACTTTTTCCCTATTCCTTTTTTATTTATTTATTTTTTCAAAACAGGCTTTGCCCAATTACTTTGAAAATACAAAACATCAAAAAAGAAGAAAAATTACATAGAGGGAGAAAAAAAAATAAGTTAAAAAATTATATAAAATAAAAAATAATGCATATGCATACAAACGAGTATATACACACAAACATATTACACACAAACATATTACACACATATATTCACAGTCATTTAGGTATGTTGATGAGTGCCTTCTAACGCGCTCAATCTAAGAAGAAAATTTACTTTTGCTTTTGGTAATGTGATACGAAATATGTCAATATCCGAAGCAGTCCCGTTCAGAAGAGTTAAGGCCCTTCCAACAGGCATAGCGGCTGGAAGACCCGTTCTTGCGTATGTTATTGAGAACAGTTCTTGCCGGCGCAGTCTAGTGTAATTGTTAGGAACATTTAACGCTAATCTTTGTAGTAATGCTGGACAGCTCACAACTCCTCGAACGAGTTTGACAACGTATACCAGGAGACGCACATCTCTTCTTACGCTCAAGGAGTTATACCCGAGCATGCCCAGCAGGAACTGAGTAGGATAAAGCCATGGATAGACACCGAACTCTCTCATATAGAGATATCGTAGATATTTTTTTTGTACTTTCTCCACCATGAGCGAGTTCTGCGCCCCCACTGGGCTCCAAATGCAAGCATTGCTTTCTAGTTTACTACAGATCAATGAATTAAACAACGTTTTGAGCACCAATTGGTTTTCAAACGACTTAGAGATTCTCATTACAAATCCTAGAGTTTTTTATAAGCTGAGTTGCACATAACTTCTATGTGAGGACCAAATGCGAGATTGCTGTGGAACAAGACACCCAGATCTTTAATATTATCTGTGCGGGGTATAGGCTTTGTTGGTGTTTATCTACCACGGCTTCTATTCGCATTTATTCTGTTAGCCTTTCATAATTCATTCGAATCATGTGCCCTAACCAACTCAGAGTGACCTTCTTCATCTTACTCAACACATCAGCCTTAAGTTCACAGTCATATCTAAGTACTTCATTTTGTATTATATTGTCACCCCATGTATTCTTCTAAGTGTATGCATTTCTACAGCATTCAGTCGGCTTGAACTTAATGGCGTGCCGAACTCAATAAAGATAAAGGTAGGAAAACCATTTAGACAGTCGATCGGAGTGTGGTTGTTATTGCGACAGGATTTTGAGTACTTGGGCTTTCAGGATGAATGACGTGTGGAAAATATTTGTGTGGGCTCGTGAGTGTGGATTTCTTCTTGTTTTAAATTTTGTTCTTTTTTTTATGTTTCTGTATGTTCTTGTTTTTTATTTTTATTCTTATGATTGTGAGCGGTATATTGTGGGATGAATATTTTTAGTCTTTCTGGAGTGATGATGTGTGAGGAGTTTAATTTCGAATTATGTTCCCAGTTGTAATTGAGTGTCACTGTTTGTCAGGTTGATGAGAACGCACAAAGAGGTTTTATTTTGGTGTAATCAAAAATCGGAAAGAAGTATCGATTTATTTTTTCATGCTAAATAGCCTCAGTGAGATACAGGCAAAAACCTAGTTTACTGGGGATACGACAAATGAAAGGCAACAAACCCAGATTCATTAAAATTTATGTCCAAATTAAATTACCTGTTGTTTTTTACAAATTATGTATATTTCTTGTCATGTGTAATAATAAAATAAAATAATATGTTCATTATTCATCTTCCCAGAATTACATAAAATTCAGTTTGTCAGGATTCTAGTGCGGTCACGAATAGAAAAATAAAACGATAGTTAAATTCCTAACTAGTGAGTATTCTAAGAAACAAACCCAGTTAATTACAGTTCCTAAGTAATTAATTAAAACGAAAGCATTCCTTTGCCATAACGGTTCATTCGTGGAAAATTTGATCTAGGTAGAACTGTTACTAATGTCGCAGACAGTTGTTTAACTGTGAATTATTCAAGACAAAGGATTTAGTTTCATAAACCATTTTAAATAATAAAACAAATGCTACATTTTTAAGAATGACAACCGAATTCTTAGTAATGATCTCGTAACTTGTTCAACTCAATAAAAAATGTATAATTTATTACGCTTCAAGGTTTCGTTCAACGCCAATTGAAAATAAATTTCATTGATTGATGTAAACAATTGAAGAGAAAAAATATAATCAAGCAAATAATTCGTGAAAATTTCAAGGCAATAATCGATTACATTCGTTCAGTGTATACAAATTTAGCTGTTGCATTTTATGTTACTGCATTTAAATCGGATTGCACGAAATATGGATTTAGCATGTCTTCGTGAATTATACATACTTAATTATATTATAGAAGTGCCATTTCTCGCGAAATCATCACAATTCAATGGAAAATTCGACTTTTCCCAAATACACTACACTGAAACCCCGTTTTTACGTGCTCGGAATTCACGATTTCCCACTATTTGCGTTCAATTTTTCCAATCCCGTTTTATTTTAGTACATTTAGTACCCGCTTTTACGTTTTAATTTCCCGTAATTTACGTTTGAAATGTTTTAAATGCAAATCAATTTATAAACATATTTAATTAAATGTGCAACGATTTGAAATGAATATTAGGAAGCAGAAATATGTTGTTTCTATTTATAGACACGTGTGCACCTGCAGCTGCAGCGCTCATGGTCAAGGTTACATGAGTCGTGTAATACGATGCAATTGATGGGAAATTTAGCGAATCAGAGGCAGGCTGACTGTATACTATATGTATTTGGTCAATATATGCTTGTGTTTTAAATGTGTCGGTCGTGTACATACAATTTCAATTGTCAATTGTCGTGTGTCAATTTACATTTTTTTCATTTCTTATAGTTTTTCGTTGAATCCCTTCAAATAATGTCTCAGCAAAGAAAAATATTATCGATTCAAGAGAAAAGGAAAATTCACGAAAAAGTGAATAAACATGTTGGTTCACGTGTTTCGCTCGCACGTGATTTGAGGATACCCATTGCAACTTTGGCTACGATAATAAAAAATCGCGAATAGATTAAACAAATTTTCCGATTTTCGTGATTATCTATTGTAAATAAAAAATAATTTTCAATTTTACATTTTTTTTCTAGCCCTGAATCTACGTTTTCCCTCCAATTACGTTTTTTTTATCAGTCCCTTCAAAAACGTAAAAAGGGGTTTCGCTATATATTGTTTTTTTGGCATCCAGTTAGTATCTTAACATATTTTAATTTGATAGGTAGTTATTTTTATTTTAAGTGTTGGAAAAACGCATATAAATGCAAATTCACTATTGAAAATATATTCAAGTAACATTATCATTTAAACGTCCATTTTTAAAGCTTTAAAATTAAACATAAGATTATGCTTTCTCAATCATGTATCATTCAGGAAATATCAACTATTATGTATATTTCCAAAAAACGGGAATTATAACATTTTGACGTTTATACAAATAATTATAAAAAAATAGCCACCTACCGAAAACATCTAAAAAAATCATTTGGTTCAATCCATAGGTGCAAACTGCAAACTAAAAAAAATCTAAGGATGTGTAAGCTAGAAAGTGTATGTTGACTTGACGTGTAACAGCTCAGAAGTGTGTTGACAGGTTAAAAAACCATTCTCACGATGTTTTCTTATAAATTATCCAAAATATTGCGAACACTAGATAGAAAAACATGTTTTTATAATTATTCATCGACAATACAGCACATTACTTCACAGAATCGAATGGCAATAAGTTCGCAAGGTTGTATTGTATTACACTTAGTTGTATACAGTACAACCTGGTTGGCTTATTGCCATGTGGAAATCTCGTCAAACCAACCAGAAAGATGTTAAATATGCATTAAGTGAAGTCCAGACAAGAATCCAATTTAATAAAATCAGGGTTCCAACGGCAATCTAACCCGCAGCCTCGGGGCTGGAAGTCAGGCACCTTACTAACTAGGCCACGGAGGTCGTTCTGTATACAACGAAAGAGTAATACAACACAATGGTTTTAATAGAGATATACTAAATATCTGCATACTTGTTTTATTTGTAAATATAAAATGAAATGATTATTACATAAAAGGAAAAATAAGTAAAATAAAAAACTTATTTTATATTTTTGTGTCCCCCCCCCTATATTAAAGATTCACATTCACATAATTTTTTCCCCGCCCCATTCACCATTGTATCATATCTCTCCTCACTTCACTCCCCCTACCTCATCTCTCTTATATTATATTATTTACACTTGTACAGAATATATTTTAACAACTTAGTTTATATTCACCTGACGAAGAAGACGGTGGTCTTCGAAACTAGTTGTGAACCTAAAATAAACCTGTGGTGAACACAAAAATATAAAATAAGTTTTGTATTTTACTTATTTTTCATTTTATGTAAAAAATGGCACCACAAAGTGAAACTATAGTCTTTGAGAAGATTCAAGAAATGATTATTATCTCATAAAATCTCTTCAAGATCAAAAGTACGAAAATGATAAGAAACGACATAAAACTTTTATTACTCGTCATCAAGTGTTTCCGCAGTTTAAATAATTCACAAGAAAAGTTTAATAATCAGTTTAAATGCGACTCGGAAAGTAAAATATCAATTGGCTGTCGGGTTTCCAAGTTGGCAGTACTCTGATATCTATCTATACTCGCGATAGTATCTCGTAATTAACGGGCGACTCGCGGGGCTTGACAGCCGCTGGTGGTGTTCGAGAGGTACGACGAAGAATCGGCAGTGCCGGCCACGTGGTACGGACGGGAACGGCGGAGGAGTATCGGAAAAGCGATAAAACACCAGCAAGTGCAATTAGCCGAGTTCAAGTCAGCCCTTGCCGGCGCCCCTATCTCGCATTCGCCTGCACTATGTTATAAACAGACGGGGAGGTCTGTTGTTATGTAACGTAGACTTGTTACAAGGGTCATTATGTGTTCACCTTGACAATGATAGACCTCGGGAAAGTAGAGAATGTTGAACAGGGGCGCGACATCATATTAACCGATTCAGTGCGTTGCCCGTGTATTATATAGGTGGGTTAAAATGTCTTGCCACAAGCCTATCTTTATTTGTGTTTTTCTTTAGTTAATTGTAAAAGATCAGCAAAAATTTAAATATTGTTAAAAAATAACTATAATTTTGCTTCAGGCTTACAGATATATTACGATGACCTAAATGTATGCTATAAAATAACGTATTGACGAAACAAGAAGTTTACATTCCTTAAGAAACTGCGATATAAATGAATATGTTAACACCTAATACGAGTACACCGGCCTACCGGGAAATTTCCTTAAGTACACCGGATAGTCAGCTGTTGGAAGGGTGACTTAAGTTAATACACTCCTGACATAATGTTAACTAATTGTAATCCATGAAATATTCATAGAAGTAAAACAAATTCTACATTTATGAAAATATATATTCATAAATGTAGCATTTGTTTATATATATCATTTATACATCGTCCCCTTTTATACCGGTTCAAAAATTGTTAGCTAGGTATTTAAAATTCGTTCAGTTATCACGGACCCACCGAGATTCAAATTTCGAATTACTTTCGGAGAGAATCCAAGTATTCCTCTCTCGCTCTCTTGTATTCAAAATTCAATTCTCGTATTATTTCTTTGACGACAACCATCGTACGGGTTTTGGCCTATTTATACTATGACTAGTTGCAACCCGTGAAATTTTCACGGAAGTAAAACAAATTCTACATTTATGAAAATATATATTCATAAATATAGAATTTGTTTATATATACTCGTATATCATTTATAAATCGTCCCCTTTTATACCGGTTCAACAATTGTTAGCTAGGTATTTCAAATTCATTCAGTTATCACGGACCCACCGAGATTCAAATTTCGAATTACTTTCGGAGAGAATCCAAGTATTCCTCTCTCGCTCTCTTGTATTCAAAATTCAATTCTCGTATTCTTTCTTTGACGACAACCATCGTACGGGTTTTGGCCTATTTATACTATGACTAGTTGCAACCAGTGAAATATTCACGGAAGTAAAACAAATTCTACATTTATGAAAATATATACTCATAAATGTAGAATTTGTTTATATGTATCATTTATACATCGTCCCCTTTTACACCGGTTCAAAAATTATTAGCTAGGTAGTTAAAATTCGTTCAGTTATCACGGACCCACCGAGATTCAAATTTCGAATTACTTTCGGAGAGAATCCAAATATTTCTCTCTCGTTCTCTTGTATTCAAAATTCAATTCTCGTATTCTTTCTTTGGCGACAGCCGTCGTATGGGTTTTGGCCTATTTATACTATGATTCGAAATGCGCTTTTCTTTCGAACTAAGCCGTTGTCACTAAGATAATAACTTCCAGACAGTGCAACAACCTCCTGACAAAGCAATGCAATTGCAAAAGCCACGCGACTATCAGATTACTCTTGATTTTATGATCGTTAACTGTTTGATAAAAATAAAATAAATAATAAACACACACAATAAAAATGCAAGAAATAGGATAAAAATAAAACAAACATAGTACACAATTAATTAAATACAGATTATAAATGAAGTATTAACCCTACAAAACGCGTTTTTTTTTAATTTAAAAAATAAAAATATATTTATGCATCAAATATGTACTGGAACATGAAAAAAAAAAAAATTTTGTTTTGTTTTTATATATTTATATTTAAAAAAAAGAGTATGGTTCATATATGAATCACTGCGCATTTGTAAGTTAATTATATGATATAACGATATAAATTAAATGATATATTTTACTTTACTTATTTTACACATATGTACTAAAGAATAAAATAAAAAAAATAAGCTTTCCTTGATCACCAATAATAAAGGAATTTGATTTCAAACTGTAACAAATCACAGTAGTCATCTACGCGCAACAAGTCAAACTTCAACTGCCAAATTGACCGGTAAAACAGTTTTCTATTAAACCTATGTGGTTTTAAAGCATGGAGATTATTGAATCGTATCAATAACAGCGCGTGAGTCGTTGTTTATACCACTCAACACTAAAAATATTTAGAAAAACTTTGGTTGATTCACATGTGCATCGTTGCGCATTGTAGGATTAAGGTGTGTTCATACTAAAATGATAAAATTACTTTTGTGTTTTTTGATTCATTAAACACTAGGAGATTATGAGTATATTTGATGTCGTATACACTGAAAAAATATTGTTCACAAGAAAATGTTCACCTCAATGGCGATTAAAAAGAGAACATCGCTTTGTTCTGATTATTATTCAAATATAAAGCTGACAAACTGGTGTACAACAACTTTGTAATCGAGGAGGCAATTTGTTATTGTAATTGTATTATATGACAAGATTTCTAACAATATGCCACGGAGGTAGCAATGTAGGGATGTTAATTATTATCCGTGTTGGTTATTATTTGTCATTTCTTATTTCAAAATATTTTCCTTATGGAATATTATACTTTCGTTGTATAGAGTATAACCTGGCGGGTTTATTGCTATGTAACAATCTTTTAAAACTAACCAGAAAGATATTAAAGAGACCGTAAGTGAAAAACAGGCTGGAACACTTTTTAAACTACGAGTAAATCTAGGTTCCAACGAGAATTGGACCCGCAGCCCGTGGGTCGTAAGACAGGTGTTATACCAATTAGACCACGGAGATTATTTCTGTGGCGTTATGGCAGAAGTTGATATGTCAGTTTTTTGTCATTTTGTGTTTATTTTCCCTATTTATATAAAATATTTCTCAGCATGTTGTGGAAAAACTTGGTGTGTCAGTCATTATCCAAACAAAAGATATATTGTTTGGAAAAACTAAAAAAATGCTTATTTGTACTGATTTTAACAGCTTATCAAAGTTAATACTGCTTCTCCTGTAAAGTAAGGTAAAACGGACATATCAACTTCTGGCATAACGCCGCAGATTTTTAAACAATAACAACCTATTACAACAGGCAGTTGACACAAGACACTTCCAAATATCTAAGCACCATATTTCTACATTCAAGAAGTATCGCTAATCTTAAATCTCAGATATGTTGGAAAACTGTGTTTATTTTCCAATGATCACATATTGTCAAAATTCCATAAAATTTAAATTTGCGGTTTGTACGCCAAATTAAATTATTTCAATGTATATCAATGAATTTTTTTCAGAATATGTCGCGATAATCTAGTAAATAGTTGACATGTTTCCATACAGTTATTCCACTAATTACATAAATCCCCGTTACACGTGTTTCTATCTTTTAACCGGGAACTACAGGCGAAATAAATGTTTGATAAAACTAAAAATGTAACAAAACACGGATAAAAATCGAAAAAAAAATAAAGAAAGCTTCGTAGCAGGTAGAAAGAAACACGTGTAATGGGGATGAATGTTACTAATGGAGTAACAAAGTAATTTCTTCTTCTTCCTAGTGTCATATCAGGTCCCCCCAACGTTGAATATCACCTGAGAGTAGGCATCTTTGTCCCCGGCAGCCCGAAAAAGATCCCCAACGCTCCCTATACCAGTCCAAACACGTAACATATATTGCGGATCCAGGAGATTTGCCTCCTGCCAACACCTCTTCGACCCTCTATCTTGCTTTGGTTGATCAGGTGCAGTAATTTGTACTTTGCTCTTCTAAGTACATGACCCAAATAGGACACCTTTCGGATTTTAATATTAATCATCAACTCTCTATCAACTTTGGCTCTTTAAAGAACCCTCGTGATGCTGACCAAATCCGTCCAGGGTATCCGTAGCATTCTCCGATGTATCCACATTTCGAATGCTTCCAGTCAGTTCATAATACCAACTTTGAGGGTCCATGATTCCACTCCATGCAATAACACAAATCAGTTTATTGTTAAATATTCTAGCATGGAGTTCTACAGCATTAAAGCCGAAACCTTTGATAAATTATTGATTGATTTTTTAAATTTCAAAAGTACTCGCGATATGTAATCTAATTACTTTTAATTATTTATCCTAATAAAGGTTTTCAAAGGTTCCTTTAACTGTCCCACGAATCTAGAAGCACTAAGTTTATATGTACCCAATAAATATAGCCGTGCAAGGAATCACCCTCTGTTCTACATACCAATTTACAGGACGAATATCATGGCTAAACACTCAGTCACGCGTGGTATAGAGATATTAAACCGACTGAATGACACGGTTGATATATTCTCGGTACCGCCTAGCAGTATGAGAAGACTCCTGGCTGATATTCTTCCTAACGAATAAGCTAACGCTAGAAGCAGACCCTCTTTGTGTAACAGGAGAAATCCGTGCAAAGTGGATAAAAAAAATAAAAAAAATTATACAATAAACGAAAGTAAACAATCTGAGAATTATGAAAAGTTGAAAAGATTTCGTTCCTCAATATTGGTATATTTTTTAAAGTTTAATTAATTAAGAAATGTATTATTAGAAATAAACACGTGTGGGAATCGGAAGGAAACAACGCAGCTGGTTATAATTCATCATGATAGATTTTTTTCACGTTTTCTAGACCGCATTATGCTCGTTGACAATCCTACACTCTGCTGAATATTCATACGAATAACTCAATATGCTTTATATTCCGAGGTAACACTATACGAAGCAAGTGATATGGAAATGCAATAGTTAGTATAATGATATGATTTACAGCGGAGTCGTCCTCGACACAATACCTATACAAGCTGGATTCAATTCCCTATTTTAGAACTGATGATTTAAAACAAAGTGATGTATGATATTAAACAAAGTAATTCGCGTTATTGAAAAAAGTGATGCGTAATATTGAATGTGATGTGCGATATTAACATTTCTCTTCCCGTGCTAAAAAAATCCACGCGTTCCGGTGATATGTATTCAATACACAAGTAAAAATGAGCGATTTAAAATCGAAAAAATAAGAATATTCATAGGCAATCACTTAAATTAATTAAACTTGAAGTCAAAAGTGATAATAATTGAAATTTAATTGATGAAAACATGAAAAAACCATCGGCCGACGTTCACAAAACGGGCGAAGGGACCACCTCGGACGAAAGCCCGCGAGCTACTGAGCGAGCGAACTGAGATTCTGTTTCTTGCATTCCCATATACCGAATTAGAGTGAGAGGTGAATAGCGTCGCTTCCTCACCCATAGCAGTTTTTTTAGAATGAATATCTACATAACACACAGGCACACGTTTGATTGTATTGGTGAATTTATTCCCGATTTTCACAAAATATCTCTGATGTGACCGATGAGTGCTAATTATTATTAATATTATTTTTTTCATTCAATGCATAAATGTATTACAGAGGAATACCTAAAATCTGAACCCAGTATTTATTATATTTATAGAGACATTAAAGTTTTTAGAAGCAATGTGTACTAGTTATACATCACAGGGAAGGAAGGGTTAAGAAAAAAAAATAAGCAAATCTTAACTGAATGAAACAGGGACAGACACCAAAAATATACAATAAAATTGCGAACATATTCGTATTACTCAGAAAGTCGACTAACCCATATTTGATGCGATTCATTATGGCATTCCATAAATAAAAGTCATTTATCTGAAAACTTTATGGTCAGATAATGACACTAATTTATTTTAACAACTACATGAGTATTTTTTTGGTTTTACTGCCCAAAATAAGACGCAGTCATTATTAAAACAATTTAGCCACGGCAAGAGGTCTGGTAAAACAATTAAGTTGTTATGAGTGACTTAGCTGGAAGGTGAGATCAAGTCAAAGTATTTATTACAAGGAATCACGGCGTAGTAAAATATATATGAGAGATGGTTATTTATTGTTGTGGCAATACTATTCACACTAAACATTTGTTGAAGCAGAAAATATATGAGAGATTGTTATTTATTGTTCCGGCAATACTATTCACACTCAACACTTGTTGAAGCAGAAAATATATGAGAGATGGTTATTTATTGTTGTGGCAATACTATTCACACTAAACACTTGTTGAAGCAGAAAATATATGAGAGATGGTTATTTATTGTTGTGGCAATACTATTCACACTAAACACTTGTTGAAGCAGAAAATATATGAGAGATGGTTATTTATTGTTGTGGCAATACTATTCACACTAAACACTTGTTGAAGCAGAAAATATATGAGAGATTGTTATTTATTGTTCCGGCAATACTATTCACACTCAACACTTGTTGAAGCAGAAAATATATGAGAGATGGTTATTTATTGTTGTGGCAATACTATTCACACTAAACATTTGTTGAAGCAGAAAATATATGAGATATGGTTATTTATTGTTGTGGCAATACTATTCACACTCAACACTTGTTCAAGCAGAAAATATATGAGATATGGTTATTTATTGTTGTGGCAATACTATTCACACTCAACACTTGTTGAAGCAGAAAATATATGAGAGATGGTTATTTATTGTTGTGGCAATACTATTCACACCAAACACTTGTTGAAGCAGAAAATATATGAGAGATGGTTATTTATTGTTGTGGCAATACTATTCACACTAAACACTTGTTGAAGCAGAAAATATATGAGAGATTGTTATTTATTGTTCCGGCAATACTATTCACACTCAACACTTGTTGAAGCAGAAAATATATGAGAGATGGTTATTTATTGTTGTGGCAATACTATTCACACTAAACACTTGTTGAAGCAGAAAATATATGAGAGATGGTTATTTATTGTTGTGGCAATACTATTCACACTAAACACTTGTTGAAGCAGAAAATATATGAGAGATGGTTATTTATTGTTGTGGCAATACTATTCACACTAAACACTTGTTGAAGCAGAAAATATATGAGAGATTGTTATTTATTGTTCCGGCAATACTATTCACACTCAACACTTGTTGAAGCAGAAAATATATGAGAGATGGTTATTTATTATTGTGGCAATACTATTCACACTCAACACTTGTTGAAGCAGAAAATAACGATTATTAATAAGTAACTAGCTGAAAAGCCTAACCAAGGATGTGCGAAAACATAACTTGTTAATTGTTACACCTATTTACATTTTATCTCATCACGCCGTGTCCCTTACGGGGTAGGCAGAAATGATTGAGCGCCACACATTCCGAGCCTTATAGACATTCATCGCCTCTACCACGTCCGTTTTTCTTCGTTTTGCAGCAACACGCTTTTTTATATCCTCAAGAAATTAAAAAAAAAAATGTAAAGTTTAAAAGTTAACGGTCGCACCGAATATTGCTAAATTTATACATTCAATACGTCATTAAATATCAAGATTTCTCGCATATTATTACTTAAATACATCATTAAATTGTCTGATATTACACTTATTAATGAGTTAATTTTTCAGTGCGTGTGCACTCGAAATGCGAATGACAATAAATGTATTTTCGTTTGTTTTGCAAAAAAATACAAAACAAATGTTTAGTTTACAAAAATAAACAACCTGATTTAATATGGAAAGTACCTACCTAACTTCTATTTACCGACTTTTTTTTATTTTGAAAGCACGTGTTTCAAAATTGGAACACTCACGTTATACGGTTGCTTCTGCATATATTTTTTTGTTTCATTACACTTCACGGCCACAGTATGTTTGGTTTCATTTTGGGTTCCACGGCATTTAGCAAAGTATATATAACAGATTTGGTGTATTACAGTAAATGGAATAATTATTGAGAATACATTGATTCTCCCCTATTATTTATTAGACAGAAAAAAACATAGATACGTTTCATCAAAAAATTTGTGTAGTTGTCGAGTATTTAGGCAGGCAGGAGCGCTAGTATACAGTCGATGTAATGTGCAGGTTCTGGATAACAATTACAAAGGCAGTTTAATACATAAGCTGTATAGTAAGAGCGACCTGACCCAAATATTTTCTCGTCCGCCAGGTATAAACGTACCTACATTAATTTTATCTTTTAACGTGTAATTTTTGTTTCTTTCACACTTATGGAAATGCTAATCTACGAGTACATTATAAAAAACGCTTCATCATGAAATTCATCACGTGTAGATAAGTTAAATGAAACAGTAAACTAAAAAAAAAGCCAACATCAAGATTTTTTAAAATTAATATTGAAATATGTACTAAGATTAATGACCTAAATATTTTCTCGTCCGCCAGATATAAACGTACCTACATTCATTTTATCTTCTAACGTGTAAATTTTTGTTTTTTTTCTCTCACTTATGGAAATGCTAATCTACATTATAAAAAAACGCTTTATCATGAAATTCATCACGTGTAGATAAGTTAAATGAAACAGTAAACTTAAAAAAAAAACAAGATTAAGTTTTTTTTTAATTCATATTGAAATATGTACTAAGATTAATGACCCAAATACTTTCTCGTCCGCCAGATATAAACGTACTTACATTAATTTCATCTTTTAACGTGTAATTTTTGTTTCTTTCACACTTATGGAAATGCTAACCTACATTATAAAAAAACACTTTATCATGAAATTCATCACGTGTAGATAAGTTAAATGAAACAGTAAACTAAAAAAAAAGCCAAGATCAAGATTTTTTAAAATTAATATTGAAATATGTACTAAGATTAATGACCTAAATATTTTCTCGTCCGCCAGATATAAACGTACCTACATTCATTTTATCTTTTATCTTTTAACGTGTAATTTTTGTTTTTTTCACACTTATGGAAATGCTAATCTACATTAAAAAAAACGCTTTATCACGAAATTCATGACGTGTAGATAAGTTAAATGAAACAGTAAACACAAAAAAAGAATCCAAGATCAAGTTTTTTTTTAATTCATATTGAAATATGTACTAAGATTAATGACCCAAATATTTTCTCGTCCGCCAGATATAAACGTACCTACATTCATTTTATCTTCTAACGTGTAATTTTTATTTATTTTTTCACACTTATGGAAATGCTAATCTACATTATTAAAAAAAACGCTTTATCATAAATGAAACAGTAAACACAAAAAAAAAAATCCAAGATCAAGTTTTTTTTAAATTCATATTGAAATATGTACTAAGATTAATGACCCAAATATTTTCTCGTCCGCCAGATATAAACGTACCTACATTCATTTTATCTTTTAACGTGTAATTTTTGTTTCTTTCACACTTATGGAAATGCTAATCTACGAATACATAATAAAAAAACGCTTTATCATGAAATTCATAACGTGTAGATAAGTTAAATGAAACAGTAAACTCAAAAAAATCCAAGATCAAGATTTTTCTAATTCAAATTGAAAAATGTAAAAAGATTAATGAGCAATGACGAAATTTTCTTATCAAAAAGGCGCCACGATAACTGTAGAGAACTTCTCTGGAATTGTAAATAACTTTGACAATAATAATAATGATTAATCACTGCGGTTTATATATAGTTTAATTCGTAAGAATCATAACCAAACGATAACTATAGTTCGGAAAATGACAGCTCACAAATTTGCCCCAATACAACCTTGTAACGATGTTCAGTAATTTTAATTATTTGATCAACTTTAATATAAGCCTCGATTCTAATAAATAGCAAGTTATTTAGGTAAATACATTACATAAAACTAACAATAATGACAAATTAATACATCTTGTCATAAATTAGCAAAAATGTGGCAGTTTGTTAAAATCAAATAATATTTGGTGACGTTTGTCAAAAGTCACTACGCATTGCATTGGCTAGGGATGGGGTATTCGATAATTGGATTTTCAAAAATCGATTTCGAAAATCGATTTTAATTAAATGTTCGTAATTAGTATTAATTCATAGTTGATCTTGGCCTATTTAAAGATACATACAAATCATACAATACATTAGAAAGTCAGTGTAATGAAAATTAGGAATTAAAACGTCAGTTTAGAGAAAAACAATTGTTTGATTTATAAAAAAAAACTATTCGATTTGTAAAACAAAAAACGATTTTACCCCACCCCTTTGTGACAAACGTCGCACGGTTCATCCTAGACTTTCCGAAGTATATCGATTATCGTAAGGTGGGATAAATTTTGATAATCTGTGTGTCTATAAATTATAAATCAACAATTTATAAAACAAATAAAATAATTGAAAGCTATCACTGAAAATAATTGAAAGCTATCACTGAGAAATAAATATACTCGCTAAACTGAAGCCCTCCGTAAGATGCAGGGGTTGCGGGTTCAATTCTCACGAGTATCCAGATTTTTTTAAAATTATCTAGTCTGGTTTCCACTTCAAGCGTGTTGGACCGTTTTCTAGTTGTTCGGAAGAGGTTGCCACATGGTGTTGTACTGTATACAACGAAAATATAATACAATAACGTTTAACTTGATATTTCTTAAACACTATCTTTGAGGTGGTGACATTTCCAGTTCAAAAATATTTTTTATATCACTATAATCACAAAAAGGCGCTTTGATAACAAACTATATCTAAAACAAACAATCAATATATCACACGGGATGAAGCAATTATAGATAAATGTTGACATACGGCTGTGTTGAGTAAGATGAAGAAGGGCACTCAGATGGTTTGGGCATATAGAATGAATGCAATAATAACAAAAAAAACAAAAGTAAATGCTAGTGGAAAGCGTGAGAGAGGAAGACCGATGGATCAAGTGAATTATATTTTGACAGAAGAAAATGTAGAAAGTCATATAAATCGTAGGAGTTGTATGAGAAAGTGTATGGATGTTTGTCGAAATAGTAAAGTATGGTGCTCTGTCCTCTCATCCTGACCCGATAGGGAAATGGTGTTATATTATATGTATATTGTTCGACGTATGGTTGAATCAAGTGTATGATATTTCGAAAAAAGGGGGCGTAGAAAGGCAGATAAATCCTGAGGGTTGGTCATATGAGATGTATGGATGTAGAAGAGGCGAAGGGTGTGTGTTGAGAGAGGGAAGTCTGGCACTCAGACAGGGCGTGATGGTATGCATGTATGTAGATATTCAAAGATTAAATTATAACGATTCCTGAAGAAACGTTCAGTTTTTTTTTTAAATCAAGTGTAGAAAAATCGAAATAAATTTTTTGAGACCTTTTTATTTAAGAAGTGGATAAATAATGGCACTCGACTTTTGGTTTTAATTAAGTATAACATTTTTTCCATAAAGAAATGTAGGTTTTAATTAAGTATAACATTTTTAGGTATATAAAGTGTGTATGTAAACATTTTAATTAGCAATTCACAATCAAATTTTCAGAAATAATTTACATAAAAAAATCTAACTGAACCCTCGAATTTATGACAACCTTTGTGGCCTGATAAGACGCCTTCCTTTTTCTCTTTAACATATATATCTGTTTGGTTGTAGGAGATTGCCACATGGGAATTAACCCGCCAGGTTGTTCCGTATACAACGATAGAAGATTTTATTTCTCGCAATTACTATTCCTCGAAAAATTAAAAATACATATCTATGAAAAAGTATTCGATACATGAAAAACAAAATATTATAGGCAAGTAGTGGTACACGATTGGTAGAATATTATCCAATAAAAAATGAATGAAAATATGAAACTATAAATATGCAATTTAAAATCTAATAAAGTTACATTAGCACCCACATCGTGGGGCAGTATTATATCATACCAGGCAGAAGATGGACACTGCTATGAGACAGCAAAAAAAATTAAGATAGAGTGGGCGGATCGTAAACAATGTATTTTAGGAAGACAAAAAATGAACAAGGCACGATAAACAAAACTACCCACTTAAGCTAATAACAACTGCGCAGTTGACAGCAAAAAGAAAAAAAATACTAGGCGTGTAATTAAAACGAGATGAAAATGAAACTTTTCAGAGGGATGAAATTCTTTGTATTCACCTGAGTATGAGGGGCGCCCCGAATTGGGAGACGTTGCGACGGCAGGCATTGTGGATGGAAAATCGACGCCTTCTGGTCCAAACGTATCACTGATGAAGAAGACGTTGCTGCAACGATGAAAGGTTCTTCTCAGGATCTTCTCAGGATCAGAAAAATCTTCTCAGGATCCAAACTTTCAGATCCTATTAAGTGGTCGTTCGATCGCGTGTTAAACTTCAAAACTCAAAAAAAAATTTCTAGGAATTTAAAAAAAAAAACCCTTAACGTAATCGAAGTACCAACTCCGAAGACAGATTTTTTTAAATTAAGTCACTTTAATCCAAAGCTTTGTTATTATTTTATATTAAGGGCTCTCCTGCCCGCGTGTTCAAGTGGTTGTTTAGTAACCAAGGGTTGCGCTCTAATACCACTAACAAAAGATGCTCCTCGTTCGACGTTCGGAGCTGGACTGACCGGTTGACGGAAAAGCGCGTAACTTACACCAGCTCGATGTGTGGTGTAGTGCCGGCGTTATTATGGAACTTAGCAAAGCGATGATAAGTGAAAAGGTTAACTACAAGCAAAGCGAAGGCAATTATTCAACTTGTTTTGAGCGTTTGTTTTTCATATTTATCGTAAGATAAGTCTAGAAAATTACCTTTTTTCGTCGATGAATCGCGTTATGTTTTGCTCGTGTCATGTTTACCATTAATAATTGTACGAATCCTATACAAGTCTGTCGTTTTATCAAATATATCAGTATTGTTCAGGACCTTAACTTGATTAATTCATTATTATGTAAGGTAACCCTTCAACATCAACATTTCATTAATTCGTATGGTGAATATTAGAATTTGTGATCTGGACATATTGCAGAGCGTAACTTGGATATAACAACATCTTCGGCCCCATTCAACAGTGTCTTCGGGTCTAGAACCACTGGATTAGATATGGAACTCGCAGTTCGTCATCGCGTGTGTTTGGAATACTATCCCTTACAAAAAAAGAGGCAACCAAATTCCGCACGTTGCCGAAAAAAACTGTTAGGCACTTTGATAAATTATTTGTTCTAACTATTTGTACAAAATTTAAAATAAACTATTGAAAAAAAGCCTGTTTTACTTTTTTAAAAGATTGTCCAATTCTTTTGGGTATCGAGGCTGTAACCACCGGATGGGAGCAAAGCGTCTTAGGTATATTTTTTTATATATGAAGAAAAATAAATTATAATTCATTTAGTAAAAAATAATAAGGGCCATGAATATGAGAATATTAAATAGATAATCTTTAACAGTACGATATAGTAAATATAAAATATAATATATAACATGGCCATACTCATAATTATGATCGTGCCACTAAACCTTTATCGTTTATCTTTTCATGTTTATATATCCATCTACCTTTGTGCATGTTTTCGATTTTTTACAAGTTTGAAAATGGCATCAACTGTGCATCAACGAGTTTGCATTGAATTTTGAGTGAAAAACGGATTTAACGGTCCGCAGACCTTGGAAATGTTGGAGAAGTGTTTTTCGGTGGCACGAACGCTTCAGAAGTGGTCGTGAGTCGGTCGAGGATGACGAACGCAGTGGCAGTCGAAAACCGATGAAAACATCGATAAAATCAAAGAAATGTTGGCCGAAAATCGCAAATTGACCATCAGAGAGCTGGCAGAGGACTTGAACATCGCTTATGGACCCGCTCAAGACATGTTGGTTAGTGATTTGGGTCTCAGACGTGTCGCTACAAAACTGGTGCCGAAAGACTTCAATTTCATGCAAAAAAAGGACCGCGTTGAAATCGCGAAATACATGATTTTCATGAGTTTTTGAC
Source organism: Odontocerum albicorne (assembly GCA_949825065.1). Lineage (NCBI taxonomy): Eukaryota > Metazoa > Arthropoda > Insecta > Trichoptera > Odontoceridae > Odontocerum > Odontocerum albicorne. Next base: position 3,342,977 of record OX463840.1, on the reverse strand, counting down.
CAAAAACATCACGAATACTATCCAGCAGCCTTTGAATTCACCTGATCTGGCTCCCTGTGACTTTTTCCTGTTCAACCGACTTAAAAAACCGCTTGGCGGAACGCGTTACAGCACCCGAGAGGATGTCATGAAAAAATCGAAGACGGCTCTGTTGGACATACCGAAAATTGAGTACCAGCGGTGTTTCGAGGATAAGATCAAGCGCTGGCGTAAGTGCGTTGCAGTCGATTGGTAGTACTTTGAAGGGGACCATATCTATTTTGATGAATAAACTTGTACTTTCGATTTTATGAATAAAGTCCTAAAACTTTTTGATCAAGGTAGTATAGGCAAAATCCTAGTTTACTGTGGACACGACCAATGAAAGGCAACAAACCCAGTTCCATATAAATGAGTGTCCAGTTTATATTTGTCTTGTTTATCATACTATGAATACTTTGGTTGCGGGTTCGATCCCCGCTGGAACCCAGATTTTTTAAAATAGGATTCCAGTCTGGTTAACACTTAGGGCCTATAAAAACATCGTTCTGGTTGGTTGGAAGAGATTGCCACATGGCAATAAACTCGCCAGGTTAAAAAAAAATACTTATAATTACTTGTCATGTAAATAAATAAACGAAACATTTGAAAATAAACGAAGAAACTATGCATTGGAATAAACACATGACGTGACAATGCATGACAGAATATGGAATGAAGTGCGAATGCAATTAATGCGAACTTAAGACTGATGTGTTAAGTGACATGAGGGCGAGCACGCAGATATGGTTTGGACATGTGAAACGAATGAATGGAGAAAGACTAACCAAACAGATATATAGTGCAAATGTGAGTCGAATGCGTGTGATAGGAAGACCAAGGGAAGTATGATATTCTGAATGAAGAAAACGTAGAAAGTCGGAGAAGTCGTAGGAGTTGTATGAAAAGTTGTATGGATGTAGAAAAAGGCGAAGGATGTGTGGCGAGATAAGGAAGTTTGACGCTCTGTCTTCTTTGCATACCCCTACAAGGAAATGGTGTGATGGTTTGTGTACACATATTTTGATTCCTATATGGCTCTCCATAAAGCAAGAAATTGCTCACACTAGAGGACAATTATAGAGGAGCACAGTGGTCACAAAAAGAATAATGCACTAGTCCCAATTTCGGTCTAAAATATCAACGCTCTAACCCATGATGGGTCTTAGCTGCCTTTAGGGCTAATATGGTTCAACTATAAAAAAGATTGTAAAATAGTTTGTGTGTGAACAATGAATGACTATTCAGAGAACTCGAGTAGAAAGAGAAACTTTTGAGTTCTGCTAGTGTCTTTCTATTTTTAAACGAAATAATTAAAAGTCGACACCAAATCCCACTGTAATTGAGAAAATAAAATGATATTAAACGGACATGTTACACTTCCATTCTACTGAGTGACAATCTGACACGATGGCAATTACGAATGATTGAAGAGTCAGGCTCGTTCTAAGGAACAGTTTAGCCTTTTAAACAACCAGCTATTTCCGCTTGTTAGTATATAATATATAATATTTAGTAATAAAATAATTGAAGAAAAATGATAAACGTAAACAAAAAAAGTGACATTTCTTAAGTGAATCATACATATATAACATCACGCCATTTCCTTGACGGGTCAGGCAGAGAGAACAGAGCGTCAAACTTTCCTATTTCGATATACATCCTTTACCTCTTCTACATCCATCAATATTCTTACACAATTCCTACGTTTCCTTCTTCAAAATAACACTCACTTGATCCTACCACTTTTTTTTTTTTTTTGGTCTTTCACCACCACATCTTCCACTCACATTTGTACTAGATACGGGTGCCCTTCCTCATCTTACTCAACACATCACCCTTAAGTTCATATACATCTCTCATCACTTAATTTTGTATTGTCATACATTGTTACCCCAAGTATTCTTTTAAGCGCACACATTTTTACTACATTTATTTAAAAAATACTGTATCTTTTAAATTTTGCCGCTCTATCAACTGAAATCCATGAAAACTGTTTCGATATTGCCACTCCATCATACTGAAACCAATGAAAATTGTTTCAATATTGCCGCTCCATCATACTGAAATCCATGAAAACTGTTTCAATATTGCCGCTCCATCATACTGAAATCCATGAAAACTATTTCAATAATTTCGCTCCGATACAGCCCTGATACCAATAGTAGCGGAATGTTTCTTTGAGTATTTTTTTAATTGAAATAGGCGCCGTGTATTTGTTGCTAATAGATAACGAGAATTTCAGTGTAAGTTTTGATCGTTAGGATTGATAAGGGGAACTTCTAAGAGGTTTCACACGGTCGTATTATTTTTTTGCAATATCAGATACATTCTATAATATCAACAATGCGAATTTCGTTATTTTACAATACGTGTGAAAAAAATAGTGACGACAGTAATAATATAAATATGCAATAAAATATAAATCAAGCGTTGAAATGAGTTATAAAAAGTGCAAAATATTTATAATATTGTAATGATTTTAGACATTAGTGTGCTCTACTTAAAAATTGAAAATTTCATCGACAATTAAACGATTAAATAGAAAAACACATTTTCAGAAAGATTGTGAAAAATGTTGCAAATTTTAATACGTAAAATTTAGAAGGAAAACAGAAAAACAACTTTGAAATTTCCATTGATTGATTGAACAGTTATTAAGCATTTTTAACCGCTTATAATTTTTTTAAATTTTACCTTTATCGATTATTTAAAAAAAACAAAATAAAAAACGTAGATATGAGATTTCAAGAAGACGAATGTCGATCCACAGTACGACTACGAGGCTCTTCAAAAATCTCAAGTACGTCAACAATGGAAGTTTCCTCATTTCCAGTAAATTGAGGTAATGGTCCTCAAAAACGAGGATAAGACTAAACAAGGGTGTTGTGGTTTATTTTTTACAGGTCAATAAGGACACACTCCTTTCGAGAAACTATTATTATCTGGTATAAAAAATAGCTTGATGGGTCTATAGCCTGATTGGCAAGAATACGGGTTATGCAGATAATAACAGGTAAACAAGAGCTCCCAATTAAAAAAATCCCTGATGGCAAATGTGAATAACAGTTAACTCGCAATACTCTGCCCTTCGTATAGATATGGTAATGCGTGACTACTTCATTTATAATACATAAATATGTATCTATGATGCAATAAATGGAGATTACCGAAACACTTTTCACAACACGTAGAAAAATAATCATAAAATACGAATTAATACTTTGGGCATGTCGTTACATAAAAATAATATGTAAATCTCGAGAACCTGGTGATCACCGGTACTGTTAAGGGAAGGCGAACACGAGGAAGGTGTCCTATGAGATGGACAAAATATCATACACTTTATTCAACTATACTTTCCTTGGTCTTTTTCTACCACGCCTTCAGCTCACATTTCTTTTGTATGTTTTTTTTTTGTTAGTCTTTCTTCATTCATTCGTTCCACGTACCTAAACCATCTCAAAGCGCTCATCTTCATCTTATTCAATACATCAGTATTATGTTGTTTATAGTTAAGGCATTAACGTTGTGGAGGTTTAAAGACATTGTAATATATTTTTATCAAACACTGTTTATTCCACTTTTTGTGACGGTATAACCCTACCGGTTTCAAGGCTTTCACCTCATCTTCAGGGGAGCACAAACAAATCTTAAGTTCACACTCATCCTGAATCACTTAATTCCGTATTCCGTCATACATTACCCCCTCATGTAATAATTGTAAATTCAGAAATAATCCGTGTATCTCCTATGAATGTATATATGAAAAATGGATTCCACCCACAAAGCACACTTTTTAGGGTTTATTTGAAATGTCAAATAAGCACAGCTAAATCCTAGATATGTAAAATAGCAAGGCAGTAAAATGCATATGTCATGGTTAAATTACATCTTCAAAAAATTTCACACAAACCAAAATAAAGGGATGCCACATTTCTTCAAATATTTCTAAACAGGTCCATTATGAGCTGGACCATTTTTGGCATATATTCCTTCATATACTAATAAATCATTTTAGATCTCTATCCGTTTCTTATCGAACCTTGGTTTTCTGGATCTTATTGTCTTTAGTCGACAGTTCTCCAATAAGGTATTTGTATTGGACGTGTGCGTCACGCCTTGAAATAGATATTGAAATCCTTGTATTTGTTGAAATGTAAATTATTTGGAAATTTATGTAAAATATATATTGGTTTGACTCCGATCGTGTTCGCGACCGCAAGGGGAATAAAATACTTGCGGGCTGGGCGTCGTGAGAAGGCCACGGGCCGGTCGGTTTCAGCGGTGCCCGAAACCCCGAAATTTGTTGTATTTCGCGGGGAATGGGCGCTTGTGATGCCCGACCGACCATTAATAAGGAAGGTCCCTTTTAGGGAAAAAATATAATTTCATTAACAACCGACTCGACTGTGTTTTACTTTGAGACCCGCTATCGACCTGCCTGAGAGGAATCTCTCCACCCCGCTACCTTCTTCTTCTGATCTACGTTTCTGGAATTCGCTACCTCAATTCTCCGAGCGCTGCGCAGCAACCAACGCACCTACGCTACAGTCTATTTGTACCCTGTCCGGTACAGTATTCCCAATAATTCCATGATCACTTTATGCACTGGCTTGCCATCGTAGTCAAGGTCTCTGCGTGTCTGATACATGTAGATCCAGACGTCTGTCTTCATTCCGTAACGGTCCACATAGATTCATCGCACGACCCTTCTCTAAAAACTGTCAATTCGCATCTGTATGTATGCCAAAAACACGGTTCGGATGATGGTTTTATTTAATGATATACATTAGCATTGGACAGTCTGCGAGAGTCGCTTACTTTGTGCGGGGCGCCTGAGGACTGGGAGCAGAGGTGGTTTGGGACCGTGAGAGGTGAACATCCGTATATTCTCGGGCTGATGGCGTCTTAGCGGCTAGACGTATGAGAAACAGTCTACGCGCTGCGAACATGGCCATGAGGCTCAGCAGGGTCCATATGTCTGTGGCATTTGCGGGAGGGAGTGCGCATCCAGGATCGGGCTGTTCTCTCACATAAGATCACACGATCGACGTGGAAGAACGGTTCAGGACTGACGTTGGAGTGGCGAGGGGATCCTCGACTGAGAGGGGCCCGGCAATGATGATGATGATGACATCAGCATGAAGACCTTATTCTCAAAACAACATTTCCAACAGTCAATTAAAATAATAATTCAACTGTTCGTAACCAAAAAAGTTGCGGATTAATCGTAAAAAGAAATATCGAATAAAAAAAACTTTATTTCATAGCATTGTACGAGAAGCAATGATTTATGTTACAACTGTATAATATAGGATATTACTAGCGAACACTTTAATACGTATTTTAAATAACTATACCAATATAAATATATTATATGAAACTGGTAGTTTATTTGAAATAACATGATCGATCATAAATATGTATTATGACGAATTAATTTATTTCGATTTGTTCAGAAACCTGCCACACAGGTCAACAAGTGCAAATTCCTTCCAAGAAACGATTATCTGGCATAAACAATTATTCGATGTGTGTAGCCCAATCGGCAACAATAAAAAGTATGCAGATAATAACTGGTAAAAAGTATAATTTATTAAATTCTAATTATTGAAATCCCAAACTGATAATGTGAATAACTGTTTAATAATATATCCTTTATACAGATAATGTGAATAACTGTTTAATAATATATCCTTTATACAGATAATGTGAATAACTGTTTAATAATATATCCTTTATACAGATAATGTAAATAACTGTTTAATAATATATCCTTTATACAGATAATGGTTATAGGGGCGAACTGTCAATTAAAATCAGTCATTTTTTGAAGTTAAATAAATACTTCGCGCACCTTTCCTGTTTTTTTTCATATTAAACAAATATAATAATTAACATTCTGATGCTATTTTTTTGTTATATCATCATTTTGATGTAACATATCATCATTTTGATGTAACGAACATTATACCTGACTAAAAAAATTATGCGAGTAAACTTTTTTTATTTTGGTCACACTTTCAACATTGTTCGAGTCTCTGCTTTACTCGTATGTGACATCTATGCGAAATTTTAACAACGACAATCGAACGCACGTGGGGCGCGTGCACGGACCAGCTGTCAAACCGATTAAATCGAATTTTAATATTTTGTGCGAAACGTCGAATTTAACATTTCAGGTGGTCGAGGTAAGAGTATTGAACATGTCTTTATAACGATAAGAAAATCAAAATATTCTATTATGGTGAACGACTACTTTTCCAAACATACTACGCTTTTGTCAGAGATTTAATGATAAATTATACTTCAATTATTATTTGATGTGTAAGATTATTCTAAGAATTATTATTAACCTGTTCACCGCGTTAAAAATCAAATTCCACGAATCCTGTGCGCGGCACAATTTCAACGTTTTTTAATTTCTAAGTTTAAACACATATTTTGTTTAGAACCAATAATATTTGATTACAACACCAAGTAAACATGACACTTAAGTAATTTTCTGATAATAAATAATAGTCATTACTCTTAAGGAGACTCATTAAATAAAGGAGATAAACTTAACATTACGTAAAATAAACAAAGGAATGCTACGATCAAATCAATGCTTCATGACACTCACCCAATCAAATGCATATAGCACTAGTAATGTTTATTTACGTAAGAGAGACTTAGTAATGTTTATTTACGTAAGAGAGACTCATCGCAGGTCTCGATCCGCGCGACAGGTCGTTAATGCTGGAAATATTGAGAAACCAAAAAAATTCGGCGCTCTGTTTATTCAACAATATCTCATAAACTAATATATTATTTGACAAGGTTTTCAGAGATGTCGCTAGAATAAAGATTATTTTAAATTTTAGTTCAATTTTTATTCCGGTTTTGTGTCATTTTTTTTAAGTATTTGTGATTTGAAACTTGGATTGTCGTCAGATCACAGGCGTTTGTGCTCCCCGCGGGGAACAGGTTAATAAAAAAAGTAAGATTTTCTTTACTGCGGAAATGCGTGCAGTAAAAAAAATTGAGGCGTCGATGTATGGAAATAGAAGGAATGAAGAAGTAAATTAATGCATGAATACATTGGATATCGTTAGTGAGATGAAGTAAGGAGCGGTAAGATGGTTTGGATACGTGAAGAGAATGAATGGACTATACAAATAATAAACACGCATTTCTATCGTATTTATTCCGCTCTTGATAACTATTTTTCAATGCCCAGGCTAAGTGGAAAGAAAGAACATCTGACGACTGGATAAAGCTCTTGGAAAAGATGACACTAGGAGACCGACTACCTTGGTCTGCTTGGAGAGTAAACAAGACGCAAGGTGAATATATAAAGATTGTATAAAGATCTTGAAGAATATGTAAAGATTTTGAACGAAAGTAGTAATGAATGTGACTGTGGGGCTATGCAGGGTTCGCAACCCCATGCAAACTCGAACGAACATCGGGTTTACACGCTCTGAACAAGACCTTATTGGTACGAATGATAAGGTAATCTCTGATGCCTCCTACTAGACACACGTGGCATGATTATCAACAATTGATAGTCCGGATATAGAAATGAACTAATATCCAGATTTAGCTTCCATAGATAAGAGTGACATCAACATACCTCTATGTTTTGCGTTAGATTATATGATATTAATATCAAATCGTGACAATACAGGGTGGGACATGATCTTACTTCTTCTTCCTAGTGTCATGTCACGTCCAGGGTACCCGTAGCATACTCCGGTGTATCCACATATCGAATGCTTCCAGTCGGTTCATACTACCAACTTTGAGGGTCCATGATTCCACTCCATATAACAACACTGACCAAACGTATCATTTGACTAACCGTTGTCGAAAGTTCAATTTTAGATTATCATCGCAGAATACGCTTCTCATTTTTTGATTAACCTGTACACCGCGTTGAAAATCAAATTCCACGAATCCTGTGCGTGGCACAATTTCGGCGTTTTTAAATTTCTAAGTTTAAACGCGTATTTTGTTTAGAACCACTGATATTTGATTACAACACCAAGTAAACATGACATTCAAGTAATTTTCTGATAATAAATAATAGTCATTACTCTTAAGGAGACACATTAAATAAAGGGGATAAACTAAACATTACGTAAAATACACAAAGGAATGCTACAGATCAGATCACAGGCGTTTGTGCTTCCCGCGAGGAACACGTTAAAAGCCGCACGAGATGTTTCAATTCTGCACTTGACTTCGGTTTCTGGGTCGAGGTTTTACACTAGGATACTTCCGAGGTATTTAAATGTTTCCACTTTCTCTCTACTATATATCAGCACCGTTCAATGTAAGACGTGCTCCTGCGTGATCCTGCCGGCCAAACACCACGAACTTAGTTTTACTCACGTTCATGTTCAGCCCCAGCCTCACATCGGCTCCATTAATTCTATTCTATATATGATCTTACTTCAAAAATAAATTTAAATCTCTACAAAAATACATTTAATTATTTTTTGTTATTAAAATAATTGTAATACGTAAAAATTTTAACAACGGAGAGAAATTCAGATGCAGAACGAATTGGGGTAGTCCAACTGTATTTTGAATTAAATAAAGTCCTCAATTTCAGTACAACACGCATTGAGAAATAAAGCAAGACGGGATATACTACCTTGATCAAAAAGTTTTAGGACTTTATTCATAAAATCGAAAATACAACTTTATTCATCAAAATCGATATGGTCCCCTTCAAAGTACTCCCCATCGACTGCAACGCACTTACGCCAGCGCTTGATTCAATCCTCGAAACATCGCTGGTACTCAATTTTCGGTATGTCCATCAGAGCCGTCTTCGATTTTTTCATGACATCCTCTCGGGTGCTGTAACGCGTTCCGCGAAGCGGTTTTTTAAGTCGGTTGAACAGTAAAAAGTCGCAGGGAGCCAGATCAGGTGAATTTAAAGGCTGCTGGATAGTAGTCATGTTGTTTTTGGTAAAAAAACTCATGGAAATCAAGTCTTTCGCGATTTCAACGCGGTCCTTTTTTGCATGAAATTGAGGTCTTTCGGCACCAGTTTTGCAGCAACACGTCTGAGGCCCAAATCACTAACCAACATGTCTTGAGCGGGTCCATAAGCGATGTTCAAGTCCTCTGCCAGCTCTCTGATGGTCAATTTGCGATTTTCGGCCAACATTTCTTTGATTTTATCGATGTTTTCATCGGTTTTCGACTGTCACTGCGTTCGTCATCCTCGACCGACTCACGACCACTTCTGAAGCGTTCGTGTCACCGAAAAACACTTCTCCAACATTTCCAAGGTCTGCGGACCGTTAAATACGTTTTTCACACAATATTTAATGCAAACTCGTTGATGCATAGTTGATGCCATTTTTAAACTTGTAAAAAATCGAAAACACGCACAAAGGTAGATGTACTCAGTGCAGCGTAACTTTTACAAATTTCAAGCTATGACGCTGAAATTTGGAGGGAAGTGTCAATGATAGATGTGGTAACCTAAAAAAAAAAGAATTCCAATCGGGTGACTGACAGCGTCACACGGTGGCCGGTCCTAAAACTTTTTGATCAAGGTAGTATTCCGAGCAGACGGACCAACATGGATTTCGGAGAAATTCAACGAGACAGAACATGTCGAAAGGAAGCTCTAGACAGGACAACTTGGACAACGAATAACATCGCCAACCCGCATAACATAAAAACAATTTGATTGATTATTGAGAATACATTATTTCGAAGTAATAAAAAAAACAGGAATGTATTGAGTATGTTTTCATTACAGATTCACAAAACAGTTCAATACTTTTTATAAGAGATAATAAATAGGTAGATAATAAATTTTTCATGTGTAACAAATCAATTATTCAACGTTCCATTGTTAAAGGTAACAAACAGTAACAAGGCGGCGCATGAATCGGCCATTTAATTTGTTCGCACGAAACCATTACAACAATTTAGCGTCTAGCAGTTATATCGTAACAATATTATGTATTGTTTTTTTTTATAAATATTAGCGAATTGCGCTATATTTTGGCAACTCGATTGTTCTCGGGTTTTTATTAACATTTCATTCAATCCAACATTACGTGCTAGTTACTAATGGGCGGATGAATGAAAAAAATACAAATGGATCAGAGCAAACCTTTAGAAAATTTTGCAAAAAAAAAAACAGATGCGTGAGACTCTCGCACTGTAGAAGTGAAATTTCTTAGCTCCTAGGAAAAGTTGATTTTATGCATTGCTTTTTTCCATTTGTAAACGATTTTTTTTAGGATTAGGTTATGTGGAATTTAATTTAAATCTCATTGCATAGACTTTAAAATAATAATAAAATACACCGTTTCACTTTTCGTGACGTTCAGGCCATTTCGCCTTACCACGCCAATAGAAGTTTCACTTCAAAAATGTCAGTTATCCCGTCATTAGTCCTATCGGGGTAAGAAGAAAGGATACAGCGCCAGACTTACCTATCGCGATACACATATTTCGCCTTTTCTACATTTATACAGTTCGTACGGTTTCTTTATGTTGTATATTGTCACCCCACAATTCACATTCATACTTCATCACGTATTCTGTTATATATTGTCACCCTATAATTCACATTCATACTTCATCACGTATTCTGTTATATATTGTCACCCCACAATTCACATTCATACTTCATCAGGTATTCTATTATATATTGTCACCTCACAATTCACATTCATACTTCATCCGGTATTATGTTATATATTGTCACCCCACAATTCACATTCATACTTCATCCGGTATTCTGTTATATATTGTCACCCCACAATTCACATTCATACTTCATCCGGTATTATGTTATATATTGTCACCCCACAATTTTACATTCATACTTCATCCGGTATTCTGTTATATATTGTCACCCTACAATTCAAATTCATACTTCATCACGTATTCTGTTATATATTGTCACCCCACAATTCACATTCATACTTCATCCGGTATTATGTTATATATTGTCACCCCACAATTCACATTCATACTTCATCCGGTATTATGTTATATTTTGTCACCCCACAATTTACATTCATACTTCATCCGGTATTCTGTTATATATTGTCACCCTACAATTCACATTCATACTTCATCACGTATTCTGTTATATATTGTCACCCCACAATTCACATTCATACTTCATCCGGTATTATGTTATATATTGTCACCCCACAATTCACATTCATACTTCATCACGTATTCTGTTATATATTGTCACTGTTGTCACGGAATGTTTGTGGGATGAGCCCGGATCTTTTAACCTGTACACCGCATTAAAAATCAAATTCCACGAATCCTGTGCGCGGCACAATTTCGGCGTTTTTTAATTTCTAAGTTTAAACGCGTATTTTATTTAGAACCACTGATATTTGATTACAAAACCACGTAAACATGACATTCAAGTAATTTTCTGATAATAAATAATAGTCATTACTCTTAAGGAGATTTTAAACTTGGATTGTCGTCAGATCACAGGCGTTTGTGCTTCCCGCGAGGAACACGTTAATGTCTTATCTCTTGAATGTATTTTTCTTTGTCATCTATTTATTTTCTGTGTTTTTTTTATCTTCTTGTTCTACGTGTTCAAGGGTGTGGGCTGAAAAACATCTGGCGTCTCCGCAGCTGGGCTCGCCCTATATTGGTGGGGTGTATCTTGGCCAGGGGGTGTTATTAGATGAGCCCAGACATAGCTTCTATTTTTTAATGTATTCTCTTTTTAATGTGTTCTTGAAATATGTCTAAATGTATTATGTACATACTATGTTGCTATCAATAAACCTGTATTTATTTATTTATATTTTGAAAGAAGGAAAAGAAAGAAGTTAGATATATCGTAGGAGCTATATGAGAAGGTATGTGGTGAGATAGTCAAGTCTGGCGCTCTGTCCTCTCTGCTCAATCCAGTAGGGAAGTATGTACGAATTTAAAAGAGAATTTAGCGTTCAAGTATCAGAATAATACGTGACTATGAATGCCAATGAAATTTTGTGCGATTTTAATAAAAACAAAAATGCATTTATTATACCAAATGCATCCCTGACATTTTGGGATGCATTTGATATAACAATTACAAAAAGAATTATAATGGAAAAATCCTGGTAATTCCCGGACCACAATTTTATTTGACGAGCGATAAAGTGTAATTTGCCTCTAATACCACAATTGGGGGGGCATTTAGTTCCAAAACAATGCGCAGGTGGCGGGTTATCTGAGGGGGGAAATTGAAATAAGGATGCGCTTGAGAAGCCTACCGGAACTGTCGTCGGACGTGACAATGCTCCTGCAACAGGGGAGTATTTAGAAAAATCATAATACAATAATGAGAAATTTGATTAATTATGTGCAATAGGGTCTGAAAATAAATAAAAACTAGGATAATGATAAATAAAAATTCTACTATCCATCAGACCACTGAAAAAAGTGTAGCTGGTTCTGACTTTTTTCTTATTTGCGGTCGATTTCGGTAATTAATATTTGTCACAAAATACAATTAAAATTCAGACATTCTAATGTTAGAAAGACTAACATTAATATAATGAGGTGCATTATGGTGGGGGCGCAGAACTCACTTATGGTGGAGAAGGTACAAAAAATATATCTACGATATCTGTATACTCGTATAAGTGAGTTTGGTGTCTATCCATGGCTTTATCCTACGCAGTTTCTGCTGGGCATGCTCGGGTATAACTCCTTGAGCGTAATAAGAGATCTGCATCTCCTGGTATACGTTGTCAGACTCGTTCGAGGAGTTGTGAGCTGTCCAGCATTACTACAAAGATTAGCGTTAAATGTTCCTAACAATTACACTAGACTGCGCCGACAAGAACTGTTCTCAATAACATACGCAAGAATGGGTATTCCAGCTGCTATGCCTGTTGGAAGGGCCTTAACTCTTTTGAACGGGACTGCTTCGGATATTGACATATTTCATATCACATTACCAAAAGCAAAAGTAAATTTTCTTCTAAGATTGAGCGCGTTAGAAAGCACTCATCAACGTATTTAAGTGACTTCGAATATATGTTTGTGTGTATACATGTATGCATATACATTATTTTTTATTCTATATAATTTTTCTTTATTTTTAATGTTAACATTTCTTGGATTTTTTCAGAGTAATTGGGCTAAGCCTGTTTTGAGAAAAATAAATAAATAAATTATCAAGCGGTAACGCATTAGACTTCCTTGCCGTAGATCGCCGGTTCGAACCCCGACATGTGCCCTTCGAATAACAGGTATTTAGTAGGATACCTATAACTTGGATCAAATCTACTCTTTTCAAAAATGAAAAAAAAATATTTGCAGTCAAAAAGAAGTATCCTGATCATTATCCGCGGTTTCGATTATACGCGTTTGTTAAAAAACGAAAAAAAAAAACTAAGGTTTTATAAAATTCCAAAGCTTCAGATGTGATAATGACTCCAGACTTAAATGTGATTATCAAAATCGTAACTATCGCACATAACGTTCAGTGTGAAGGCTTCAATATCATTAACATGACGGACATGGAAGAAATAGTCACAGGAAATGAATGTGAAGAAGTAATGTCGGAAGAGTATGAAGATTTTTTTCTTAAAAGCATATATATGACCGAAGTCACAGGTATTTTATACTTCCGAATACTGCAGACTGTTGATCCGGCTTAGGGACACTATACGCCTTCATTAGACTTATGAGACGGACGTGGATATTTTATCCCCGTATACAAGACGGAAAAAATGATTGTGTCATTCGAGGGGAGTAGAAAGCGCGGGGTTTTCTCCAGCGACCTCTCGCATGGAAGTCCAGTGATTTACCGCGCGGCCATGCACCTCGTGATTGATAAACGAACCGCAGAAAAATGAGTTAGAAGATGCTTGTGTCATTCGAGGGGAGTAGCAAAGCGCGGGTTTCCTCCAGCGACCTCTCGCACGGAAGTCCAGTGAGTAACTGCACGGCCATGCACCTCATGATTGATAAACGATCTGCAGAAAAATGAGTTGGAAGATAAAATAGAAGTTAAAGTTATTAAACCGGATTTTCGTATGAATACGTATGAATAAGATAAAATTAAGAGCTCACGCATTTGTGGTAGCCTGGGAGTCACTGACATAAATAGTAAGCGGGAAGAGCGACAGCTGAGATGGTACGGGCACATAAGATGGAGACCACCAGACCATACTGTAAATCAGGCAATATCTGTGGATATTCCTCGACAGCCGTCCAGAGGAAGACCAAAGAACTCCTGGATGACTCAATGCTCCAAAATCCTGCAGAGAAACGGCCTAGATGAAAGCGACACCCAGAACCGAAGAACATACAGTCTGAGAACGAGAAGAGCCGACCCCAACAGCCTACCTAGGTAATGAGTTGGGACAGTGCCAGAAAGAAGAAGATATCTCGTATGAGAGACAAAAATATCTCTTATGATGGGCTGGTATTAAAATAACAAGTATTTAATATATGCGATGTTAATGATAATTGATAAATATTTGTCCAGTACAGGTGTAACGAACAATTTTAGCAGTAAGCAAATAGCGATGGAATGTATCATAAATACATTTGCGTAAGTGTGAAAACGGGAAAATTTAATTTGATTACATTATGCAGTTTATAATGTTGTAAATTAGTTTTGATGAAGTTACTTGACCTAACGGAAAGCATTTTAACGACGGACAGAGCGTCTGAACTTACTCGTATGTTGAGAATTCTGGTCTTTTCTCACAATTCCTATCCTGGATTTAAACATTTCTTGTTCGTTTAAAACATTTGTTCTTCCTCAACTAACCTCTAACCATCCTAGGCTATCAATCAAGGAGTTTTATTACTTCCTCAACTAACCTCTAACCATCCTAGGCTATCAATCAAGGAGTTTTATTACTTCCTCAACTAACCTCTAACCATCCTAGGTTATCAATCAAGGAGTTTTATTAACCAGTTCATTGGATTCATCTACAATTCTTTCGTTTGTTGTTTTTTTTTACTAAAATTTAAAAACAATATATTTATTTTTTATGTAAAATCTTTCATGGATTTGACAGTTCAATGTATTCAAGATGAGCTGGTAAGTTGGAAGAAATTACTGTACAGCAATTTTTTTATTATTTTTATTTTTTTATTTATTATTACACATGACAAGAAATATACACAATTTGAGAAAAACAACAGATAATTTGATTTGGACATACAATTTTAATGGATCTGGGTTTGTCGCCTTTCATTTGTCGTATCCCCAGTAAACTAGGCTTTTGCCTGTATCTCACTGAGGATAGCAATAAACCCGCCAAATGTATCATGATTAACCATATACACAAAAGAATTAAAATAAATAATTAATATCCAACTATCAGATAGAATTACTGGAACCAATATTCTGGTGAACATCCCAGTCTTTGACATATTTTAGACAACATCATTCCACTTGTATTTACTGAGGGGACTGCATGAGCTCTTTTTTATAATTTCAAAGGTTGCAGTGCATATATGATGCACGGATGGGACTAGTTGACTCTAACATTAAATTAAGAGAAATCTTAGAAGCTGTATGGATGTGGAAGAGGTGAAAAATGTGTGTCGAGATAGAAAAGTCTGGCGCTGTGTCCTCTCTGCCTACCCTAGTAAGGAAAAGGCGTGATGGTATGTATGTACAAGTATGTGTACGATATATTTGCACATATAAGATTGATTTATCTGAGCTTTTTCGTTAGATCAAATGAATTATGTTCTGTAGGTTAGGTCTTTTTTAAATAACGACGTCCATATGAAATACGCATTTAGAAAATACAAATTCATCAATACCAAGTTTAAGGCATTTATGATTTATATTAGGTCCTTACATATGAAATTGGCGTTTTGTTTGGGAGGAACATAAAGTTGATTTTTTTTTTATATAATATATTTATTTAATCAAAGTATGTACCATTGCTATCTATGCACTTTTGCCATCTCATAGGTAGTTCATCGATCCCTTTACTAAAAAAACCATTCGGACGGGAATCAATAAAATCTTTGAAGTCGGTTTGGACTGCCCCATCGGAGTTGAATTTTTACCCTTGCAAGAAGTTATCCAAATTTCGAAAAAAATAGTAATCTGTTGGGGCAAGGTCCGGAGAGTACGGTGGATGTCTTAGACATTCCAATTGAAGCTCTTCTAATTTGGCAGCCGTCTGTTGTGCAGTGTGTGGTCTAGCGTTATCATGAAGCAGCAGTGGCCTAGAGCGATTAACCAGCCTCGGTTGTTTAGCAGCTAGCTTTTCCATCATGGTTTGCAGTTGCTGACAATAGACATCTGCCGTAATCGTCTGGCCAGATTTAAGAAAGCTGTAGTGAACGACACCAGCACTAGTCCACCAAACGCTCACAAGTAACTTTTTTGGAGTCAATTTTCGCTTGGGGCATGGTTTGGCTGGTTCGGCAGGGTTCAGCCATTGCGATGAGCGCTTCCGATTATCATACAGGATCCACTTTTCATCACAGGTAATGATTCGATTCAAAATCCCTTCATTATTGTGCCGGTTGAGTAATGCAACGCAGCAGTCAACGCGCGTTTGTTGATTTGCTTCACTCAATTCGTGAGGTACCCACCTTTCAAGCTTTTTCACCTTCCCAATTTGCTTCAAGTGGATTAAAACAGTTTTATCACTAACACCGCAGCCTGCAACTAACTCGGACGTGGTTTGCGATGGATCCGCTTCCACAATAGCCTTCAATTCTTCGTTATCAACTTTGGTCTCCGGCCGTCCACGGGGCTTTTTCTGCAGGTCGAAATTTCCAGAACGAAAACGTTGGAACCAAAAACGCACTGTGTTTTCTTTTGCGGCACCGTCGCCATACACATCATTAATCCTTCGAGCCGTTTCTGCAGCACTGGTGCCACGGTGGAACTCGTACTCGTAAATAACGCGATATTTCAAGTTTTCCATTTTGTAAACTGAGTGACGCAAAGAAAAAAAACAATTGAGGAAAAAACAAATGAATTATAATTTTCGAAACACAAATACTTGAGTAAATAGCTGTATAAATTTTAATTTGGAATTCCTAACCAAAGAGAAGATATTTGAGATCAAAGTTGCCAGTACGGCAAAATGCCAATTTCATATGTAAGGACCTAATATTAAATCCAAACACACAGTGCGCATTTTAATGTTAGACTGCACCAGATTAGTGAATAAAGCGATGGACTCTTGCCTTCCTGTTTCGAGGCTTCTATTATTGGATATTTAACGCTTCACTGTATAAAAATGTGGCAGTTTTATTGCCAGGTGGCCATCTCTTCCAAACAAGCAGACGAAAGTAAATAAAGGAAGTTATATAGATGCGAAAATTATTCAAATTTCTATAAATTTGTACCAAATTCATGAAATGAAATAAGGTATTATCGAGAAAAGGAAAAACGAAGAGATGCTGACGAGGAAAGGGATATCGCGAATGAAAAACGTTACCTTAGTGACTTGAAATCAAGAGTTTTTTTATCGCTTTTATTAAACATGCGAATTTTGGAGCAAGATTAATATAAGACGGTAACTGGTTCCAGAGTCTCATTGCATATACCGTAATAGACGACGTAAAAAAAAGAAGAGCGATGAATTGGGAAAAACATTAACCAATATACGAGGCATATCCAGAAACTAAGTGTACTGAATTTTTGTAGGTTACAATTTTTTTTATTTAAACAAAAAAATTACGTGGTTACCGTAGTACATATGTAAGCTATTTTTCGACATAGTCGCCATTCCTCTCAATGTAGGTGGTGAAGCGGGGTATCAACTTTTTGATGCCTTCCTCGAAGTAGTTTCCCGCCAACCCCTCCGTCCACTTCTCCACCTCCTCCTTTGCCTCCTCGTCGGTTGAAAACCTTTTTCCACCCATGTACAGCTTCAGGGAGGTAAAGATATAGTAATCTGAAGGTGCTAGGTCAGGGGAATGCGCGGGATGGTTCAGGACATCCCATTTAAACGAGGCGAGCAGTTCCTTCGTGGCGTTGGCCGTGTGTGGTCTGGCATTGTCATGCAGCAGGCAGTCTCCCTTTGTCAGCATGCCTCTCCTTTTGTTCTGAATCGCCCTCCGAAATTTTTTTAGGGTCTCACAGTATCTTGCAGAGTTGATGGTCTCCCCTTGAGGCATATATTTAATTAAAATTATGCCTTGACAGTCCCAAAACACGGATGCCATGATTTTCTTGGCTGAAATTGTGGTTTTGAACTTTTTGGCGGAGGGTGAAGAGGTGTGACGCTACTGTTGAGACTGCCTTTTGGTTTCAGACGTGTAGTGTGCAACCCAAGTTTCATCTCCATTAACGATGGAGCGGAGAAATTCATCTCCATGGAGTTTGCAGCGCCTCAAAAACTCTTGCCTTTTTACAAAATTTCACACTTGGTGGGAGATTGGGTTGACATTTTTCACAAAACGTGTTATCGCGTCAACACTTCTCAATGTACTGACCTCGAACCGGTCTCGTTGCGGAGGGGAAGGGTCAGGCTACACGGAAATGTAGCCAACATGTCGAAAATAAAATCTATCCGGTCGTGAGAGCCTCAGTACACTTACTTTCTGGATACGCCTAGTATATTTGCTTAATATTTTCGATATGAAACAAAAAAAAATTATTGCATAAAATTACACTTTTTTTTATTTTTGCATATAAATATGTTCTCGCCTTAAGGTCACTATATAATAATCAATTCGTATATAAAGATGCTCTCACCTAAAGGTCACTATATAATAATCAATTCGTATATAAAGATGTTCTCACCTAAAGATCATTATATAATAATCAATCCGTATATACAGATGTTCTCAACTAAACGTCACTATATAATAATCAATTCGTATATAAAGATGTTCTCATCTAAAGGTCTATATTTAAATTTTTATTCTATGTAAGCGTTATTCCACTAAAAACAAATATGAGTTCTTTACCTCTATAAAATAAGTCTTCGACAATTATGTAAGTCTGCTTGGTGAAGTTTGGTAATATTTTGTGGTATACATACATAACATATATTGAACTTAAATATACATATAATTATCAAATATTTTAAAACAATGACTGCAATTTATTATTACTACTGCTTTTTGTATCTTCATGTTAGTTTAAGATAAGTTTTGTATTATTTGTCAATAATTTTAAGTACTTGTATAACCTGTCACATGTTCATTTGTATATATACACTGCTGTGTCGTTAATTAAATAAAATAGGATAAAAAAAATAAAAATAAATAATCAATTCGTATATAAAGACGTTCTCACCTAAATGTCACTATATAACAATCAATTCGTATATACAGTACCCGGCGGTAAGTAATACGTATGGCTTTGTAGAGCGTCATCTCTGTCACACGATGGCCCGATCTGTATTACATACTCATGTATTACTTACCGTCGGGTACCAGTACTCAGCGCTAAGTAATACACATGGCTTTGTAGAGCGTCGTCTCTGTCGCACGATGACCCGATGTGTATTACATACTAATGTATTACTTGCCGTCGGGTACCAAATAAATATGTTCTCACCTAAAGGTCACTATATAATATTCAATTCGAAGATAACTAAACGAATTATGTACTTAATAATTTAATGACATTTATTTCGAGAAATTGTTTCTTTAAAATTATTAGTCTTGATGGGAAACTGGTTTAAAATTATTTGTCTTGATGGGAAACTAGTTTAAAATTATTTGTCTTGATGGGAAACTAGTTTAAAATTATTTGTCTTGATGGGAAACTGGTTTAAAATTATTTGTCTGGTTGGAAATTATTTGTCTTGATGGGAAACTAGTTTAAAATTATTTGTCTTGATGGGAAACTGGTTTAAAATTATTTGTCTTGATGGGAAACTGGTTTAAAATTATTTGTCTTGATGGGAAACTGGTTTGAATTCTGTGTAGCTGAATTTTTCGAAATAAGTATTCATTATTGTGTTCAATAGTTTTGAGAAAAGATGCCTTAGAAGTGAGAGTAAAAACGGATAAATTAGAAGATTAGAAGACAAAGTTGTCAATCAGTAAGATAAAGGGAAGTGGCGTTAGAGTTGAGAGGGGTTGGTCATATGGAGATAATAGAAAAAAAAACTTAACGGGAAGAAGTCCATGGTCTACGTGAAACAGACTGACAGAGATAAACGTGCCAAGATCTAGAGGGACAGATTTTAAAGTATGTCAAGTTACAGGCACGAATAACAGAAGATTATGCAAGACAAGACGTAGGAATGTCGAGAAATGAGTGTGTCTGGATGGAAAGTTATAAAGATATGTTATGAAATGAGTGTGTTTGGATAGAAAGATATAAAGATATGTTATGAAATGAGTGTGTCTGGATAAAAAGGTATAAAGATATGTTATGAAATGAGTGTGTCTGGATAGAAAGGTATAAAGATATGTTATGAAATGTACGTAAATTGAAGAAACGCGTGATAACAATATCCGCTAATTGAAAAGAAACGATAATATGTAATCCAATCGGAAGTATACGAGAGTCCATATCAATGTTGCCCCACGAGAGGCCACGATTAGGGCCCCATGACTGCTACCCACGTAAGACAGACAGACCAAAGACCAGTTATGTTAGTCGTTGACCAGTTGATCATCGACCAGTGCGATCAGAGATTGACCAGAAGGTGGACAGTGGGCAGCAGGAGTACAAAGTAACACTGCCCCGTTGACACACATCCCTAATGGCCGACCGCCGCCGGCTCCGGAATGCGATGCTGGCAATCAAATGTCAATCGAGCGAATCAAATCATTAGCTAACAACGTATGTAATTCCAGTTGTTACTGCAATCAACAGTTAAAAAAACATCACTTCAAATATCTTACTGAATCTGTATACATAATACTACAAACATCGAAGTCTAGCAATTATATCGAAAGGTTTCATTTGAATGCATTGCCAGCAAAGTTGAAGTCATTTTTTTATTTTATTAAAGCACAAATACACACTCAAGGAATGACCCTTTTCTCAGGGCATTACTGAAGCTGAGAGAATGGTGTTGCAGATCGAGAAAAAGTGGTGTTTCTTAATCAAATATAATCTATGAAATAAATCATAAACTCTTTCTTCGTTAGCAATATTTTATCCACTGCTGAAAATAGGCCTCTCCTAGTGTATTTTAATAGATGTTTTTAACTTTTATCTTTATTTAAAAGTATAACTCTTTGCTTACCAAATTAACGAAATCTACCAAACACGTCTCTATAGTTCGGAAATTCTAGCATGGTTCCTGTGAACGTTCACAAATTTTTCCCAATATAACCTTGTAACGATGTTCAGTAATTTTAATTATTTTATCAACTTTAATATAAGCCTCAATTCTAATAAATAGCAAGTTATTTAGGTAAATACATTACATAAGGTTGTATTGGGGCTAATTTGTGAGCTGTCACAGGACTTATCCTAGAATTTCCGAACTATAGCAAATATATTCTGTGTATAATATACAAGAAAAGTACTTGAACTTTTAAACTGCAAATGATTGGAAAATAGTTCAAAGTTTCAAATATATTTTTAGCAAAAATATGGGGAATTCTATCGGGAATTGAAATCAACATTTTAAGTTGCCTAGTTGGTAACATGCCTGTCTTTCAGCCCGAGAGTTGCGATTTTGATTCCCGTTGGAGATCAAATTTAAAGAATTCCGGTTTGGTTTTCACTTAAAGCCTCCTTAACATCTTTATGACTGATTGGAAGATTTCCACATGGCAACAAGCCCATCAGGTTGTACTGTATACAAAGAAAGTGTAATACAATAATAAGGGCATTTTTTATTTAATTATTGTCCACAATACAAAATTTTAAATATAAATACTTTAAATGGAAAGGCGAACCATAGAGTTAAAGTACAGAATAACGCAAAAAAACTACTGAAATTAAATTCAAAAAAGGAGTAATCATTACAACTCAGTTGATATTTTTAAGAATTCCATAATATCGTCCAAACAAAACAACTAAATATGACCGATGAATCACGAACGGGTTGGCGCTGCGGGTAAGTTGCGTAAGGCTGGCTGCTGTCAGTTCGTCTTATTGCAACACCGAGATCTACATTCATTTGTATTCCAGGAACATAACCAACGAGCGAGAAGCCTCCGTGAGGCAGAACAATTAAATACTCATCACGATTGCGATTTCATACTCGATTATTAATCGCATTTTGAAAATGTTACAAACACAAGAGAAACGGCGCAAGACCAAGAAGTGTATAATATCTTCATACATATTTAAAATAACCAGATTTTTTCAAAATATCCAGCTATCGAAAAGAGGGTGTAGCGATCCTCAGTCCCAGTGATCACAGCGCGAGCCGCTTGTTATTGTTTAGCGAGAACGAGACAGCGACATATCTTCTGCGCCTTTCTACAAATCATATAAATACGGGACGTGTAACAATAAATATTGTTTAGCGAGAACGAGACAGCGACATATCTTCCGCGCCTTTCTACACACATTCCAAATATTATAAATACCGACGTTTAACAATAAAATACCTCTTTCCATATTCCGATTTCAAATGAGTTTTATTTAAAGCAACGATCATCCTCACCATATTTACATTCGGGACAACCGTCCCTAAAGTGGTGACCCCGACGTGATATGAACACGCAACCTTCTGATCTGGAGTCAGAAATAAAAACAACATTAAACGACACTAATATTTAATAACAAGGTTCTTTTAACTCTTTACCTTGTAGGACACCTACCTAGTAAATAAATAATTGTCAAAATAATAAGTGAATTGTTAAACACAATTAAATTAAATTAATTATTGTTAATAATAAACATACAGGGTCAATGACCGATGAAGCATTCATATATTGTTACACGCTACGAGCAACAACAATGTTTACTATTTACAGTGTCTGCGACTTGGCTAGCCATCTCCAAATACAAATAATTAATCTACCGCCAATTCATGCGCTAGAGCAAGGCAGATATGTATCGCGAATGTATTCACTCATTTGTATAAATTGTCCGCGCGCCGAGAAATAAACATATTATTATTGTCATTCATTCAACTGTCAAGACTTGTTATTTATTTACCCGCTGTCCACTTATCGTTTTATATCCGCATTCCTGAGTCTATATTCATTGAATACAAATCAAGATCATCATGACTTATAGAGATAAGCAATCCGCTATATTGATGACTCTGAACGAGAAGTAACGCAGATCGACTAAAACGAAGATAGCGATGTCGATATCAAAGTCATCAGCACGTTCTAATAGGACACACGCTACATTGATAACGACCATCGTTACAACCTCATCACTTTGGGCCGCGATCTCTTAAGATCTCGAAGAATACGCCTCATAAACACAGTCGAGAGTATATCCTTTATTTGGACCCCTAAATCTCTTTTACAGTCCAAACCAAGTTAATTTTTTATGAAGTATAAATATAGCTCTATTAATTATCCTGAAAAATGCTGCATTACAAAGATATACTTAACCTATCAAAACAGTTCTTATTTAAGCATTAATGGTTTTAGAAAATAAATTAATGCGTCTATTACCCAAAATATGCTCATCAAATCGAACTTCTCACGGTGTGTAATTATAGAAGCCTCTAAACAAGAAGTCAAGAATCCATTGCGATATTCCTACTTAAGGTTTTTCAAGGTTGCTTTAACTGTCCCGCGATTCTAGAAGCAATAAGTTTATATGTACCTAATAAATATAGCCGTACAAGGAATCACCCTCTGTTCTAGATACCAACTTACAGAAGGAATATCATGGCTAAACACTCCCGTCACGCGTGGTATAGAGATATTGAACCAACTGAATGACACTGTTGATATATTCTCGGTACCGCCTAGCAGTATGAGAAGAATCCTGGCTGATATTCTTCCTAACGAATAAGCTAACGCTAGAATCAGGCCCTCTTTGTGTAGCAAGAGAAATCCGTGCAAAGTGGATTAAAAAAAACAAAGGATGTTTTGACAATCTTTGGATAGTACATCATATACGTACAGTCTTCAATAGTGAAAAAAATAATACAAGGAATCCAATTCGGAACTTCATCTATAATTATCAACTGAAGATACTCGGACGACCTTAAGAATGCCAAAGAGATAAGGGCACATAGTAAAAGGGGTTTCAGGTACTGGCCGCAAGAATCAAGTAGATTTTGTCTGTGTGTGAAAGGAAATGACATTTTCCATTTTGTAACTACTCTTCCATTTCTCTAGAAAAAATGCATCATTTTATTTGAAATATTTCATTATAAACCGACAATAAATTAATATATATATTCACTTTTAACTCAGGGGTATTTTCCAAGTCTCTTGGTCATGGTCGAAGAAAGTGCATTGAAATTGCGATACGAGACAGCAATAGTTAGAATTTCTATCCAAATTTACCTAAAAGCTGGAAGACAAGTACGGTGAAACGTGAAGTCTGATTTATCAGTTGCATGAGAAAAAAGGGCACAACTAACAAAGTTGAAATGAATCAAGATGTAAGAAATATATTCAGAAAAAGGGAATAAATAAAGAAAAACAATAACGATCCTAATTGTAACTCATGTCTGGAGTGTGATGCTGTATGGCTGCGAAACGTGGACTATCAGCCAGGGCGAGTCCGGGCGTCTGGCTGCCTTTGAGATGTGGTGCTACAGGTGTATGCCGGGGTCCATTGGTCAGATCACATCCGAAACGACGAGGTATTGAGCGGGGTTGGAGAAACAAGGCAACTCCTAAATAGAGTTGCCCAATAACGATCCAGTTGGAT
Source organism: Odontocerum albicorne (assembly GCA_949825065.1). Taxonomy (NCBI): domain Eukaryota; kingdom Metazoa; phylum Arthropoda; class Insecta; order Trichoptera; family Odontoceridae; genus Odontocerum; species Odontocerum albicorne. The sequence goes on along the minus strand of OX463840.1, from coordinate 3,318,241 downwards.
AGGCCATAACATCAGGCACCCAGGCCTGCTCCTTACCATCGTCGAGGGAATGATTGAGGGCAATAACCATAGAGGCCGCCCTAGATATACTCGTAGCTACATGGACTGGGTGATCCGGGATGTGCGCTGTGGCAGCTACCAGGAGATGAAGAGACTGGCGGATGACAGAGATGAGTGGAGGGATCGAGTGCTTGGTGCAGACCAATCCTATGATTGTAACCTAGATATAGCTACATGGACCGGGTGATCCGGGATGTGCGCTGTGGCAGCTACCAGGAGATGAAGAGACTGGCGGATGACAGAGACGAGTGGAGGGATCGAGTGCTTGGTGCATACCAATCCTAGGATTGTAACCCAGAAAAAAAATTGTAAAATTCAAGAACTAGTAAAATTTCACGTAAACAGTTTCAAGTTATTGACTTGAACAACAATCCAAGCGAAATTTTTTTCTTCACAGTATTTAGATAATGAATTCAGTGAATAAATACACATTAATGGGGTCGTTAATCTTCGATTTGTTTTAGGATATGAGCAAGTCGCGGCTTGAATTTTAAATAGAAAGAAATAAATGGATCGGTGTAACGCAAAACAACGCCAAGAAAATATATTAGTGTATCTGCAACAAGCGTGAAATTAACCGAAATAAAGTGTTCAATGATAATTTTAATCGCACGGACGGTAAAATGCGTGTCCAATTGGGAATATTAAGGCTTTGTGGGCAGGCCATTTTTAGTATTGACAACTAACTGCCTTCTGTCGTTCTTGCTCCTGCTGCATGTCTAGCAGACGGCCATGAGACCAAAACGGGAATTTATTAATTAACAAAAACTAATAGAATAAATCCAAATCAGGCTGTATTTATGAGCATAGAGTCGTAAAAGTTGTAGTTGTAGACAATATAACGAAGTTTCTTACGATTTTAATAACAGATTAGTGTTGAATCTTTATAAAGATAGTTTTTCACTTTATACTTCATGTTATTTCGTTATATATTCTGAAACCTTTATAGGACAAATTATTTTTAATTTATATATTTACAGAGCAACCGTCTTGCAAATTCTTCAAAATAACAAGATAAATCGGAATCATTAAACTATGAGTCATGACTAGGCTACAGAAGGCACACATTATTTTGTAATAAATGGCTTTGGTAAATGAACCTACTAACAAACATCGCATTATCATAAATAAATCTATAATTATTGCTAATAAAATGTAACGTATCAATCAACAATTCCCGGGACTAACCGACAGATAGAGCCTCTAATAACAAATCCATACCATTCTCAATTAGTACGAACCTTTAGAAGTTACGTGTCAAGCTTTCATGATATTCCAACATTGTGTCATTGAGTTACAGTGATTTTAGGTGACGCTACTTTTGCTATTTCCAAAACAATGTAAAAAACCGAATATCGTGTGTTGATAAAACATTGCTTTTTAATGGGAAAAAATACCGTTCAAACTCAGCGATGGCTTGAAAAGTGTTATCCGGGCTCTACTCCGTTGAAAACAACCATTTGTCGGTGGTATGCTGATTTCAAACGCGGTCGTACAGACACAAATGATGCTGAACGCTCTGGTCGTTCAAATGAGGCTGTTACACCAGAAAACATAAAAAAAACCTCAAAATCGTGATGGAAAATTGCAAAGTAAAGTTGCGTGAGATAGCTGACATCCTGAAGATATCATTTGGTAGTGTTTACACTATTTTGCACGAACTTTTGGTCATGAAAAAACTTTTTTCAAAATGGATGCCGCGTTTGCTCACAATGGAACAGAAACAACAACGCATCGATGATTCAGAGCGCTGTTTGGCACTGTTGACGCGAATGAATGCATCGCTCTTGAAGGAGACTATGTTGATGAATTTTGGCAAACAAATGTTGTTTTAGTAAGTTAGTCCAGGGAATTATTGATCGATGTATTATTACGTTGTAAGATTGTTATCGAACTATAAATTAGTATTCAGGTGTAAGAAATTAAAATTATTGAAAATAAAAATTACACGTAGAATAAAAATTAAGCAAGTTCATAGTTATAGTATATTGTACAGATGAAATTAGTTCTAAAGATATACATTTGTATATTATATAGGTATAGCCTTTGGCAAATGTTCGTATTAAAGATTACTTTATAAAATAAAACACTTAATTATTATTCTCGACTTGGTTTTAATATTTATGAATTCTATTTTTATTCAACGATGTAATGCTACAAAACGCGACAGCGTTGCGTGTCTTTTTAATTATTGTAAAAAATTATGTGATGTCACTATTTCCAGTCCATATTTTATGTGATGTCACTATTTCCAGTCCATATTTGATGTGATGTCACTATTTCCAGTCCATATTTTATGTGGTGTCACTATTTCTAGTCCATATTTGATGGGATGTCACTATTTCCAGTCCATATCTTATGTGGTGTCACTATTTCCAGTCCATATTTTTTTATGTCACTATTTCCAGTCTATATTTTATGTGATTTCACTATTACTAGTTCATATTTTATGTGATGTCACTATTTCCAGTCCATATTTTATGTGACGTTACTATTTCCAGTCCATATTTTATGTGATGTCACTATTTCCAGTCCATATTTTATGTGACGTCACTATTTCCAGTCCATATTTTATGTGATGTCCCTATTTCCAGTCCATATTTAGCGATGTCACTATTTCCAGTCCATATTTTATGAAATGTCACTATTTCCAGTCCATATTTTATGCGATGTCACTATTCCCAGTCCATATTTTATGCGATGTCACTATTTCCAGTCCATATTTTACGTGATAAGTCCGACCTGACCGTTATTCCGTCTGAAGAAGAAGACATGTCTCCAAGTTGGTGGTTTTCTCTCGGAGTGTCGGTCCGATTTACGGACACCTTACTCCTTCATCTGGTGTGTTTGAACGGGCTTGGTATGTTTTTAGGAAATTTGGGTGGTGGGTTGTAAAGAATTTTTTTTTTATAGATGTGAGTAAAGGATAGGATTACATAAATTAAAGTTATAAAAACATATACGTTACTTATTAATATACTTATATTTTTATATGTCACGAGCGTTGATAAATATGTATACAGGGAAGAAAAGATAGAGATATATACTATGCTATAATAAATATACTATGAAGACGGGGAGGGATAACGCTGTGACTTATAATATATATTTACATAGATAAATACGGGAAAAATATGAGTGCCTATCTTTGCAGATTAGGGTATGTCGCGCGGTGTAGTGAAAGGGAGTTTAGGGCCTCACGGGCTTCTGTCATTGCCGTTTCTAGGTTTTTCATAACCGTCTCGATAAGTTCTTGCGACGGGTATTCATGGGTGGGTTGTGGGGGTTGGGGACGGGCGTTTTTCGCAATGCTTGCGTAAGTCGTAGTAGACATGTCGGATTGTCTCTGCTTTATTTCCGTCCGAGTTCCTCCGGTACGCACGTACAACGGCTGCGGCCTTTGCCTCTGTTACTGCTCGCCACGCACATAATATCTAGACCAGTGATCCTCAAACTAGAAGGCGCAGCCCCCGAGGGGACAGTGGAACCCCTGCCAGGGAACCCGCGATACATTTCAGGTTTTGTTAAATAAGGTCTACTAATATTTATACATTATTTTAATAATTATTTAATTTTGTTAGCTTAACACGTTCAGTGCTGAAAACGCCTATCGCCTAAACGGCGTTCGTAAAAACTTTTAATAGAGGCTCAAAATACCACGTAATTAAGTACGAGGCGTATCCAGAAAATAAGTGTACTGAGGCTCTCACGACCGGATGGATTTTATTTTCGACATGTTGGCTACTTTTCCGTGTAGCCTGACCCTTTCCATCCGCAACGAGACCGGTTCGAGGTCAGTACGTTGAGAAGTGTCGACGCGACAACACGTTTCGTGAAAAATGTCAACCCTATCTCCCGCCAAGTTGAATCGAGTGGAGGCCGGGCAAGAGTTTTTGAGGCGCTGCAAACTCCATGGAGATGAATTTCTCCGCTCCATCGTTACTGGAGATGAAACTTGGGTTTTACACTACACGCCTGAAACCAAAAGGCAGTCTCAACAGTGGCGTCACACCTCTTCACCCTCCGCCAAAAAGTTCAAAACCACAATTTCAGCCAAGAAAATCATGGCATCCGTGTTTTGGGACTGTCAAAGCATAATTTTAATTGAATATATGCCTCAAAGGGAGACCATCAACTCTGCAAGATACTGTGAGACCCTAAAAAAATTGCGGAGGGCGATTCAGAACAAGAGGAGAGGCATGCTGACAAAGAAAATCTGCCTGTTGCACGACAATGCCAGACGGAACTGCTCGCCTCGTTTAAATGGGATGTCCTGAACCATCCCGCGCATTCCCCTGACCTAGCACCTTCAGATTACTATCTCTTTACCTCCCTGAAGCTGCACATGGGTGGAAAAAGGTTTTCAACCGACGAGGAGGTAAAGGAAGAGGTGGAGAAGTGGACGGAGGGGTTGGCGAGAAACTACTTCGAGGAAGGCATCAAAAAGTTGATACCCCGCTTCACCACCTGCATTGAGAGGAATGGCGACTATGTCGAAAAATAGCTTACATATGTACTACGGTAACCACGTAATTTTTTTGTTTAAATAAAAAAAATTGTAACCTACAAAAATTCAGTACACTTACTTTCTGGATATGCCTCGTATAACATATGGTTAGCAATATATGAACATTGGAGTCGGAGTAAAACATTTAAAAATTCTGGAGTAGGATTTTTTTTGTCGACTTCACAACCCCGCTAAAAACATTTCTTTTGGAAAGGCACATTTCTTTTTCAGATTTCGGGAACCGTGATATGAAAACGTTTGAGAAGCACTAATCTAGACAGATGAGATATATATTTTTGATAGAGAAAGCTGGTTTGACTTCATTTGTAGCAATTGAGAAACTCTCTGCCATGTACGGTAATAATGCGTAAGACGGTGTCACGAGTACGGGAACTGGGTCAAATTTATTTTACTTTTAGTGAGAACGGACCTTTAGAACTTGAAATTAAAATCATAAATACACACACACCAGCACGCCATTTTCCTGTCGAGTTAGGCAGAGACACGAGAGGGCTAGACTTTTCTAGTTCCACACTCATCCCTAGTCACTTCTACATCCATCCAACTTCTACGATTTCTCTGACTTTCTATGTTTCCATCTTTCAAAATATAATTCACTTAGAAACATTTGCTTTGAGTAAGTATTGATGTTAACCTTTCCCTTCCTGTGCTAAAAAATCGGCGCGTTCCGGTGCTGTGTATTCAATACACATCATACACATGCAACTATTTCAAATCGGAAAAATAAGAATATTCATAGCCAATCGCTTAAATTAATTAAATTTGAAGTCAAAAGTGATAATAATTGAAATTTAATTGCTGAAAACATGAAAAAAAAAAACATCGGCCGACGTTCTCAAAACGGGCGAAGAGACCACCTCAAACGAAAGCCCGCGAGCTACTAAAGCGAGAGAAGTGTTCCAATATACCGAAGTAGAGTGAGAGTGAGACGTGAATAGCGTCGCTTCCTCACCCATAGCGGTTTTTTAGAATTAATATACCTACGTCACACACTGGCACACGTTTGATTGTATCGGTGAATTTATTCCCGATTTTCACAAAATATCTCTGATGTGGCCGATAAGTGCTAATTATTATTAATATTATTTTTTTCATTCAATGCGTAAATGTATTACGGAGGAATATCTAAAATCTGAAGCCAGTATTTATTATATTTATAGAGATATTAAAGTTTTTAGAAGCAATGTGTACTAGTTACACATCACAGGACAGGAAGGGTTAAGGAAACGCAAAATGAACCGAGCCCACAAAGAAAAAACAGTCAATTCCAATAACAAATGCCTGCAGCATAGTCACATTTACATAGATTAAAATTTTAATCCATGAAGAAATATGAGTAAAGGACTGGTGTATTTTCTGAATATATAAGTATTGTACAGTACCCGGCGCTAAGTAATACACACCGGGCTTAAGAAAGAGACTGTCGGCCATAATCGGCTAACTTCGGCTATGTAGAGCGTCGTCTCTGTCGCACGATACGCTAACAGTCTCGCGACGGAACACGTGTATGAATGACAGAGACGACGCTGTACAAAGCCGAAGTTAGCCGATTATGGCCGACAGTCTCTTTCTTAAGCTCGATGTGTATTACTTATCGCCGGGTACTGTATATATTTTTAATAAAGTAATACATTTTCTAAATATATATTTAGGTCAAAAGTAACGAGTGACACAGGGGGTCGAGATACAAGATTTTTCGTTCTTCTATCAAAGAGGGGGACCCATAACAAAAAGAATAGGAGTTATATCCTCAGGTCACTGTTTCTCAACTTTTTTAGCCTTTTACCCACCTAAAATATAAAACAAAACAAAATAAGACTTCGCGACCCCTTGCAAAAACTTGAAACATTGTGTACTTAAAATATTCGTGGATTCGTTCTTCCAGGCGATATCCTGTAGGCCTCGGCCACACAGGTAGGAACCTCGCTTGATGCTTAGAGCTACGCAGCGAGTTAGGCGACATATCCTAGCGAACCAACGCACCGCATACTATCGCAATGGCCACACTGCATGACGATTAGCCACCTAGTGAGTCTCCTAGCGAACAGACGTATTGTTTAATTTTATTGTGTCACCGTGATTTTACAAGATGGCGGAAGTTTTAATAACAGCTGTGTATAAAATTCTTGAAGTCTTTTTTCTTGTATTAATAGTTTTGTCAAATCGCGTGTACAAATGCTGTTTCGCCGAATCGCGTGTCCAAGTTTTACGGCACATTATCAACAAATCGATCAGTAGTGTCTCTTTCAAAGTTGATAATATTGTCATTAAGTCTAAAAACCCCATTAAAATACTTCGTCACGGTATCTTGACACGAATTTGACTCTTTAAGAAACTATAGAATTAAATATAGTTCGAACTGCAACAAAGATAATTTAAGTAATTGAATACAATAATATACGAGTACTTGTACACATATAAAAACTCGTTTAAGGAAACAATTATCGCTTTAAAGTGGTACCTATCAAAATGTTTTGAACTTTTTGTTAAATATCCCGTTTGAAAAGAAGCCTTATTGAAATATTCACATCTAATGAAAAAGGCAGCGATGAATCATTCGCAGAAGCCTAGTCAAGTGTTGGGCAGTATCGATATACAATTTATAATTAGGTTTTTGTAGGAAATGACTGATTTAATTGTTCTAACTAGAACTAGTGTGACCGGGTTGGCCCTGTGATGGGACTAAATCGAGATGGAGCAAAACAGGGCTAGGTAGGATCTTGTTCATCCGAACGAGCCCCAAGCCTTCTAGGTTAAGGGGAAAAAATGAAGATTATTTGTCCACCGGTTGATACACCGGTTCAAAAATTGTTAGCTAGGTATTTGAAATTCGTTCAGTATCACGGACCCACCGAGATTCAAATTTTGAATTACTTTCGGAGAGAATCCAAGTATTCCTCTCTCGCTCTCTTGTATTCAAAATTCAATCGTATGGGTTTTGACCTATTTATACTATGATATTCGTAAACATGACTTCAAAAAATGGTAAATATTTGTATAGATTAAATATGCATAACAATACTGCTAAATAGCACAAGTATTTTTATTTAAGTGAAAATTAAAAAGAAATTAAATAAATATTTGTTTCAAATTGACCGGCCAAATTTGCCAATATTACCGGAGCGATCTCCAATATGCACCGGACGGAAGCACAGATTCATATAGGGCATACAGTAAACCGTGAGACAGCGATATTTCATATTAGCTCAGTGTCTCGAGGTGCGTCGGTGCTCATCGCACCAACGCCGCTGGACAGCGAGACCAGCCGCCGCTGATAATACATAATGTGTCGTCGTCGATGTTGGGCCTCGTAGTTGAGGATCTCCTCGCCATTGCAAAGTTAATTCAGTTGGGAGACAAGCGCCTTACCGATTAGGTCACGGAGGTTAGCGCATTCACATATATAATTAATTACTTAGAAAATACGTAATCGATTTTCAAAGGAATCCGATTTGATCCAGCACTAGTACGGTTACAATGCGGGTACAATACTATAAAAAATAAACGAATTCAGCCTGCGTGCAGGTCAGGTAAGAAGCGTGAGTAATACGAGTACAGGCTTTAAGGCGAGCTGACACGCCCCAAGCGACAGGGCGCCTTGAAAAGCGAAATTGCGTCCAGCGCATAAATCTTCGCCGGTCGGCCGTTTGCAATATTTATGTTAATTTCTTATAAAATATAGCTTTTGCAAAAGCGCATGCGTACCTAAACCGAGCGGATGAATCACCGCGAATATTCAAGAGCCCTTGTCGTCTAGAATTATATTAAACGTGGCGGACGCAGCCAGCAAACTAGACTAATGGCCCATTTATAAACGCGCTACTCCGAGAGACTAGAGCATTAAGCATTGAGCGAGCGAAATAAATATTCACAGACAGACTGTACTCTAGACCTAGCGCGAAAACATTGAAAAGTATAATAAATTCATTGAATTGAATTTGGGTGTACTTATGTTAGAAGAATATGTAGGGTGACAATATATGACAGAATACGGAATCAACTTCCGTGGCTTAGTTGGTAAGACGCTTGTCTCCCAATCCGAAGGTTGCAGGTTCGATTTCCGTTAGAAACCAATCTTTTTTAATAACGTCTCTCTGTCGTATTTCTGGTTGGTTAGAAGATATTGCCACATGGCAATACCCCACCAGGTTGTCTGTATACAACGAAAGTACATACAATTCAATCAAGTGATTAACCTTTCCTTCCCTGTGTTGGGTATCTTCTACACGTTGCTTCTAATAACCATCAATATCTCTATAAATATAATAAATACAAGGTTAAGATTTTAGGTATTCCTCCATAATATATTTACGCATTGATTTAAAAAATAATATTAATAATAATCAGAATTTATCGACTACATCGTAAGTATTTCGTGAATATCGGAAACAAATTCGAATTTAAACGCTGTGAGTGCCTCGATCTTGGGTCTTGACGATAGGTGAAGATTATGCGGGAAGCGCGACACTATATTCGCATCTCACTTTTGCATACGTCACTGAATAGCGAGGAGCTCAATTGTCTCAACCTCGCAAGTGTAAGCCACGCCCGAGTTAGCCACCAACCCTGCCACGCCGCAGTAGCTGTTGAGCTGGCAACAAGACTAGATCTACGCCCGTTCCGTGAGCGTTGCCAGATGGTTTTTTAATGTTTTCAGCAAATAAATCACAATTATTATAATTTTTAACTTCAATTATAATTAATTAAGGGGATTATCTATGAATGTTCTTATTTTTCCGATTTAAAATCGCTAATTTTTGATCGCGTACTCACTACCCAACACCGGAGCACGCGTTTCAATTTTATCACCGTAAGGGAAGGGTTAAGGATGAATGTAAACTTAAGGCTGAAGTGTTGAGTAAGATGAAGAAGAACACTCGAGATGGCTTGAACACGTGGAACGAATGAACGAAAAAAGACTAACAAAATAAATATATGCTGCAAATTAAGTTAAAGGCGTGGAAGAGGAAGACATTTTGAAAGAAGGAAAAGTATGGAGCAAGAGAAATCGTAGGAGGTGTATGATTGTAGAAGAGACGAAAGATGACTGTCGTGATAGGAAAGTCTGCCGCTCTATCGTCTCTGCTTACCCCGGCAGGAAGATGGCGTGTGGTGGTATATATTAATTGAATATGCTTAAAAGTAATACGGAGGACCTCCGTCTCCTACTTAATTAGTAAATCTTTCAACCCGGGGTTCGATTTCCATTCGAAGTCTGATTTTTTAAAAAATGAATTCCAGTCAGGTTTTCAGTTAAGGCCTCTGTAAAAGTATTCTGGTTGGCTGGAAGAAATTGCTTCACGAAGTTGTACGGTATACAGTGGAAGTGTAATACAATACAAGAATGATTGAATAATGGAAGAAGACGGTGGTTTAAAACAATCAATATGTTTAGTTGAAATTTAAAGAATAAATCGATAAGGATGCAAGCAAGAGTGGGGGAGTTGTGTAAGAGTACAGCCGAGAAAAGTATGGTTGGACCAACTGAATGGTATTTTGAAAGAATGAAATCATTGGATATCTTCATGGACACAAAATTAATTAGAATAAGTCTAAAAATAATAACAAAAGGAACAATGCTACTCATCTAAAAATTATAACAAAAGGAACAACGCTACTGTGAAGTGGCTCAGTTATGCCTACAACAGAGTTAATTAAGGAGTTCTATAGTCACTCAGTTATGCCTACAGAGTTTATTAAGGAGCTCAATAGTTACTCGGTTATGCCTATAGAGATAATTAAGGAGCTCAATAGTCACTCAGTTATGCCTACAGAGTTAATTAATGAGCTTAATAGTCAACGTATTCACCGAGATATGGAAGATATTATTAATATCAGAAAATTCATTCAACAAAGTCATTCCGTGCGCAAGCTTAAACGCTCTTAAAAGCCTAGTTTGTGAATACGTCAAAGAAAATAATCTTAATTCAAGATGACGTAAATAATTTCCAGGTACGTTTAACAAAAAAATGTCAATCAATTTTTTTCATTCGGCAATATTTTCTTACCAATAAGAAATATTTTTAAAAGGTTTTGAGCGCCCTTGAGGACAGTTTGCTCTTTAAAAGAAATTAAATAAATTGTCATTTTATTACTATTATTATTAAGTGATAACCCAAGATCCATTAAAAAAACCTGGTTTCCGAAGGGAATCAGATTGGTTGGAAGACAGATCTTATAAACTAGGCCATAATGGTTACGTTCCGAATATTTAACTAAAACGAGAGACATTTTGATGTCACAAACACTGAACTACTTTGCAAAATTAATCTAACATCTAATACACTGGTGTAACCCCGATTTGGAATATTTAACTTTGAAAACTTGTAATGCTAATTGCTCTGGAAATGTTCAGCCGACAATAGACAGTAGTTAGCACTTAGCACCCATGTAGGGTAAACTAGAGCGACATCAGCCGGTAAGTACGAGCACAATGCCAGCAGCGACAACGTAATGGATGTGGTGTGCGCACTTTAAGACAATTGTGATGCTAGCCCACGCAGCGAGGGTCATCGACTTCCTCCGAGGCGGACGTGGATTCGCATAGCACAGCAGCGGGTGTCTAAATACACGACAACAAGGCTTTTACGGTAACTGATGTGCGAGCACCCATTACCCATTACATCAGGTTTCCTTAAGAATACACAAGTATGTTATATCGACGCAAGAACAAATGGCATACTTGAGATGTCCCATTTTTTACGTATTGTGTACTTTTTGGGATGCAAAAGGAATTTTATTGATAAATTATCTCCAAACTGGTAAGACAATCAACTCTGATTATTATTGTGACCTTTTGGACCAGTTAGATGAAAAAATTTGTGAAAAAAGACCCGGTTTGCAGAAGAAAAAAATCATTTTTCATCAAGACAATGCACTTGCTCACACAGCTCAAAAAACCATCGCGAAAATCAGTGAATTGGGGTACGAATTGTTGCAGCATCCACCCTATTCGCCAGATTTAGCTCCCTCTGACTTCTGGCTGTTCACACACCTCAAAAAATTCCTTCGTGGAAAGCATTTTTCATCAAACGAAGAGGTTATAGCCGTCGTAGAGGAGTATTTTGCAGGCCTTCCAGAAAGTCACTTCCGTGATGGGACAACAAAGTTGGAAGATCGTTGGACCAAGTGTATTGATCTTATGGGAGACTATACTGAGCAATAAAAGTGATTTCCCCCCAAAAAAAATGTATTTTCATTTCCGCTTTCAAAACTTTTTGACTAACCTAGTAGTAACATGTATGTTACAGTAGTCGAAAATACATCTTGTTAAAACACAGATTTTTCCTCAAAATTTATTAGCATCATGCGACGTTTTAGTCAATATCACGACTTTTGCGCTTTAACTATGAATATGTTGATTTTTTATACTATTTTGTTTGTATGCAACTGTACTTTTTTTCCACGTGAATGTCAAGAGTGACGCTCGGTGTGGTTTAGTGCGGGTTGCCCGCCTTGAAGCGGTTCCGTATCATATAATGACTGTGTATTATTGACATATGGGTGATAAATAAAACATTGGAACAAGCTGAAGAGTTCTGTTATTTGGGTAGTATTTTCATAGATGATGGAAGAATTAAGAGGGATATCGAACGGCGCGTAGCGATAGGAAAAAAAGTCAAAGTGGCACATAAATAAATATACTCGAACTGGACAGTATCAAAAGTTGTTAAGATGATAATCTACAATGTATTTTGGTGCTAACTTAGATAAATGGAAGTGAAACGTGGACGTGGAAGAAGGATCATGGTGGTAGACCCAAGTATCATCCATAGTGATGAATCGACGCAGAAAATCCTTTTTATCATTTCGAAATTGCTCCAAATGTTGCTCAGAAAGTCGCATTCGAACGTGTTTTTGTTGCATTGTTAGAATAAATGTGTGCATTGAGAAGAATACACGGAGTAACAATGTATGACAATACGGAATGGAGGATAAATGTGAACGTAAGGCTAGTGTGTTAAAATGAAAAAGAGCACGCTGAGATATTTTGGGCACGTGGAACGAATGAATGAAGAAACACTAACAAAACAGATATATAGTTCAAATGTGAGCGGAAAGCGTGTGAGAGGAAGACCAAGGAAAGTATGTTTGGATCAAGTGAATGATATTCTAAAAGAAAGAAAGGTGGAAAGTCAGAGAAATTGAATGAGTTGTATGAAAGGGTGTATTGATGTAGAAGATGCTAAGGATGTGCGTCGAGACAGGAAAGTATGGCACTCTGTCCTATCTGCCTACCCCGACAGAGAAATATGGTGTGATCGTATGTACATATATTGATATTTTTTGTAAGAATCTTGAAGTGTGTACTGATTTACAAGTATATACGAATACTTATTTTTTGTTTGAATTTCTTTTTTGTGATTGTGTACTTTTATTTGGTTTAATTTGTTTTTTTTTTTAATATTTGTCTTTTGTAACCAATGAAACACTTACTACTTATATTTTTTTAAATTTTGTTGTAAGGTACAATATACCGTTTGTGAACAACTAAATAAATATTCCTGCATGTTTCAGAAATTTGCCCAGAAAGATTTAAGATAGACTCTTTCGAGGTGGGGGCGTTGAAGACAATTACTGGGAGATTCATGGACGGAACGAATAACAAACGCCTCTATTTTGGAAGAACTCAACATCACAGAGATACTTCTAAGTTCACATTTCTTCGGTCACATTTCGCGAAAGGAGGACATGGAGAGGCTCATTGTCACTGACAATGCAGAGGATCGCTGGAGCAGATGTAGAACAACTATGCGCTGGTGAACAGTGCTACGGGTCTGCCTTTGCAATGGGCTTTTCTGATAGCGAACTGCTAAGAAGACTGGAGAAAAGCATGCACAACTTACATCAATATAGTGACTATCACATATCGGAAGAACTGCAAAGGTTCATTGTAGTTCGTCTATCCTTGGTAAGTTTTCTGCGATTTTCTAACCCAATACTTTTTTTCTGCATATACTACCTTGATCAAAAAGTTTTAGGCCGGCCACAGTGTGGCGCTGTCAGTTACCCGATTGGAATTCTTTTTTCTTTTTAGGTTACCACATATATCATTGACACTTCCTTCCAAATTTCAGCGTCGTAGCTTGACATTTGTAAAAGTTACGCTGTACTGAGTACAGCTATCTTTGTGCGTGTTTTCGATTTTTTACAAGTTTAAAAATGGCATCAACGAGTTTGCATTAAATTTTGTGTGAAAAACGGATTTAACGGTCCGCAGACCTTGGAAATGTTGTAGAAGTGTTTTTTGGTGGCACGAACGCTTCAGAAGTGGTCGTGAGTCGGTCGAGGATGACGAACGCAGTGGCAGTCGAAAACCGATGAAAACATCGATAAAATCATAGAAATGTTGGCCGAAAACCGCAAATTGACCATAAGAGAGACTGGCAGAGGACTTGAACATCGCTTATGGATCCGCTCAAGACATTTTGGTTAGTGATTTGGGCCTCAGACGTGTCGCTGAAAAACTGGTGCCGAAATACCTCAATTCCATGCAAAAAAAGGACCGCGTTGAAATCGCGAAAGACATGATTTCCATGAGTTTTTGACCAAAAACAACACGACTACTATCCAGCAGCCTTTGAATTCACCTGGTTTGGCCCTGCGAAAAACCGCTTCGCTGAACGCGTTACAGCACCCGAGAGGATGTCATGATAAAATCGAAGACGGCTCTGATGGACATACCGAAAATTGAGTACCAGCGGTGTTTCGAGGATTGAATCAAGCGCTGGCATAAGTGCGTTGCAGTCGATGGAGAATATTTTGAAGGGGACCATATCGATTTTGATGAATAAACTTGTATTTTCGATTTTATGAATAAAGCCCTAAAACTTTTTGATCAAGGTAGTATATAACAAAAAAAATTGCATTGGAAAAAAAACTGTTTTAATTCGAAATAAAAAGTTGTATAAATACATTCGATTCATTTTTATCAAGAATTATGTTATTTTGTCTATTTAATTTTTCATACCAACCTTTATAATTGTATTTTTTATATACATTTTGTGTATTGTTGAACAATATTTTCCGGCACATCAATGCTACTAGATAGAAAACCCCAAAACTTTTCAATAGTTTCCGAAAACGAAACCTTCTATCAGGGGGCGAAGCTCTATTTTTATGTTGTTAAAAACAAAACAAAAAGGACACTTATAAAAGATTACATATTTAACGACACCTATAAGCATACCTATAAATGGAGCGAAGTCCTATTTATAAAAAACACATACGAAATAACCAATAATATTCCAAGTCACATAAAGCCAGCTATTTACACTAATTTTAATCTCCGGAAACTCTTATTTAATGGGAAAGGCAAAAATGGAATACTAAGCAACAGTGGTGTGTATACACTTTTATGTGCTGACTGATAATTTCTATATAGGAAAGACAGGAAGATCTTTTGAAAAGAGATTTCGTGAACACAAATCCGCCTTAACAAATCCTCTAATTTATTCTGAAATGGCTAGTCATTGTCACCGTGAAAACCATACTTTTTCTATCGATGATGCCAAATTCTTACATATCAGTAGTAACGGAATTAAATTGGACAGATTAGAGGCCCTAGAAATTTCTAAGTCAGAACATCGATCCGAACATCTGGTAAACAGTTGTATCCCAAAAATCTCTCCATTCTTGGCCGAAATCGTCCCATACCTCCCTCACCCCTCAGCCCCCAACCGTTGAAGCGTGTATATCGGTACCAGTTTGAACAGCATTTAGTCTTGTTTGTGCTCCCCTGAAGATGAGGTGAAAGCCTTGAAACCGGTAGGGTTATACCGTTACAAAAAAGTGGAATAAACAGTGTTTGATAAAAATAAATTACAATGCTCTATTTTTATTATAATTTTCTCTGTAATACATTTTTACTGGACGTATAATTACCAATCTTTAAAAGTTACACAAATGCTTTACAATTTGGAAGTAAAAATTCAACTTAAACGTGTTCTATGGTAACTCGCGTGTTAAATTATACGCTGAGCAGTTGTCAATCGAAATTAGATGTTTTATTTTTTATCTTTTCATTTTTAAAATATTTCTTGTGTCATCCAAGCTCGTTAGTTTGGATCCTCTCAGCGGCGCTTTCGGCCAAACGTTTGTTATACTCGTACTGAAATTTTTAATTCGTTAAAGCATATTCTTTTATGTGCGTTCGTTCGATACAACAAAAATATTCGTTATTCTGAAAAAGTCGTTACTTCGGTATTTGTTACAATGAGATTTGACTTGCATGCGATCAAATTGTACTGTAATGTATTAATTACACTTTCATTGTCTACAGTACAACCTGGTGGACTTATTGACATGTTGCAATCTCTTCCAAACAAAAATAAAGAGTTTAGATAGATATTGAATAAAAACCAGACTGAAATATATTTTTTTTTAAATCTAGGTTACAACGCGAATAGAACCCGCAATTCCACAGGCCGGGAGACAGGCGACTTACTAACTAGGCCATGAAGGTAAAATGTCGCTTTCTAAGTAATAAATGGATATATGCAAAATGGATCATGTTCAGATTTTACCTGGTCTCAGAGGTGGTTAAAACTCACGTTGTTTTCTATGGGCTTGGAT
Organism: Odontocerum albicorne; assembly: GCA_949825065.1. Lineage (NCBI taxonomy): Eukaryota > Metazoa > Arthropoda > Insecta > Trichoptera > Odontoceridae > Odontocerum > Odontocerum albicorne. The sequence continues at coordinate 3,302,079 of OX463840.1, read as the reverse complement.
GGCACATTTCTTTTTCAGGTGGATTTGATATGTTCACACATAACAGATTTTTTCTTCTTCCCAGCATTAACCGCTATCTTGAGTAATACTCTTTTGAAGTCGGTTCATTTTGTCTGCAATCTGTAGCTTCTTCTGTTTTCGTTATTGTATCGGATGTATGTGTCACATAAATTTATATCGTAAATCGTTTTTGTATTGTATTATAATAAAACGTCCTTATATGTGGTCCTCGCATTATCACATCATTATGGATCGAACGACTTGGATAAAAATAAGTAAATTCACGCCGATTAACAGATGTCGAACGACAACTGCGCGCGATCACCGTTTGACAAAGAAGGAATGGGGATGCAATCGTATTTACGTCACCCTACATGTTACATTAGAGGCTTTCGAGATTTGGACCTATAGACGAATCCTAATTTCCTGTAGATACCACATTACAAATGACGAGGTTCTCAGCAGGATTGAAGAAAAAAGGCACTTGTCCAACACCATATCGGAAAGGCGTGCAGAATGGATGGGTCATATGTTGCGACATGAAAATCTCCTGCACAATATACTGGAAGAAATGATTGGGGGAACGATTGGCAGAGGGCATCCTCGCCGAAAGTATCTGGAGCAAATATGCCACGATATGGACTGCACCTCCTATACAGAGCTCAAGAGGATCGCTGAAGACCAAGCGGAGTGGAAGAGGAGATGCAGGACTTTGCTGCTAACCAATCCCCAGGATTACAACTGAAGAAGAAGACATGTTACCGTTTAAGAGGTTAGGCCAGTATGCTTGTTGCAGTTATAGGACCATATACAGGTATACCATACAGGACACCAAATGAACCGAAATATATTCCCATCTGAACATTCGTACCATGTTTTATTGCAACACCAAATTATTTATTACTTTATTGCGTACACCAAAGCTCTACCAGTCAAAAAATAATCTCTTCGCCCAGTTGTCACAAAGATACGTTGGAGTCACGTCAGAACCTCCGTGCATTGAGCAGCAACTATTCACTTGTTTTTTTTTTTTTGTACTGGTGCTATTAAAATATATTATCCCTTGAAAGTCGTTGTACTAAATTTTTAACGTACTGACATCCACGTATTTCCGTTTGTTCCTTTTGATTTGGCGGTGCACAGAGGTCCAGTTTGAAGACTAGTTTTATTTTATCGCTGTTTTTTTTTAAAGATGCTTTTAAATTCAACTTCTCAAAGATATTCTTGTCACAAGTAGGAACATACGAATCTTAGATTAAAAAAAACACCAACAAAAACTTTTAAATCTCGTTTGCAATCACGCCTCCATAGTTTTATGGGTAATTTATAGCGATAATGCCATAAAATATGGTTTCTTTACTTTTTTTTCCTAGGACCTACGCAATCCACTTCTTACCCACGCCTGGATCCTCTCTATCCTTGCATCGCCCAAGAATGTTTTTTTTTTCTAGTTCTGTCCATTTTGCGTTCACCAGCTAGAACTTTTATTTAATAAGATCCGATAGCTATAAATCTGACATCATCGATCAACACATTCAAGGCGACAAATTTCCATAAACATAATTGGTCGAAGTTAGTTTTTTTAACTCAAAGGAGTTCGAAAAGATTAATTAAAATTATACACGAGGCGTATCCAGAAAGTAAGTGTACTGAGGCTCTCACGACCGGATGGATTTTATTTTCGACATGTTGGCTACACTTCCGTATAGCCTGACCCTTCCCCTCCGTAACGAGACCGGTTTGAGGTCAGTACGTTGAGAAGTGTCGACGCGACAACACGTTTCGTGAAAAATGTCAACCCAATCTCCCGCCAAGTGCGAAATTTTGTAAAAAGGCAAGAGTTTTTGAGGCGCTGCAAACTCCATGGAGATGAATTTCTCCGCTCCATCGTTACTGGAGATGAAACTTGGGTTGCACACTACACGCCTGAAACCAAAAGGCAGTCTCAACAGTGGCGTCACACCTCTTCACCCTCCGCCAAAAAGTTCAAAACCACAATTTCAGCCAAGAAAATCATGGCATCCGTGTTTTGGGACTGTCAAGGCATAATTTTAATTGAATATATGCCTCAAGGGGAGACCATCAACTCTACAAGATACTGTGAGACCCTAAAAAAATTGCGGAGGGCGATTCAGAACAAGATGAGAGGCATGCTGACAAAGGGAATCTGTTTGCTGCATGACAATGCCAGACCACACACGGCCAACGCCACGAAGGAACTGCTCGCCTCGTTTAAATGGGATGTCCTGAACCACCCCACGCATTCCCCTGACCTAGCACCTTCAGATTACTATCTCTTTATCTCCCTGAAGCTGAATATGTGTGGAAAAAGGTTTTCAACCGACGAGGACGTAAAGGAGGAGGTGGAGAAGTGGACGGAGGGGTTGGCGGGAAACTACTTCGAGGAAGGCATCAAAAAGTTGATACCCCGCTTCACCACCTGCATTGAGAGGAATGGCGACTATGTCGAAAAATAGCTTACATATGTACTACGGTAACCACGTATTTTTTTTGTTTAAATAAAAAAAATTGTAACCTACAAAAATTCAGTACACTTAGTTTCTGGATATGCCTCGTATATAAACGTGCATGTCATCACGTCGTTTTGCTGTCGAGGTAGGCAACGATGGCAGATGTTTTATCACACACCTTTCGCTTGATAATAATAATCTAATCATTTTATGCGTGGGCAATGAAAAATTAGAGCAAGTTAAGAAATTCTGCCCTTTGAGTGGTATTTTTTCATATGATGGAAGAATTAGGAGAGATATTGAACGGCGTACAGTGATAGGAAACAAAGTCAATTGGGCATTATAACATATATATACGAGTACTCGAATCGGATAGAATCAAACTCTAAGACGATCGTAAAGAAGTATCGGTTTATTTTTTCATGCTATATGTCCTCAGTGAGATGACGACATATACTATAGCATGAGACGACGCTCTACAAAGCCGAAGTTAGCCGATTATAGCCGACAGTCTCTTTCTTAAGCCCGATGTGCATTACTTACCGCCGGGTACTGTACATTTATTTTGTAATATTTTTAATCTGCCAATAATACTCGTAGTTGATTCAAGTCCCGAGTTAGAGCGCCCATGAGGAGAGTTTGGTCTCTAAACGGCGCTATATAAATTGTCCTTTGATTTTTATTATTATTATACAATAGTGATAACATTAATTTTGCGTCTATTTCTCACATAATAGCCTGGAGCCAAACGTCCGTAAAAATTGAAGCAAACAGGTTAAATACCTGACACAATCCCGTATCATATTTATTATTACTATACAATAGTGATAACATTAATTTTTGGGTCTATTTCTCACATAATAGCCTGGAGTCAAACGTCCGTAAATATTGAAGCAAACAGGTTAAATACCTGACACAATCCCGTATCATATTTATTATTATTATACAATAGTGATAACATTAATTTTTGGGTCTATTTCTCACATAATAGCCTGGAGCCAAACGTCCGTAAATATTGAAGCAAACAGGTTAAATACCTGACACAATCCCGTACCATAATGTTACTTGATGTATACAATATCTAGCATCACACCTTTATGACATAAGCGCTACATTTAAAAGGATGAATGCAAGACGAGTAGGAAGTCAATAAGCATCAATAACTCGGTAAATCTAGCATGTCAGATTGGATACTCACAGTCCAAGTGGAACGAGGTGCTAGGATATCATCATCGACACATCGATATCGGAATGTGACATTGAACGGCGATACAAAAACAATTCATATCAAATGAAAATTTTATCGAAATAATTTTATATCTTGGCGAAAAAATACACTTTATTCGCCAAGATATAAAGAACACGGATGTTCTCTTTGATCGGACGATCAGATACTCTTCTGTATACCAACACACCACAGGTAATTTTAAAATTCCTCATTTCCAGTTTACCCAGAATATCTGTTCATCTTAATTGTCTTTTGATTCTCGTAATCTTTGAACGATTTTTTTTCTAGTCAAAATATTTTTATAGTTAAATTTATTTATTTGCGGTCCTCGCGACACGACTGAGGGACGGGTGTTCAAAAGTTGAAAGATCCTTAATAATGTTCAACATACGAGGCATATCCAGAAAGTAAGTGTACTGAGGCTCTCACGACCGGATGGATTTTATTTTCGACATGTTGGCTACACTTTCATGTAGCCTGACCCTTCCCCTCCGCAACGAGACCGGTTCGAGGTCAGTACGTTGAGAAGTGTCGACGCGACAACACGTTTCGTGAAAAATGTCAAACCAATCTCCCGCCAAGTGCGAAATTTTGTAAAAAGGCAAGAGTTTTTGAGGCGCTGCAAACTCCATGGAGATGAATTTCTCCCCTCCATCGTTACTGAAGATGAAACTTGGGTTGCACACTACACGCCTGAAACCAAAAGGCAGTCTCAACAGTGGCGTCACACCTCTTCACCCTCCGCCAAAAATTTCAAAACCAGAATTTCAGCCAAGAAAATCATGGCATCCGTGTTTTGGGACTGTCAAGGCATAATTTTAATTGAATATATGCTAAAAGGGGAGACCATTAACTCTGCAAGATACTGTGAGACCCTAAAAAAATTGCGGAGGGCGATTCAGAACAAGAGGAGAGCCATGCTGACAAAGGGAGTCTGCCTGCTGCACGACAATGCAAGACCACACACGGCCAACGCCACGAAGGAACTGCTCGCCTCGTTTAAATGGGATGTCCTGAACCATCCCGCGCATTCCCCTGACCTAGCCCCTTCAGATTACTATCTCTTTACCTCCCTGAAGCTGCATATAGGTGGAAAAAGGTTTTCAACCGACGAGGAGGTAAAGGAGGAGGTGGAGAAGTGGACGGAGGGGTTGGCGGGAAACTACTTCGAGGAAGGCATCAAAAAGTTGATACCCCGCTTCACCACCTGCATTGAGAGGAATGGCGACTATGTCGAAAAATAGCTTACATATGTACTACGGTAACCACGTAATTTTTTTGTTTAAATAAAAAAAATTGTAACCTACAAAAATTCAGTACACTTACTTTCTGGATATGTCTCGTAGATTTAAAAAAAAACATTACTTCTAATATCCTTTCATCCTAACTTCCTTTCATTCCATTCTTTATCTTTGAACGAATTCCGTTTCTTTTGCCCTGCCATCATAATTTAAATATTAGTATTTTTTTACTGTATTAGACAAAATATAAGGTGTTAACATAATTTGTGTCCGTTTTTTTCAAATTTAAAAAAGAGCACCAAAAGTAAAACAAAATGGTAAAGGTTATACGTGATTCGAAAGAAAATTTTCTGCTCTACAAGATATTGTGTTTGCTTTTACGTTACATATATTATTTTATTTTATTACAAGCCTTCAAAACGGAATGTCAAGTAGACGAAAGTGAGCATTTTCGACACCCATTATACCCATTTGGATATATTGAAGCAAAAGCTACATAGTTTTGAATGGAATAAAAATATGACATAATGTGACTGTGGAATAATACATATTTGAATTATTAAGATATTCCCATTCAATATTTTATACGAGTATAAACCAAACAGTCTTTTTTTAATTGGATTTTTTTTGCATATACAAGTTCGAATATAACGAGCGGATATACAATTGATACAATAATAATATAAATTATAATATTTCCAAGAATAACGAGAAGGATGCAGAAAACGTGCTGGTTACCAGGTCACGAAACACCGTACTATACGACAAGTGTGTCTAGTTAGGCGGAGCCGTCAATACTGCACACGAAAACAGAATTTTGCTTTTAAATTACATTAAAAAAATATTTCAAAGAGCGTAAAAACAAAAAAGTGCCACCACTGCAGAATTAAAACAGGGTTGTCGTTTAGTTTTTCTCTAAAAAATAAAATATTTAACAATAAAATGCAATACACGTTACTACTATCCCGTTGAAAATAATATGAGAATATTGTGTTTCTGTATATTTTTGTGTTAATTTTTGTTCTTATGATATGAACGCACACAGCGTTATATTGTGGGATGAACATTTTTGGTTTTATTTTTATTCTTATGATTGTGTGCGGTATATTATGGGATGAACAAGTTTGGTCTTTCTGGAGTGATGATGTGTGAAGAGTTTGATTCCGCATGATGTTTCCAGTTGTAATTGAGTGTCACTGTTTGTCAGGTTGATGAGAACGTGCAGCGGGGTTTTGTTTTTGTGTAATCGAAAATCGGAAAGAAGTATCGATTTATTTTTTCATGCTAAATATCCTCCGTCAGATACAGGCAAAAGCCTAGTTTACTGGGGATACGACAAATGAAAGGCGACAAACCCAGATCCATTAAAATAATGCATGTCTCAATTAAATTACCTGTTGTTTTTTTCACAAATTATGTATATTTCTTGTCATGTGTAATAATAAATAAATAGATTGTAATTTGTTTTTATCAAACACTGTTTATTCCACTTTTTGTAACGGTATAACCCTACCGGTTTCAAGGCTTTCACCTCATCTTCAGGGGAGCACAAACAATTTGTGCTCCCCTGATGATGAGGTGATATTATTGGTGATTCTCAGTTCTTCGAGAATGGAGGAGTTAGTTCGTCTTGCCGTTCATGCAATTCGTAAATTCTTATCGAAAACAACATTTCAAATGCATATATTCTATGTTTTTCGTTTGCTCTCATCGTTCACGTCCTCGCGTTGAACATAAATATTGCAAAAGACAAGAGATTTAACTAGAGGCATTTTCGTCGTGATGGCGATGGCCATGAGCCGCTTTATAAGTATATTTACTGCACTGAGTCATTTTACATCTCCAGAGGTGTCAGACCTTAAGTCCATCGTCACTACCATTCATTTTACACTCAGGTGAGTAGCCACCAGAGGAGGAGTCCTTCCGGGCAGTTCCTTGTTACGTGGAGTCGCGCTCATAATAAATATTAAAGAACATTTCGAAAAATCTTTTAGTGTAGACCAAAGATTCCCAAAGTGGTCTATATGGACCCCCAAGGGTCGATTTCGACTTGCAGGGGGTCTATGTCAGCGAGAAAAGAAAATGGGGGTGCACGAAATGTAAATGGAGGTCCACGTGAGCGGATCCCATGTAAGCAGATCATCATCAATATTTAAGCGTTCCGTAAATGTCTTATTACACCTAACACAGATTGTGTGTACATAATACTTATATTAGACAAAGAAAAAAACTTATAATAAAGAAATCGAATGCAAATCACTGAACGTGGAGATTTAAGACTATCCTCAATAATTTGAAGCCAAATATTGAACCATTGCTATCAGAGCATCAGGTTCACCCCTCTCATTAACAGTATTATTTGTGTATTCATTTTATGTAAGAATTTTACTAGGTTTTGATTTGTTTCGTTCCAAACCCAAATATTTACTTGAATTTTGTGTCTTTTCAATAAAGGTATGAATAAAAATTGTAAATGTTTTATCTTTTTTTTACAATTGTTCACTCTACAAAAAACCTTATCAAGGTGAACAGCACTGTGTCAGCTGTCAAAAATACATTTGAAGTTAATAAGTTTAGGAAAATTCAATATCAGGCAGGCAGGGGATCTACGGAAAACAAAAAAAATCGCCAAGTGGTCTACGGGGCGAAACAGTTTGGGAAACTATGGTGTAGACCGTGCTGAATGGGTATTTATTTTGTCACCCATAACAGTGTGCGTTGTGGAATCGAATTAAAATGAACTGGTTCTGTTCTTCTATACACTTTCCAGCTTTGACATTTAAAAATTATACAACGTGAAAACCCTGCATCTATTTACACAAACTGCTATTTGCGCAATATCTCCTAGAAGGCAATACAGAGGCGCAGCGCAGATCATTTAACCGCTCTGTGGGAAATCCTCATATTGCGTATACAAAGCGAGCAATACATAGAGAAATATGCGGAAATAAGGAGCGGGACACGAATTCTGTAGCAGTCCCGCGATAATCGACACTTCTCACAGGTGGGCTGACGTTACACTTCCGACCGTTGCGAATCGACCTCTCACGAAGAGTCATGTCATTAGCACGAATTAATGTTACATCAGGCATTGGCCAAAGACGGGAAATAAAGGTTAATAAAGGGCAAGATTGTCTAAGAAACAAGAAACAAGCTTGGATAATACCAAGACGGGAAATGGTTTATAAAGGGCAAGATTGTCTAAGAAACAAGAAACAAGCTTGGATAGTATAAAGACGGGAAATGGTTTATAAAGGGCAAGATTGTCTAAGAAACAAGAAACAAGCTTGGATAATATAAAGACGGTAAATGGTTAATAAAAGGCAAGATTGTCTAAGAAACAAGAAACAAGCTTGGATAATACCAAGACGGGAAATGGTTTATGAAGGGCAAGATTGTCTAAGAAACAAGAAACAAGCTTGGATAATATAAATACGGTAAATGGTTAATAAAGGGCAAGATTGTCTAAGAAAGAAGAAACAAGCTTGAATAATACCAAGACGGGAAATGGTTTATAAAGGGCAAGATTGTCTAAGAAATAAGAAACAAGCTTGGATAATATAAAGACGGGAAATGGTTAATAAATGGCAAGATTGTCTAAGAAATAAGAAACAAGCTTGGATAATATAAAGACGGTAAATGGTTAATAAATGGCAAGATTGTCTAAGAAATAAGAAACAAGCTTGGATAATATAAAGACGGGAAATGGTTAATAAAGGGCAAGATTGTCTAAGAAATAAGAAACAAGCTTGGATAATATTGTATAAAGACGGGAAATGGTTAATAAAGGGCAAGATTGTCTAAGAAACAAGAAACAAGCTTGGATAATATAAAGACGGGAAAGGGTTAATAAAAGGCAAGATTGTCTAAGAAATAAGAAACAAGCTTGGATAATATTGTATAAAGACGGGAAATGGTTAATAAAGGGCAAGATTGTCTAAGAAACAAGCTTGGATAATATAAAGATGACGATCGAAGTAGTAAAAAAGAAGTAAATTAACAAAAATAAAATAAATTAATTTAAATAAGTTTAGTTGCTGACTAATATGAAAATCCGAAAGGTGTCCCACTTGGGTCTTGTACTATACTATACTAAGAGGAGACAAGTACAAATTACTGCATCTGATCATCCGAGGCAAACTAGAGGGTCGAAGAGGTGTTGGCAGGAGGTAAATCTCCTGGCTCCGAAATATACGTGATTGGATAAGGGGCGTTGGGGATCTTTTTTGGGCTGCCGGGGACAAAGATGCATACTCTCAGGTGATATTCAACGTTAGGGGGACCTGACATGACACCGGGAAGAAGAAAAAAGGTACTTACTGAGTAGTTACACCTCTTTAATGACCACCTTGGCTTTATTGGTAAGACGTCAATCTTCCGACCCGTAGAGGTTGAGGTTTCGAGTCTCATTGCAACCTAGATTTTTTCATGACTCTTGTCTGGTTTTCACTTAAGGCCTATTGACATCATTCAGGTTCGTTAGAAGAGATTGCCACATGAAAATAATCCCGCCAGATCGGACTGTACGCAACGCTACATCGATATGTTGTGTTGTAATAATTTTTCCATTCTTTTGTGTATATGGTTAAATATGATACGTCTGACGGACTTATTGCTATACATTATTTTTTCCCAACCATCCTGCTGATATTCGGTACATTGAACCGTGTTAATTCATGACAGATTTTACAAAAAAAATATTATATATTTCTTGAAGTACTCGTATAAGGAAAATACAAAAATTCCTTCTGTTGTATACAGTACAAACTGGCGGATTTACGTATAATGCCACATGGATTTTTTTTGCCAATCATAAAATGAAAAACCAGATAGAAACTCATAATTTGGGATCTACCAAATGTTCTACTAACTAGGCCACAAGTCGTATATATCCAAATTTAACCATTTTTCATACAGCATAATGACATACAGCAGAGTCCAGGGCCGACACTGTCAGAACCAAAAATCTCCTTCGAACCAGCGAAATGAAGGTACTCAGGAGTATCGTTGTGCAAAACCCTTCGTAATAGAGTACGAAACACAGAAATCCGAAGGATGTGCACAGTTGAAGATATTATCAGATGGCGACGACAGAGAAGAAGGTTCTGGAACTAACACGTATCCAGAATGACGGAACCAAGAGCCGTAAGAAGGGCCAGGGACAGTATCTTTCAACACAGGCAAGGAAAGGTTAATATCATTGAATGTCTTAAAATATTAAGCTTTTCTAGTATCTCAATTACTTTTCCGATAAATTTTGTATACACATTCCATCATGCTGTATCCCTTTTAGTTTACGCAGAGAGGATAGATCTACGCACCATCCTGTTTAAACAAACATACGATCCAACCATATCATAACCTCAATAAGTCTAAGCACATCAAATTAGTATCCATTTACTCCTTATCATACACTCGATATTCGCATCAGACATTCGCTCACATATTGTATTGTTTTTTATAAAACTTTCATTCTATACAATATAACCTGGTGGACTTATTGCCATGTGTCAATCTCTTACAACCAACCAGAAAGATGGTTTAAAAAACAAGGCTTAGATTACCTTTTTTTTTAAAACTAGGTTCCAGTGTGATTTGAACCCATTACCTCCAGGCTGGGAGTCAGACGCCTTACCAACTAGGCAACAGAGGTCATCATATATGATATACCTATATGGAAATATCTAAAATCTCTTCTCTTTCCCACAGTCAATGAGGCATCTCTAATTTGATAACGTTATATTGCATAAATCAGTACTCTCTCTTTCAAGAATGTGTTTTTAATTCTTTACAAAATGAACTGCAAGTTCTTTCTTCCCAATTATGTATTACGGATTGAGTGTTTTACATCTTGTTATATGCCTGCGCTGTAAGATATTTATCTAACAATCATTAAAAATGTACTCCAAAAAATATAGACGTAATATCAATGTACCATCCTTGGTCTTTCTTAAGTCACAAGAAGAAAAATACCGTTGGAAAGTTTTCTAGAGACTGTTTCCTTTGTTTTGTTGCGTAGTGTACTTTAGCGCGAAACTTCGAGGCCTCGCTTTAACAGTTTCCCTCCAAACAAAAACTGTTATTCGAAAGTACGCTGAAACTACAATGCGGAAACTTGAAAAAGTAACATAAAAATAAACTTGAAAAAGTAACATAAAATTTTTTCAACATTGACTAAATATTTTTTCCAAGTTTGACGAATCTCAAAAAAACGTTTCAATGTTGGTAATTTAACATTATGAGGGCTGTAACCTTGCTAAGTTTGGTCTTGAATTTATAAAAAAAAAAAAAACATCTGCCGCTGGTTAAATCACAAATTATAAAATACCGCGCGACTAGACAGATAATATTCGCATAATGTATTCTTTGAAGACCGCATATTAATGAAATGAAATCATTGAGAACGTTTTTTACTTTCTATTTCTACGATGAAGTAAATATTTGAAGTTGGCCTTGAAAACACTTCCCAAAGCCGCCGTGCCTTTTCTTCACATCGCGGAATTAACGGTACTTGATAATGTAAAGACGGATTTGTGGCACTTGAACTGTCCATTTTACCGTAATCCACTTTATTAAAGCGAGCGTGATCTGAATAAAAACGTCTCTTCCGGTCTGGGGCTACGCGTCGGTAACTACGATAAGCCACATTCAAATCGTTCAAAACAAAGCTTTCCGCATGATCTTAAACGCACCCTACATAGTTCGTAATTGCAGACTCCACGCATATACCGAACTCCAAACTATCCCCGAACACATGCGCGCTCTGGCCAAAAGGTTTTACAGTTCTCTATCCAGACATCCCAACCCCGTCATAAAAGCCCTAGGAAACTACAACGCGAACACCAAATATAGGCACCCATGTCCGAAATAAATTTTGAAAAACGTCCCTCCGAACCCCCCTTTAACTGTAAACGACCCTCCGATCGTCACTCTGAACACTCCCCCGTACTCCACCCCGACACCGACACCACCACCGACAGACAGTCTTCCTCCATAGACAACCGCGTATTTCCCATAATTAACATGTATGGATTAATATTTTTATAAAAAGTCACACACGTCTCCTCACATATTTACTATATATATATAGAACATTTCATATTTTATTTTATTTACCATCATCTCGCCTTCATTATTTTTCACTCACACCCATTCAATATATTACCGTGTGTGACAACGCAAATCCACAAATCTATGTATAGTTGTATGTAACATTATTTATATATCATCACGTTTATATAAGTATTTAACGTTTTTATTATTTCTCATAATCATTAATTAAAATAAATTTCTCATAAACTTATCCTTTCTCGTTTCCTCAAAAGAACCAAAAATTTCAACCTAAATAACATAACAGTCAGAAAATTATCCGACGAAGGAGTATGGCGTCCTACCACTGGACCGAGACTCCGAATAAGTTATTCACCAATTGGACTGAATAAAAAATATTTTGTAGGTTGATTTCTTTGCATTTTGCAAAATGACACTTCCCCAAGCTGCAATGCCTCCTACATTTATACTCTTGACTGATTGATGTACGAGTGCACATATATATGTATAAATGAATTAAGTTAAAACGGATTAACATGACACGAAGAGAGTCACGATTATTTCTAGATCAATAAAGCCTTCTGTGTGACGAAATCGTTTCTGGTATTTGCCAACTTCTTCACTCAATTACATCACCGTCAAGTTTGGTCGTTTATTTTCCACGTCGAGTGTCTCGAGTTCACGAATTAACCGAAACTGATACGGGTGGAGCGGTTGGTTTTTTTTTATATTGAAAATTTGCATTCGAAATTGTTTACATCGCTCAAAAAGCCAATTTTAGAAGTGACTCGAAAAATTATGAAAAAAAAACTGTTTAATACGCAGTCGAAGAGTATTATTGGTTTCAAAATACATACATACTATCACGTCGTGTCGTGTCGGTATGTACAGTACCCGGCGGTAAGTAATACACATCGAGCTTAAGAGACTGTCGGCCATAATCGGCTAACTTCGGCTTTGTAGAGCGTCGTCTCTGTCGTCTATATACTTTGAAGTGGACGCGACCACACCCTAGAACGCTTGACAACGACAGACAAATCGCGACGGAACACGTGTATCAGTGACAGAAACGACGCTCTACAAAACCGAAGTTAGCCGATTACGGCCGACAGTCTCTTACTTAAGCCCGATGTGTATTACTTATCGTCGGGTACTGTATGTATTTAGAAATCAAATGTGTATATTTAGATCTCAATATTTTCAATCTTCTTCTTCCTCTTGGTTTAGGTCGTATGACCTGTTTGTGACGGTGGGCTGTCCTGGGATGATGACGTCCAGCTGTCCTTCCACCTTTTCGGCGGCCTTCCTGGTAATCTCCTGCTGTTAGGGTTTTCAGTCTTAGCGATTTTTGCCAGTCTTACATATTTTCAATCCAATCGCAAAAAAGCCCTACTTCACATTCATACATCTCGTCATGCACAATCTTCTATTATTCATACTATTACCGCATTAATATATTTAAAACCTTGTCCATTTGATTCAACCATGTTTTTCTCGATCGACCTCTTTCATACACACCTTGCACTTTTGACTTGTATACTTATTTAGTCATTATTTTGTTATTCATTCACTCCACATGTACAAACCATCTTAAATCTCCTTTCTGCATCTATTTTAAAACATATATTTTACACATGCATTCATTTTTTATATCTTCATTCCACCTTCTTTCATACACTGACACTCCACAATGTCATAAAACTTGTCAATATAAACGCAAAAATCCCTACTTCACATTCATATATCTCGTCATGCACAATCTTGTATTATAAATAACTCTCCCTTTACATGTTATATTATTAAATAATTACTTATGGTATTAAAAAAATTCATCGCTATGAAAATGTACGAGTATTGAGCTACAGGATGAGTACATTGTCATATCACTTTTTTTTAATATTCTTGAGATGGAAACTTATGGACCCTACTATGTATGAACAGAGTGATGAACTCGGAGTCAGAAGTCGTGGAGTTAGTTGATTTTTAGTCAAATCGGAGTTGACAGATGCTATTCTAAATTATACACATTTTTTAAAACTTATTGGCTACATAAATTACACCATGAAATAATGCACTTCTCGTATTAACGAGAAGAGCCGACCCCAACAGCCTACCTAGGCAATGAGTTGGGACAGTGCCAGGAAGAAGTACTATACTAGTTGCAGCCCGTGAAATATTCACGGAAGTAAAACAAATTCTACATTTATAAAAATATATATTCAGAAATTTAAAATTTGTTTATATATAATATATATATATCACTTATACATCGTCCCCTTTTACACCGGTTCAAAAATTGTTAGCTAGTTTAAAATTCGTTCAATATCACGGACCCACCGAGATTCAAATTTCGAATTACTTTCGGAGAGAATCCAAGTATTCCTCTCTCGCTCTCTTGTATTCAAAATTCAATTCTCGTATTCTTTCTTCGACGACAACCATCGTACGGGTTTTGGCCTATTTATACTATGACTAGTTGCAACCCGTGAAATATTCACGGAAGTAAAACAAATTCTACATTTATGAAAATATATATTCATAAATATAGAATTTGTTTATATATATCATTTATACATCGTCCCCTTTTATATCGGTTCAAAAATTGTTAGCTAGGTACTTAAAATTCGTTCAGTATAGTTTTCATCTTTTCATTTATCACGGACCCACCGAGTTCAAATTTCGAATTACTTTCGCAGAGAATCCAAGTATTCCTCTCTCGCTCTCTTGTATTCAAAATTCAATTATCGTATTCTTTCTTTGACGACAACCATCGTACGGGTTTTGGCCTATTTATACTATGATACCATTTAGGACAAATAGCGAGTTTGATGAGGGAATTCCGTAGACATTAATTCCAAAAACCCACATTTAAGTAGTTACGCCACGTATAGTATTTAAGTATAAGCAATATACGCACTGTAAATGAAATCCGAATCAAACATTAAATATTTCTGGAGCGGAGTCCAAGTTGGCGCCGATTTTACCGACTCCACAGCCCTGCGTATAAATATATATATTTTTCTTTTCAATTTTCGAGATGATATTTGATTATTTGCTAACGAATTTCTTGAATAAACACTCTTCAGTCAAGTAGACAGCAAATATTTGAAGGTAAAGACAGACATACCATTGTAACAGTTTATTACTCATTAGTCGTCAATATTGACGTACATAAGTACGATTGTCGGGACCGAGGTATAGTTTTAGGAGGTATAGTTTTAGGAGGTATAGTTTTAGGAGGTATAGTTTTAGGAGGCTTATATAATAGCACCTCGGTAATGAGGAGTTTTCTTTCAGGACTTTTTAAAACTGAATTTATTCTTATACATAGAAGCTGCCTAGCGCAAGTTTAAGCTGCGCACTTGTGGTGACAAGTGTTACAAATCGGGGCGCTACAACATCTACATTTTTTAAATGGTGATCGATGTTACATTATAAAATATATACATGCATACATAACATCACGCCATTCCCCTGTCAGGGTAGGCAGAGAGAGCAGAGTGAAAGACTTTCCTATCTCGAAGCACATCCTTCGAGTCTTCAATATAAAAACACCTTATCGTACGCTTCCTACGATTTCCCTGGCTTTCTTTCATATATATTTACTTGGAATTGCTCTACCACGCCTTCTACTCTTATTTGCAGTACATATTTGTTTTGTTGGTCTTTCTTAGTTCATTCCTCCTACTTGCCCAAACCATCTCAGAGTGTTTTTCTTCATCTTAATACTTCAGCCTTAATCAGCGGCGGCTGGTCTCGAGGTGCGTTAGTGCGCTGAACCGGAGAAATAATTCGTAATAATTAAATTATATATTCGCAAACATGACTTCCAAAAATGTTAAATACTTGTACAAATTAAATATATATAAGAATACTGACAAAAAGTACAAGCTTTTTTATTTAAGTGAAAAATTAAAGTAAAATTTAAAAAAATATTCCTTTCAAAGTGACCGGCCAAGTTTGCCAATACTACCGGAGCGATCTCCAATACGCACCGGACGGAAACGCAAATTCATATAGGGCAGATAGACATGCAGTAAACCGTGAGACAGCGATATTTCATATTCGCTCAGCGTCTCGATGTGCGTTGGTGCTCAGCGCACCAACGCACATCGAGACCAGCCGCTGCTGGCCTTAATAACCCTACATTCATCCCTAATCACTTCGTCCGTTTTCCGTCATTCATTATCACCCTATGTATTCTTCGTAATGGATGTATTTCTACAACATTTATTCGGTTCCTTTCACTCTTTTTCTATGTCCGCGTTTCACTCACATAAATCAAAGATGAAATTAAAATACTGTTATGGGCTAGTGCTCTTCATCGTTTTACTCAACACACCGGCGTTAAGTGCACATTTATCCCTAATTACTTCATTCCGTATTCTGACATACATTGTCACTCCATTATAAAAAAAATATTTGGAATTCGGAACACTGTGAAATAAATATAAAAAAAATCAACCGTTGTAGAATGGTTACACTATTAAAGAAATTGACCGGACTAGTTTCTCGTGACATTAACCGTGGTTTTGGTATTCAAAATGAAAGTAGTCTAAATTGACATTTCTCGGTTATTTGTCAGTATACAAAAAAAATAAATAGCGCTGTGTTCAGCGACACAATTTTACATCAGCTGTAATGTATCCCTACCAATGTTAATATGCTTATCTTATCGTATACGTATAATATGCTTATATATCTCTTATCCACTTCCATTAATTATTATAAGTTATCATGCAAACCAATGTTAAGCTTATCGATGTTGTAATGTATCCCTACCAATGTTATCTTATCATATAATCTTATCCACTTCCAATATATCATGCAAACCAATGTCAACCATATATCTGTACTATGTAATCTAGAACCTATAAATATTAGTGTTATAACATGTATGTTAAACTTAACTCAATGTATTATGTTTAAATTTATTATCTTGTTGGCGGTTTACAATAATTCAATAAAGATTTGGTATCACCACATGGAAGTAAACTGCGAACGAGATAAATCGCCTGATATCGATTTGACCTTAAGGGCAAAGATAACATACCCGAAACATTCCTTTTTAATCTATCAAGGAGTCGTGCGTATGGTTATCTTTGCTTTAAATCGGACGTCATATCTGAGGCAGCAATCATTATTCTTAAAGCCACTACGATGTTAACATCATCGTTATTATTACTTCTATAAATACTGTTAATATTATACTTCAATGTAATTCAACGATTATACAAATAAAATTACACAGTTGAAATTCTAAAAGTGTTTTCGTTGCAAAAGGCCATAGCACAGCATTACTGGATATTTTTTTTTAGATTTAAAACATAATTTATTTATTAATAAACACACATATTGAAGAAACACTTATCCAAACAAAGATACAAAATCATTTGTTCGAAGACCACTCTGAGATGGTTTGGGTATGTAGAACGAATGAATGGAGAAAGAATAACAAAACAAATATACAGTGCAAATATGAATGGTAAATGTATCGGATATAAACGTCACCATAAAACAATTGTTTATTTGTTTTCTTAATTGTTTTCTTGTTTGATATGTATAAATTCGTAGTTATATTATTTGGGTTTTTGTATGAATATTTATGTTTGTTGAGGTCCGCGATGCGTGGCGACCGCAACGGAAATGTGACTTGTGCGCGGTCACCGCGATACTATATCGCTGGCCGGCCGGCCTCTGCATGCGCAAAATTTAAATCGCAGGTCTATGCGTATAAACTGCAAACAATTGATGCCTTCAAAGTCAACATAACGAACGCCATCCAGTAAATTCAGACAGATTTATACGACAAAGTCATCGAAAATTGAACCTCCCGAATACGTGCCACCAAGCAAAGCCGCGGCGGACATTTGAACGACGTTATATTTCATACTTAATGCCATAAAATATTCTTTCAGATAAAAAAAAATTGAGTGGATATCTCATACAAAACTTGTTTTATTTACATTTAAAAATCGAGCGTCCTAATTGAAAGACCCTGTATAATATAAAAATATATTGTGTGAATTACAATTTATAACAATATTAAGAAAAATACAAAAGTAAAATAATATATTTCTTTACTAACAGTTTAAATATCCATTAACGAAGGTTTTCATAAAACTAAACAAAAAATAAAAATAAAAAGAAGAGTAAAAATTATGAAATAGTATCATACGAGTACATTTTTACAACATAACATATACTCGTATATTATACAGAAGTTTCCAGTATCGCACCTCCAAGGGTGCGTGCACTCTGGTTAAAAACCACTGCAATACACCATATTTGAACGCTCCATTTGTATACTCGTATTTTACAATAAAGCGTCACTCATTTATATAATATAATTTATTTGACTGTTTTCAATCATAATAATTAAAATAATTCGCGATATATTCTTCAGCTTTTGCTCCACTATATGAATGTGATTAAAATTTATTATAAAATTTAAAAAAATAATAACATGTAACACTACTCATGCCATATTAAGTGATTTTTAAACTCGTATGGAAATGGAAATATTTATTTGAATAATCATAATCGATACATTAACTTTGAATTCTGCTTAAACCAAAATCAAGATTTGAAGTATTTGTGAGTAATAAACAGGCGCTATTTTCAAATAATATTACAAATATTTTTTTGTTTTCAACTGTCGTAGTATTGATTTTTTTACAAACTATCTTTTAAATTCGAATAACTTTTTTTAATTACATATTAATAAACAGGGATCACTTCTGGTGTGGGCGAGTAAAGAATATTAAGTCAAAACATAACAAAAATAAGTTTGGTTAAATATTGGGTGTTAACATAAGTTGTGTCCGTTTTTTCCAAATTTAAAAATGAGCACCAAAATTAAAACAAAATGGTAAAGGTTATACGTCATTCGAAAGAAAATTTTCTGTTCTACAATATATTGTGTTTGCTTTTACGTTACATATATTATTTTATTTGATTACAAGCCGTCAAAATGGAATGTCAAGTAGTAAGTGAGCATTTTCGACACCTCCTTCTGTTCGCGGTTTATCGAGGGAATAAAGCTGCCAAAACTGCTCGCGATATTTGTGAAATGTACGGTGGAGATGCTATGAATGAAAGGACAGCTCGTCGTTGGTTTTTGCGTTTCAAAGACGGTAATTTCGATCTGAAAGACATGGAGCGTTCCGGACGACCAGTGGACTTCGACGAGGACCGCTTAAACCATATTATTCATGAAGATCCCCTTCAAACTACTATAAAATTGGCTGAGCACATGAATTGTAGTCACATGACTGTATACCGCCATCTTAAATCAATGGGAAAAGTCCAGAAGTTCGGCGCTTGGGTTCCACATGTTTTGAGTGAAAACAACAAAAATCAACATTCGACAATTTATGTGGTTTGAAGGGGATCTTCATGAATAATATGGTTTAAGCGGTCCTCATCGAAGTCCACTGTTCGTCCGGAACGCTCCATGTCTTTTAGAACGAAATTACCGTCATTGAAACGCAAAAACCATCGAAGAGCTGTCCTTTAATTCATAGCATCTTCACCGTACACTTCGCAAATATCGCGAGCAGCTTTGGCAGCTTTATTCCCTCGATTAACCGCGAACAGAAGGAGGAGGTGTCGAAAATGCTCACTTTCGTCTACTTGACATTCCATTTTGAAGGCTTGTAATCAAATCAAATAATATATGTAACGTAAAAGCAAACACAATATCTTGTAGAGCAGAAAATTTTCTTTTGAATGACGTATAACGTTTACCATTTTGTTTTACTTTTGGTGCTCATTATTAAATTTGAAAAAAAAAACGGAAACAAAATATGTTAACACCTAATATAATAGAATTAACTATAAAAATGTTTTGAGAGCTTTCAACATGTGAAGTTTATTTATTAAGAGAAAAAGTCAGTGTTAAATATGAATAACAAATGAATCTGACAACTTTTCTTTTAAAGTTATTGACTTACAATAATTTACTCCAACAATCCATATTTATAAAGTCCAAAATAAGAATATAAAAATAAATTGAACAGGGATGTCAAAAACACAGGTCGACTACAGTTCACCGAGACTAAATTAGTAAAAAAGTAATAATTATTTTTAATATTTTGAAGAAAACATTTGAAAAATAATTCAAACATGCGTCTCTCGGCCTACTACGAAATAGCGCCAATACGTTTCGTAGTGCATATCGATTTTGACACGCCTGCTCTATATTGTCAAAAAGGCAATTGACATCGTAAAAATATCACATTTTTACAACAGGAAAAAAATAAAAGGTATAAAAACTAAAGAACACATGGTTTCAAAAATATTGCGATGTCCTCTGTTTAATTTCTTTTACAAATATTTTTAAAATGAATTAATTTTAATAGAATTTACATCTTTTGAAAATCACAAAACATATTACACTTCAAAAATTCTAGGATGGATCCTGCAACGTTTTAAACGTCATATCTCAAATGGTTGGGGTAAAATCGTTTTTTTTTTAAATCGAATCGTTTTTTTATAAATCGAAAAATTGTTTTTCTCTAAACTGATGTTTTAATTCCTATTTATCATTATACTGGCTTTCTAATGTATTGTATGATTTGTATCTATCTTTCAATAAGCCAAGATGCACTATGAATTAATACTAATTA
The DNA here is from genome assembly GCA_949825065.1 of Odontocerum albicorne. NCBI lineage: Eukaryota > Metazoa > Arthropoda > Insecta > Trichoptera > Odontoceridae > Odontocerum > Odontocerum albicorne. Next base: position 3,281,459 of record OX463840.1, on the reverse strand, counting down.
CGAACATTTAATTTTAGGTATAAAAAAATCGAAAATCCAACTATCGTATATCCCATCCCTAGCCAGTGCGGACTAACGTAGTGACTTTTGACAAACGTCACGAAATATTATTTGATTTCAACAAACTGCCACATTTTTTGCTAATTTGTAACAATATATATTAATTTGTCATTATTGTTAGTTTTTGTAATGTATTTACCTAAATAACTTGCTATTTATTAGAATCGAGGCTTATATTAAAGTTGATAGAATAACTAAAATTACTGAACGTCGTTACAATGTTGTATTGGGGCAAATTTGTCAACTGTCATAGGACCCATCCTAGAATTTCTGAAGTATAATCAAGTTTTCATTTAAGGGTGATTAGCAACGAATTTATACATATTTTGTATTCAAATAAAAAAGAGGGACACCAAAGAGTCGATAAATTCAAACGAGGTTTATGTTCTTTTTGGAAGATATTGAACGTTATATTTTGATTTTTAAGTTTTACTGTGTTATGTTAAGGACACTTAAATGTCATTTATTGTGTTAAATAAATAATTATTCTTGGTGCTGCATATATCAAAAAGTAAAATAAAAATTAAAATGTGTATTTAACATTAATACTTACAAATTTTCTGAAAAAAAAAGAATTATTTACAAGTAAAATATTAAATCTGAAAGGGAAAATAAATGAATTTCTGAAAAAAAAAAAAAGAAATCCTGAAAAAAAATTCATCTCCCGGTGATACACGAAAGTTCAAATAAAAAACTGCGTTAACAACGGTTGAAAACGTTCCGAAACCCGAGGGAATTACACAAGTGTCATGTAATAAATAAATAAAAAAAAAACACTCACGAGTTCCCACTACAAGACGAATGGGCGAAATAAAAAGTCGCATACTGTAAACGAAATAACAAAATACCGCATTGAAATGGCGCAAAATAAATAAAACACATTTGAGTAATTTATAAGAAAGAAAAAAATGACTTACTGGCTTTCGGTGTCGGTGGGAGTGAGGGTTTATGAGCGCCAGCGCATAGGCGTCCGATTTTGCTCGGAGGGCGTAACCCCGAGGGGCGCGCTGCCGGCGCCGGTGTCGCAGGTGGCGGGAGACTGTTGTTGCCTGAAGGCTGAGGAAGCCCATCGCTCGAGGACGAAGGACATCCATTGCCCGAGGGCAAAGGAGGACCAGCGGCCGAGGGTGGGGGAAGCTCCGAAGTGGAGTCGGGAAGGTTTTCACTCATTGTCGTTTCAGCAGCACTCACTGTACACCATAAATGCTATCGGTACGCGATTCTTTTGACACTTATTTTGCGGAAGTCACTCTAGTAATTGAATTTTCATACAATTAATTAGAACAAACCACTGAATTTATTATCGCTTTAGATAAACAAGCGTTTGCACTAATTATGCGACTAATTTCGTCGACACTCGCAAAATTCGACTTTAAAGTTACTCGTAGATTTTATAAAAAAAAATTACCTGAAAGTGAGGAAAATTATTTTTATGTTTTCTTCCAAGGTTATTGAAACAATTTTCAAGTAAGAGAGGGGTCAAAAATTATACGTTTGATTTTCAATTTATATAGCGCCGTTTAGAGAGAAAACTGCAAGAAACTCGGGATTCAAACCCTCTATTATTGATAGATTTAAAATATTACAAAATAAATATGTATGTAATGGATAGAAAGGTAGTAAAAGTTTGGTGATCTGTTCTCTCTGCTTATCCCACAAGGGACATATATGTTTATGTATAACACTCCCGCTGTATACAGTGCAGCCTAGCGGGCTTATTGTCACGTGGTAATATCTTCCAACTAACCAGAAATATTTTAAAGAGGTCTTGAGCGAAAACAAGACTGGAAACCCTTTTTTTTTAATTTGGATTCCAACGAGAATCGAGCCTGTAACCTTTGGGTTGGGATACAAGCGTCTAACGAACTAAGCCACTGAGGTTATTGCCACATCGCAATCATTTCCAATCTAGCAGAAATATGTTATGTTATAGAGGCCTTAAACTCGTTCGAGGAGTTGTGAGCTGTCCAGCATTACTACAAAGATTAGCGTTAAATGTTCCTAACAATTACACTAGACTGCGCCGGCAAGAACTGTTCTCAATAACAAATGCAAGAACGGGTCTTCCAGCCGCTATGCCTGTTGGAAGGTCCTTAACTCTTTTGAACGGGACTGCTTCGGATATTGACATATTTCATATCACATTACCAAAAGCAAAAGTAAATTTTCTTCTAAGATTGAGCGCGTTAGAAAGCACTCATCAACGTACTTAAGTGACTGTGAATATATGAGTATCATATGTTTGTGTGTATATACTCGTATGTCATATATACATTTTTTTTTATTTTATATAATTTTTCTTCTTTTTAATATGTCTTGTATTTTTCAAGTAATTGGGCTAAGCCTGTTTAAAAAAAAAACTTAGACTGGACGTTTTTTTAGAAAATTTCACCATCGATTGCCAAATAGCAATAAACCTGCCAGTTTGTACTATATACAACATAGTGTAATACATTAATTATGGAATATTGTGATTGAAATTTAAAATATTATTTAAATATGAATATCAACACGAATTATTCCACATGTTAAAAAAATTGATCCAATGACACCCGAATAGAATACAATGAACACGATAGACACAACGTAAATAAAAACACACTCACACGTAAACAATCACAATCGGCGAAGATTTCACTGCGCAACGTGGTGTTGCAGAATTATTGAAGTCTCACGACCCGGCGGGGCGCACTCGGTAACTTTCGCGTGACACGCTCTCAGGTGACGTAAGACGCGATGCAAATCGAGAACCGGCCGGTGGATTCTGGGTACCAAATACCGAGCGAAGTGACTGATCACCGATCTACCAGGCTCAAGGTTCAAAGGAAACAATTATCGCGTCACAAGTCGGAAATCTCTCGTGAGCATCGTCCATCATTCGCGCCACATAGCGCGGTTTCGCGGAGCACAGCACAGCACAGCACAGCACAGCACAGCACAGCACAGCGCGAGCACGCTGTATGTTAGATATACAATTGCTCCAATTAATTGGTGGATGCATTCACAGCACGCGGTGATAGCACGGTCGAGGGCAGCGGAGATCTGAAACAAGACGCGGTGGATATCAGACGAATTATTATTCAAAGAGTACACGTCATGTATTGTAGAATAACTGTACTTAATTGCAAGGTGCGTACTCATTCCGTAAACTGTGGCTAGCAATTATTACATATTTTAGCGTAACACCAAACATGCCCGCTTATTTTTTATATTCTACAATATATTATTCTATTGTTTAGCACAAAATATAATTATATGACTAATTAGGGCGTCGGCCCACCAGAGAAGGAGTCCCTTTGGTTAGTTCTTACTATATTTAGTCACTACGCTCATAAAAAAACTAAAAAGGATTTCGACCTTTTTATAATATTTAATTAGGCATCCTTTAAGATGTACAAAGGATGCCTAATTAAATATTATAAAAATGTCGAAACAGGCACATGGCGAGGGTCCATTGGTCAGATCACATCCGAAACGACGAGGTATTGAGCGGGGTTGGAGAAACAAGGCAACTCCTAAATAGAGTTGCCCAACAACGATCCAGTTGGATAGGCCATAACATCAGGCACCCAGGCCTGCTCCTTACCATCGTCGAGGGAATGATTGAGGGCAATAACCATAGAGGCCGCCCTAGATATAGCTACATGGACCGGGTGATCCGGGATGTGCGCTGTGGCAGCTACCAGGACATGAAGAGACTGGCGGATGACAAAGATGAGTGGAGGGATCGAGTGCTTGGTGCAGACCAATCCTAGGATTGTAACCTAGATATAGCTACATGTACCGGGTGATCCGGGATGTGCGCTGTGGTAGCTACCAGGAGATGAAGAGACTGGCGGATGACAGAGATGAGTGGAGGGACCGAGTGCTTGGTGCAGACCAATCCTAGGATTGTAACCTAGATATAGCTCCATGGACCGGGTGATCCGGGATGTGCGCTGTGGCAGCTACCAGGACATGAAGAGACTGGCGGATGACAAAGATGAGTGGAGGGATCGAGTGCTTGGTGCAGACCAATCCTAGGATTGTAACCTAGATATAGCTACATGTACCGGGTGATCCGGGATGTGCGCTGTGGTAGCTACCAGGAGATGAAGAGACTGGCGGATGACAGAGATGAGTGGAGGGACCGAGTGCTTGGTGCAGACCAATCCTAGGATTGTAACCTAGATATAGCTACATGGACCGGGTGATCCGGGATGTGCGCTGTGGCAGCTACCAGGAGATGAAGAGACTGTCGGATGACAGAGATGGGTGGAGGGATCGAGTGCTTGGTGCAGACCAATCCTAGGATTGTAACCCAGAAAAAAAAATTAGGCATCCTATACTACAAAGAGGATGATTTGTGCCAATAAAAATTCGAAGGAAAGGAGGCAGTGTAAGAATATGTAAGAAACTACTGTAGTACTAAATATTTAAGAAGTTTTGGACTGTAAATTCAGATATGTGACTAAATCTATGGAGAACGAAGTGCGAGTAGGTAGGACATGTTGAACGAACGGGGGACATTTACAATTGAGTAAAGATTGTATGAGGTACACATATGACATTGAAAAACACGTGCATGTAGGGATTTTATAAAGGTGGTTTACTATCAGACAGTGGTCTATTCTTATCATACATATGCCATACAAAATTCGTTTGTACAGCATTTCGATCTTCTAGTGATAGGGACTTATTTTGTTTCCCATAACAGCGTGGGGGTGGTGGGATCGAACTGGATTATAAGGCAACTTAGTAGTACATTAATTAATTCGTATATTGTAATCTCTGAAACAATGATGTGGATAATGCAGAGCGTGGCCGGGAGAGTATATTGATTTCGGCCACAGTAATCGAGCTTTCGGGAAGAACCAATGAAGTAAGCAAATAACTCACAGTCATTAGCCATCGTACGTGTTGGAAATTCTATCGCACATGGACTTGCAACGCATTAAATTCGCACATGTCTCTTGACCGGGAGACAATATTGACTTCGGCCACAGTAATCGAGCCTTCGGGAAGAACCAATGAAGTAAGCAAATAACTCACAGTTAGCCATCGCACGTGTTAGCAATTCTATCGCACATGGACTGGCAATTAAATTCGCACATGTCTCTAGCGGGTGCGAGAATGGTTACCAGATGAACTCATGAACCTTGACATACATCATAATAAATAGATAAATATTATAGAAAATAAGAATATTATCATATATGGTATACAATTAAGGGCGTTTCATAATGATAGCGATTTGATTTATTTCATACATTTGAGCTGAACTGTCAACAACATAGCGATACGAAAAGAGGCCCTGATAGATCTGAAGACGTTTCGTTTTAGACATTTGACGTAAGAACACGGGCAGTTTTGGTGGATAGAAATACTGTACAGTTTGAAATGGGCAAATTAAATGAAAGGGTGATTTAAAAAATACGAATAAGAAATAAAAACATGAATGATGAGATGACATATATAGGGTCTTTTAAATTGAGCGGTTTTTTTATTAATTTTTTTTAAATTCTTAAAAAAAACACAATTTGCTTTGATTTCAAAAACACTTTTTTACTAGCCATTGAAGTATAATGTATGACATTAAAACACAAAAACAATATCCGTCAAATGTCCACCTCTTGTAGTTCCACAGATGTCTACTCTTTTGTCAAAATTTTCGATGACATTTTGGCATAATTGCGGTTCTAACTCATCAATAACGCGAATAATTTCGTCATTGAGCTCAGGAATTGATCGGGGGTCATTATTATAGACCTAAGCTTTTCACGTAACCCCAGAGAAAATAGTCAACGGTGTCAGATCACACGATTTCGGTGGCAAATTAACATCACCGTTTCCGGAGATTAAAATACATAAAACAATTCAACAATTTGAACGCGTTGTTGTATTGTATACGACTCTATTTTTATAAATGCCATTCATTACACTTCTCAAATGTAACAAGACCCAGACAAGTTCGCGACGCCATCTGTGTTTTATCCAAGAATTAAAAAAAAAACGCTCAATTTGAAAGACCCTACACATATACGATACATAAATGTTAGCACAAGGAACTGAATGAAACACTATGGAAAACAAGCGAATAAACAAACTTAAAGTAATAAAATATAACCTTAAATAAACTAAGCAAGAAGATTTTATGTACACATTAACACAATAAAAAGTAACAGTCAGAGAAATAGAAGAAACAGTAATAAAAAACAATGGCGTAAACTTTGTCGACGATGTTCAAAACGAAGAAGTGCGCGATCGGAAAGAGGATATTGACAAGTGAGTTTATTTCGAGTTCCGTGGACCTCAGATGATCCAACTGGAATGGGGCCAAGTGTTACGCCGTAGTTTGTTGTGCGGGCGCTGGCGGTGACGTTACGATGTGCGATTGTTGAGTTTCCCATGTTAAATCCGTCTGGATTGCAACGGAAATAGTCCCACACTCCAGATATTGTAATCACGGCCAACGAGACAGATTATAAACGTTCTGACGTCTCTCATTTATAATTATCGTTTGTTTTGGATGTCAGGAATGCGAATAATTTTTTGGGACAACGAACTCGGAAAGTTGTTTACTTTAACCCTTGTTGCGCGGTATTTTTAAACATTATATTTTGTTTATATTAAAAGCGAGCTTTAAAGATTATATGAATCATCTTTATACACACGCATGAATCATCTTTATACACACACATGAATCATATTCAAATGGAGAGAAAAGAAAATTTTACTTAGAAAGAAAAATAACAAGGCAGTCATCTCTTTGATCATCGAATGTTGGCAATGTTTATTTATTCATTTACAGTCGATTTCGACCATTAACATTTAAAGAAAAACATGACCAGAGTGCGGCGAGTGACCACAGAAATACAAGATGATACAATGATATATTAATTAATTTATTTATTTAAAACTTTTATTGCAAATACAATCTGGCGTGCTTATTGCCAGGCGGCAATCTCTTCCAACCAACCAGACAAAAGTAAATGAAGCAAGTTACATGGTCGCATAAACCATTCAAATGACTATCTATCCCTACGAAATCCATAAACATATACGTGAGCACATGCCCACGAACCCCACAGAGACGGACAATCACCCGAACATTCTTTTTCATATAAAGTGAGATATCATCAATCAAAAGGAAAGGAAGGGATGGTGGAGAGGAAAGGAAAAGAAAAATCAGGAATGAAACACGTTATTTTACTGACTAGAAATTAAGAGGTTTTTCAGTCGCTTCTTAAAGCATGCCAAGGACGGAGCGAGTCTTATATTGGTTTGTAACTGATTCCAGAGTCTCACTGCATGGACAGTAAAGGACGACGTAAAGAAAGAGGAGCGGTGAACTGGAAAGGTCAATAAACAATCTCTGTTTGAGCGTAGCGCTAATCCATGATTGGAAAGACGCTGAAAATTCTCGGCGAGATAAGAGGTGGCGGCGGGACAGTTAAGGACATTATCCAATAGAGACAGTATGTGAATTATACATAACAAAGCAATTTACTGTAAAATATTCCAGCGCAATAAACTTCATAAACACACGCTTATATACCTACTCGTATCCCAACACACACTCCTTCCTTTTCACAGACCGTAAAAAGGTTCGACAAAAATAAAAGCATCCTCAAAATATTATAAATTAAAACCTTAATCAGGAAAAAAATATCAGGAAATAAATTTTAAAGAGGGAACAAATCTACGACAGTCAACATGTAACCAAGTCAAAATAAACGACTAAAAAGTAGATACTATATACTAAATAAAATGTAGCATGGTCCCTGTGGCGTTTCAAAAATTTGCCCCAATACAATCTTGTAACGACGTTCAGTAACTTTGATTATTTTATCAACTTTAATATAATCCTCGATTCTAATAAATAGCTAGTTATTTAGGTAAATACATTACAAAAACTAACTATAATGACAAATTAATACATCTTGTTACAAATTATCAAAAATGTGACAGTTTGTTAAAATCAAATAATATTTGGTGACGTTTGTCAAAAGTCACCACGTTAGTCTGCATTGACTAGGGATGGGCGATACTATTGTATAATTGGATTTTCGATTTTTTTATACATAAAATTAAATGTTCGTAATTAGTATTAATTCATAGTGGATCTTGGCCTATTTAAAGATAGATACAAATCATACAATACATTAGAAAGTCAGTATAATGAAAATTAGGAATTAAAACGTCAGTTTAGAGAAAAAAAAATTCGATTTATAAAAAAACGATTCGATTTGAGACATGACATTTCAAACGTCACAGGGACCATGCTACATTTTCTTGAGTATATAAATGTAAAGGCATAATTCACTCACTGAATGATGATATGTATTCGAGACTAGAATTATATTAAGAAATAAATGTGAGAAAAAAATAAATCTTTCCGGGATACGATGTGATTTTGGTGATATTTTGACGATTTGAACTATAATCGAGTCACTTTTAATACCTTTTTGATTAATAAGACGTAGGTTAAAAATATTTTATTTAAATACACTTAAAATTTCACACCAACAATTACTGGACAACTTGAAAACACTTTAACACGTAATGACACAAAGTATGAACTCTTTCATATGTAAATCCTTCGAAGCTTCAAACACTGAACAACGAGAAACGCCAAGTTGTTCTTACATTGGCTTCACAATTTTGACTGTTGTCAATATTAGTAAAATCATATATACTCGTGTATCGATAATTTCTACCATTTCTCTTTTGTGATAATAGAAAAAAAAGTACTTCCACATTACTCAAGAAAGTGTGTGTTTTGTTATCTGTGTTTTAATAACTATTCTTTTGGGTATAATAACCCTTTTAAGTGATAAAAGGAACAAGAGAACTTTCCCACTACTCAACAAAGTTTATCTTATATCTATTGTCAGTAATAGCAAAGTATATCTTATATATTTTGATAACTATTATTTCGGCTCTTACCCTTATAAGTGTAACAAGAAAAAGGGACCATCCATACTACTGAACAAAGAATATCTTTTGTTAGCGGTGTTTTAATCACCATAATTTCGGCTCTTTCTCCATAGATTAATCTCGGCAGATACTAAGGGGTACTGTACTTTCACACTACTCAACAAAGTATGTCTTTTTTAATTACCATAATTAAGAAATAAAAATATCTGTTGGAGTTTTCTCTTTGTATTGTGACAGGTTATACAATACCTTTGGTTGATTGTAGTCGGGTAATTTGCAGTTAAAATAATTACAACCAGAAATAATTTAACGGAACATTTCTTAAAGGTTTAATGAAAAACTCTAAAATATGATCGTTTCGATAATGTTGTTCATTCGCATATAACAATTACCGAGGTATTTAGAGTCATTTGGTTATTTTCCAAGAAAAAAAAAATGTTTTCTACGAATTTTCGTTCGGACAATAAACAGTTAATAAAACTTATATACACATACGAGTATACATTTAAATAGTCTAAAATGTAAGAGATATAAAATATAAAAGTTGGATGAGTTGGGAAGCGATGAGAAGGTACATGAATAGATAGACTAAAATGTAAGAGATATAAAATATAAAAGTTGGATGAGTTGGGAAGCGATGAGAAGGTACATGAATAGATAGACTAAAATGTAAGAGATATAAAATATAAAAGTTGGATGAGTTGGGAAGCGATGAGAAGGTACATGAATAGATAGACTAAAATGTAAGAGATATAAAATATAAGTTGGATGAGTTGGGAAGCGATGAGAAGGTACATGAATAGATAGACTAAAATGTAAGAGATATAAAATATAAAAGTTGGATGAGTTGGGAAGCGATGAGAAGGTACATGAATAGATAGACTAAAATGTAAGAGATATAAAATATAAAAGTTGGATGAGTTGGGAAGCGATGAGAAGGTACATGAATAGATAGACTAAAATGTAAGAGATATAAAATATAAAAGTTGGATGAGTTGGGAAGCGATGAGAAGGTACATGAATAGATAGACTAAAATGTAAGAGATATAAAATATAAAAGTTGGATGAGTTGGGAAGCGATGAGAAGGTACATGAATAGATAGACTAAAATGTAAGAGATATAAAATATAAAAGTTGGATGAGTTGGGAAGCGATGAGAAGGTACATGAATAGATAGACTAAAATGTAAGAGATATAAAATATAAAAGTTGGATGAGTTGGGAAGCGATGAGAAGGTACATGAATAGATAGACTAAAATGTAAGAGATATAAAATATAAAAGTTGGATGAGTTGGGAAGCGATGAGAAGGTACATGAATAGATAGACTAAAATGTAAGAGATATAAAATATAAAAGTTGGATGAGTTGGGAAGCGATGAGAAGGTACATGAATAGATAGACTAAAATGTAAGAGATATAAAATATAAAAGTTGGATGAGTTGGGAAGCGATGAGAAGGTACATGAATAGATAGTCTAAAATGTAAGAGATATAATTCGGCGGGCTTATTGCCAGGCGGCAATCGCTTCCAACCAACCAGACAAAAGTAAATGAAGCAAGTTACACGGTTGCATAAATCATTCAAATGACTATCCATCCCCACGAAATCCATAAATATATACGTGAACACATGCCCACGAACCCCACAAAGACGGACAATCACCCGAACATTCTTTTTCATATAAAGTGAGATATCATCAATCAAAAGGAAAGGAAGGGATGGTGGAGAGGAAAGGGAAAATCGGGAACGAAACACGCTATTTAACCGACTATAAATTAAGAGGTTTTTCAGTCGCTTCTTAAAGCATGCCAAGGACGGAGCGAGTCTTATATTGGTTTGTATGTTAACTGATTCCAGTAATTATTATTTAGTAAGGAATTATCGGATAAAATAGTTTGTTGGGGAGTATTCTTGAAATGTTTTGGGCGCATTAAGAGAATGAATCGTTCAAGACTAACAAAATAAATACATACTCGTATATGTATCTGTAAGAAATTAATCGAGAGCGAGAAAGAGGTACATCAAGGATAAAATGGAAGGAGAAAGATGTAAAATAATGAAATAAAGGAAAAGTATGAGAAACAGCAAGTATGAAGAGATATATGGATGTGGATAAAACGGGAGCTGTGTGCGTATTTAGAAAAACAAACGTGGAGGTATGTCATCACTGCCTACCCCTAAAGGGATATGACGTGATGGTATGTGTGTATAATGATTTCAGAGGCTTGTTACAAACGTATTTTAAGTGTTTCTCGATTCTCCATATTATTTTATAAGTACACTTTCGTTGTACACAGTACAACCTGGCTGGCTTAATGCCATGCATCAATTTCTTCCAATCAACCACAAAGATGTTTAAGAGGTCTTGAGTGATGTGTATTTTTAAATCTGGGTTCTAATGGGATTTGATCCCGTAACCTCCGGGTGAAAAGTAAGGCGTCTTACCAACTAGGCTACGAAGGTCGTCGGTATTTTTTGTGGCAAAGAATAAAACACGTTGAAAATAGAGGGTTAGGTGTGTGTGAATAAGTTTGGATAAAATTTCTTATGAAAACGCACGAAATTTTTATCTTAATATATGAATAAAATACGAAACTTCCGTAGCATGTTGGAAATCTTCAGAGATAAGAGTCCACAGTGAATGTGTATTTACTGAAGATAGTGGAGATAAATGTAACGTTCCACACCTGCTACAGAAGTGACATTCCTAGGTATACACTTGCAAGAGGAATGACTTGTAGAAAAGGTTTGTGTGAACTCTTGAGTGTGGTGTTTTTCGTTGTATTATACGAGTATATACAATTTTTTTTATGATTGTGTGCGGTATATTGTGGGATGAATGCTTTGGTCTGTCTGAAGTGATGCAGTGTGATGAGTTTGAGTTCGCGTGATGTATATCATACATACTCGTATGTAATTGATTGTCACTGTTTGTCAGGTTGATGAGAATGTGCAACGGGGTTTTATATAATCAAAAATCGGAAAGAAGTATCGATTTATTTTTTCATGCTATATGTCCTCAGTGAGATACAGACAAAATCCTAGTTTACTGGGGACACGACAAATGAAAGGCAACAAACCCAGATCCATTAAAGTTGTGTGTCCAAATTGAATTACCTGTTGTCTTTTCGCAGAATCGGCAGAGCGCCAAAATTCCCTATCTCGGCACGCATCCTTCGCTTCCTCTACATCTATACACCTTCTTATACAACTCCTACAGTTTCTGTGATTTTCTACAATTCGTTTTTTCGAAATATTCATCATATTTTCTTTGGTCTTCCTCTTACACGCTTTCCACCTACATTAGCACTATATGAGTTGCGTTAGTCTTCATTTATTCGTTCCATTGGCCAAAACCATCTCACAATGCTGTTCTTCATCGTATTCAACACATCAGTCTTAAGTTCGTATCACACTCACATTGTTGAGTAAGGTGAAGAATAGCACTCTAAGACCGCTAACAAAACAAATATATAGTGTTCTGTGAGTGGAAGGCGAGATAAAGGAAAATCAAGGAAATAATGGTTGGATCAAGTGAATGCTATTTTGAAAGAAGGAAACGTAGAAAGCCACATAAACCGTAGGAGATGTATGGCACGGTGTATGGATCAAGAAGTGGCGAAAGATGCGCGTCGATATAGTTAAGTCTGGCACTCTACCTACCCCGACAGGGAAATCGTGTCATGAATACAAACATTCATCAATGTTAATTCTTAAAAAAATAATAGCGCTTTAACGTGTTCCTCGCGGGAAGCACAAACGCCTGTGATCTGATCTGTAGCATTCCTTTGTGTATTTTACGTAATGTTTAGTTTATCTCCTTTATTTAATGAGTCTCCTTAAGAGTAATGACTATTATTTATTATCAGAAAATTACTTGAATGTCATGTTAACTTGGTGGTGTAATCAAATATCAGTGGTTCTAAACAAAATACGCGTTTAAACTTAGAAATTAAAAAACGACGAAATTGTGCCGCGCACAGGATTCGTGGAATTTGATTTTTAACGCGGTGTACAGGTTAAAAATTCTTGTGTAGCTCATGACTGAGCATGGTCACTTCCATGATAGCTCGTGACGACTCCTCTCCATCCACCTCTGCACTCCGCTGTTCGAAGAGCAGGTGTTAAGAGCAGTCCTGCTGCGTCTCTCACTTGGTCGATCCAAGGCATTTATTGGGCCTCTTCTTCTTGTGCGCTGTTCTTCCACGCTTCCAGCGACCACGAACTTCTCCAAATTGCCTCCTTGGCCACGTGTAATGAGCCAAATAATCGAAGAACTCATCGCATATTGTCGATAATGTATCGGTGACTTTTATTTCTTCGAGAATGGAGGCACAAGTTCGCAAATAAGTATAAAAAACAAATTAAAGAGGTATTATCATTTGGATTTTTTTAAATCGTTTTTTTTTTAATCTTTTCTGATTCATTTCCAGTAAGAAATTTTCAAAAATCTTGAAAATTCGAAAAGTTATGAGGGTTTCTAGTCGAGCGCGCCGGTCGAAAAATGACGTCTATTGTTAAGGCAGCAGCCTTATTTTCCAAGAATTCTCGTCCAATAGGATTTCTTGGAATGATGAATTGATATTTAGTTTATCGGGATTTTTAAACAAGTTTATATGGCCCTGGAATTGCTGATTAACAGACCTCTCTCTATAGCCGGTACCAGAATTATTTCAATCGATTCATTTTTTCGATTTTTTGCACTCCTCTAAAGAAAAAAAAAATCGTTTTCTAATTTCAACAAGCCGCCATTTTTCTGGTACCGGCTATAGCCACATGCTTTCGGAGTAAAACGGTTTTTTTTTTAAATTTTCAGACGAGTACAACAGCCACAATCATGGGCATGGCCCTCTCCATGTACTTCCGACCTTACTTCCGACTTAATTACAACAAAAATATATATTTTTTTAATTAATTATAAAATTTTATGAAAATGTTCTTAAAAGATAAATAAATATAAGTCTAAAGAAACAACAATTTAAAAAAAATATTCGTAAAGTGAAAAAATAATTCTTAAAAATAGTCGATTTTTCGGCCCATGAAATGAGAAAGAAAATCTTTGAGCTCATTACACGTGGCCGTTTTACCCTTAAGATGTAAAACGGCCACGTGTAATGAGCTCAAAGAATCGAAAGACTCGTCGCATATTGTCGATAATGACTCGGTGACTCTCAATTCTTCGAGAATGGAAACTTAAGTTCGCATATAAGATGAAAACATCATAAATTAAGATGTAAAACAGCCTAAGTATAAAATTTAAACCAGTCTGTAAGTGAATCCACCAGAGCTCCTGTTTGTTTAGTGTAAAAGCTCACCGTTAGACCACGATTGAAAAAAAAATAGTTTATAAAAACAGTATCGATTTTGTAATTTATTTTTATCAAACACTGTTTATTCCACTTTTTTGTGACGGTATAACCCTACCGGTTTCAAGGCTTTCCCCTCATCTTCAGGGGAGCGCAAAGACTAAATGCTGTTCGAACTGGTACCGATATACACGCTTCAACGGTTGGAGGCTGGGGGGTGAGGGAGGCACGGGACAATTTCGGCCAAGAGCGGAGAGATTTTTGGGAAATAACTGTTCAACAGATGTTCCGATCGGTGTACTGACTTAGAAATTTCTGCCTCTAATCTGTCCAATTTATTTCCGTTACCACTGATATGTAAGAATTTGGCATCATCGATAGAAAAAGTGTGATTCTCACGGTGACAATGATTAGCCATTTCAGAATAAATTAGAGGATTTGTTAAGGCGGATTTGTGTTCACGAAATCTCTTTTCAAAAGATCTTCCTGTCTTTCCTATATAGAAATGATCACAGTCAGCACATAAAAGTGTATACACACCACTGTTGCTAAGTATTCCATTTTTGCCTTTCCCATTAAATAAGAGTTTCCGGAGATTAAAATTAGTGTAAAAAGCTGGCTTTATGTGACTTAATGAAAACAGTATCGATTAATTATAATTGATGTGATATCAGCGACAAAGTGCGCGCGTTCTTTTAATCAAATAAGAAACACTAAAGTTCAAAGTTTCGTAGGTCGTCAGTCAAGTGAAAAAATCTATAAACGGTTGGGATGAAATATTTAGCAATTAAACTCGCAATTATACAATCGAAACTGAATGATGTGAGAAAATTTAACTTAAACGCTAAAGCGATCGTTAATTTGTATTACGCCTATTCTGTGATTCATTCGGCCTAGAACTTGAAAAGACGGGTCTAAATTATCTTCTAACATTAGAACTCTTTATAAAAGAAACAGACTAGAACTCTTTATAAAAAATATGGGTACCAATGGGAATTGAACTTCGAACCCCTGCGTTGAAAGACAAGCGTTTTACAACATAGGCAACGGAGGGTTGGTTTTTTTTGCATAATAACGTCCAATTGATATAGGAAATTCGGCCTGAAATATCTGCTATAAATACATACGAGGGCGGTCCGATAAGTACTTAGCCTCACCGCCCGATGGCACCACTATCGCAAGAGCAAGCAAGCAGACCTCCAAGACGACCTCCCAAAAGATGGAAAGACAGCTGGCAGTCGACGTCGCAAGAGGGAAACGAGGATGCAGGACCATAACAGGCCAACAGGCGTAAAAGAAGAAGAAGAAGAAACACTGTTTATTCCACTTGATATAACGGTATAACTCTACCGGTTTCAAGGTTTCTACCGCATCATCAGGGGAGCACAAGAAGTCTTGTTTGTGCTTTGTATAAACAGTGTTTGGCTAAACAAATTGTAATCTATTTAAACATTCACAGTGTTAACACCTTAACTATAAATAACATATTGATTGAGTTTATAGTATGATTGCATCAATTGCTTATTTACTATCGTTTAACTTTTGCTGTGTTATACTCGTATATTTAAATGATACTAAGCCAATAAAACAACTCCCTACAAATAACAACAGTTGCGCTGGGTTTAGTTAGTTTTGTATGATTATTATTAAGGATATTGATTCGTTTAAATCGTATATAATTTATGAGTTAAAAATGCAAACTAAATATCAATTATAAAACATTCAAGGATAACTTCGGACAAATTGAAAGGGGTTGGGCTGTGGACAGAAACTCGTTAGTATTCATTTAATGAAAATAACATACCTGATCTGGTCAAACAAGTCGTAAAATATTAATATCGATTGTTTCAGACATGTAAATAAGAATTGTGTGATTGATTTATTCAAGAACTCGGTTCCTCTGATGCCACTATAGCTAATATCGTTGATGGACCAAAATGGTTTTCACACAATTTGCTAACGATAGTTGCACGTTGTAATTCATTAATTATGATGATGTTACAATTGCGTAAGTCCATGTCTAGTTTGGTGGATATTTTGAATGAACATGTTCAGAAGGGCCCTTCTCCGGCATTTCCTTAACCTTAAGTCTTGCCTGGGGGACTGGTTATTTAATGTATCTTAAGTATGTTTCGTTGCACTTCTCACTCGAAGACAAACAATATTATAATCTAGAACATGCACATTGCATTGACTATACTACTGCACCTACCTACATAAATACATAAAGGGTCTTTCCAATTCAGCGGTTTTTTTTATTCAATTTTAAATTCTTGAATAAACCACACAATTCGCTTTGATTTCAAAAAACTTTTTATTGGTCATTGAAGTATAATGTATGACATTTAAACACAAAAAACAATATCCGCCAAATGTCCCCCTCTTGCAGCTCCACAGATGTCCACTCTTTTGTCAACATTTTCGACGACATCTTGGCATAATTGCGGTTCTAGCTCATCAATAACGCGAATAATTTCGTCCTTCAGCTCAGTAATTGATCGGGGGTCATTCTTATAGACCTGAATTTTCACGTAACCTCAGAGAAAATAGTCCAACGGTGTCAGATCACATGATCTTGGTGGCCAATGAACATCACCGTTTCCGGAGATGACAATACATAAAATAATTCAACAATTTGAACGCGTTGTTGTATTGTATACGATTCCATTTTGAAAAATGTCATACATTACATTTCTCCAATATCACAAGACCCAGGCAAGTTCGTGACGCCATCTGTGTTTTATCCAAGAATAAAAAAAAACGCCCAATTTGAAAGACCATTTACTGGGAAACAACTGTGATTGGTTAAACTTCGCGTTGGGATCCGTATTGAGCATGGGGGTAAACCGCCCTTAATACAATTATCATTTAATTAAGAGTAAAACCTTTTTTCTCTGACATAACATAGCGTATTGAGAGCGGCTGCATTTATTTATGGGGCATGAAATAAGAAAATCTCCTTCCTACTCCTGGAAAAATGTAACATTGGCAATAAATAAATAAATATACAGGTATTTTACATTGAACCGAGAAAATTTTCCATACCGAGGCGCATTTTTTTATGCTTCTTCTTCATATTATTTTAGGCCTGTTGGCCTGTTATGGTCCTGCATCATTGTTTGCCTCTTGTGACGTCGACTTCCAGCTGTCTTTCCATCTACTGGGAGGTCGTCCTTGAGGTCTGCTTGCTTGGGGGATACTGTCCCTGGCCCTTCTTACGGCTCTTGGTTCCGTCATTCTGGATACGTGTTCGATCCAGAACCTTCTTTTCTGTCGTCCCCATCTGACAATATCTTCAACTTCGCACGTCCTTCGGATTTTTGTGTTTCGTACTCTATCACGAAGGGTTTTGCACAGCGATACTCCTGAGTACCTTCATTTCGCTGGTTCGAAGGAGATTTTTGGTTCTGACAGTGTCGGCTCTGGACTCTATGCTGTATGTCATTATGGGGCGGCCACAGGTCTTGTATATCCTCACCTTGCTTTGGATGTTCATATGCTTGTTTTTCCAGATAGTGTTCCTTCAACATCCGGAAATAGCTGCGACCTTTTGTGATTGTTCAAGCACTTTGCCATAGAGGTCATTATTGCACAGTATGCTAGCACCCAAGTATTTAAATTTTGTAACTTGTTCGATTGGTGTGTCGTTGATCGCCACACTGCACCCAACTTGCTCTCTGGCTAGAGTCATGCATTTAGTCTTGCTGATGGAGATAGACATGTTGTATTTTTTGGAAGCAGTGTGGAATCGATGTAGCATTTGTAGCAGGTCTTCCTCTGATTCGGCTATGATGGTGGTTTAGGAACTGTGTTCCTTAAAGGAGAGATGATGATGATGGTTTGTTGATAAATAAAACTTGTTTAGATCGCAATGCGGAAAGAGAAATTTAATTGATAGACGTAGGTATTTATACTATTCTTGAATGTGTGCGGGAATGCGCGCACGATATACCACCGTCTCGTTTCAGCATCCACGATACGATTCTTGTCGTATGTAGGTATCATTCTGTTTTGGGAACTGGCGCGACAGATGTGTTGCCTTCTCGCTCTAACATGGAATGCGCTCCACGCCTAATAGTGAGTTGAATGACCGGCGTGTGGACCTTGCACTTGTTTGTTTCGAATTGTCAAGGTATACAACGGTCGTTTCGCCGGTCATTGACCGAGCATACGAACGCCACAGTGACATCGTCAGCATAGCATATGATGTTTTATGCGCTAAGGTATTTAAAGGATTCCGTGACTAAATTTAATTGAGAATCGCTGATCTAATATAAAACGAACTTTTTTTGTCCAGGTTATGTTTACTTTCAAATCTTAGTCCAATTGAATTTGTGTTGAAAAATATTATACTACAAAACAGCGCTTTACGAGTAATATTGTCTATTTATTATCGTACATACATGTGGCCCTCGACTTTCGCACAATTCGCTATTTCGCACATTTTTTAAAATTCAATTTTAATTTTTTTTTGTCGATAATGCAAAAATTGTTCGCTTCTACTATATGCAGTCGCTCGCACTTTTTTGGAAGAACTATAATATATGGAATGCAATAAACAATATTGGAGACTCGTGGGCTGAAA
Organism: Odontocerum albicorne; assembly: GCA_949825065.1. Taxonomy (NCBI): domain Eukaryota; kingdom Metazoa; phylum Arthropoda; class Insecta; order Trichoptera; family Odontoceridae; genus Odontocerum; species Odontocerum albicorne. Next base: position 3,262,589 of record OX463840.1, on the reverse strand, counting down.
TAAAAGATTCAACAATGAAAGGTTCCTGGAAAGAATTATGCCCACAAATGATGAGTGATTTTATAAATTCTGAAAAAACTCCGGAAACTATCACAGATGAAATAGTTAGCCTAATGAATGAACTAAACTTGGAAGTCAACAACGAAGATGTTAACGAGTTGATTGAATCTCACTCAGTGCCTCTGTCAAATGAATACCTAATTTAGCAACAAGAGTTAAATGAAATACACAATGAAAGTGAGGAAGAAGAAGCTGATATAATCGTCAAGACTTTGACAATAAAAAATGAAGCCTTCATGCATCTTAATAAATTTGTGACAATCATGGAAGAATGTGACCCCAATGGAGAACGTATATCTCAAGTACGTAGGGCGATTGAGAAAGACACAGCATGTTGTAGAACTCTTTATCAAGAAAATAAAAAAAAGGTGGTATTCAACTAACTCTCGACAAGTTTATAAAGAGAACACCTGAAAGCACTTAAACATGCCTCGTTAACTTAATTATGTATATTGATAAGTAAATAAATATTTTTAATATATTATTGATAAATAAAAATATTATTATTGACAAATAAATATTATTATTGATAAATAAATATTTTAAAAACAAAATTTTTATGTTTTTTTTACATCCCTCTACTTTCGAACATTCAACATTCGCACACAATTTCAGGAACCAATTATGTGCGAAAGTCGAGGGCCACCTGTACATGGATACCGCCACGCCATATCCCTTTTAGGTGAGGCAGAAAAGACAGATCTTCACGCATTTCTTCCATGCACACATATCACATCTCGTCCACATCCATACATCTCGTTATACGTGCTCTTCTCTTCTTCACACAATTTCTTTTTTTTCGGTCTATTTTTTACTCGTTCTTCATCAATATCAGACATATACGAGTATTATACGTATATTTGTTTCGTAAATCTTTCACACCTCATTCTATCAATTCCTTTCATTAAGTGTTATAAAATAATTGAGATTTTGATGAGCACAAAATATTTATAATCATCTAAAGATAACAAACTTCGTCGAAAAAATTCGAAATTATGAATAACGTAAAAAAGTCTAATCAATATAAAATACTCGTATGTCGATAAAAGTTGATAAAAGTCATGTAAACTCGCGTATTTGTAAACGAAAAAATCCGATAACGATTTTTGCGATTTTGCGATTTCATTAACAAAAAATATAAATGATAAAAAATAAATACAAATATGTATGTTGCCATTTTCAGTCACCCTAACTTAACACATCGATCAATAAGTCCCGGGACTAACTACTAAAACATTTGTTTGCCAAAATTCTTCATTATTCATCAACATAGTCTCCTTCAAGAGCGATACATTCATTTAAACGCTTTCCTAACTTTTCTATGCCAGCCGTGTAGAACGATTTATATTTGGTTTCAAAATAGGCGTTAGTTTCGGCAATCACTTATTCATTGGAGCCAAATCTCTCCCTGGAGCATCTTTTTGAGGTCTGCGAACAGCCAATAGTCGCTGGCGGCCAAATGTGGAGAATACGGTGGGTGCGGAAGCAATTCGAAGTTCAACTCACGCAATTTGGCCATCGTTACCATCGACTTGTGACATGGTGCATTGTTCTTATGAGATAACTTTTTTTTCTTCACACGGGGCCGTTTTTTTTTGCAATTTCTGCCTTCAAACGCTCCAATAACGCTATGTAATATTTGCTATCATATGAGGCAGTTTTGTGCGTGAACTTGATGTATTTTAACACGTAACTCCCATGCCTGAATACAGACTACCAAGAAATATCCTCTTCGGTGAGCTGACGGAAGGCACGATGGGTAGCGCAAAAGATGTAAGGACGTAGTGCACGAGACGCTTAAAATCATTAATAATCTGCAAAACTGGAAGCAAACAGCAGCAGACAGAGTCAAATGGCGTAGAACTGTTGCTAATTATCAGGTGGAACCTAATGGAGAAAGACGACTCAAACAAGCTGCAAATGCTGAAACTCTTTACCCTATATGTAACAGGTTATACCTATCGCAAATTGTCTTGCATAGTCATCTACATACGAAATATAAGGGCACTCGAAAAATCTACAAATCGAATAAAACAGCAATAGACCGACCCAATTGGCGTAGAACTGTTGCCAGTTATCAGGAACGCAATCGAAAAAGAAGGCGTATTACAAGCTGCAAGTACAGAAGCTCCTTGATATGCAACAGAATATGATCACAAATTGTCTTGCATATTCATCACCGATGACACCGTCGTCTAGTACTCCGAACCCCTCCTTTGTATTGTGCCTTCTGTTGTACTCGTCACGGATAATAGTCATCCTGGCATATTTGAATAAAAGATTAATGCTTTCGATACCGAGTGTCGAGGCTGGCATTGTCTCGTGTCTGATGCAAGCGCTCGAGCTCAGCGGGAAGTTGATGAAGAATATTCAGAAAATGTATTTAACATAACAATCGTAAGATTTTCCATTTCAAGAGAGGCTTCAAGTTGCCGTCAGTCGAGTGAGTTCATAATTAAAATTAGCGCAGCAAATTATAAATACCAAAATATTCGAGCAAACACTGAGTCAAGCGAGAAGTGGTTTGAATCATCGTTTCAATTTCCGGATATATTTAGAACCAAGGCTTTAGGCTGAAAGAAGCGACATATATACCATCACGCCATCTCCCTGTTGGAGTAGGCAGAGAGGGCAGAACGTCAGACTTTCCTATCTCGACATACGTCGTTCGCCTCTTCCCCATTCATACACCTTATCATAAAATTCCCACGCTTTCCTATCTTGACACATATCCTTAGCCTCTTATACATACATAAAGATTCTCATACAACTCCTACGAGTTCTCTGATCCTTAACATTAGTAACTGGGATTCTGCTTTCTTGAATTTTATGGTTTGGAGGAGAAATGTCGAGGAGACCAAAGCTCGACTAGTGCTATTTATTTATTGACAAACTGCAACTGCATACATACATATCATCCCACCATTTTCTTGTTAGAGTAGGCAGATAGGACAGAGCGCCAGACTTTCCTATCGCGACAAACATCCTGAGCATTATCATATAACTTCTACGAATTCTAAGATTTTCTACGTTTCCGTCTTTCAAAATATCAATCAGTTGATCCAACAATAATTTCCTTGGTCTTCCTCTACCACGCTTTCCACTCACATCTGCATTATATATTTGTTTTGGCAGTCTTTCTTCATCCATTCGTTCTACATGACCAAATAATATCAGAGTTTCAGAAAAGCGGTAATTTTTTACATTAGTTTAAAAATAATCTAAATTCGACGTCAACAATTTAAAACTGTCCCCCAGTCTTATGATGCAGAGAATCTCGGTCTTGGTCTAACGTGCGAGGACCAGGAGTGTCGGTGGGGCTGTGGCTCGGCCTAGATTGAGGAATCTTGTGGCATCCCTGCACTGCTGACGGAATAAGAAGGTGCTTTATTTAAAAATTAAAAATAAAACTCTAAATATTTAAGAACAAATTACTTTGTTCTTCCACTAATTAGATTCATTCCCCGCTACACTTGTTTCTACCTCCTATGCCGAGGCTCTTCAGTCGGAATAATCCCGGTTTGTTGAGAAAGGAGGTAGAAACAAAATAATTTATTGTTCAATATTCTAATATCAAGTTTCACAAAGATAAAACCGAATCCTTGAATAGTATAAATTCCTACTTCTTCTACACATAAACCGAGGGGGATTGCAGCTTCACAATTTGGAAATTTTCGAAATTAAAAAATGTATAAAATTAAGTCTAAATATCATCAACAACCAAACCAATTTTAATAATAGCCCTCTGCTTGATATGTTTCCTATTTAAAATCCACCCCCTTGGATATCCAGACCCCGACCTGCCCGAAAGATTCATTTTCATTTTAATTTTTTCCCCATTTACCATTGAATCACATCTCTCCCCACTTCTCTCCCCCTACCTCATTCCTCTTATATTATTTACACTTGTACAGGAAATGTATTTTTAGCAATTTAGTTTATATTCACCTGACGATGAAGACGGTGGTCTTCGAAACCGGTAGTAAACCCAAAAATAAACCAGTGGTGAACACAAAAATATAAAATAAGTGTTTTATTTACTTATTTTTCCTTTTACATAAAACATGGTACCACAGAGTGAAACTATAGTATTTTCGAAGATTCAAGAAAAAAAGTATAAATTCATTTGAAATCAAAGTAAATATTATGTTGCACCAACTTTGACAGAGTTTGCGTCACCACATTATGTGTAGTCGGACTGCGAATTCTTAAGTAGTCATCGTATTTTTCTCTTTTGCTCTCATTTAGAATATTATTTGATTCGAATATTTTAAGATTGTTAAATTACGAATGAATAAAACACAGTCGTACAAAATAGATATATGGTATGCGTATAGTACAAATGTGAGTGGGAGGTGTGGTAGAGAAATACAAAGGAAAGTATGGTTGCCTCGAGAGTGAATGATATACAGAAATACGAAAACGGTAGAGAGTCAGAGAAATCGTAGAAGTTGTATAGATATAGAAGAGGTAAAAGATGTGTGTCAAGATAGGAAAGTCTGGCACTCTGTCCTGTCTTCCTAACCCGGCAGGGAGATGACGTGATAGTATCTACGTAACATATGTTAGATAAAAATAATTTCTTGTGTTGAATGCGGCTGTGAATTCGGGAGAAATTGCGTGGATTCAGGTAAAATACGGAGTTAATAAAATATAAAGTTTCCAAGTTTCTGAGTTAAACGACCTAGCTCACAGGTCTTTTAACTTTGACTGAAACAGTTTCAACGAACTCCGGTTTCTAATTGCATCTGTTTCGATGCGCTCGAGTTTTCACGAAAGGAGGCGTTTCCTATGTTTGCTAAAGACACGGTTTATTCATTTGATGCACGTAAATGCTCCAGTCCACAAAGACAATACAAAAAACTTGGAAGTTGAACTTAATAAGAGAGTTCGTAAATTTAAATTAATTTATCGGATTTATGATCGATGAAAATGTTGCATGACAAGAGTTGAACATTTTTTTTTAGAAATGAAACATCCCTCAGTTTAACCCTTCCTGTCCTGTGATGTGTAACTAGTACACATTACTTCTAAAAACTTTAATATATCTATAAATATAATAAATACTGGGTTCAGATTTTAGGTATTCATTCCTCCGTAATACATTTACGCATTGAATGAAAAAATAATATTAATAATAATTAACACTTATCGGCCACATCAGAGATATTTTGTGAAAATCGGGAATAAATTCACCAATACAATCAAACGTGTGCCAGTGTGTGACGTAGGTATATTCATTCTAAAAAAACCGCTATGGGTGAGGAAGCGACGCTATTCACGTCTCACTCTACTTCGGTATATGGGAACGCAAGAAATAGAATCTCAGTTCGCTCGCTTCTCTCGCTTCAGTAGCTCGCGTGCTTTCGTTCGAGTTGGTCGCTTCGCCCGTTTTGTGAACGTCGGCCGATGTTTTTTTCATGTTTTCAACAATTAAATTTCAATTATTATCACTTTTGACATCAAATTTAATTAATTTAAGCGATTGGCTATGAATATTCTTATATTTCCGATTTTAAATCGCTCATTTTTACACGTGTATTGAATACACAGCACCGGGACGCGCGGATTTTTTTGTAGCACAGGAAGGGAAAGGTTAAAGGTAACCGGAGACAAATTATAAAATCAGTTTTAGACGTGGTCCATAGTATTGTTAAAAATTCGATAAGAAAATTTGTATCCACGACGATTTTATATAAAAAAAAAAACGAATGAAGATGTGAGAAAAAAGTGCAAAAAAGTAAATCTAATCTGTGAAAAAATATTGTCGTCATGGTGAATCTAACTTAACACGTTCAGTGCGTCGAACACGGCTCCCGTGTCCATACAAAATAGCCTTGAATGTTTAGTGCACTCATAAACGTCTCCCGATAAGGATTTGTCGCCGGTTTCATGTGTTTTGAAGACACGAAGGATTACACTTGTATATGATGTTTCAATAGAAAGTAGAATTTGATTTTTAACAAAGTTATGGGTTTTCAAAAATTCGCGAATTTTCAGCATCTCTGTATGACATTTTATACGCAGTGAATGTGTTAATTTTGAACGGAAATTGGCCGGTCTACTGACTAGACTGTCGAAAACGACAGTAAAAAAAAACTAATGAATACCTTGGCGGTGAAAAAAAAAATCAAGTTTCTCGAATGCAGTATCTCGCAGTTAATGACCGCGATGTTTCAAGACCACAAAACAAGTTTAACATGTGACAACAACAAAATACGTAATACTCGTAGGTCTGAAAGTGACTTTGGACTTCGGATTACACTTTTAATGAAGCTATTGGAGGTATCCGGTGGATCATCAAATATATTTATATCGTGTGATAGGGCGTGCTTTATTTTACTGTTTTATCACATCCTGGATCGAGCATCTCCGACAGTCACTTAATGAACAATCGCACAAGTTAAAAAATCTCGCTGTAAAAGTGTGGGCTTTAAAAATAATTGACAGACTTAAATACGAAAGACACTTCAGTAGACAGGCTATGCATTATTTACACGTTGAATGAATGAATGCCCATTGTACCGGACGGGGCACAAATAACTGTATCGTAGGCACATTGGTTGCCGCGTCGCGCTCAGAGAATCGAGGTAGCGAATTTCGTAGCGAAGATCCAGAAGAAGAAAGAGAGATTCCTCTCAGACAGGTCGAAGTAGGTAGCGGGTCTCAAGTAAAACGCAGTATAGTCGGTAGTACTGAGAATATAATTGGTAGGAAGGAAGCAGCTTTTGCAACTTTCTCTAGTTGGGGTTTTACTCGGAGTGTCGGTCCGATTGTCGGACACCTTACTCCTTCATCGGTTTTGTATGAACGGACTTTGGGTAATTAAATTTGGGTTGTTTGGTGGTGGTGTTGGAAAAATTTTTGTATAGAGAGGAGGGATAGAGTTTGGTACATACATTAAGGTTATAGATACATATAGGTTACATAATAATATACTTATATTTTTATATGTCACGAGCGTTGATAAATATGAATACAAAGAAAGAAAGGATAGTGATGTATACATAGACATAGATATTTCAGTAATTATAAATATATTACGAAGACGGGGGTGAGGGATAACGCTGTGACTTTAAAATAGTGTACATATATAAATAAGGAGGTATGATAGATACCTTATGAAGCGCGGGTATGTGCACCGGACACTATTCGGCGCCTACCATTCCGAATAGGGGGTCGGGGGGTCGTTCGAAGCATTTGCTTGGGCCTGGGGTGGATTAGATTAGCGTTCACGTCGTAGTCCGTGAGTGAGCTGATTAGGGGGTTCGGGTGAGTCGAGAGAGAGCTGTAGAACCTCTCGGCCAGAGAGATCGCGTATTCTCGGATGGTGGGGAGATCTAGGTCTTCGTGAAGCCGTTTGTTGCTGACAAAGTAGGGCGCATCCATAATGATGCGCGTTGCCTTGTTTTGCAACACCTGGAGTTTGCGCATATGGGTTTCGGCCGCATGGCCCCAGACCGGGATGGCGTACGTCATCTGAGGACGTATGATGGCCTTGTACAAGTTTAACTTGATACGAGGGGACATCTTACTGTGTCTGCCCAAGAGTGGTGTGAGGGCTTTCAGAGTGCCGTACGCCCTCCCGGTGATGTTGGTGGTGTGCTTTTTCCAGGACAGCTTCGCGTCTAGAGTGACGCCGAGGTATTTCACCTCGTCGCACCACGGAACGCTCTGGCCGAAAAGTCTGAGTGGTCGGATGAAGTCCAGACGTCTTCTAGAAAAACGGACTGCTGCACTCTTGGAAGGGTTTATCTTGACCTTCCAGTTTCTACACCAGCGTTCCAGTCTAGGAATGAAGTTTTGAATGCGAGAGTGAGAATCGCAAGAGTGTTTCGAGGATGAAAGAAAAGCCGTATCGTCCGCGTATTGTGCGGTGATAGATCGACTGGTCTGGAGAGAGGGCATATCGCTGGTGTATATGTTGTAGAGAGTGGGGGAGAGGAGGGCTCCTTGCGGAACCCCCGCTTGTATGGGCCGGTGGGATGAATTTATACCGCTCACCTTGACGGAGAAGGTGCGGTCTCTGAGAAATGATGCTATGATCTGCACGAGGCGGAGAGAGATTCCGGCCTTGTGTAGTTTGAAGAGCAGTCCGTTGTGCCAGACCGTGTCGAAGGCTTTCGCCACGTCCAGCGAGAGGAGGGTGGTTTGATGTTTTCTGTTGTAACCAGTCACTATGTGTTCTACGACGCGAAGAAGTTGATGAGAGGTCGAGTGTCGCGGTTGGAAACCGTGTTGCGTGTCTGGAATTATGTTAAGCGAGGTTATCTCGCTTGATAGGCGATCGAGGATAAGTCGTTCGAGCACTTTACCTAGGGTAGGCAGTAAGCTGATCGGGCGGTGATTTTCGGGGAGTGTTAATTTTTTACCCGGTTTTGGAAACATTATAACGTCTGCGCATTTGAGAGCGGAAGGGAAAAATCTATGCCTGTAGCAGGCATTAAAGATTGAAGTTATGGCGCAGACGGCTTTTTTCGGGAGTTTCTTCAGGGTGAAGTTGTTTATTGAATCTGGACCGGGAGCTCTCTTATTGTGGAGGTTGTGGATGATCTTGTGGATTTCTTGCGGGGTGAAGAAATCCGAAGTCGGCGGGGGTCGTGAAGCGACAATTTGTTTGACCTTTTTGTCAACCGAGGCGGAGAGCGTCGGGTTGTTGAGGTCAGAATTTGGGGTGAAAGTGATGGCGAGCGAGCCGGCAAATATTTCAGCGCGGTCGCGCGCCGAGAAAACTGTTCCGTTAGGGCCCTGTAGGGGGGTGGGCCGTTGAGGGGTTGTGCGGAGAGAACGAGTCAGCCTCCACTTTTTGTGTTCCTCGACTTCTAGTGATTCGATAAATTCGCCCCAGCGATCGTTACGATGGCGCTGTAGGTCGAATTTGATCTGTTTCACAAGACGATTGTACAGTGTTTTGTACGTGGGATTGGCGGTCTTCTGCCATAGCTTTCTGATCTTGTTCTTCTCCGCGATTTTGACTTTTATATCGACGGGGAGCGGGGGATCCGGCTTTTGGGGAGGTCTCAGTTTTGAGGCTGACTCGAGGGCCGATTTGATGTTGTCGGTGAGATAACTCACCGCTGTATCAATGGCCTCGGCGTCAGGAAGAGAGGTCGGCACCCTGAGATTTGACTCGAGAGTGACCGCGAAATCATCCCAGGAGGTGATATGCCTCCTGAAAGGTAACGAATCCTGGAGAGGGTTGTTGTCGGTGAGTGTTAATAAAACCGGGTAGTGGTCGGACTGCAACTGCTCTAGAACTAGCAAGTCGCTATAAAACGGGATGTCATTTTTGATGATGATGTCTAAGACGTCTGCAGAGTCGTTTACTCTTTGGGAGGATCTTGTTGGAGTGGCGGGGGCGTCCACAAAGTAATTTTTGCGGGAGGAGATCTCGGCTAGTGCGCGGCCTTGGGTGTTTTTGACACGACTGTGCCAAAGCGGATGTTTGGCGTTGAGGTCTCCCGCTACTATAGTGGGAAGATTGTCCGCGAAGAGTGAGTCCAAATCTGACTCGAGAAGCGGTAATAACGGTCGGAGATACACGGACACGAGCTTGAGAGGACCGTGGTTGAGGGTTTGAACCACAACGCTGGTACTCTCAATGTTGTCCGTGGGGGCGGATGCGGAGAGGCAGTGATCGATGCTCGCCTTTATTATGATAGCTGTGCCGCCTCCTCTGCCTGTGAGGCGGTCATTACGGTAAACATAATAATTTCGGAGAGAGTATCGGTGGCTGGGTTTTAAGAAGGATTCGTTAATCATCATCACATCTAGGTTGTGCTCGACGATGAAGTCCTCGATTTCTTGCTTGTTGGTTCTGCAAGTGCCGTTTGCATTCCAGTACGCGACAGTTAGATGGCAGGGTCTGCTGACTCTAGCCATTGTAGGGGACACACATTGCGAGGGAGTTGAAGACCTCGCGGGCCATGTACATGGCCTCGTCGAGGGTCTTCAAAACTGTAGAGATGTCAGCCTGCGACGGATAACGTGGGTTTGGGGGTGCTAGTTCGGAGGAGAGCTGAGGGCGGGCATTTTTTGCTATGCTCGCGTATGAAACCATGGGGGATGCGACTCTCGACACTGGCTTGGCCAGAGGGGGGGACGTCCTGGGGGCTTCTCTGGCTGGCGGGGGCGCAGAGGGGTGGGTATGTTTTGCCGTTCTGCTCATGGGGTGAGAGGGACAGCTTCTGTAGTTGGCCGGGTGGGGACCGCCGCAATTGGCGCATTTTGCGGGGGTGTCAGCCGGCTTTTTACAGTCGGCTGTTCTGTGGTTCCGTGCGCATTTAACGCATACGGGAGGGGCGTGACAGCTTCCAGCGCTGTGGAAGAACTTTTGACAGCGATGGCACTGTCCTGTTGGGGAGGTTTTGCGCAGCTCCTCCACGGAGATCTTCATATCGAAGATGCTGTGGAGGTCGTTGTATATGCGACGTCCGTTTTGAGACTTGGTCAGTTTGACAATGACCAACGGTAGTGATTTCCTCTTCCGGTCCTTCATCCTGAAGACGTTCAGGACCGGATAGTCGAGGGATTTAAGTTCCTCTATGACTTCCTCGACTCCGAAGGAGGTGTGGACGCCGCGTAGGACCACGAGGAGGGGTCTCTCGCTGTCCAGCTGGTAGGTGTAGTAGGGGACCTGGAGCCGGCTGGTTTCTTTCGCCAGCAGACGGTACGCGTCTACAGACTTCGTCTGTATACGGAGGTCACCATTGCTCATTGCCTTCGATGTGAAGGGCATGTTGGCATTGTGGAGCATTTTCCTTAGCTCCGCGTATTTTTCCGCATCCCGCAGAATAATCGGCGGGATGCGTTCCGACTTGATCGGGAGCGGAGCTGTTTGGGAGGGAGCCGATATGGCTGGAGATGCTGAGCCCGGCGGGCTTGGAAGCCTCTGCTTTTTGGCAGAGGTCATTTTTGGTGGAGCTGAGAGCTCTTTCGGAGGGCTCTCCGGTGACCTCTTGCGACGATTTGATACCGTCTGCCAGTCCATGTCGGAACCATCCGGCTGGACAGGTGAAAAGGGGCGAGTCGCAGGCACGACAGTGATTTTGGGAATAGGGGCGGTGGGTACACCGGCCGTATTCGGGCAGTTTTTATTGGCGGGTGGGGCCGACAGTGGTGAGGAGTTGATGGGCTTCCACAGTGGTACCTTGGGCTGGGCGGGGGGTGACACTGTTGTTGATGGAGTGAGGCGTGGGAAGACGACTGTGTCTTCGTCTATGAATTTGGGTTCTCCTCTTTTGAGGAGAGCCGATAGAAACTTTACTGCTTTCGCAATAGATCGCTTGTTCGCGTCCTCGCGAAGCTGGCTTATAGCCTCTTTGAGAGACATGGGTGGGCTGGGGGAGACCGGAGGGTCTTTAGTTGGGGGGATCCGCGAGATTTTTCGTTGGGATCCTTTCTTTCGAATGCGCCAGTGCACAATGTCCGCGCTAGAGGGCATTGTCATTTAGTAATAAGTGAATATATATAAGAAAATAGATATTAGTAAATATATAGTGAGGGGGGTAGGGAAGAGAAAAGTCCGTTCACTCACCCGAATGAGGAGACGTCGGTGACGTCGTCGGGCGTGACACTCGAGCACCGGTGATGGCTGGAACTGCGGTGACGGGTGGCCTTCTTCTTCCCTCCTTCTTTGTGATGATGTTGATGTCCGTACGGGCTGATAGTGATGGTTGGTGGCACTCGATGGCGTAGAGGCTTGAAAAAGGAGCAAGAAAGCCCCTGTTATGGTTGCTTCAGAGATGTGGAGGAGACTGATACACACACACACGTGTTGATACTGATGATGGCAGCTACGGGTAAAAATCTCGCCAGCTAGCGTGCTGACGAGCCAAAACCCCGGCTTGCGCGACGGTGGCGGTCTCCGTTCGCTTCTAGGTGGAGAGAGCGTCGGAGAGCGGTGTTTGCAGGCGACCGTCCTAGTCGGCTGTGAGCGGCCGAATGCTTTTGCAACTAGGGGGCCCTCTATATTAATGGTCAGTCGGCCATCACAAGCGCCCATCGCCCGCGAAATACAACAACTTTCGGGGTCCTGAGCGTCGCTTAGGCCGACCGGGCCCCGACCTACTCCGATGCATCGCTCCGCAAGTCACATTTCCATTGCGGTCGCGAACGCAATCGGAGTCAAACAAACATACAATTTCCAACATAAAATACAAGCACATTATTACATAGATTTATAAGAACATACATGAATTTACATACAGCATAGATTTACAAGAACAAATACAAGAAAATTACAGCATGATTATACATATAGCATGAATTTACATGGAAATATAAGGGTTTACATACAATCATATACAGATCTACACATAAATGTCTTTTTCATTATACCACACACAAGGGTGACTGCACACGTCTCACTACACGTCCGATACACCCATTATCCGTGATAAGTATAATATAAGGCACAGTGCAAAGTAAAGGTTGAGGGTACTTAAGGTTGGTGTCACCGAAGGTGACTATGCAAAGACAATTTGTGATAGTCATATTCTGTTGCATATATGTACGTGTATGGTAAGAAGCTTCAGTCGTTGCAATTTGTATGCGTCTTCTTTTTCCATTGCGTCCCTGATAACTAGCAACAGTTCTAGACCAATTGGTTCGATCTGCCACTGTTTTTTCTCAGTTGTGCTGAGCACTGATGTTTTTAAAAGTCTCATGCAGTACGTCCTTATATCTCTTGCGCTACCCATCGTGCTTTCTTCTACATTCCGTCAGGTCACCAAAGAGGGTATTTCTTGGAAGTCTGCATTCTGTCATGCGAGCTACGTGTCCAGACCAACGCAGACGAGTAAGTGACACCAGAGTCTCGATACTACATCAGTTAACTTATCTCTTCTCTAAACTTCATCTCTTCTCAAACTGCATCATTTGATACTCTATGATACCATCGAATCTTCATTACTTATCTGAGGTATCTATGCTGAGATTTTCCAGTGCATTAATATGTCGTCTGTAGAGAACTCATGATTACTTCATAAGACTTCCACAAAAACTTCAAAACCAATATGCTATCGACGATTAAATTCGTCACGTTTAAAATTGCTTTTTATACATGGAAATCAAATATATACGAATATACAATATAATTGTTTTCGAGAGCTCTGACTGCGAACCAGTATATAGTACTTGTATTGAATCAATTAAAATATATGCGAATATACAATATATTTCTTTTCGAGAGTTCTGACCGCGAATTAGTATACTTGTATTGTATTGGATCAACTCAAATAACATATATGCGAATATGCAATATATTTCTTTTCAAGAGTTCTGACCGCGAACCAGTATACTCGTACTTTGTATTGGATCAACTCAAATATATGCGAATATACAATATATTCCTTTTCGAGAGTTCTGACCGCGAACCAGTATACTCGTACTTTGTATTGGATCAACTTATTATAACAAATTATATTTGTTAGTATGATATCATTAAAATATTTTGCCAGAAACTTTTGACACACAAGTAAATGAGATACTGACGTAAGTAGGTTTATCACAAGTATTTTTATCTACATTTACTAATTACTCGTATATCATTTCGATATTATAATGCATAAACGATTGATCTACATTTTACTTGTTCTAAGATAATTGAGGAAACGTTCAGCCGTTTTACACGGAACAATATTTTTAAGACGAAATTCATATATTATATAAAATAACCATTTATCTTGATATTTTTACGCATACGAGATTGAGGTACGCTAATTCGATATTTGGAGTAAAAATATGTAGGTTTATTTGTTAGCATATATTTCTCGTTCGTTGATAACACATTTCTAAATAGATGATAAGAAACAAAAGAAAATAGTGTATTTTAGAAAGTTCGGTTAAGACATTGTCTGGAAAGGGATTATTGTATACGGAAATGCCAATATAAAAGATTAAAAAAAAAAAAAAAAAAAAAAAAAAAAAAATGATATGTCGAAAACAACCTTCTAGAAGGTCGATACAGAAAATAGGACAGCTGATAAAGGCACAGGGGTTGGATATGTCGCAGTAAATTGGGTAGAACTTATGGCAGAAATGTGAGGGGTCATGCACCCTTCTAGAGCCTCAACCCTTTGAGGATTCGACAAGAATGCCAATGGAAAACATTTATAAAAATATTGACATTGTTGTCACGTGTGAACGGGGCGGGATCTTGGGCTCCTTGTATGTTAGTCCACTCTCGAAGTTGGGAGCTAAGATATACTCGTATATCTGTCTTCTTGCAGCACCGCGCCAACCCCGAATTTTCTCTTTAAGAATAAGCTGCAATAATTGGTATTTGGAACTACGCAGAACAAGTCCCAAGTACGACATCTTCCCAATTTTGACGATGTCCAGTTCTCTTTTTGTTGCAGTTTTTTTAAAGAAACACGTGCTGCTGACCACATCTATCCAACGAATTTCAAACGCTTCCTATCGGTTCATGGTGTTCAGCTCGAGGGTTCATATCTCCATTCAATATAACAGTACATGACATACATAGCGCTTGATCATTCTTTGTCAAAGTTTTAATTTGATATTATGTTATTTCAGAAAAATATCCTCATGCTATTAAATGCTGTCCGTGATTTTTCAATTCTGCATTTAACTTCGATGCCAGGATCAAAAGTCTCTGTTATTATGTTGCCGAGATATTGAAATCGGTTCTCTTTATATTCTGTCCGTTGAATACAAGTGATGCTCCATCATATTGGAGTAAATGTTCCCTCAGCGAAAAAACGTGTGACATCCGAAATATGGATGCTATTGATTTTGAAAGGTAGTTTGAAATAATTGAGGAGACATAATATCGAAATGTCTGGGATGATTATTTTAAACTAAAATTTATCATAACATATATGTATATATCATATATTTTTAGCACAAAGGATTTAACTCAACAAGGATGCTTTTACAAAACTAAAAAAATAAACCGACATATTTTTACTCCAGAACGATGTCCAGTTCTCTTTTTGTTGCAGTTTTTTTAAAGAAACACGTGCTGCTGACCACATCTATCCAACGAATTTCAAACGCTTCCTATCGGTTCATGGTGTTCAGCTCGAGGGTTCATATCTCCATTCAATATAACAGTACATGACATACATAGCGCTTGATCATTCTTTGTCAAAGTTTTAATTTGATATTATGTTATTTCAGAAAAATATCCTCATGCTATTAAATGCTGTCCGTGATTTTTCAATTCTGCATTTAACTTCGATGCCAGGATCAAAAGTCTCTGTTATTATGTTGCCGAGATATTGAAATCGGTTCTCTTTATATTCTGTCCGTTGAATACAAGTGATGCTCCATCATATTGGAGTAAATGTTCCCTCAGCGAAAAAACGTGTGACATCCGAAATATGGATGCTATTGATTTTGAAAGGTAGTTTGAAATAATTGAGGAGACATAATATCGAAATGTCTGGGATGATTATTTTAAACTAAAATTTATCATAGCATATATGTATATATCATATATTTTTAGCACAAAGGATTTAACTCAACAAGGATGCTTTTACAAAACTAAAAAAATAAACCGACATATTTTTACTCCAAATTTCGATATGGTCAGCAACACGAGGGTTCTTCAAATACCTAAAGTTGATAGAGAGTTGCTGACTAATATTAAAATCCGAAAGGTGTCCTATTTGGGTCATGTACTTAGAGGAGCAAAGTACAAATTACTGCACCTGATCATCCAAGGCAAAATAGAGGGTCGAAGAGGTGTTGGCAGGAGGCAAATCTCCTGGCTTCGCAATATACGTGATTTGACTGGTATAAGGAGCGTTGGGGATCTTTTTCGGGCTGCCGGGGACAAAGATGCCTACTCTCAGGTGATAGTCAACGTTGGGGGGACCTGACATGACACTAGGAAGAAGAAGAAGTATGTTTTTGCATCCAATTTGAGCGTGGTTATTTTTTGTGGTATCTTGCTATTATTTTTTTTCAATTCTGTTCCTTGAAATAAAAAAGTAAAAATCTCACCTATATAACTAGATATTATTTTTTATGCTCTTTTCAGTGATGAGAGCGATTAAATAACACATGTGATAAGCTGGTTGCCTTAACCTCTCCGTGAGTACCGCCCCAACCGTGGGACCATGAAATACTGAGTCAGATAGCGTATGGCCCCGCGGTTGGGGCGCAGTGATTATTTCTCGAATATTCCCAGATTATGTCAGGATTTGGACTACCAATGATATCTATTGATGATACCACACAATTAAATCATTTATCGACTAGTTACATGTTTTACCAACTGAACAAATGATGTTTTAAAATTTTCATTAATATCTTACTACTCGAGAGGTTAAAATATGAATTATTAGCTATTCCAGTTAGCAAGTCTATTGTATTTGAGCATAGTAATTAAGGATTATGGGGGAAGGAGAATATGTTTTTTTATGATTATTGAAATGTGTCTTTCAAGTCATATGTTATTGCTGTATATTTCCTTGTCATGTAAAATAAATAAATACGAAATGACTAAAGATTGTGAAATAGTTGATCGAATGTGAAAACTTTATGTTAATTATTAATATACAATACAATAAGTACATTACACTGTAGGTTAAACCCATTTAACATACTTTAAGTTTCAGTTATTGATACAACGTTAACCGAAACATAAAAAAAATATTATGCTTTTGTTTCTGACTATTATAAGTATTATTGATTAAATTAATTCAGCCTGGTGAGATACCTCTGTGCCCTTTGTATTGACTATAGCAGCAATATTACATTAAGCAGAATATGTAAGGAATTTGATGTGTCGTTAGCCAAGGAGTAAGTATGGTAGATTGAATTTAGATATTAATATCAATATCATAGATACATTTAAAAAATACAGTTCATATATAAGGATAAATCATTATCACGTTCATTTAAAATATAACTAAAATAAAAATAATGATTTTATAAGTGTGTATCGAATATTGTCATATAAAGGGTTAAAAAATAAAAACATAAAATATAAGCGTGTTACGGAAGCGAAAATAAAAAAAGATGATTATTTAAATGAACTCACCAGTCAAAAGATTAAAATATGAAACTAAAATGAACGAAATCACCACGGAACAGTACATCAAAGGAATTTCATTGTCATTATTTAACTACTCCACACGTCAAGAAATTAACTATTCTAAATGCAGGGCACCACGAAAACAGTTTCTTAACACCGTCAAACTGTTATTTTAATTTGCCGCACTGATAACAACGCTTTTTTCGTTAAATAACGAGGAAACGAGGAACATTTAAATAAACATCAGAAATTTGACACATAAACACAACACCACGTTCAAATATATGCCAAATATGGCAAAAACAGTTGGTTACGATCCTAAGTGACAGCCAAATAATTTTATTGCCAGTATTAAAAATATTTCATACTAACTGTAAATAAAAAATTTTTTGTAGTCTAAAAATGTAAAATAATTTAAATATAAAATTTTTAAAGATTTTTTTTGAAGCTCTGGAGTGTTATTTATGTTTTTGAAGCTTGAGTATTTATTGTATTTCTAAAAAATGTATTCCTCCATATTGATACCTGAAGATTTTTTTTCTTGCCAAATTTTATTACAACATGGCAATGTTTTGATGACATCGAGTCCGGCTGTCACGGTTGGCGGAAACATTTTCGTGCCAATTTAACAAAAACTAACAACATTTTATAAAAATGATCTTATTTTGAATAAATAAAACTATTAAAATGAAGCTGGTACACAAACATCTTGATAAAGATGGAACGGGGTAAGTGTGGCATGCTTTATAACCTTAATTCTGACATTAAGTATTGTCTGCCAACAATACTCACATGCCATATTTTGACTATCATGTTTGGTTTTATTATTTTTATTAGGAGCATCGCTCTCATTCCTGAAGAACCAGAAGATATGTGGCATGCCTACAATTTGATATCGGAAGGAGATATCGTAACCAGTTCCACAATTCGTAAAGTTCAAAATGAATCCGCGACAGGATCGTCAACCAGCACTAGGGTCCGCACGACCCTTACAATAAACGTGGAAACTATAGATTTTGATACACAAGCTTGTGTTTTGCGGTTAAAAGGAAGAAACATCCGAGAAAATCAATATGTTAAGGTAAGATATTGAATGTAAAATAAAATGTGTGATTGTCTGAACTCCATGGCATTGTTACATTTTTCATGCCATTGTTGCATTTTTGAAGTCTAAAATTATACACAATGTGCAAAATACACCTATCTCACGATTTACGCGGTTTCACCTTAACGCCATTAAGAAAAATGTTTTTTTTTTAAAAATGATCTTGAACTTGGCAGGATAAGAGTAAGATTAATGTGTGGAGATGCGCGCGCTGAGTAAAATTAGTGGAGTGTCAATGTTTGAAAGAAGGCGGAATGAAGACATTAGAAATGAATCCGTAGACAAAATGGATGTTTTAAGGGGCTATTCTACTCTAGAGGCGTGAATTTCGGGCGTTTTTTCAGATTAAATAAAAAAAAACATTTTTACAGTTGGTTTATTGGTGATTTGACAATGTACAAAAAAAAAAAAATTAAAATTCAAAATGTTATCGGCTGTTATATCTTGTCGTAAAAAAAGGGGGGTAAGCTGGTCGACATGATTGGAGCCCTTTCGTAAATCTGAAACAAAAATCATATACAGCTTCTTGTTAAGAAATAATGTTGTAGTTGGTACCAAAGAGAAAAACGTAAAATGGCGGCTGAAAAAGATTAAATTTTTTTACCCTTTTTATTTTTTATTTTTTAATTAAAAAAAAAATAGTTTTGAATTTTCCAAAGCTGGGACGATATAAAAATATTTCTCAAAGTTTCATACTAAATTTGAAGGCAATCGGTTGGATAGAACTTGAGATTTTATATCGACCAGGTCGAAAAAGGTAGTTTCGAAAAAAACGTATTTTAAGTTTTGAGATTATTTTCTAAGTCATTCCGGTGCGGCGTAATTGCTGCCTCATTTATAGCTATAACTTATTAAAATATTAAGTATTTTAAAATTTCCTTTTGAGAACATATTCTTGAAGTCTAAACTTTAAGAATATGCAGAAAAAGATTTTTTCAAATTTCTAGAGTAGAATACCCCCTTAAGTAAGAAGATGAATGGACCTATAAGATGATTTGGACATGTGGAGAGAATGAATAATGAAAGAATGACTAAGCGAATATACAAGACAGAAGTTCAAAGTGTGCGTGGAAGAGGTAGACCGAGTAGTAATCTGGAGTAGCCAGCACTGATTCCATTTTATGTGTTTAGATGGGAGCATATCACACGTTGGATTTAGAATTGAATAGAAAATTCAGTTTTTCCAAATCACTATGGGACTCAGTAGCCCTGGAACGTGTGGACATGGCAACTGACGTAACGCAGAATGCTGACCTCGCTGCCGTGGTGATGCAGGAGGGTCTAGCCCATGTCTGTCTCATCACAGCCTCCATGACACTGGTCAGATCCAAGATCGATGTCAGCATACCACGGAAACGAAAAGGCAATGTACAACAGCATGAGAAGGTATGTTATGACTTACTCTTTGCAAATATAAAATTTTTGGAAAGAAAATTTTTTTGGGTTCATATTTCATTTTCATTATTATTAGAGTTTAGTAACACTTTTTTTCCATTTTTATTGAGAAAGAAAATTATGGTAGATAAATATTTAGTCATGTTTTCTCATAAATGTTAAGGAAAAAATAGTACTATTCACATTTGAGAAGATTTAACCTGATCAAAAATGGCCTCAAAAATCTTAATAGATATTCAGTGATTTTTTATCATCGATTGAATCAAATACTCTTTTGTTCCTTCAGGAACACAGGGATGCTTCAAAATACCTCTATCTATATCTTCCCATTTAAACCAAAGCTGTGAATTTATTTTAACACCAGTTGATGATATGAGACGGGTGTACAATTAGTTTAGTTCATTGTCAGGAATGTCAAAATAAGAGACATTTTATGGCATTTTTATGTTTCTGATGGTACATATAGGGTGACGATGATGATGCAACCATTGTAATATGATTTAAGATTTTTACATTAGTGGATTTCACAACTTTTCACATCAGCTTCAAGTAACGCAACTCACTAAATGGTGTTATCAAAATTTTCCTCTTATTATATTAAGAACATATTTTGCAAATTATGTCGGTCGGGTGGTTATAGCGTGGGATGGATGAAGTTTAGATTAATGACGGGAGTTCTATGTGATCCGAAAATGCCAGTAAAGTTAAAAGGAAAAGTATACCAAACGATTGTCAGACCCGCACTCCTCTATGGCTCCGAATGCTGGACGATGTATAACTCTTACTCTAGGCAACTAGAAACTGCTGAAATGCGCATGCTAAGATGGTCAGCTGGTGTGTCCCTAAGAGACAAAATAAAAAGCTCACGCATTCGTGGAAGCCTAGGTATTACAGACATCAACAGCAAGATGGAGGAGAGGCGATTGAGATGGTATGGGCACGTTGGACGCAGAGCACCCGATCACATTGTGAACCAGGCAATCTCCATGGATCTTCCTCGAATAACAACCAGAGGAAGACCAAAGAATTCATGGGTGGTGCAAAAGGATAACCTGATGCAGAGAGAGGCACGGCCTGGGGGACGTAGTCCGGGACAGAAGAGCATACAACCTGAGGACGAGGAGAGCTGACTAAAATCTTGTCCACTTGTATCTTCACATCTTGTTCTCATACTCCTTATTATAATTTTCAAGTGTTTTGTTATATTTATCAATACTATATTTTACAGGGTCTAAACCGTTTCTACGAGTCTGTGATGCAAGCGATTCTACGGCATGTAAATTTCAGTGTTGTGAAATGCATTCTTTTGGCTTCTCCTGGATTCGTTAAGGACCAATTCTTCGAATACATGGTTCAGCAAGCGATCAAACTTGATAATAAACTTCTTCTGGACAATAAGGGCAAATTTATGTTAATCCATTCAGCTTCGGGATTTAAGCATTCGTTAAAAGGTATATTTTTAAAACATATTTTATTCTTTTATTTCAAACTCTATGTGACCAAAAAAAAATGTTTATTGTTAAATTAATGTTTTAATTCTTTTTTATTTAAGAAAATACAAATTTGCAAGATCTTCGCAAGTGGTAGCGTATAAGTGCCTCTAAATAAATTCAAGTAGATTAAGTTCTGAAAGTGAGATAAAAATTAATAGCAAGTATTCTATCCATTAGAATATTGTTTCTCCACCTTTTTGCCTTGGAACCCCCCAAAAAATAAAAATAATAATTAAGTTTTGCGACCCCTCTGCAAAACTTAATAACTTGTTGATGTACTTGCACAAAGACAATAAACCTTATCAGGCTAGGATATCATGTGTTTTTTATGTCATTAACAGGGCAGCTTAACAATTTGAAGTTGCCACAATGACTTGGAATTAATTAAGGACAGTATTTTTTTTAAATAAATGTTTGTTTTTCACCTCAGAAAATGTGATATTTTAATTTCTGCAACCACCTTGATATTCACTGTGACCCTCCTAGGGGTCACGATCTACAGGTTGAGAAATGATGCACTAGATCAGGGGTCTCCAAACTTTTTAGCCTAAGGGCCAAGACCTAGCTAGCTCATCATACCAACATACTATAGTTTTAAATTACGCGCAAATTTTCATATTGGGACTAGCCGGCGAGTGAGATATCTATGGCGCAGGGTGCGGGGGTGGACTCCGCTCCGTTCGCAATTTGTCAGTGGAAAGTTACAGCTTCATAAATCTCATTAATCATAATTATAATATAATGTTTAATTTCATTATGAGAATTACCTATGTATGTCACTTATTGTAAGTTTTTAGGATAAATCTCATATCATTAATTACAGTTAAAATGTTCAATTTCATTATGTATGTCAGTTATTGTGTTTCGTAATTGGTCGTTAAATATTATTTTGTATTATTTACTTACATTGTAAATTTTACAATGTAATCAAAATAAAAACTATGACGGGTTGGATACCGGGCATATCCGGCCCGCGTTAGCGGGCCGTAGTTTGGAGACCCCTGCACTAGATCATTGACACCATTAGTTTTGTTTGGATAGATATTTATATTATGATGACCCATTAATGATAAAAGATTTTTTTTAAGCTGCTGCCTCTGTTTAGAGGCAATGATAAAGTTATAAAAAAACAGTTCTACAATATAAGCCAATGTGTTATTTTTTTTATATTTTGTACATTTAGTTTTCATTCATTTCTGTTTGTTAAAATTTCAGAAGTTCTACAAGATCCCGCTGTTGTAGCTCGAGTATCTGACACGAAGGCTGCAGGGGAAGTGAGGGCCCTGGAGGCTTTCTACACCATGCTGCAATGCGAGCCTGCTAAGGCTTTCTATGGAAAAAGGCACATTGAGAAAGCCAATGAAGCCCAAGCTGTTGAAACACTTCTCATTTCTGATAAGTTATTTAGGTGAGATGAAGTAGTATTTTATTTGTATCATTATTTATGTGGTCATGGTCTAACGTTTAACATTCACGCTAAACAAACGTGTGCTCCAGGTTCGATTCCTGGTAACTGTCTAACGAAAGGCCGAACCAGATTTAACCTGTAGGTCATCTTGGATGTTTAATTTACTTGCCATCGGAACTTTAGGTTTGATCTGTCAAAAGAATGTGCTTACTGAAGAGCAACAGCTTCCCACAGTAAACATGGTCTAACGTTTAACATTCACGCTAAATAAACGGGTGCTCTAGGTTCGATTCCTAGTGACTGTCTAACGAAAGGTCATCTTGTATGTTTAATTTACTTGCCATCGGAACTTTAGGTTTGATCTGTCAAAAGAGTGTGCTTACTGAAGTGCAACAGCTTCCCACAGTAAACCAATACACACACAGGCACCTTCAATCCGAGTATGTTGGAAAACTACCATATTTGATTATAAGAGGTTGCCTAGTAATACAGTGAGAAACGTCTGTCACAACTACCTTAATGTGAAAAAACAACCTTTTTTTCATTTGTCAGTGCACTTAAAAGCTTACAAAATATGTTCCTCCTTTGAAATTGTTAATTAGTAAGTTTCTATGGTTATGCTTCCGAGAAACCACTGTAATAAATAAAACCGTAATTAATGATCAGGAACTGTAATACATTAGAAGTACATGGTGATTGTCAACTTTTTTTGTTTATATTGTAGTTCTTAGTTTAAAGATATTATTAAAATTCACTAGCATGTGCACAAAAATTAAAAAAAAACATCTAGTTTTGTCAAAAATATTTTTTAAGGGATTCGTAGAACTTTATAATACATACAAAATTACCATCACTAGAAGACAACACCAGGTTTTCATTATGCAATGTATGTTTTTGCTCGCTCTACATCCAAACTTATACATTTCCTTTCAAAATTTAATTTACTAAATGAATCGTTCTTTTATCAACCTTTCCTAACATAACTCCCATTCCCAATTTTGATTAATTTTGATTTATTTATTTTCTCAAAACAGGCTTTGCCCAATTACATTGAAAATTACAAGAAATGTTAACATTAAAAATAAAATTAAAAATAATGTATATGCACACATGTATACACACAAACATACACATATATTCAAAGTCACTTAAATATATTGATGAGTGCTTTCTAACGCACTCAATCTTAGGAGAAAATTTACTTTTGCTTTTGGTAATGTGATATGAAATATGTCAATATCCGAAGCAGTCCCGTTCAGAAGAGTTAAGGCCCTTCCAACAGGCATAGCGGCTGGAAGACCCGTTCTCGCGTATGTTATTGAGAACAGTTCTTGCCGGCGCAGTCTAGTGTAGTTGTTAGGAACATTTAACGCTAATCTTTGTAGTAATGCTACACACCTCACAACTCCTAAGATTAGCGTTCATTTGTCAATCTTTCATAATTTATTAATTTCACATGCAACTAACCTCAAAATACTCTTTTTCATTTAACTTATGCCAGTCCTTAGTACATACATATTCATCCTTAAATACTTGATTACATATTGCACGATGTACAAATCTCCACATCATTTATTCGGATTTTTTCAAGTTTATTTACATGTTTTACTCCCCCCATACCTCAAACTAAATTCGCAATTATATTCTATTTTGAATAATCATTTTAGATATTTCATTTGACAAAACTTCCTTGACAATCATGATTAAGCAGTTTCTTTAGTAAATATTTGGCAAAGTGACAAAATATTACTCATCTGAAAATTTAATCAATTTGAAATGAATATTCATGGTGTATATATATACCAATGTTTCACTCAACACATTTGAAAATAAATAATAGCATTTTAAGAAATAAAATATTTTATAATCCATTACATTAAGAATTATCAAGTAGGTTTTCAGAATGTTGCCTTTAGTGAAATAATTGCATAAATAAAAATATATACACACCACTGATTCTCTGTCGGGGGTAGAGAGAGAGTAGAGAGCGCCAGACTTTTCTATTGTGACATACATCTTTCGCCTTTTCTACATGCGGCCTTCGACTTTCACACATTCAGTTTCCTGAAATTATAGATTAATATATATTGTGTCTTTATATAAATTATAAATTAATATATTGTGTCTTTCTCAATCGCCCTACGTACTTGAGATATACGTTCTCCATTGGGATCACATTCTTCCATGATAGTCACAAATTTTTTAAGATGCATGAAGGCTTCATTCATATTTTTGATTGTCAAAGTCTTGACGATTTTATCAGCTTCTTCTTCCTCACTTTCATTGTGTATTTCATTTAACTCTTGTTGCTCAATTAAGTATTCATTCGACAGAGGTACTGAGTGAGATTCAATCAACTTATTAACATCTTCGTTGTTGATGTCCAAGTTTAGTTCATTCATTAGGCTGACTATTTCATCTGTGATAGTTTCCGGAGTTTCTTCAGAATTTATAAAATCACTCATCATTTGTGGGCATAATTGTTTCCAGGAACCTTTCATTGTTGACTCTTTTATTTTAGCCCACGAGTCTCCAATATTGTTTATTGCGTTCCATATATTATAGTTCTTCCAAAAAAGTGTGAGCGACTGCATGGAAGCGAACAATTTTTGTATTATCGACAAATATCTTTAAAAAATTGAATTTTTTTAAATGCGAAATAGAGAATTGCGCGAAAATAGAATGTGCGAAAGTCAAGGGCCACTTGTACATTCTTCTCGTACAGCTCTTACGATTTCCCTGACTTTTTACATTTCTTTCTTTCAAAATATCATTAACTTGATCCAACCATACTTTCCTTGGTCTTCCTGGCACACGCCTTCGACTCACAACTGCGCTGTATATTTATTTTTTTAGTATTTCCTTGGTATTTTTCTACTATGCCTTCGACTCTCATTTGCACTGTATATTTCTTTTGTTACTTTTTTCTTCATTCATTCATTCGTCATGCCCAAACTATCTCAAGAGTTTTACCTTACTTAATACACCAGCATTCATTCCTAATCACTTCATTCCGTATTCAATCATACACTGTTACCCCATGTATCCTTCTTAGTGCATGCATTTCTACATTTGGTTCCTTTTAGTCTTTCTATGTCTACGTTTCACTTACATATATCAAAGTTGGTACTAATATACTGTTATGGATTATCATTTTAGCAGATTCGATACTATTTGGTTTGACTATGTATGTTTAAGTGTCTCATTGACGTTGAAACATCTTACAATAATTTGAAATATTTGAGGGTTTGCTGGAATGTAGTTTCATATTTCTTGGACTGATGTTGTTAGGACAAAATTTTCATCGCTAACCTCATTCCAAACATCCTAAATCTATATTATTATGAAATGTATTAGAATAGTCTAATTTTTTAAGTCATCATTTACAAACTGCTTAAGATTTTTTGGTGTCATTTTAAAATAGAATAAAATAAGTTATTATTTTGGTACTATATAAATGCTTTTTACTACCGCAAAGGAAATAGTGTAACACAACCAAAATACTATATTTACAGTGTAGGGCGCTGATCCAGTAAGTGATCATGTGTGTGTCAAATGTGGTTTTTAATATTTTGTAATGGTGATACAAAACTAGAAGATAGTGTCCACTCTGGAAGGCCGATTGATTACCACAGATGACGATGAAATGACTTTGATCGATAATAACCAGCGCTCTACAACACAAACGATTGCCGAGATACTGAAGATATCGAAAATCACCATCCACAAGTATTTGGTGCAATTTTGAGCTTGAATCTGACCTGAAAATATGAAATTACTTTCTAGATAACCTATTAAAAATACATTAATTAAAAATACATAAATTAATTAGATAACCTATTAAAAATACATAATGGAGCAAAGTCCTTTTTATAAAAAAACATATACGAAATAACCAAAAATATTCCAAGTCACATAAAACCAGCTTTTTAGACTAATTTTAATCTCCGTAAACTCTTATTTAATGAGAAAGGCAAAAATGAAATACTTAGCAACAGTGGTGTGTATAAACTTTTATGTGCTGACTGTGATAATTTATATATAGGAAAGACAGGAAGATCTTTTGAAAAGAGATTTCGTGAACACCAATCCGCCTTAACAAATCCTCTAATTTATTCTGAAATGGCTAATCATTGTCACCGTGAAAACCATACTTTTTCTATCGATGATGCCAAATTCTTACATATCAGTAGTAACGGAAATAAATTGGACAGACTCCCCTGAAGATAAGGTGAAAGCCTTGAAACCGGTAGGGTTATACCTTTACAAAAAAGTGGAATAAACGGTGTTTGATAAAAATAAATTACAATACATAAATTAAATAGGGAGTGAGAAGTAGAATTGCTGCCAGACTTGTTTGCAGAAATTTACTAGTTCACAACCCACAATTTATTTCTCTTCTATGGACTGTGTAATGGTGATGAAATTATATATTGTTCATTCTTCTTTTTGAGTACTGTTATATAATGTTTTTTGAGTGCTGTTATATAATGTTTTATACATTGTTTTAAATTTCAGATGTCAAAACGTACAAACAAGAAAAGAATATGTTTCCCTCGTAGATTCAGTTCGAGACTCTGGTGGAGAAGTCAAAATATTTTCCAGTATGCACATATCTGGCGAACGTGAGTATTTCAATATATGCATAGTCAGCATTATTATCATTAGAGTCGACTGTGGCTTTTCCCGAGAAGATGTAATTACCTCTGACCTCGCTTTCCACTTAATCCTTAAATTATAAAGTTTTAATTTTGTTTTATAAATCCAATTTTTTCACCATGGAGATTATAATGCTTATGGTTATGAATTCTTCTTCTTCATGTGCCATGTCCGGTCCCTCTGGTATTGACCATTACTCTTGAGAAAATATATTTGTGCCACGGAACAATTCCTCTGGATACCTGCCAATTACCAGACTATCCAGAGGAATGAAGACACACAACTTGTATTGGTTCCGCATCAACCCTTAGTTTGTCCATCAAGATTAATTTTAGGACATGGTATTTTCTTTTCTCAATATATGACCCAGGTAGATAATTTTTCTGCATTTTATGGTATTTAAGAGTTCTCGTTTTACATCTGCTTGATGCAGCGCCTCCTTGTTTGAGACATTCAGAGCATTCTCTGATGAATCCACATTCAACACCATAAAATAAACTTCCTAGATATTTGAAACTGTCGACTTGGTCTATAGGTTGCCCGGTCAACCGCGCAGATACACCACTATGAGATTGTCGACTCAAGAATGTAAAGATTATAAGTAAGCTAATATAAATAGACAGTAATTGAGAGCAGGTAAAGGAAGATGTTTGAGTGGACTGGTTTTAGATCAGACTTTGGCCATAATATTTTGTCATCATTTCAACTTATAGAGTGCTCTGACGCATCTATCTCTCCAGTCCAAAGCATATTATGCTTATCTACATCCATTTAGACTAAAATGTATCCCTATGGCCTATTGGTAGGATGCTTGTCTTCTACCCGGGGGTATTGGTCTCAATTACTAATATTGAAAAAAAATATATGGTGACCTATTTTATTTTACTCATATAGATAAATCTTTCAACCTCCTTGCGGATGGTTAGAAGAAATTGCCAAATATCAATAAGCCTGGTGGGTTTGTACCATATATAATGAAAGTATTCTAGTATTTTTTCAATGTTAAATAGATATATTTTAACATACTGTGATAGTTCATTTATTTATTTACACGACAAGTAATTATATGTATTTATTTAAAAAAAAACAAGTCAAACAACAACAAAAAAGACAAGTAATTCAAAGTGGACACTCAATTTATATGGATCTGGTTTTATTTATCGTTGCATTTGAATCTTTTCCAGAATTGGACCAGTTGACCGGTGTTGCCGCGATCCTCAGGTTCCCCATGCCGGAGCTAGAGGACAGCGATGAAGAGGCCAGTGACTCCGACTAATCGCTCATGCAGACTGGGCTTAGCTATATTTTTTAACTTAATGACATTTTTGTAATAAAGCTAATTTATTATTGCCTTTGTTATTGATATTTTGTCACATAAACTGATATTTTTAGATAGAAAAATTTACCATCATCACATTATAAATCAAGTGTCAAAATACATATTTTATTTCGAATTCTCACGAAATATATTTTACAAATGTAATATCGATAATTGGAATAAAAACCTTGCTTCTTATGAAATATTTGTTAGACCATAAACAATTTCTTTTTATTTTACCCCCTTTTGTAATTTTCTTTTTCATATTTGTTCATTTCTCAAATCATTAAGTGTTCAGTTCAACTCTAAAAAGTTGGTAATATAAAAAATAACAATTTTTTCAACTGTTGGCCACATGGCAATGAATTCACCAAGTTGTAATGTATACTGCGAAAGTCTAATATGATGCAATATTGATTAATAGATACAAATTTAATATGTTACATGTATTTGAAATATAATTTGTTATTAAGTCTTATTTATCAATTGATATATTCTTCTTTTCAAGTTAACTTATAATTTCCATTTCTTTTTACACAATTCATCATTGCTGTTGATTTTTATAATCAGTAAGTCTGAACAAATTGATTAGAACATCTTTAAATCATCTTGTCTTGCACCCATTACCTAAAAGTTTCTTTATAATTTCGTAACACAGTGTTGCAATTAACTATCAGAATCTAAGGAAACCTGCCTGATAACAACGTTATTTTACCTCAATGTGAACACACTGAGGTTTGATTGAAAGGGATTTTCTTAATTTGTTTTATATTCCCAATTAAAATAGTTTTTGGTTAATGATATTTGCTGTAAAGTTAACATAACTTGTGCTGAATTTGACAATTATATTCCATCTTTTACATCCAAATTCACAGTCTGACCATAAAATCAAATATTTATTTATTTAACACCTTTTAGATTTATTGCTTTAAACCAATTTCTTCCAATCTACTTTTGTTTCATAATTTTTATTGGTATTCATGACTTTGTCTTTGACATAATGTATGAAAACAATATTTGAGAATAACTAACAAAAATTAAAACTCAAGGAAAATAGGGATAAAGATGGAAATTGAATGGCACTTAGGAAAGAGGAAAAATAATCTTAACTATTATTTTAACTGAAGAAATTAGTGTTCAAAATTTAATTTTATAAAAAAATTACCGTAGCTACCTTAAATAAGGGAGTCACATAGTCTCATTACTTCATTTCAAAGTTTGGAGCATATGACAATACAATTCACAAAATTTTGACGCCAGAATTAGTATTTAAGTCAGACTATGAATTCGGGTCTTAGTGTCAAATCGATAGATGTCATTGCGCATGAAAGTTTTTTTTTATACTTATACATCAATGTTTCTAATACCACACATTGTCCTAAACTATATATTGCATATACACAGTACACTTTAGAAAGATAAATAAATATATAATGTTTGTGAATATTGTAAAATATATTTAGAATATTTTTGTCTATACTCAAAAGGCTCAAATAAAAATGTTTTTATTTAAGGACATTCAATTAATTCTTGAAGCACTTTTCTGGTGATGGATATCACTTCAGTTTTTTCTAGAAAGCTTTTTTTTTATAAACAGAATATTGTTAATTAGAACACTCCATTTCCACCTAGCCTAAATTTTAACTCATTCAGACCTGAATTATTGTTAAGGGAGAAAAAAAATATTTAAGAGTGGATTAGGCTTCATCGGGGTTTTAATAGAAGAAAAATGTTTTTTTTTTTTTTTTTTTTTACTAGGAAATTGAACATGTGCATAATTATGCCCAACAGGTCTCAACGTACACAGACGACTGAAAAGACAATCTTGTTGCATAGGTTTTTAAAAGAAAATTTGCCGTTATATTATGCTATTCGTTATATTACGAGTATTTTATTCGTTATATTATGCTTTGAAATAAGTGTGCATAATTATGCACACAGGGTCTGAATGAGTTAAGCTAGTTGAAAATGGATTATGTAAATTTAAATAACAATTTTGTCTCTTGAAAAAAAATCTTTTTAGGAAAAACTGAAGTGACATCCATCACTGCAAAAGTGCTCCAAGAATGAAATAGTTAGTTAATGATAAATTCTCCAATTTAAAAGTGAATCCACTGGGAATTGAACCCTTGATGTCTGGGTGTACTGGACCGTGTTAATAACAGGGTTAATCAATTTCATAGAAATATGAATAAATTCTACATAAAATATATAGAAAGTAATAACCCTATTTCGCTCAATGAAAGCATTATCAAACAGACTTGTCACTTTCTATATACAGTTATTTTTCATTTTTACGAGCTGATTTGTTACTACTTTTTTTTTAACCCTTCCCTTACGGTGATAAAATTGAAACGCGCGCTCCGGTGTTGGGTAGTGAGTACGCGATCAAAAATTAGCAATTTTAAATCGGAAAAATAAGAACATTCATAGATAATCCCCTTAATTAATTATAATTGAAGTTAAAAATTATAATAATTCAGATTTTTTTGCTGAAAACACTAAAAAACCATCTGGCAACGCTCACGGAACGGGCGTAGATCTAGTCTCGTTGCCAGCCCAACAGCTACTGCGGCGCGGCAGGGCTGGTGGCTAACCCGGGCGTGGCTTACACTTGCGAGGTTGAGACAATTGAGCTCCTCGCTATTCAGTGAAGTATGCAAAAGTGAGATGCGAATATAGTGTCGCGCTTCCCGCATACTCTTCACCTATCGTCAAGACCCAAGATCGAGGTACTCATAGCGTTTAAATGCGAATTTGTTTCCGATATTCAGAAAATACTTACGATGTAGTCGATAAATTCTGATTATTATTTTTTAAATCAATGCGTAAATATATTATGGAGGAATACCTAAAATCTTAACCTTGTATTTATTATATTTATAGAGATATTGATGGTTATTAGAAGCAACGTGTAGAAGATACCCAACACAGGGAAGGAAAGGTTAATTAAAAAAAAGACTAGATATGACCAAAGTCACATACCTTCGAACACTAGGCGGAAAAAGTGCCTGTGTCGTTCGAAAGGAGTAGCACAGTGCGGGGTTTGAACCGACGACCTTCCGGACGGAAGTCCAGTGCGTTACCGCGCAGCTATGCACCTCATATCATTAGTGAATAGATAACACTAGTACACATTCACTGATTACTTTATTGAAGGTGTACATTCAGTAGTAATAGTATATGTTCACTGTCCACCCGCTTCCACTGTTACATTATGAGTGATACATAAAATGAATTATAAATAGGAAAATTGAGATGTTTATTTTAATTATTTTGTGTAAATGGTTCAACATGGTACATCCGATGTACATCCATAAATTGCTGTATAAGTTATAAGGTTTATACATCCTTATAACTTATACAGCAATTTATTTAAACCAATCAGCTCATCTTGGATACATTTAACTGTTTTTTCAATATTTTAAAACATGAACAACCTTCGTGATCCAATGACAATTATGATTTAATTTGATAATTTTAATATGTTCCTTTTTATGAATAAATTCAACTGTTAAATTTCAATAGTACATGTATGTAAATTACAGCTGTAACTTTATAATTCTTCGTATAAAGATAACAGTTTCTGTAATACTTTTTAGAAATGATAAACTAGATTTTTTCTCATCAGCTGTAATGTTGTATAACAGTTATGTGTTTCCTCATCAGCTGTAATGTTGTATAGCAGTTATGTGCAATTTGGTAGTTTTTATATATAATATTAAGTAAATTGTCATTTGTAATCTCATGAGTAACTTGTAAATATATTGAAATTTTTCTAAAAGTTTGGTTTTATTTCAGTTTTAAGTTAAAAGTTAGAAATGTCACTTCATAAGTGTTTTTACAATACAATAAAACATTAAAATGGTGCATTGCCATATTATCTTAAGAGAACGGTTCTTAATGAAAGTGTTGATAAATGTAACATACGGTAAACATCTTATCTTTAGGCGCACAACCTTATTTTTTTTATCTTAACCCTTCCCTTACGGTGATAAAAATAATACGCGTGCCCCGGTGTTGGGTAGTGAGTACGCAATCAAAAATTTGCGATTTTAAATCGGAAAAATAAGAACATTCATAGATAATCCCCTTAATTAATTATAATTGAAGTTAAAAATTATAATAATTGAGATTTATTTGCTGAAAACATTAAAAAACCATCTGGCAATGCTCACGGAACGGGCGTACGTCTAACCTATTTGCAAGCTTAGAAGCCACTAGTGGCGCGGAACGTCAGTCGCATACCCCGGCGCTTACGCCTTTGTTTGTGACGTTGAGACAATTCAGTCTAGTATGCAAGAGTGAGATGCGAATATAGTGTCGCGCTTCCCGCATACTATTCACCTATCATCAAGACGAGGCACTCGCAGCGTTTAAATGCGAATTTGTTTTCGATCTTTACAAAACACCTCGATGTAGTTGATAAATTCTGATTATTATTAATATTATTTTTAAAATCAATGCGTAAATATATTATGAAGGAATACCTAAAATCTTAACCTTGTATTTATTATATTTATAGAGATATTGATGGTTATTAGAAGCAACGTGTAGAAGATACCCAACACAGGGAAGGAAAGGTTAAACAATAACTAGTTTGGGAGCATAACTCAGGATTTTTTCCAAAACTTAAACCCTATTATGTGAGGAATTTTTCACAGCTCTTCTGTGATGTGTAAAGCTCTTTTTTTGTATCTTCTGTTCCTTGTTTCAAACAGCAATGACTTAATTCGATACTGTCTAGTTCGATTATATATGTTTGAGTATTTCATTGACTTATACAAATGGTAAAAAAATATTGTCTTTTGAAAGATATAAGCATTTTAGTGGGATTTTAACTGTCAGAAATCCATTGATGATTGAGTGAGTCAGTGATGGAAAACTAACAAATGAAATGAGTTAGAATCTAGTTTGTCACAGTACAGAAGGCAATTCACTCTAGCAAAAGTCCTTTGTTGCTTTGGTATGCTAAGGTAAAAATCAATAAAGTGAGAAACTGTATATTGCATTACACTTCCATCATATACAGTACAACCTGGTGGACTTATTATCATATGCAGATCTCTTCCAACTAACCAGAAAGATTTTAAACAGGCCTTAAGTGAAAAAAAGACTGGAATCCTTTTTAAAATCTGGGTTCCAATAGGAATCGAACCCTCAACCCCTGGGTTAGAAGACATATATCTTACCAACTAGGCCATGGAGGTTATCCACTGTGATGCTGCGTAAGAAGACAAAATGCATTATAGATGTTGATACCATTATCATATAGCTCGGTATCCCACGGCGGAGCTTTTCAGAGCGTATCAGGTCCTGAACATAGCCAATTTACATCTCAAATCCATTCTCTGGCACTACCATCGAGAGGAAGGGAAGATGCAGACTCAGCAGACACATGACACGCATGGCAACTAATGAAATGTTCACCATCCCTAGAGTTAAAACCTCTTGCCCAAAGGCAATATGCTTATTTGGCTCCCATTACATACAATGGCGTGCCGACTTCAATAAAGGTAAAGGTAGGAAAACCATTTAGACAGTCGATCGGAGCGTGGTTGTTATTGCGACAGGATTTTGAGTACTTGGGCTTTCAGGATGAATGACGAGTGGAGGGGATTTGTGTGAGATTTGTGATTGTGTGCGGTATAGTGTGGGATGAATATTTTTGGTCTTTCTGGAGTGATGATGTGTGAGGAGTTGAATTTCGCAAGATGTTTCCAGTTGTAGTTGAGTGTCACTGTCAGGTTGATGAGAGCGTGCAACGGGGTTTTGTTTTTGTGTAATCAAAAATCGGAAAGAAGTATCGTTTTTTTTTTTTTCATGCTAAATATCCTCAGTGAGATACAGGCAAAAGCCTAGTTTACTGGGGATACGACAAATGAAAGGCAACAAACCCAGATCCATTAAAATTGTATGTCCAAATCAAATTATCTGTTGTTTTTCTTAAATTGTGTATATTTCTTGTCATGTGTAATAATAAATAAAAAAAAATATACATTTTGAAAGAATAACTAATACATATAAATCTCTCAAGAGATAAATATGGAATATACAGATTTCAGGCTTTTAAATATTGCTTTCCAGAAATTTGTGATGTTAGCGGAGTCCCTAAAGGATCGATATTGGAGTCAATGCATGGATTAAGGTGAGGAAACTTTATTGATGTCTGTTGGGGTTTGATTTGTAGTAAAATTTGTGTCGAGTTCAACATAAGCAGACAGCCCTCTCGTTTGAAGATTTTCAGTACCTCTTAGACTGTGACTATTGAGAATCTAACTTTATGAAAAATATTGTAACTGAAGACGAACCTTCGTTGTATGGAAATAAAAGTGCCATCATAATGGAAGACACTAAAGGCAAGATTAAGATCATGTTGACGTTCCATTCAACTAGTGTAATACATTACAAATTCGTCCAAACTGTTCATAGCAAAATAATAGATTCGGTGAAGGACAGATTAGCAGCTTAATTGCTGAAATTCTTAAGGATTGCAGTATAGTCTTCTAAGCAGGTAGATCTAAGAAAGATTGTGATGCATCTTAAATTCTTACTTTCTTATTGTATTGCTTGATTTATTTATTTTTGAGAATATAAATACTATGGAAGAAAATAAAAATAAAGTAAATTAGCAAAAGATATTTATTTAAAGATAATAATAGCAAGGCTCTGAAACATTTGGTGAAAGGTGGTTAAGATTTTTTTTAAATAACTGTTTCAAATTACCAACTAAAGGTTGGTTTCTCAACTGCGGCGACATTTATAAAAGAGAAAAAGGGTAAAAAGAAACTGCCAAAATTTCTGTTCAAATATATTTAAGATATAAATATGTACAGAACTTCAGTTTTTATAACTTAGATGAAAAATATTTTTCAAATTTTTATTTGTTGGACCAACAATTTATTTTGCATTTGTTTTTTTTTCACGCTTTTTAATCATTCATGTCATTGATGAAAAAATGAAAATACCACCACACTATTTATTTGAAAAATAAATATAAAACTAGCTTTTCACGGCTTTCTTAGCTTCTTTTTTAGTTTCTTTTTCTTTCTCGTCGTGTATCCTTCTCTTTTTCCGGAGTAGCCAGATTTCTCTCAATCTCTTCCTCTTTCCTTCCATCATGCTCTTGTATAACCGCCGATGTTTCTTCTTTATCATCTTCTCTCTGAGTTTGAATTCATGTTTTTCTTGACGGTTCTTTTCAAACGGAATTTCTTTTTCCACCTCACCTGGTTTGACAGCCATATTCTTTTTCTGAAAACAAAAAAAACATTGTGAAATGATATGCACACATTCACGCTTTTTGTTCAGCATATATAATGTCTGACTGCACTTTGATTTATATTCTTTTGGGAAAAAAATCTAAACATAGTTATTAAAAAAAAAATATTGTAATTTTTGTAAAATCCAATCAATCAATTCACCCTATATATTCCATCAGGAATACAGAGTTGTCATAAAAATCTCCAGACAGATCAACCTACAGCTGGCCACTTCACATTCTTCGAAACAGTGGCTAAACCAGTTCTGAAGTGATCCATGACTGTTCAAATATTGTTTATTTTAACCCTTCTCTTACGGTGATAAAAATAATACGCGTGCTCCGGTGTTGGGTAGTGAGTACGCAATAAAAAATTAGCGATTTTAAATCGGAAAAATAAGAACATTCATAGATAATCCCCTTAATTAATTATAATTGAAGTTAAAAATTATAATAATTGAGATTTATTTGCTGAAAACATTAAAAAACCATCTGGCACCGCTCACGGAACGGGCGTACGTCTAACCTATTTGCAAGCCTAGAAGCTACTAGTGGCGCGGAACGTCACTCGCATACCCCGGCGCTTACGCCTTTGCTTGCGACGTTGAGACAATTCAGCTCCTCGCAATTCAGTCTAGTATGCAAGAGTGAGATGCGAATATAGTGTCGCGCTTCCCGCATACTATTCACCTATCGTCAAGACGAGGCACTCGCAGCGTTTAAATGCGAATTTGTTTTCGATCTTTACAAAACATCTCGATGTAGTCGATAAATTCTGATTATTATTAATATTATTTTTTAAATCAATGCGTAAATATATTATGGAGGAATACCTAAAATCTTAACCTTGTATTTATTATATTTATAGAGATATTGATGGTTATTAGAAGCAACGTGTAGAAGATACCCAACACAGGGAAGGAAAGGTTAAAAGCATTGGGGGATTTACTCAACGACTCAAGATCTGAGAGAAAAACTATGTAGTTCACTAATAATTTATTTTGTCAATATTTTGTACGCAAGTTATTTTCAAACAATATTCTTTCTTAAACAATAATGAAGCATTCCCGCGGGGTTGTCTGGCGAGGGGTATATAGCTTTTTACTTTTTTAGGCAATCTTTTTCTATAATGCGTTTTGTTTTCTGCAAGATGCAGATATTTGATAAAATATTCTTAGGGTTTGTAAAAATATCAGAGATGTAAAAGAACATTAGATCAAGGTTTATAAATATATTTTTTTATTGTCTAGTTCAGGGGTGTCCAACTGAAATAATTTGGTGAGCCAAATAAAACATTGCAAGTCTGATGGGCCACACATATAAATATTTTATAACTTAATAATAATGACTACCTCGTGTATATTGAACGTATTTCTCCAGATTTCCGAATTTGTGTCCTTCGATGGAACTACAGCCATTTCACTCCAACTCTGACCATAAGACCGAAATAACAATCGACACATACCATAGCCATTTAGGACTGCATTACAGAACACTCGTTCTGTATTGCTCAGAGCTAGCGCTATCATGCATAACACTTAACATTACTCCAAACGAATATCTGACACCGTCATGCGACACCCGGGTAATAAATTCGTCACTCATAAAATTAATAATATGTGAAAATAATTATAATTAACGTGCACGGAATTTGTTTTTTATTTTATCAATAACAAAATGTATAGAAAGTTGGAAACCTCGAAAGGCCCACACTAAATCTAAAATTGGGCCACGATTTGGACACCCCTGGTTTAATTTAGGTTCACAACTAGTTCCGAAGATCACCCTCTTCTTCGTCAGGTGAATATAAACTAAGTTGCTAAAATATATTCTGTACAAGTGTAAATAACCTAATATAAAAGAGGTGAGGTAGGGGAGTGAAGTGGGGAGAGATGTGATACAATGGTGAATGGGGTGGGGAAAAATATGTGAAAGTGAATCTTTAAGACAGGGGGGGGATTTTAAATTGGGAACATATTAAGCAGAGGGCTATTATGAAAATTGGTATGGTTATTGATGATATTTAAACTTAATTTTATAGATTTTTTAATCTCGAGAATTTTCAAATTGTTAAGATGCAATCCCCCTCGGTTTATGTGTAGAATCCTCAAACCACGATTAATATCGAACGAATGGTTGTTTTCAATTAGGTGGTTAGCGAACTCTGAACATTCACTTTCACATATTTTTTCCCCGCCCCATTCACCATTGTATCACATCTCTCCCCACTTCACTCCCCTACCTCGCCTCTTTTATATTAGGT
The DNA here is from genome assembly GCA_949825065.1 of Odontocerum albicorne. Classification (NCBI taxonomy): domain Eukaryota; kingdom Metazoa; phylum Arthropoda; class Insecta; order Trichoptera; family Odontoceridae; genus Odontocerum; species Odontocerum albicorne. The sequence continues at coordinate 3,224,619 of OX463840.1, read as the reverse complement.
TATTTACACTTGTACAGAATATATTTTAGCAACTTAGTTTATATTCACCTGACGAAGAAGACGGTGGTCTTCGAAACTAGTTGTGAACCTAAATTAAACCTGTGGTGAACACAAAAATTTAAAATAAGTTTTTTATTTTACTTATTTTATCCTTTTATGTAAAAAATGGCATCACAAAGTGAAACTTTAACGGGCATAAGCAGAAATGGGTGGCATATGCGACCACCCTTATGGTTATACTTATAAGGATTCATTTTCTTAATGAAACGTTTTTAAGTAACACAAATGTCAAATTGGCAAATGTAGTGGACGGGCAGAGGTCTTATTAAAGACGGATCGTCGTGAAGTTAGCTGCATCTTCAGTAGCAACGATATAAACATCTGGTCAATTTATTGGTTTGATTCCCATTTCTTTTAAAAAGGATTCCACTCTAGTTTTTACTTAAGGCTTTTTTAACAAAATTCTGGTTGGTTGGAAGAGTAAAAAAAAATATGTGTCGCAATAGGAAAGTCTAAAAAAAATGGCCGCATAATTCCTAGCTGTCTGAAAGATTTTTAGTGATTGTGTTATGTGTAATTTGATTTTTTTTGCGATATTTGATCCTTTGAATTTCAAATTAATTGACTTTTACTGTAGTTGAGGATATAACGATACCATATTATTAAGAGTAATGAATGCATACCATTTCCTTTCTTCTCTTTTTGATATCTTCCTCATCTGATTCCGAATCTTCCAATGACTCGGAATCTTCCAATGAATCGGAATCATTTTGTATTTCATCATTGTAAGCTTTCTCCAAGGCATCAACTTCTCCCAGTTCAGTATCATCGTGTGTTGTATTTTGATCCGCATCACTCGCTTCTTCCGCATCGTCATCCGATTCATCCTTCTTGTCTAAAAATTAGTTTACAAGTTGTAGTCAAAAAGAATATACCAAAACAATCATTTCTCCTGAGAAACAGGTTCTTGTTAAAAATTTTTAAACTCTGTGACATGGTTATACAACTCAAATCTTAGAGTAATAATATGAAACAATAATTTATAAACACATCTAGGAGTTTTGGGTTCGATTCCCGATTGAAAAAATGTTCTAGTGTCTTTTTAACACTAGGTCTTTTTTAACAACTTTTTGGTCGATTGGAAGATATTGCCATATAGCAATAAGCTTGTTAGTTTGTACTGTGTATAACAAATGTGTAACACAAATGAGTTACTTTAACCCTTTTAATCCCAGCATATTTTGCATAAAATGTGCGAAAAATACTATGCATTTTTTGGCAAAAAAACAGTAGTTTATATTTTATTTTTTATCTAAGTTAATATTTAGTTTTAAAACCAATTTTTTTTTGTGGAGACCTCCCTGTATAGTGTAAAATAATAAGCAATTTTCATATTTTATGGAACAAAATTATTTCTATTTTTTTTTATTCAACATAAAAACTTGTATGAAATCTTTGAGGCCGATGATTGACCTCATGGGATTTTTCGCATACACCACTTGGGGCCGATTATAATCGGCCCCGTGGGATTAAAAGGGTTAAGGCATATGTATTTTTTTAACATTTTTCAAGTATTGATTTCTTGAAATATTTAAATAATGAAAAATACCGTATGCATACTGATGCAATTTGGGCCCTTCCTTCACAAACCATGCAGTTTGGGCCCTTCCTTCACAAACCGTGCAGTTTGGGCCTTCCATCAAACTCCCTATGGATCCTTAAGCAAATAATAGACATATTGATAAAAAGTTGTTTTCCCCAGAATTATAATAAACTGTGAATTTCTTATATTAGGTGTTAACATAAGTTGTGTCCGTTGTTTTCCAAATTTAAAAATGAGCACCAAAAGTAAAATAAAATGGTAAAGGTTATACGTAATCCAAAAGAAAATTTTCTACTCTACAAGATATTGTGTTTGCTTTTACGTTACATATATTATTTTATTTGATTACAAGCCTTCAAAATGGAATGTCAAGTAGACGAAAGTGAACATTTTCGACATTTCCTTCTGTTCGCGTACGAGGGAATTAAGCTGCTCGCGATATTTGCGAAGTGTATGGTGAAGATGCTATATGTTTTTGCGTTGCAAAGACGACATTGAAAAACTTGTAGAACGTTGGCAAGAAGTTGTAAATAATGAAGGTGAATACATTATTGACTAATTTGTTGTAAAATAATGAAGGAGAATACATTATTGACTAATTTGTTGTAATTTTCTTTTGTTGTGTCATGTTCTCATCATTTGGAAAAAAATGGATACAACTTATGTCAACACCCGATACATTTAACATTTCCAGTAGTTTAATGGGGTTGAAATATTCAAATAACTTCTTCGTCTTACCTTCGGTTTCAATAATGCCATCATTAAGAGCTCTAGCTTCAGGTGGAATGTAAATCTGATCCTTTTCTTTGTCAATAAATGGTGAAAGATGGGGTGGTAAAACAGCTCCCATTAGATATTTACTGACAGGTAGTAGTGTTCTCGCATTTACACTGTCAAAGACCCACTGCGGCTGAACATAATACCGTGATATGTAGTGCTTATCCATAGTCGGTCGATCTACAATGTGGTGTGTTATGCTCTCGTCACTTTCATCAAAGGTGGATCCAACGAATAAGAGTTTATCCCAAGAAACTTCACCACCAAAACACCTTAATAAAAATACCATTGGCTCTCTCGGCACTTCACGGTTAATGAAAAACTTCAAGCCTTTGAACAATGTTTTCAACTTTGCTACAGCATCCATTTCTTTTTTAGCTTCTTCTAATTTCTGGGGATCTTCGTCAGTTGGGAATTGATCGATCGTAGCTTCTTCGTCACCTTGATCACCAGTGTTGACGCTCATCAAAGGAATATTCATTGCGGATACTCTTTCCGACACATATACATCTTCATCGATTAAAGCTTTATCGGCATCGCTGGGGTTCTGCATAAGATTCGGTGGATATTGCAAATTTAACGAATGGTATAATCTAAAGTTGACGAAGCCCAACAGAACCATATAAAATTCAATAAATGTTGCCATTAGCTTGAAATCCACTTCATCTTTAGAGTGTGGCTGAAATAAACAAGAGTTGTTATAATACAATACAGATGTTTAAGTGATAGTATGAAAAAAAAACCCTATTTTATTATGAATTACTAGGTAAGTCCAGAAAGTAAGTGTACTGAATTTTTGTAGGTTACAATTTTTTTTATTTAAACACAAAATTACGTGGTTAACCCCTCCGTCCACCTCCTCGTCGGTTGAAAACCTTTTTCCACCCATGTGCAGCTTCAGGGAGGTAAAGAGATAAAGAGTAATCTGAAGGTGCTAGGTCAGGGGAATGCGCGGGATGGTTCAGGACATCCCATTTAAACGAGGCGAGCAGTTCCTTCGTGGCGTTGGCCGTGTGTGGTCTGGCATTGTCGTGCAGCAGGCAGACTCCCTTTGTCAGCATGCCTCTCCTCTTGTTCTGAATCGCCCTCCGCAATTTTTTTAGGGTCTCACAGTACCTTGCAGAGTTGATGGTCTCCCCTTGAGGCATATATTCAATTAAAATTATGCCTTGTCCCAAAACAATTTCGTCAGTCACAATTGAAGGTCTTCCGCTCCTCTGACCATCATGCACAGACGTACGACCGTTTTTAAACTCGCGACACCACTTGTACACACTCGTACGATTCATAGCTTTATCACCATATGCAGTTTTCACCTCATTATAAACCTCAACCGGAGGTTTTCCCTTCCAAACGAGATAACGGATGACGCCCCGTATTTCGCACTTGGCGGGAAATTGGATTTACATTTTTCACGAAACGTGTTGTCGCGTCGACACTTCTCAACGTACTGACCTCGAACCGGTCTCATTGCGGAGGGGAAGGGTCAGGCTACACGGAAGTGTAGCCAACATGTCGAAAAATAAAATCCATCCAGTCGTGAGAGCCTCAGTACACTTACTTTCTGGATACGCCTCGTACATGAAGAAACAGAAAAATATAAAATGTGGGAAATGTTAACTCTTGTACTTAAAACTTAATCTCACCTGGAATCCAAAATGATGAGGAACTATCCAGTTAATAGTTTGTCCTTTGATTTCTGCCTGGTAGTAATATCCTTTGACAGTGACAAAAACTTTTCTCAGAGCTTTGGCTGCAATCACAGCGTGCATAAATTCAACAGTGAGCCTCCTGCAAAGCATGGATCTGTCTCTGGGTACATGCTTTATGGACGGGAAGGTACTAAACAAGAAACATAAGGTTAAACAGTCATCCAGATCACGAAGCGCATCAATGAATGTCGGGTACCTTTCCTTCACAATGTGATCAATTTTAATTTCAGGGTAGTTGTCCATGTACCTCTTCACTGTCTTCTTGTCACCCATGCCTTGTGCTTTTTGTATGCGCCTGTAGTAAACCTGAAAATTTATACTTTATTCATTATTTGACAAGATTAATGGGATTAATTCTTCAGACAACATAAACAGAAACATTATATTTCAAAGAAGTCACTCAGAATTTAAGTCACGATGGTAGAGATACAGAAGACTTGATTATTCGGGATTGTGAATTAACCGGGACAGTAAAAAAACTGATTTTTTAACACATTCGCTGCTAAAGACGCCCCTGGGGCGTCAACACATTTTTTGTAGACGCTGATGATGCCCGTTGCGCGTCATTCGATTCTCTTTGTTTGTATGGTACCGAATATTTTAAGATTTTAAGGTTTCCGTAAGATTTTAAGGTTTCAAAAATACCGTAAGATTTTAAGGTTTCGAAAATATGATTTTTTTCAGTACCTCTACACTATTCTATAAATACATATCGCAGTGAATGTGTTAAATCAACATTCATTAAAATGTAATCATTTTTCGTTCGACATGTTTATCAAAAAATTTAATTGGCAAAATTGACAATACATAACAGAAAATAAAACTGGTGAAATTGCTAATACATCACCGACCATAAATCCTGGTTATTGTTTGATCTTAAACCTAGTGTTGACTATAAAGCCTAGTTGTCAAATTGTAAATTACTGTGAGAATAGCGGTTGATTTATTATTGAATTCTTTATATTTACACTCTCAATATTGTATTTTCATGTCACATAATTACGTACTCTAGCTTTTTCTTGACTTGTAAATATTTTTGGTAAATTACGGAGTTATGGTGTCAATTTTCCATCAGTTGAAAGTTTTCTTATCTCGTATCAGATGAACATTTCGCTGTTTTAATCAATTTATTTAAAATAAATCCTTAGTGACCATGTCTGGACATAAAAAAATTGTCTTACTATAAAGAAAAATTTAGTGTACCGAAATTTCTGCTAGTGCAAGTGCACAGTCTATGCGGAAAGCTATGACGATAACAACATACGATGATTGGGACAAAGCGATGTTTTAATGGTTTAATTAGCAGAGAGCTGAGGGAATCCTAGTTTCGAGGACTGTATTTTTTTTAAATGGAGACTTTGACACAACATCTAGGTCAAGAGTTCCCATTCTTTTTTCGGCTGCAGACCCCTTTACCAAAAACTTTTATAACCGTCGACCCCCTAGTCATTTACATTTCACTAGATATCAAACATTTCATTTTATTCACTTGTAATTAAGGATTGAAAAAGATAAAAGGACTACGGATTATGCATTGCATTATCTTGTGCAACATTTAATATTGAAATCTGCGCTGACGAAAATTAAAGCCAAAAAAATACGAGAATTTTTTTTAAATTTTTGACATTTATGAAATAAATATGTAAATTCAAAATAAGTACAAATATTCTTAATTAGGTACCTATTGGAATCGTAGATATTTTGAAGTAACAAACAAATAGCAGTAGTAAGGGGGTCTAGTTTTGCTGTCGTCTATCGACTATCAACCCCTAGAAAAATCAAATCGACCACAGGGGGTTGATATCGACCACTTTGAAAACTCTTGATCGAGGCGATGAAATGGACACAAAATTTAGTAAAGGCACGGGATTTGACAAAGTTCTATCGAAAGTGATAAAATTTAAATGCATCAGCAACAGAGAGATTTAAGCGTTACTTCCAAGATTTTGTCAACAAATTGAAATTCACCCAAGAACATATTTATAGCGCTAATGAGACGAAGTGTTTTTATTGGAAGTATTTTGCAGTTAAAAATTCCCACTTTAGAAAGTACAGCCCAGCAGGGTATAAACTTCAAAAGCAACGTCTTTGAGTTTATTTTTTTCTTAATTTTTTACCCTTTTTTTTCATAGGTGAATATTATTCATGTTTTTTTTTAACCCTTATCTTGGCAAAGTTCAATTTAATCAAATATTAACGTTTTTCTTTGGTGATTCCTTGTTATACGGTAAGTTATGAAGGAAAATTGAGGGAAAAAATCACAACTTTTCCTTATAGTTTTTTTATATATGTAACACACACACATTACTTGCCAAAATATCAATTTTTCATAAAACACAAAAAGGGCTATAAAATGATTCTATAATCTAAAACATGAACTGAATTATCAACAAACAAAATGGTTTGAATAAAATTTTCTCTACATGTAGTGATTAATAAGATATTTAGATTATTTAGCCCAATTTTCAAAACGCACCCACGCTGTCCAGACATGTTGACCTAATGTCGTTTGAAAGGTTGTAGCGTTGTCAATATTTATCACCAGATGATACCACTGCACACAATAGTGCGTGTATAGTATTTGAATGTGTTGCCATATTTGAAATTACGTTAGTTTCTGGATTTTAAAAATAATCCCTAAATTAGTGTAACACCTGTGTTACAATGTCATGGAACGGGTTAATTCAGGTCAATTTTTTCACTACCATGCCCAATGATCCAGTCTACTTAAGTAAAAAAAAAAACTGCAATGAGTTTCGGCAACTTTTAGAAATGAACCATAGCAGATGTTGTTAATAAATAATTTGTTTACTAAATCACACATCTTCAAATTGATCAAAAATTGACAACAATTGTGTAACGTTTTTTATGTTACATATCAGATTGACTTTAGCACACTAAGAAATAAATTAAATTACCTTCACTTCACGTAATTTCCACATTATGGGTTCGTGCAATAGAAATTGTATATCCTTGGTGTGATATAGAGTTTTGATACCGCCGGAACCTTTTTGAGCCCTCTTGCGATTTCGTGGTTCTCGAGGATATATTCCTTTGAGAATGCATAATCGCCTAAAATCTTTGATTGACAATTGCAATTTCTTCAGTGCAGATTTTCTTGACATGAACTGCGCTGCTTCTCCAGAGGTATACTAAAATATAAATATGTTTGTTATACATGCGGTGATATAACCTAAAAATATACGAAAAACAAATTGTATATAAAAATAAATAATACCTTCTTCTTCCTTTTCGCCACCATGATGAAACTTAAGTTATAGTTGTTATTTACAACTGACGGTGAATTTCAAGTACAATTATGTTGTAATGTTAAATATTTATGAAATACAGTAACGAATAAACTATGCCACTCGCCATCACTACCAATCACCACGTGAAAAGACAGCTGTCAAATATTAATTGCCACACGAAAAAAACAGTAGTGTTGTATTATACAAAATACTTTTTTTTCCTGCTATTCTTTAGAATAATTGAGTTGGTTTTCTGCTATTCTGTAAAATATATGAGTTAAGTAAAATATTTGTAATATTAATAATGTATAAAAAAGGTAAGGTATATGATTACTTAAACCATTTTCAAAGATGTTGGAATATTTATGGACAGTCAAATGGTTAAGAATCTAGGCCGGCATAAAATATATCCATAATTTCTCTTCTATATATGTGTATAATCTTTAAATTATTTTTATTAGAACTCTTTGATACTTACCACTTAAAAAAATATTTTGATCCATTTTTGTTTCCCAAATAAATTTCTGCGACTGTAATGTAAAATATGACAAAGTTTTTACCTTCAAAAGTATCAAAAATTTTACGTATTTATTTGGTTTGGAAAGTTTTAGTACTTGAAACTGTAAAATCTTTAAAATCAAATAAATTATTGATGATCAGAGAAGAAATAAGATAGCACACTACTAGAATGATAAATATATGTAAAGCACCTTTGATCATCAAAAGGTCATGATTTATCTTGGTGACCCCCCCATCGAGATGAACTCTCAACAGGAAATGAAAGTATATTATATCATACTATTTATGGATATGGGTACGATTTAAAGCATACCTCATGTTTTTAATTTATTTACACATGAAGAAGAACAATACTTGCACGCGTTAGATGTATGCGAATGTTGATGCCTGTCCACATGCGGTAGTGTATTCTAAACGTACAATGGCAAACTTTAAGTTATTTGTCTATCCTAATGTTGTTCATCTTAAATAATTGATTACTCTTTAACATGTCCGCATCATCAATTAGAATATGTCGAGGAATACCATATCTAGGAAGAAAAATAATTGTAACGTTTGTTTGTAACCTCTTCTACTGCCTCCCTACCACCCCTCATGCATGTTGGGGCTCCTAATATGCTTTAAGCGTCCCTTAGAGAGCAGTATCCCTTACCGGAAAATCCTTTCTAGAGTAGTTCATCTCTTCTACACCTACTCACACTTGATCTACGAGTATATATTAGTTTTTTAAGTCTTTCTTAATTAATTCATTCCATATACCCAAACCATCTCAGAGTATTCTTTTTCATCTTACTTTACCTTTCCCTTCCTGTGTTAAAAAAATCTGCGTGTTCCGGTGCTGTGTATTTAATACACATGTAAAAATGAGCTATTTAAAATAGGAAAAATAAGGATATTCATGGCCAATCGCTTAAATTAATTAAATTTGAAGTCAAAAGTGATAATAATTGAAATGAAATTGCTGAAAACACGAAGAAAAAAACATCGGCCGACATTCACAAAACGGGCGAAGCGACCACCTCAAACGAAAGCCCGCGAGCTACTGAAGCGAGAGGAGTGAGTGAACTGAGATTCTATTTCTTGCGTTCCCATATACCGGAGTAGAGTGAGAGTGAGACGTGAATACCATCGCTTCCTCACCTATAGCGGTTTTTTAGAATGAATATCGTCGTCACACACTGGCACACATTTGATTGTATTGGTGAATTTATTCCTGATTTTTACTAAATATATCTGATGTGGCCGATAAGTGCTAATTATAATTAATATTATTTTTTACATTCAATGTGTAAATGTATAACGGAGGAATACCTAAAATCTGAACCCAATATCTCATTCAATGTGTAAAGTTTTTAGAAGCAATGTGTACTAGTTATACATCACAAGACAGGAAAGGTTAATACAGCAAGCAGCATTTTGTTCACGTTCATGCCTAATCATTTAATTCCCGTGAATATTATTATTTTTGTATTGGATTTCACTTTTGATATGTTCAGTACAACCTGGCTGGTTTATTATTACGTGGCAATCTCTTTCAGGATTGTCACATAATAATAAACAACCAGGAAACCAAACTGACAAACAACAAACCCTTATTAAAAGGGTACAACGCGAATATCCGTAACCCCCCGATTTCGAGACAGCGGCTTACCAATCAGACTATGGAGGAGGAAAATTTAATGATGTATGTGGTAATCATCTCACTGCGAGAACTATTGTATTACACTTTCGTTGTAGACAGTAAAATATAGCTGGTTTATTTATTGTTTTGTAACAAACTCTTACAACCAACTAAAAATGTAACATTCAGACCTGTGCCCTTTTTAACGGAAGTCGAACACACAACCCCGTATTGAAAAATAAGCATCTTACCAACTAGACCAGATCTTTTGACTTTTTCTATGATTTCATGAGATCGTTTGACTTTTTCTATGATTTGATGATGATGATCTTAATGATATGTATCGATGGTTGAAATAATCCTTTCTATTTATAAAGGTGCTGCATTTTTCGATGACACATTATTACACGGAAAATAAACATATTTTCCTCTGAATGAGGAAACATGGGTAAATCGTAATAACCAAGAAATTTCAATACGATTTATAATTTTAAAATATGTTGAGATCTATGAAATAATTTCATGAAAACTCTTTTAAAGGTTCGAATGATAACTGTATAGCACCGGTACAAAGACTGTAAAATAGGTGGGTGGCTGCTGTTCAATTGATTCTTCTTTGACAGGTAGAAGTTTGTCAAAATAAAAACAGTAGATGACAATATATTTTTTCCGTTTTTCGTTCCTTATGTTCAACCCATCGCTTATCGTAAGCCCCTTGATTCGATCGTGTATCATCCATAGTGATTATTTGCAAAGGCTATGGTATAAGGAACATTTTATTAGAATGTGTACAGGTATATATGTATAGTCACAAGCAATTGTAAAACACAGATGATACATCAAAATATACAATAATAAATGTACTAATTTCTGTGACGCATACGTCCGGTACAATCACTATGATAGGTTACGTTTTTGTAGGTTTAGGAGACGTGAGGTTGGCAATCTCCAAGTCGAGCTGGTAAGACGCTTGATTTCATAGCTTTGTGGATCCGTGATTTGCTTATAAAATATCTAATTATTCAAACCATGAAGACCAGAATGCCAAATAATTTAGAAACGTTCGAAATGTGGATTTATCAGAGTTTCATTGTATCTCAAACACCGAGGCGCTGCAACAAGCAGGTTTAGAACGAAGGCTCTTAAAAACCATAACATTCTGAGATATTACCTGTCTGGGTCATGCATGGAGAGGAGAACGATACCACTTCCTAAAATTAATTTGATACGGCAATATGGAATAATAATCGATGTGGAATCGATAGAAGACACCTGTCTTGGTCACGCAACATTATTGAATAGACAGGTGTCCAGACAGCTAAGGATCTGTTCTGTGCCGCCAAGGAGAGACATATTTTTTCAAGAGTGATCGCCAACGTCAGGAAACCGGACACGGCATATGGAGGAGAAGAAATTAATAACTTAATTATTTCATTAAAATTAAAGAGCCGCTGTTATAGACAACCGGGACTATATTTTTAATCAGATTTTCAAGATAATACATATAACTTATGTACGACGCTTGTCTCTCAGCTCGGAGGTTGTGGGTTTGAGTCTTGGATTGGAACCCAGCTTTAAAAAAATAATTCAGCCTGGTTTTCGCTTAATATCTCTTTAACATCCTTTTGGTTGGTTAGAAGATATTACCATATATCAATAAGCACGACATGTTGTACTGTATACAACGAAGGTGTAATACAATAACTAAAAAAATGCATCGACATTTAAATTTCTTGAAGTGTTTAATTTTCGTATGTTCGTAATCCCCGAGTTTCCCTGGAGGCACGTGTAAATAATTTCGCTGACTTTCTATAAAAATGGACTTTGAACAATGCGAAACAACTGGTGTGAACTCAATTAATATGAAAATCACAGGTGGAAAAGTATTAGCTGATTTTACATAAAAATGGACTTTGAACAATGTGAAGCAACTGGTGTGAACTCAATAAATATGGGAATCATCAGCAATTTCAGTTATTTCATAAAGTTTGTGGAAAATTACAAATTATCAATTTCTTAATAAAAATAGGAACAAAGGTGACAGGTACGGAATAAAGAAATGAGCGGGTTTGCAACCGTCTAGGGTGGCACTAACAAAAGGCGACATTTGAAATTAACGTATTGCATTAAAAATCATTATTTATTTATACGAGTGTTGAATACGAGTGATTAGGGATGAATGTAAACTTGAGGCTGATGTGTTGATGCATGTAAAATGAATGGATGCAGAAAGACTAACAAAACAAATAAATATTGCAAATGTGAATGGAAGACCTAGGAAAACATGGTTGGAACAAATTAATGCCAAAAAAATTGTATGAGAAGGTGTATGAATGTGGAAGAGGCGAAATATGTGTATCAAGATAGGAAAGTTTGGAGCTCCGTCCTACCTATCTACCTTGATAAAGAAGTTGCGTGATGATGTATGTATGTAAACAGAGGTAAAAACTAGGATGAAAATCTAGAAGGAAAATACTTTATAAAAGAATTAATTGAGAACACATGCCTTTTGCATGTGCAAGCAAATTGGCCCGTCCGTTCAGAGCGACTTGCATTTTGCTGAATATATTTCACATGCGGTGTTACCGACCTAATTCAATTAAACTGCTGACAGTGACATGTGCCACTTGTGAATTGTTCAATTTTATATTTTACACCTGGAAACTTATAATGGTAAACATTCCTTGGAAAAATCATGATTAATAATTCATTGTAAAGAATATTCTGAAATATACACAATACCCGATAACTGGTGCGACGTATTTCAATAGGCAATATATGGGGGAAATACAAACAGAGAAGAAAAAGTATAATGCATTATATCTCATATTCAAGAGCTGGGATCCAGGAGTACTTAAAACACTTAATCGATGATCAGCCCATCATACGTATCAACACTATAAAAAGACTTAGGCGTAATTTTAAACATCAAATATACTTTCGGTTATCATATAGAGAAGAATATGTGTTTATCAGCTAAAAAAGTTCTGAGATTGCTAATAAGAATCTCTAAGGCTAAGGCCACACCAAAGTTCTTCGCTAGGTGCTAACTTAGGTGCTACGTGACTAATAGACTAGGTGACTTGATGCTTGGCCACACTAAAGTGCTTCGCACAAATTCATTTGGACATTTGGGAGCGGTTGAGTCAACAAACGATGCCACTCTCAAAACTAAATAATTTCATTACAACTTACCTTATCTTTATTTACTTCCTGCGCAACTTCATTCCAAATTGATTTTATTACAAGTACATTTTTGTATAAATTGCTCGATGGGTTCCACTAAGGCTCTCTTTTATACACAGCTGCTATTAAAACTTCCGCCATCTTTTAAAATCACTTGGTGACACAATAAAATTAACAAACACGTCGAGACTCACTAGGTGACCTATCGTCACGTAGTGTGGCGCGAAGCGTGCAGTGTGGTCATTGCAATAGTATGCGGTGCGTTGGTTTGTTAGGATATGTCACCTAGCTTGAAGCGTAGCTCTAAGCACCAAGCGAGGCTCCTACCTGTGTGGCCGAGGCCTAAGGCATTTGATGTTGGCGCTGTTATCAGGTCTCTTTATAATTCACTGGATTCGCAAAATTCAGAATCCCCTGATAGTTAAGTAAGTCCAAAAGAGATTACTGCGACATCCTTATTGTAGAGTATGGAATTTACCCATGGCTCGATCCCACATTTTTTTTCAATGAGTATGCTTGGATATTATTCCATAAGTATAAGAAGAGATTTATGCACCTGTTTATCTACATGCAAATTGCTAACAGGAAAAATAGTAAACCCTTTGTTGAATGAAAAAAATAAAAAATAAATTTTTTCCTTTTTTTTATTCAACATAAAAACTTATATGAAAACTTTGAGGCCGATGGTCGGCCCCGTGGGATTTTTTTGCATACACCACTAGAGGCCGATGATCAGCCCCATGGGATTAAAAGGGTTAAAATTCTACCCCTATCTGAAGACACATCTCTCAGACGCAGATTCGAAAGATACACTGGAAACTTAATGAGTTATCAAACTATGTTTTTTGGACAGTTTTTATGTCTTCCAATTTCGCAACAGTTGAAAATGTACATAATATTCTTACACCTCCGTAGTCTAGATGGTAAAACGTTTGACTTCCATTCAGGAGTTTCGGGTTCGATTCAGATTCGGTTGGCATCCAAAAAGTAAAAGAAAAGGGTACTAGTCTGATAAAAGAGTTCGTTTGGTAACAATACTTATGAATTACAGACATGTGCGAATGTTGTTGACTTTTCACACGCAGGGTTGTATTCCAAATACGTGTGATGTGACTACTCGGTGCCTACTTCAGTGGTTTTTAACTTAAAAGCTCGATTTATGAGGCCGAAGACAATGCTTTCAAGCCATGTTCTTCGAAATGTCCTAATTAGCATTTCTTTTCTTTCATATAGTACCCTTCAACACATCTGAATTAGTGATTCGAACATATTGAAGAGCGCTACTGAGAGGTCATATTTTCTTTATACAAGTAATTGAGCCTTTTATTGTAGAATCACTAGAGTGGGCATGGAACTCACGATTAGTTATTGACATGCTGACAATACTGCCGTATATCGAGAGACAATAACACTCGGAATTTCCCGGATGGAAGACAAGCATCCCACTAACAATGCCATAGAAGATACTACTTAATTCATTGATTTGTATGGTGCCCCTCAACACATCCGAACTGGCGTTGAACGTAGTAAAGAGTATAGCTGGGAGACAACACTGTCTTGAGTCTCATGAATCGAATCTATAGACTATAAAACATCTGTAGTAGACAAGGAACTTGTAGTTTGTTATTACACATTTCGGCAACACTGTTGAATGTGAAGACACAACAACATTCACTCATATCTATTATTGTTATGAGACAACACATTTAACCAGACTTGAACAATTTATTTAAAAAAAATTATCGTTTCATTGAGAATCGAACACGAAACCCTTTGAGGAGAAATCCAGCGTCTTATGAATTAGGCCAAATAAGTCATCACTATGAAATTTGTTGTTTATAGTTAAGGCATTAACGTTGTGGAGGTTTAAAGACATTGTAATTTATTTTTATCAAATACCGTTTATTCCACTTTTTTGTGACGGTATAACCCTACCGGTTTCAAGGCTTTCACCTCATCTTCAGGAGAGCGCAAACAAGACTAAATGCTGTTCGAACTGGTACCGATATACACGCTTCAACGGTTGGGGGCTGAGGGATGAGGGAGGCATGGGACAATTTCGGCCAAGAGCGGAGAGATTTTTGGGAAATAACTGTTCAACAGATGTTCGGATCGGTGTACTGACTTAGAAATTTCTAGAGTCTCTAATCTGTCCAATTTATTTCCGTTACTACTGATATGTAAGAATTTGGCATCATCGATAGAAAAAGTATGGTTTTCACGGTGACAATGATTAGCCATTTCAAAATAAATTAGAGGATTTGTTAAGGCGGATTTGTGTTCACGAAATCTCTTTTCAAAAGATCTTCCTGTCTTTCCTATATAGAAATTATCATAGTCAGCACATAAAAGTTTATACACAGCACTGTTGCAAGTATTCCATTTTTGCCTTTCCCATTAAATAAGAGTTTCCGGAGATTAAAATTAGTGTAAAAAGCTGGCTTTATGTGACTTGGAATATTTTTGGTTATTTCATATATGTTTTTTATAAATAGGACTTTGCTCCATTTATAGGTATGCTTATAGGTGTCGTTAAATATATGATCTTTTATAAGTTTCTTTTTTTAAAAGTGAATCAATGAGGCTTCCAGGATAGCCATTATTTGTAGCTATTTTTTTTATGGTTATTAATTCCTTATTAAAATTGTCGTCAGTTAATGGGACACTGAGCAATCTATGAAGCATACAGTTAAAGGCGGCGAATTTATGGTTATTAGGATGGTTGGAAGTTGCTGGAATTATAGTCTGAATAAGTAATTTTCCTATATATATCAAAGTCAAATGTGCAATTTTTCCGAGATAATGTTAGGTCTAAGAAATTTAATTTTCCGTCCTGTTCTGTTTCTAGTGTAAATTTTATAAAACTTTCTATAGAATTTAAATATTTAAGAAATTGGTGTAATTGTGGGAGACAACGCTAGCTATTGGCTCACCGTTGTCTCTCCTCCTCAGTGATATATTTATGAACTATTTTGAAAAATGTATTTTTAGGAGTAAGTTTAAGTTAACTAAAAATGTTTTGTGCTGGTTTAGGTATGCAGATGACATTCTTTGTGTTTGGACGGGTACCGGGTACCGATAGACTCTTATTTAATGGCAATGGCAAAAATGGAATACTTAGCAACAGTGGTGTGTATAAACTTTTATGTGCTGACTGTGATAATTTCTATATAGGAAAGACAGGAAGATCTTTTGAAAAGAGATTTCGTGAACACAAATCCGCCTTAACAAATCCTCTAATTTCTTCTGAAATGGCTAATCATTGTCACCGTGAAAACCATACTTTTTCTATCGATGATGCCAAATTCTTACATATCAGTAGTAACGGAAATAAATTGGACAGATTAGAGGCCCTAGAAAAGTCAGTACGCTCTTGGCCAAAATTGTCCCATGCCTCCCTCATCCCCCAACTGTTGAAGTGTGTATATCGGTACAAGTTCGAACAGCATTTAGTCTTGTTTGCGCTCCCCTGAAGATGAGGTGAAAGCCTTGAAACCGGTAGGGTTATACCGTCACAAAAAAGTGGAATAAACAGTGTTTGATAAAAATAAATTACATTACTTTCTTGCCTTTAAAATGCACTATTGGTGATAGGTCTTGTTTCCCCCCTAGTACTACTGAAAAGATCCCCAGGGTTGTGGCTTGTCAGCGGCCACAAATTTTTTGATGGATACTGAAGTCACCTATTTAGATAAAAATTAACTGAAGTGTCCAGTACGTAAATATTGTCATGAAAAGCATAAACTACATTATCTCAGTTTTGGATAAAAATGAGTTAGACATTACTATTTTCGAAATAGAGTTTATACCTGTATTATCACTAAAGGAAGTCATATTACTTATCGTATACAGTACAACCAGTAGGTTATTTATTTACCACATGCCAACCTCTTCCAACTAACCAGAAAGATGTTAACCTTTCCTTCCCTGTGTTGGGTATCTTCTACACGTTGCTTCTAATAACCATCAATATCTCTATAAATATAATAAATACAAGGTTAAGATTTTAGGTATTCCTCCATAATATATTTACGCATTGATTTAAAAAATAATATTAATAATAATCAGAATTTATCGACTACATCGAGGTGTTTTGTAAAGATCGAAAACAAATTCGCATTTAAACGCTGCGAGTGCCTCGTCTTGACGATAGGTGAATAGTATGCGGGAAGCGCGACACTATATTCGCATCTCACTCTTGCATACTAGACTGAATTGCGAGGAGCTGAATTGTCTCAATTGCGAGGAGCTGAATTGTCTGAATTGTCGCAAGCATAAGCGTAAGCGCCGGGGTATGCGACTGACATTCCGTGCCACTAGTAGCTTCTAAGCTTGCAAATAGGTTAGACGTACGCCCGTTCCGTGAGCGGTGCCAGATGGTTTTTTAATGTTTTCAGCAAATAAATCTCAATTATTATAATTTTTAACTTCAATTATAATTAATTAAGGGGATTATCTATGAATGTTCTTATTTTTCCGATTTAAAATCGCTAATTTTTGATTGCGTACTCACTACCCAACACCGGAGCACGCATATTATTTTTATCCCCGTAAGGGAAGGGTTAAGCAAGCCTTAAATGACACCCAGACTGGAACAATTTTTTACATGTCTTGGTACTAACAGGATTCACACCTGACAGGTTGAAAGACTGACGTCTTTGCTTTTGAATATGAATGAGACAAGAGTTGTGTGCATGGATAGCAAGTTATGGAGAAATGATTTATCTGCTTACAAAAGAGACATGGCTTTCTGGAATGTTTGTATGTAAGATCATACTGTACATTCATCGCCTCTTCCACATCTATACACCTTCTACAATTTCTCTTACTTTTAACATTTCCTTTTATCAAAATATCATACACTTGATACAATCACACTTTGCTCGATCTTTTTCTACCACACCTACCACTCACATTCGCGTTGAATATTTGTTTTGTTAGTCTTTCTCCATTCATTTTCCACATTCCCAAACCATCTCAGAGTGGTCTTATTGCCCTTGCTTAACACATCAGCCTTTAGATCAGAATACGGAATGAAGTGATCAGAGATGAATATGAACTTAATGCTGATGTATTGCGTAGGATAAAGAAGAGCACTCTGAAATGATTTGGACATGTAGAACGAACGAATGAAGAAATACTAACAAAATAATTTTGCAGTGCAAATGTGAATGGAAGGTATGGTAGAGGAAGGACAAAGAAAGTATGGTTGAATCAAGTAAATATTTTGAAAGAAGAAAAAGTCAGAAAAGTTGTAGGAATTGTTTGAGAAGGTGTATGGATGTAGAAGAGACAAAGGATGTATGTCGAGATAGGAAAGTCTGGCTCTCTGTCTACTCCGACAGGAAAATGGCGTGATGGTATGTATAGTATGTATGCATTTTTATTTCATTGAAATAATTTTTATTTTCTTTATAAAAGTCTTGCTCTCTGTCCTCTCTGTCTACTCCGATAGGAAAATGGCGTGGCGTATGTACGCATTTTTATTTCGTTGAAATAATTTTTATTCTCTTTATAAATTTATTTAAATACAAAAAAATAATAATATAGGATGGTACACTAATAAAGTTATTCTTGTCAGCATAAGCAATTTTGCCGAAAATGAACCTGGGTAGCCTTAAATCCCGGGAACTTCTGGCACCTGTGGTGGGGAACTGCTGACTCGGAGAATAAAGGGTATATAAGGCAGGCAAGACAGGTCCCAAGCATCAGTTGGCAGCAGTAACAACAGTTATAACATCAAGATGCGGTTCATCATTCTTCTCCTGGTCTCCGGATGCCTGGCCGCCCCCGCCCTAGAAGATGGTACTCTCCACCCTGCTGTACTAAACCACGCTCAGGATGAAGCCGCCAAACTCGAAGAAAAGATCTCCGCTGAAAAACAAGAGGATTTAATACACCAGGACAACGTCAGTGAGACAGAATCTACAACAGAAGCTAACAGAAATGAATTAATAACCGACGAAAACACTGACACTACTGATCAAGAAAACGAATCGATAAAGAGGGTGAAAAAGTCCCCAAATCACGGGACTACTGTTTGTGTTGAAATAAGGCCGAGTGATCCTTACCAAAAACCTTACACGGTTTGCCACGAGAACCCTAATATATCCGAAGGCAAAGGCATTGCATATGGTTCCAACGGATACAATGGACAATCTTCTGCAGGACAAGGCGTTTCAAGTTCAAAGTACGGGCAAGCTGTTTCAAGTAATCAAGGAGGGTACGGAGGATCGAAGCCAGCCCATTCATCTGCCGGATATGGATCTAGTGGACATGGTGGTTACGTGGCTCCATCAGTTTCCAGCAGCTATGGTGGAGCATCAGCTCCCAGCAGTTATGGCGGGCCACAAATTGCTACAGGATATGGTGCTCCTTCCGTTCATGGGTCACCATCTTCATCAGGATATGGAGTTCCATCAGGTCATGGTGCATCAGCTTCAGTAAGCTACGGATCTCCATCTAGCCACATTTTGCCCGCTCCTGCAGGATATGGAGTTCCACCAGGTCATGGTGCATCAGCTTCAGTAAGCTACGGATCTCCATCTAACCACATTTTGCCCGCTCCTGCAGGATATGGAGCTGCAGTCAGTCATATGTTACCGGCTCCAGCTGTCCATCCTGCTGCTAGTGGATATGGGGCACCATCTGTTGCATATGGATCTTCTTCTGGTGGTGGGTATCCTGCGGCCGGTTATGAATCATCAGTAAGCCATGGAAGCTCAGCATCTTCTGCTTATGGAGCTCCATCTTCTGTTGGTTATGGATCATCAGCAAGTCATGGAAGCCCAGCATCCTCAGCTTATGGAGCTCCATCATCTGTTGGTTATGGATCATCAGCAAGTCATGGAAGTCCAGCATCTTCAGCTTATGGAGTTTCATCATCTGTTGGTTATGGATCAGCAGGCAAAGGAAGCGGTTCATATGGAGCTCCAGCTGGAAATGTGGGATATGGTTCATCTCATTCAGTAGCACATTACAGAGCCAGTGATATGGATGCAGAAAACTCAAATACAATGGCAGCATTTGAAGAAAATCCCGAAGAAATGATGTCTGGCAGAGCAGCGTACAGTGCACCTTCCTATGAAGAACATAGCTACTCGAAACCGTCACCTAAACCAATCCATTATGCTCCCCGCCATCCAGTACCACATAAGATCCATTACTCTCAGTTGGCGGCAGCTCAACATAGTTCCTCTTCTTGTGGTATACCTCTTCTGTTCAGTTGCCAACCGACTATTTACCAAGGCCACTTCTCAGAATCCCAAGGATACTCAGGTCACGGTTATGGAGCGCCGGCATATGGTGGAGCTGTCGGTGCGTACAGTGCTCATGCTCCAGTGTACAGCGCTCCCGCACCGCACGCAATTCTTCCGCCACGCCCATCTTACTCTTACGGATCACCCTCTTCCCATGTAGGATACAAAGCTCCGCCACATCCACTATCTTATGGACACGGATCTCCAGCTCCAGCATACCCATCTGCAGCCCCAGCTTATCCATCTGCAGCCCCAGCATACCCATCTGCAGCTCCAGCATATCAACCTCATGTACATGGACCACCAGCCTCAGCGTACCCACCTCCAGGTCCTGCTTATCCACCTCATGGACACGGGCCACCAGCTCCGGCATACTCAGCTCCAGCATACCCATCTCCAGCCCCAGCTTATCAACCTTCTCCAGTGGCACATAAAGGCTACGAAGAAAGTTATGCTCCGCAATCACAGTATTCATCTTACAGAGAATCTGACACCAAAAAGGACATGGAAAATCAGAAAAAAGGAGATGTAAAAGAATCTACCACTTTACAAACATCACCTCAACCCCCACCCACGATGAAAGATACTTCAAATCATATACCACAAAAGGATGGAAGGTCAAATGAAAAAATCCCAGACGGCTCCATGGATAGGGAATCTTCAAAAGGATGGAAAAGCTCTTAATTTAATCCAACAAACTGCACTGCTGAACACGATCCCTGGATGACCAATGCAAAGGAATTGAACTGAGAAGATTCTTAAATTTTAATTTAATTTATTTTGATTGTATTTTTATTTGTAAATAAATTCATATGCAAATTTTTAATTTACTCTTTCATTTACAATCAACCTTTCCTTCCTTTTATTCTTTTCTTTTATACAATAGTAGATCAACAACCCCCAAAAATAATTTATTGACCACATGTTTTTCACAATAGAAATTCTCAATATATTATAATTAAAATCTCACCCTTGTTTCACTAATTCAGATATTTAAAAGTTTTAGTAATTGGAAAAAAAAAAAACAAATTGCAAAAAGCCTGCCATGTTGTATTGAACAAGTATACAATACAACATGGCAGGCTTTTTGCAATTTATTAACTATATTAAAATAAGTTTAAAATATTTTTCAATAAAGTGGCAAAGAAAAAGTACATATTTTATAATTTGTTAATAATTGAGAAAAATATGATTAAATATAAAGGGGTTTTTACCAAAGAGCAATCTCTATGGTCTAGTTGGTAACACACTTGATTTTCCCTCCGAAATTTCAAGTTTGATTCCTGATGGTACCCAAAAAAAAAGTATCTCAGTCTGTTTAAAAGCTTGTTAATGAGGATACAAGATCTCTCGGTGAGCAGAAGTATTACCAACATATATGACAACCAATGGTGAGTTAGGTGCATAGTCTAGAGCCGTGTTTCCCAACGTGGGGCCCACACCCCACAGGGGGCAATTCTAAAATTGACTAGTTCTGAGTTTAAGTGAACCATATTTCTATATTGTGGTTCACGAACATGATACAAGTATAACAGTTAAAATTACTAATAATTAAAATAATATAGAAAAATATTTCATTAAAATTATTTTGTACTTGAATTTCAGTTCTCCATTATATGTTTTGAAAATTACTTACTGTGTTAGCTTATTTCCTAGTGATTTCTTCCTAAAACCCATCATTTAAGTTTCTTTAATGAACAATTCAATTTTTGAATATTAAAAATTATGTATATGTATATGTTACGTAGGGGTTCTACGACAAAACGACCGTGACAAAAGGGTTAAAGTTTAACCCTTTTGTCGAGGCCGCTTAGTTGTATTTTGATCGCTTTGTCGCGTCACTTTTGACGAACGTTGCCAAATATTATTTGATTTTAACAAACTGACATATTTTTGCTGATTTGTAACAAGATATATTAATTTTATCATTATTGTTAATTTTATGTAATGTATTTACCTAAATAACTTGCTTTATATTAGAATCGAGGCTTATATTAAAGTTGATAAAATAATTAAAATTACTGAACGTCGTTAAAAGGTTGTATTGGGGCAAATTTGTGAAACGTCACAGGGACCATGCTACATTTTCTTTAGTATACCTAAAAGAATGTACTTATACAATAAATGGGGTTTTATCTAAATTTATCGAAATGAACTGACGCAGCTTCCCCAATTTAATTTAGTTCGGAACTTTTAAATGTTTTTAGCCTAGCCTTAATATATCCCCATTTTAGAGAGCGAACTCTCCTTAACACTTGCCGTACGGTGATGGATAGCGAGTGATCATGACTTATATTTTATTTAATTTCTCGAAATATACTGCTTTCAGGGTCTTCATACTTTATGTATTCCTCATCGAAACCTCTATGATTTGAATGATGTCATTAGGAAACAAAACATTCATAGTTAATTCAACAGAAATTAATGATTTTAAATCGCGAATTGACGAAATGTCACTCATTCTTTTTTGACAGTTCGTTCCAGGGGTTCGTCACCAGTTTTATAATCCTGATTGTTATTTTTAATTTTTATCTGGTATGTTTTTTCTATTATCATTTTTTATCTGGTATGTTATATTGTACCATTACTCTTTTTATAATAAATGTACATTTTATTTATAATTTCATTTTCAAAAATATAATAATTGAGATGGCGGGAAATATCGACGGCGATGATAGCGATTTGGAATTTAAGGCGACAGGCAATATATCAGAATCAGAAGATTTTGTCGAGGTACAGGATGAAGTATATTCTGATTTGGAGACGAGTGAAGAAGACGAAGAAATATTATTTACATCAAAACATGGATTCGAATGGAGTTCATTACGAGTACCACCTCAATCTTCGAGGCATCGGTCGGGTATCAAATATTCTCATCGAAGATTCTGGACTGAGAAATTCAAGTATAAATGTACATTCCATAAAAGATATGTGTTGTCTGTTTGTAAATGAAGAGGTGGTAAAAGTGATGTTTAAGAAACAAATCGTCATTTAAATCGAATTCATTCAGAAAAGAACCAACCAATATCAAAAGACGAGTTATATGAATTCATTCGAATATTGCTCGCACCTGGCAGAAATCGAACACAAAAGCTATCTTTGAGTGAATTGTGGATAAGTGAAAGTCCCTTTTGCCAGTCATTTTTCACAACAGCTCTGTCTCGAGATAGATTCATCTATATTTACAGTCATATTCGTTTTGATGATAAAGAAACCCGAGAAGAGAGATATCAGGGTTTTTTCAGATAAATTAGAACCAATTAAGTGGATTTCAAAAATGTTTATGGATATGTGCAAAAGCAATTATTCTCCATCTTCGAATATAACTGTAGATGAACGTTTGCCAAACTTTAGAGAGAATTGTTCATTTCGCGTGTACATGAAGTCTAAACTTGGTAAATATGGCATCAAAATCTGGGTTGCTGCCGACTGCGGCGGCATATGACGCATAACAAATTTACAGGCTTATTCTGGTATGATAAATAATCGTAGAGAGATAAATCAAGGTAACTGAGTAGTTATAGAAATGGTTCAACTGCAGTATGGCACGAACAGGAGGATAACCACAGGTATTTTTATTACCTCCATCAAATTAGCCGATAATCTTTTATTAAAAGGTTTAATTCTAACTGGCACGCTTCGAAAAAATAAAAGAGTAATCTCACTTGAATTTATACCGTCTAGAGAGAAAACAATCCATAGTAGCTAAAAATAAAATACTTGTTTCGTGTGTACCACAAAAAATAAAGCAGTATTATTATTATCCACTCAATTCAATGATGCAGAAATTGATTATTCAGAAAAACAAAAGCCACTATAGTAATTATACATCATTATAATAATACGAAAATTGGAGTAGATACGGGAGACTAAATTACTTGAGAGTACTCTTGCTCAAGGTCAACGAGAAGATGGCCTTTCCGTCTTTTTATGGAAATTATAGATATGGCTGCATTGAATGCATACCTGTTATGGATAGACAAATATCCAGAGTGGAAACAAAATAATTAATACCACCGAAAACATTTCAAAAGAGAGTTAAGTTTGGAATTGGCAATGCCCAATATCTTAAAAAGGAAAAATAGCAACAACAAGATGCTTTTAATACAGTTTTAACATATTGTGGCGAGTCAATATCCGAAACATTAGTAAATAATACCCTGTTGGCACCCCGTGAGGTCCTCAAAAGAGGAAGTTGTGGGTTTTATTAAAAACATTCGAGAAAAAAAACCAGGCTATTCTGCAATATTTGTCAAACACGTGCGTGTTTAGTACGTAGAATAGAGTAAAAAAAAAAGTGGTTTCATGCCCCAATTGCGATAACTTTCTCCACAGGATTAAACTTTGATTATATGATATGTTTGTCCTATTTTCAAATTTTCTGTAGTGTTTAT
Source organism: Odontocerum albicorne (assembly GCA_949825065.1). Taxonomy (NCBI): domain Eukaryota; kingdom Metazoa; phylum Arthropoda; class Insecta; order Trichoptera; family Odontoceridae; genus Odontocerum; species Odontocerum albicorne. The sequence continues at coordinate 3,200,297 of OX463840.1, read as the reverse complement.
ATTTTCCAAATTGCATAAATTTTATTGATTTGAATTTCGTGTTTGTTTATATATAATTTTGAATTTCGTGTTTGTTTATACTATATAAATTTCTCGCCCTAAAACCTTGATTTTTGAATTTATATATTCATTTTATATTTTGTTTATATGTTATTTATTGTCTTTATTCGAATTATGGTTTTATTGCCAAAAAAATACACGCTACATTTTATTGTATAATTTTATGAAAAAAAATTAAAAGGCTGGAAATCTCTTATCACGCATGCGCATTCTGAATGTTGCGCAGACCGAACGACGCAGCGTAAAAATAATATTCTTATAGAAATGCCTTTCTGTTTTAGCTCTTATTTTATCATTTCTTACCTTTATTTTATATTATTCGACATTTTATTACATAATAAAATGATGTTTATAGCTAATAACAAAAAATAACCTAGCAGATTTTGCATAATTTTAATTTGAAACATACATGTTTAGTGTACCCTCAGTGTCCAACGCCGTTACTGGCGTAATTTTTTAGCACAGTAAGGGAAGTGTTAAAAGGTTGGAGACCTCTTTTCAGTCATGCGCATTCTGAACGTTGCGCAGACCGAACGACGCAGTGGGAAAATTATATTCGTATAGAAATATCACTTCTCTGTTTCAACTATTATTTTATCATTTCTTACACTTATTTTATATTATTCGACATTTTATTACACAATAAAATGATGTTTATAGCTAATTAAAAAAAAAAACTAATAGATTTTGCATAATTTTAATTTAAAACATACATTTTTAGTGTACCCTCAGTGGCCATCACCGTAACTGGCGTAACTTTTTAGCACAGTAAGGGAAGTGTTAAGGATGCTCAAAAGTTACACTTTTCCAATAAAGTAACTGGTCCTCTTTTAAAGCCCATAAATAAATACCACCTTGTATCCGAGTCCTTCAAGAAAAAAATTATACGGTTTGATTTTTAATTAAACAATAATTATGATAAAGGTGAGTTCCCACCATTCAAAATATGAATCTAAAAATGGAACTTAACCAATCACAGCCCTTTCCTATTATTTAGGTAGGCAGGAGGGGTAGTATACAGCCAATGTAATCTGCAGGTTCTGGATTATAATTCAGATGCAGTTTAGTACACAAGCCACGTAGTAAAAGGGACCCGACCCAAATAATATCTTGTCCACCAGATATAAACATACATATAAAACTTTTTTTATAAGTACTTATAGTTTATATATTTTTTATTTTATTTCTCTTAATTGAACGCTGAACTAAAGAAAATGATAACCTCTAAAATTTACCTTAACGGATAGCAAAATAGGAACAGCAAACGAATAATTTTAAATATAAACAATTTGTCAATGTCAGAGCAAAGTGGTGATATTAGGGGATAATAGGCTTAAAAAGATTTTAAAATAGTGGTTACATCACGAAGAAGGAAAAAGTGCAATTTATTTATCGGAGCATTGAATATATTTGAGTATGTCAAAATATTTATTAGAGCATTGAATATATTTCATCTATTTTTTTTTATATTTATAAACAAGAAAATTTTCTCAAAATAGTACGAAGCATATCCAGAAAGTAAGTGTACTGAATTTTTGTAGGTTACAATTTTTTTTATTTAAACAAAAAAATTACGTGGTTACTGTAGTACATATGTAATCTATTTTTCGACATAGTCGCCATTCCTCTCAATGCAGGTGGTGAAGCGGGGTATCAACTTTTTGATGCCTTCCTCGAAGTAGTTTCCCGCCAACCCCTCCATCCACTTCTCCACCTCCTCTTTTACCTCCTCGTCGGTTGAAAACCTTTTTCCACCCATGTGCAGCTTCAGGTAGGTAAAGAGATAGTAATCTGAAGGTGCTAGGTCAGGGGAATGCGCGGGAGGGTTCAGGACATCCAATTTAAACGAGGCGAGCAGTTCCTTCGTGGCGTTGGCCGTGTGTGGTCTGGCATTGTCGTGCAGCAGGCAGACTCCCTTTGTCAGCATGCCTCTCTTCTTGTTCTGAATCGCCCTCCGCAATTTTTTTAGGGTCTCACAGTATCTTGCAGAGTTGATGGTCTCCCCTTGAGGCATATATTCAATTAAAATTATGCCTTGACAGTCCCAAAACACGGATGCCATGATTTTCTTGGCTGAAATTGTGGTTTTGAACTTTTTGGCGGAGGGTGAAGAGGTGTGATGTGACCGTTTTTAAACTCGCGACACCACTTGTACACACTCGTACGATTCATAGCTTTATCACCATATGCAGTTTTCACCTCATTATAAACCTCAACCGGAGGTTTTCCCTTCCAAACGAGATAACGGATGACGCCGCGTATTTCGCACTTGGCGGGAGATTGGATTGACATTTTTCACGAAACGTGTTGTCGCGTCGACACTTCTCAAAATACTGACCTCGAACCGGTCTCGTTGCGGAGGGGAAGGGTCAGGCTACACGGAAGTGTAGCCAACATGTTGAAAATAAAATCCATCCGGTCGTGAGAGCCTCAGTACACTTAATTTCTGGATACGCATAGTATTTTAAACTCTTCTGTAAATTGCTCAAGCGATGGTCATGATAATTTGCCTAAATTATTTCATTGGAATCTGTAAGTACTATGGGTACCTAAAAACTGTTTCCTGTCAGTTCAAGGTCAATGAATACTGAAGTATCATCACGTGTTTCAAACGATGATGGATCATCTGCGTCCAAAATAATTTTCTTGATTGTGCTAACCAGCGTGAAATTGGAATGTACGAGACAGTGTAAGACAGTGTGGCGTAATCAACTATTTTAATTTTTACTTTATGTTGAATATTTATTATTGAAAATCTATTTATTTAACACATCTTTGTAATACAATCTGGCAGGTTTATTATCTGACAAAAATATATAAAGAAAGTTATATGGTCGCAAAAAATACTCAAATGATTATTTAACTTTTCAAAATACTCAAATGATTATTCACCTTCACAAAATACGCAAATGATTATTCACCTTCACAAAATACTCAAATGATTATTCACCTTCACAAAATACTCGAATGATTATTAGTCTTCACAAAATACTCATATGATTATTCACCTTCACAAAATACTCAAATGATTATTAGTCTTCACAAAATACTCATATGATTATTCACCTTTACAAAATACTCAAATGATTATTCATCTTCACAAAATACTCAAATGATTATTCGCCTTCACAAAATACTCAAATGATTATTCACCTTTTCACCTTCACAAAATACTCAAATGATTATTCGTCTTCACAAAATACTCATATGATTATTCACCTTTACAAAATATTCAAATGATTATTCGCCTTCACAAAATACTCAAATACCTTCACAAAATACTCAAATGATTATTCGCCTTCACAAAATTTAAACAATATACATAGTGATAATAAAAGTGGGCTATTATCAATCTAAGGAAGTGACGGTGGAGAGGAAATAAAAATGAGGAATGATATTACTGACTTTAAATTATGTCGCTTTTTAAAACTTGTAAATGATGGAGAGAGTCTAAAATTGGTTTGTAACTGGTTCTAGTCTTACTGCATGAACAGTAAAGAACGATGTAAAAAAATAAGAATGGTTAACTGAGAAAGCAAATAAAAAATCTATATTTGAGCGTAGCGCAAGTCCATGATAAGAAAGATGCTGAATATTTTCGACGAGATAAGAGGGGCTGGCAGGACAGTTAAGGATATTATACAATAGTGACAGTATATGAATTTTGCATCTATTTGATTATATTTTCAAATTATGTGTTTCGGCACCTAAGGGTGCCGTTTTTAATTCCCAAAGTGTGTTGTGGGATATTTAAAAATTTAATAACCTCTGGCAATCTTAATTTGTTAATTTACGATCATAATTATAGGAAGTGGCATCTATTTATAATAAATCTGTCCACATATTATTGAACTTTGCTATTTCAACAGCACTGCGGCTTATATTGTAAAATAAATTGCTAAACATTCAATTTGAAGGTTGCGGATTCGAATCCCAAACGAACCCAGATTTTTTTCAAAAGGATTCCCGTCTGGTTTTTACCTTCTTTAGGCTTCTTCAATGTCTTTATGGTTGGTAATATGGCAATAAGCCTGCAGGTTTTACTACATAACAAAACAAAAGTGTAATAAAAACAAAAAATGGTGTACAGCACTGTAATAAAGACTAGAATAGGAGAATGGTTGCCGCTCAATCCTTGAAGATTCCGGTGTGACTTCAATAAGTCTCGTTGAAAACATTCCTTGTTGACTGTAGAACTTTGTAGAAATAAAAATATAGTAATTTCAGACGAGAATATATTTTCATCAATTGCTTCCCTTATGTACTATATAGCCCATGACACATCGCAAGCACTTCTATTCGATCGCTTACATCAGTAGTCCCCAACCCCCGGGCCGCGGCCCGGTACCGGGCCGTGGACCAAATGGTACTGGGCCGCGCAAGAGCCTGCTTAAAAATCAAAATTACTTTTGAAAAATCGAACATACCCAATAAAACTTAATTATAGCTTAAAATAATTATTCCGTCGAAAACCCCTTCACGCTAAGTTACCATCGACCTTTCGACAATACCTGTTCGAGACAACAACTCTGCCGGTGTTCTGGATTAGAGTCATGGTGGAATACCCTGAGATTGTCACCACAGCACTAAAACCCCAATTGCCATTTCCGACATCCTATCTATGTGAAGCGGGGTTTTCTGCAGTGACAGCAACCAAAACAAAACAAAGAAATAAACTGGGCATAAGCAAGACACTTCGAATGTCACAATCTCCTATTACCCCCAGATGGAACCATCTCGTTTCAATGAAGCAAGCTCAGGGTTCTCATTGATTTAGCATTAAGTTAAAATATTAAATCTGTTTTTATTCATTTTTAAGGGGTAACTGTATTTTATTTTGAAGGCATGTTTAAACACGATTCAATTAAAAATATTAAATCAAAACACATAAAACTTCAACATAAAAACTTTTAAAGAAAATAGATAAATAACTTTCAAGTTAATATATCTGCAAGATATCAGAATAACATTAAAATCCCGATATTAAACCCCAAACATTCTCAAAATTCTTTTCTCTATCTTGGAAAAAAATACTTTTAACCTTCCGTTGAACCTTAAAAATATTGAAAATACCCATGAATCCAAAAGAAAATTAAAAATTACCTGAAACTTAATAATGCTTCATTGTTATTATATATTTTTTCTTCATTTTCCCCACAAACCTTGTGTTTTCTCTACTATTATTTGTCACTATAACTTATGTACCACAGTTGTAAATTTTATTATTAAACTCGTATATTGTGCAAATATATTGTTATTAAATTAAAAAAAAAAAAACTACATTCAATGTGTCACCCCTCCCCCCCCCCAGTGGGCCGCGGTAAAATTATGAAACGTTGACCGGTCCGCGGCGACAAAAAGGTTGGGGACCACTGGCTTACATCATCGCCTTACGCTACGAGTTGCTCAATGCTTGTCAAGTGGTCATTGTACGAGTATATAAGAGCCGTCCGATTATAACGTTCCAATAATCCGAAGACCATACAAAGGGGCGTTTTATTTCAATACAACAATAATACAAGCAATGATTTTCTAACAATGTTTATAGGCAATAATATATACCGTATTAGCCCGACTTTAAGGCGAGGTTTTTATTTAAAAAGGCGACACGTAAATAGGGGGGTCGCCTTATATTCGAGTCACAAGTCAATTTCCAATGAAACCATCATCAATGGATTAAAAAATGTTGCATATCCTATAAAATGGACGGTGCTGAAGATGATATTTTGTGGGAAAATCTAATTGAGGATTCCGAAGACGATAATATCACTAAAGATGAGACGAGATTGATGCTGAGGATGCTACCTATATAGCCATATGGGAATCTGACTGATCTGATCAGCTACTGTAGTTGGACTTGTTTATTTCTTCTTCTCATGTTTAAACATGTACTTTACTATTATCTGGGTACTTTGTTTTAATAAACATTTTGCATTTTATTTTTCATAATATTATACGAGGGTGGTCCGATAAGTACTTAGCCTACAAAAGAATAACAAAAATTTTGGAAAAGTGGTGATTTATTTCTCAACATAATCTCCTTTGAGTTCGATACACATGACCCAGCGATGCTCCAACTTCTTTAACCCGTCTGAAAAATACGTTTTCTGGAGGTCTGCAAAGTAGGCCTCCGTGGCGGCGATAACCTCCTCATTCGACTCAAATTTGACTTTTTCAAATTTGGAAACAAAAAGAAGTCGCACGGGGCCAAATCCGGAGAATACGGTGGATGGGGCAGCAGTTCGTAGTCTAATTCTACCAATTTGGCCGTGGCGACGGCGGAGGTGTGAGCCGGTGCGTTGTCATGATGGAAGAGCACTTTTTGCAATTCGGCGTCGAATCGGCCCAATAATTCGGCCCTGTGACCGTTTTGCCCTTCTCCAGGAAGTCGATGTAGATTTTTTGATACCTTTTGAATCCCAGAAAACGGTGGCCATCACCTTTCCGGCCGATATGACAGTCTTCGCCTTCTTCGGAGCACGTTCGCCGGGTGAAGTCCACTGTTTCGACTGTTCCTTGGTCTCGGGTGTGCTCTTGCGATAGTGGTGACATCGGGCGGTGAGGCTAAGTACTTATCGGACCGCCCTCGTAATTGTGAGGGAAATATTTTTTTCTCCAAAAAGCAGATTAAAAAATAGGTGGACGCCTTATAATCGGGCCAATAGGATAGTTAATTTTATAATCTATGTGACATATACGTCCGATATAAATGGTATCTAGATCAAACTATCTAGTAAAAATAAGTGTTTAAATATACATAATAAATGGCAAGTTGCAACAGTCTAGGAGTGCGTCTATCATATATAAAAGTGACACTGATATCCTGTGTTATCTAAAAGTGGTGTTTGATCCTATCATAAAGTTGTTTCTATGAATTCAATGTAAAATAAAACAGTGGCTATTTTTGTTTTCTTGAATCACATAACCTCAAGTTTTTTTCTCTAATAATTTTGTTTAACTTTTTCTTGTGATTCTACTCGTAATTGACTTAGGAGAAATGTTGATTCACATGTTTCAACAGCAATAATATGTATATTATATTCTTAGAAAATTATTTTCATTATGTTGATCTTACCACAAATTAAAATATTGTTTTTTTTTTCCTGGTAAAATAAATTATCTTTTACGGGTCACTTCTGTCATAATTTATCCACTTGATATCAATTCCAGAGGTGAAGTATTAAATTATTTTTTCGTTGTTAATATGAATAATTTAATTGACAAACATTTCGATGTGCCACCATTCTAGAATAATCTAGCATAAAACCATACGTAGAAGGGATTGCTGAAGTACCTTACCTTTTGTTTTTTTTAACCACTTAATGCCCTTGAACGAGACCCTCTCGCGCGCCAAATGCGTTCCAATTTCCGCTATCCCGAGTCACGCTCGCTTGTCTCGACTTGCAGTGGTCTAATTTTAGCTAACACGTGTAACGCTCGCCAGTCGTTCACGTTTATATTTATTAATTGTAAATTTGCCTGCAGTTGTGAATGGTCGTGTTTTGTGTTGCTTATTTCGTATTTACGATATTGTGTTCGTATTTACGTAGGTCTATGTTTAACACAATGCTTTAAAATCTACCATACCAAATTGAATTTTAAATTTTTCTTCATTTTTTTTAATTAAATATGTTTAAATTGTTATGTTTCCATTGAAAAGTGTATAAACTTAAAATAAAACACAAAAAAATACTTGATGTTTTTTGAAACCCTCTGTATAAAAACCCTAGCATTAAGTATTTAATTAAGCTTTCTGAGTATGAATTTTGTCTTTGTATATTTCATTAAAAGTTCGTTAACATTATAATTATAATTAGAAGTTATATTAGAGGTTATAATTAGAGGTTGTCAACTCATGGTTAAAAAAACTCTTTCTGCAACAAAATTTTTTTTTCGTGTGATAAATTTTAAAACATGATAATTACAAACGAACGCTTAATAAAATCATTATAAATGCTACACTCAGTTAACACAAAAATTAACTAATACTCAAATGAAAAATATGATTTTACTAGAAATAAAGAAATATAGCTAACGAAATAAAGAAATGTAGCTAACGAAATAAAGAAATGTCGCTAACGAAATAAAGAAATGTAGCTAACGAAATAAAGAAATGTAGCTAACGAAATAAAGAAATGTAGCTAACGAAATAAAGATATGTAGCTAACGAAATAAAGAAATGTAGCTAACGAAATAAAGATATGTAGCTAACGAAATAAAGAAATGTCGTTAACGAAATAAAGAAATGTAGCTAACGAAATAAATAAATGTAGCTAACGAAATAAAGAAATGTAGCTAACGAAATAAAGAAATGTAGCTAATGAAATAAAGATATGTAGCTAACGAAATAAAGAAATGTAGCTAACGAAATAAAAATATCTTAAAACCGAGGTAAAAACTCGACAAGACACCAATCAATACAATGCACTCTATAGATAAACTCCGTGTAACAAACACACATCAATAGTTCAATAAATTAGAGCTGCAGCCGCTCGTGCCTTTTGTCAACTTTCAGCAAAAAAAAAAATTTCTGGTTTATTTCTGTTTTATCAAAATTTGGACTCTTATTTTCTTTTTTCTCTTCATGCTGATTGTGAATCAGGGTTTGTGTGTCCTGTAACTCGATGTCAAGCCAATATCGAGGAAAAGGCCAGCTTATGACGATTCAGAGTTAAAAAAAATTCTTGTAAAAGCCTTATACTTTTCGAGTTACTTATGGGCATTTTTTTTTAAATTGTGAAAGTAGCTACCCTGCGCCAAATTTTTATATGCTGTGACTGCAAATTGCTATATTTTATGATTTTCATGGTTGTATCGCAATCCTAGATAGCCCTGCTATTAGTCGGAGTCCGATTAAAACAAAAAAATCTGTTTTTGTCCGATCATAAAAATAAATATTTTTTATCAGCTAATTTTAACACATCATACCGTAAAAATAATGTACTACGCTAACCTGGCTAGTTACATTAAAAGATGGCCTGTTTAGTAATGATTTCAAAATGGTACAATACATACCTAATACTCCTTTAAAAATAATTGACTGATAACAGGCTTATCTAGGATTGTGATACAATCATTAAAATAATAAAATATGGCAATTTGTAGTCACAGCATATAAACATTTGGCGCAGGGTAGCTATTTTCACAATTTTCAAAGAAATGCCTATAACTCGAAAAGTGTAAGGCTTTTGCAAGGTTTTTTTAAACTCTGAACCGTCATAAGCTAGCCTTTTCCTCGATACCGGTTTGACATCGAGTTACAGGACAACCTATATATTTTTAACAGTTTTTGAAAATATTTATCGAGTTTATTTTAGTTTCATGAGCTTGTTTTTCATTATTTTTATTATAACGTATATGTAAAAGAATGTGGACTGAAAAATATCTAACATTCTTGCGGACGGTCTCGCTCTTCTATTGGTGGGGGTGTATCTCGATTGGAAGTATGTTAAGAAATGTGTCAAAGCCTCTCTCTCAAATGTATTTTCTATTCCATTACCTTAATATATGTACAGTGGAACCTCTCATAACGAGAATAATTCGTTCCAGAATCTTACTCGTTATGTGAAACACTCGTTAAGCGAAACATTTTTCCCATATAAATCAATGTAAAATACGATAATGCGTTCCATGCCGAAAGAAATACTCAATTTTTTTTTATTTTTAACATTTATTTAAATAAAATTACATACTTATAAATTGTTAAGGAGCGTAACAACCCGGAATGCGATTTCGATTTGCAAAAAACAATAAAAAAATCGAAATAACTAGTTTTTTATTTATGAATTTATGACAAATAATTAATTCTTTTTTACTAGAAGTAAAATCCGGTAACCCTCAGAATCTACGAGCTTCTTCTAGTCGCTGATGAAGTTCTCTGCTGCCTTTGTGTCAGAGATTGCTGCTTCACCGTGCCTCACAACGCTGTGGGTGCCAGTTCTTCCGACACTCCCTTTGAAGCATCTATCTTCTTATTTTTGTCCTTGTTCTTGAGGATAGAGCAAATCGTTGATGTGGACCGATTGTATGTGCGCGCTAGATCAGCCACGCTCACACCTCGTTCTCGCTTTTCAATGATTTTACGTTTCATTTCTACAGTTACTTTTATTCTCTTATGGCTGTCTTCTTGTGGTTTTTCCTTCAGGGACATTTTTGCAAGGGTTATTAAACTTTGCACAAAAAAAAATACAAATAATGTCTGAACACAAGTTTGGAAAAATGTGTGATCACATGTGACACTAACGTGCTAGCGGAACGAGTGCTAACCAGAGACTGACGCACTGGCGCGGAAGTCCCGGCTCACAAGTGAGTGACGTGAAGATGGGACTTCCCCTTTCTGCGTCACTCGTTATGCGAAATGTCGCTCGTTAAGGGAGCATTTTTTTCACAATCTGTTTAGCTCGTTATGCGAATTACTCGTTATGAGAGGTTCCACTGTATGTGTGATTTCAGGATGTTTATAAATTATCATATTTTTTTGTTATTTATAAACCTATTATTTATTTATTTAAATGCACTATATAAAAATAGAGAATTCGCTCTAAGATGGGCAGAAGGAAATTCAACTATGATATAAAAATGTTAAAGCTACAAATAAAATGTTCAACAATTTATCTAAAGGCTTAGAACAAAATAAATAACTATACAACATTTTTATCATTTATGAAGAAAACTTTATTGCCAAGATCACTAAAAATATTCACTATCAAAATTGGATGCATAATTTTTATCTGAATTCTATATAGACCTCCCTTGGTTGTCACAAAATAATATTCATAAAAATCATGGTATTTCTGATAAAAAAACATCATTTATAGTTAACTTGATACAGTCGACAATTTAACGTATTTTGTTATGTGAAATTATCAACTTCTCTGTAAAATGTAAATACAGGGTGGCGCAGAGAAAACGCATGTTTTTTGAATGACTAGTATTTTGCAAAGAGAGGAAACGCATGTTTTTCATTTAAGCATAACATTGTTTATTTTTAAGATAATTTTTTGATGAATACAGGTAAATGAAGTAATAATATTGCACCTTTAAATTAATTGTGAAAAATAATGTCAGACAAGTGTTGCCCTTCTTCTTCGCGGTCACATATCTGCAGCCTCTCTTGATAGTTATGCATCACTCTCACAAACATTTCTTCTGGTATTCCTTCGATTTCTTGACGAATAGAAACTTTCAGTGGGCGATTAATCAAAAAAATTATCTTGAAAATAAACAATGTTATGCTTAAATGAAAAAAATGCGTTTCCTCTCTTTGCAAAATGTTCGCCATTCATAAAACATGCGTTTCCTCTGCGCCATCCTGTATAACGCTGAATTCTTATTTCACGCAAAATATTTACATATATACGAATATAAGATAAGATAAGCAAAGCCAAAATAAATGGTGGGTTAAAAGGAAAAAGAGGCCAAGTAAATAAACCGTTGCTGTCTCTGGATACCTACAATGTGTGGTCTGGAATAACAAATATACGAGAGAATAAACAGCAAGGTAAAAATTTACCAAAGCACGTGTGAGCAAGTCTAGAGTAGATACAACAAAAATATATAGTATGCTCAGAACTAATGAAATGAAGACTCTCAGAGCTATTACAGGGAAACCACTTAAAAATTGAGTTAGTCCCACAAAATACACAAAGACACTGGCGACGTCATGTGTTAACCTTTCCCTTCTGTGTTCCGGTGCTGTGTATTCAATACACATGTAAAAATGAGCGATTTAAAATCGGAAAAATAAGAATACCATATACCGAAGAAGAGTGAGAGTGAGACGTGAACAGCGTCGCTTCCTCACCCATACCGGTTTTTTAGAATGAATATACCTACGTCACACACTGGTACACGTTTGATTGTGTGTGTGAATTTATTCCCGATTTTCACAAAATATCTCTGATGTGGCCGATATGTGCTAATTATTATAAATATTAGGTCCTTACATATGAAATTGGCGTTTTGCCGTACTGGCAACTTTGATCTCAAATATCTTCTCTTTGGTTAGGAATTCCAAATTAAAATTTATACAGCTATTTACTCAAGTATTTGTGTTTCGAAAATTATAATTCATTTGTTTTTTCCTCAATTGTTTTTTTTCTTTGCGTCACTCAGTTTACAAAATGGAAAACTTGAAATATCGCGTTATTTACGAGTACGAGTTCCACCGTGGCACCAGTGCTGCAGAAACGGCTCGAAGGATTAATGATGTGTATGGCGACGGTGCCGCAAAAGAAAACACAGTGCGTTTTTGGTTCCAACGTTTTCGTTCTGGAAATTTCGACCTGCAGAAAAAGCCCCGTGGACGGCCGGAGACCAAAGTTGATAATGAAGAATTGAAGGCTATTGTGGAAGAGGATCCATCGCAAACCACGTCCGAGTTAGCTGCAGGCTGCGGTGTTAGTGATAACACTGTTTTAATCCACTTGAAGCAAATTGGGAAGGTGAAAAAGCTTGAAAGGTGGGTACCTCACGAATTGAGTGAAGCAAATCAACAAACGCGCGTTGACTGCTGCGTTGCATTACTCAACCGGCACAATAATGAAGGGATTTTGAATCGAATCATTACCTGTGATGAAAAGTGGATCCTGTATGATAATCGGAAGCGCTCATCGCAATGGCTGAACCCTGCCGAACCAGCCAAACCATGCCCCAAGCGAAAATTGACTCCAAAAAAGTTACTTGTGAGCGTTTGGTGGACTAGTGCTGGTGTCGTTCACTACAGCTTTCTTAAATCTGGCCAGACGATTACGGCAGATGTCTATTGTCAGCAACTGCAAACCATGATGGAAAAGCTAGCTGCTAAACAACCGAGGCTGGTTAATCGCTCTAGGCCACTGCTGCTTCATGATAACGCTAGACCACACACTGCACAACAGACGGCTACCAAATTAGAAGAGCTTCAATTGGAATGTCTAAGACATCCACCGTACTCTCCGGACCTTGCCCCAACAGATTACTATTTTTTTCGAAATTTGGATAACTTCTTGCAAGGGAAAAAATTCAACTCCGATGGGGCAGTCCAAACCGACTTCAAAGATTTTATTGATTCCCGTCCGAATGGTTTTTTTAGTAAAGGGATCGATGAACTACCTATGAGATGGCAAAAATGCATAGATAGCAATGGTACATACTTTGATTAAATAAATATATTATATTAAAAAAAAATCAACTTTGTGTTCCTCCCAAACAAAACGCCAATTTCATATGTAAGGACCTAATATTATTGCTTCATTCAATGCGTAAATGTAGTACGGAGATATCTAAAATTTGAACCTAGTATTTATTACATTTATAGAGATATTACAGTTTTTTAGAAGCAATGTGTACTAGTTACACATCACAGGGGGGAAGGGTTAAGAATGGATAATACATTAGTCCGTTACATGACAATGCGTGAAGTATCCGCTGGCAGCCCCCCCCCCCCAGGAAGATGAAAGATGGACTTTTAGCTGAGTGTCAACATCTCAAGAAAGGCAGTATTGATGATTGCCATTGTAAGGTTCATAGTCATTAGAGCTTCAAGTGAATGCACGAAGATTTTTCATAATAGCAAACTTCCTAAAAGAAGAAGATACTTCTAGAAGAACCAAGAAAATTGTATTTCATGGTTTCATCTTAGACAAATTCAATCTTGGACAAAATTATTCCATATAAGTTTATAAAAAGTGACATTTTGTGAAATATTTCAACACAGATAAGATACGGTTGCCATCTTACTGAATTAATTATGTTGATTTTAGATTTAAACCAATTGTAATTGCGGCCCTTTTTATACTTTGCTAAGCGACTGTTTCTCGCAGGTCTCATTCGACACCTTTCAGTTGGCCGTCTTGAACTGATTTATTTTTATCCAAGCCGTCCAATCCATAATGATGCAATAACGAGAGGATCGCATACAAGGAAGACCACAAAAAATAAGTAATAACAACTATATAATTTACAATGCAATAAAAATCTATGTGACACATCGTTAGCCTAACTATAAGAACACGTAACTCTCTATGAGAAACTTTACAGGAGAGAGAAAAAACGTCACAGTTTGTGCTACGTAAACTTAAACATTGTTTTTTAAATATATCTGATTGATAAAAAAAATAAGTAATAACAACTTTATAATTTACAATGCAATAAAAATATATGTGACACATCGTTAGTGTAACTATAAGAACACGTAACTCTCTATGAGTAACTTTACAGGAGAGAGAAAAAACGTCACAGTTTGTGCTATGTAAACTTAAACATTGTTTTTTAAATATATCTGATTGATAAAAAAAAAACAATGTGTTTATCAATCAGATATATTTAAAACACAATGTATAAGTTTATCACTCGTACATAGGACAAACTGTGACGTTTTTTCTCTCTCCTGTAAAGTTACTCGTATAGAGTTACGTGTTCTTATAGTTAGGCTGACGATATATGTATGATATATCACTTTAATTGGTTATCTAAACATATCCTTACATAGAATTACCTTTTTGAGTAAAATTAACTCATAATTTAGGAGATATTTTAAATTAACTTGTTTCTTTTAAGAGTTTGACTGTAAATGGTTGGTGACCACTAAGGAAGGAGTATTACTTAACATTCATTTCCCGAGTTCAAACAAGTGAGTGACTTTCGGATTGTTTCAATAATTGTGCTTGTTATCTGTTGATATGCATATATGGTATATACACATATCAGTGCAGATTTCTTTTTAGTTTTTTTCCAAACTGAGACCGGAGAACTTGTCACCCACAAACTTGTCTCAATTAAAAAAAGGATTTAATAAATTCACATGTCTATACCATCAATCGGTGAGTGTATTTTTGTTATTTATGTTTTTCTTCTGTTTACATTTTCATGTATTAAGTTGTCCAGAAAGTAACATTGTATTTTTAGTTCGCAAAATTGCACCAAATTTTGTTGATTATGGTTTTTCGATATTTTTAGTATCCCAGCAATCTCTCGTGACTTACAACAATGGTTCTTCTCGATCAAAACCTTGATCTGCTCATCATCAGTGATAATCGGTCTTCTAAAAGAGACACCATCTTCGAGTGCCGTATCACTTATATGAATTTTTTCAAAACACTTTTGACAAACACGATTGCTTACTTACTGCATTGTCACCAAATACTGTGCATAATTTATGTTTAAGTTTGTGTTGCCTTTTTTTCTTCTGTCGAAATAAAAAAAGTATGAAGCGGAGAAAAGTTGACGTATTTTGTACCTTCAAAATTATTCTTTGTATTTGATGCGGTATCTGCCGACATGCCGCGCCCCTAAACCCACCTACGTGGTACTTCTTTATGTGTGTAGGTCCCTGCTGCTGCACGTCTTTAGGAAATGGGGAGTTTCATTTATGACTTCTTCAAGGTGAACCAGCTACATGAACAGTTTTTCGTCACGATCTGCTTCCAGTAATTGTTTTCATCTCTCACTTCCTCTTGTGCGTAACCACAAACCTCTCCAAACTGTCTCCATAAGTATTGTAGATCGATACTATACTTCGGAAATTCTAGGATGGGTCCTTTGACAGTTGACAAATTTGCCCCAATACAACCTTGTAACGACGTTCAGTAATTTTAATTATTTTATCAACTTTAATATAAGCCTCGATTCTAATAAATAGCAAGTTATTTAGGTAAATACATTACATAAAACTAACAATAATGACAAATTAATACATCTTGTTACAAATTAGCAAATATATCAGTTTGTTAAAATGAAATAATATTTGGTGACGTTTGTTAAGTCCCGAACTCGTGTTTTAACGTAATACTAATGTATTACGTTAAAATATTAGATTAGTGTTAGGTCCCGATTCCGTGTTTTCACGAGATAAATTATAGTAGTGTTAAGTACCGATCCCGTGTTTTAACGTGATAAATTAGATTAGTGTTAGGTCCCGATTCCGTGTTTTAACGTGATACATTAGATTTGTGTTAAGTCCCGATCTCGTGTTTTAACGTGATAACTTAGATAAGTGTTAAGTCCCGATCTCGTGTTTTAACGTGATACATTAGATTTTAGTTCGGAAATTCTAGGATGAGTCCTGTGACAGCTCACAAATTTGCCCCAATACAACCTTATAACGATGTTCAGTAATTTTAATTATTTTATCAACTTTAATATAAGCCTCGATTCTAATAAATAGCAAGTTATTTAGGTAAATACATTACATAAAACTAACAATAATGACAAATTAATACATCTTGTTACAAATTAGCAAATATATCAGTTTGTTAAAATCAAATAATCTTTGGTGACGTTTGTCAAAAGTCACTATGTTAGTCTGCATTGGCTAGGGATGGGGTATTCGATAATTGGTTTTTCGTTTTTTTTATACCTAAAATGAAATGTTCGTAATTAGTATTAATTCATAGTGGATCTTGACATATTTAAAGATAGATACAAATCATACAATACATTAGAAAGTCAGTATAATAAAAATTAGGAATTAAAACGTCAGTTTAGAGAAAAACAATTTTTCGATTTTTAAAAAACTTCGATTTGTAAAAAAAACTATTTTATCCCACCCCTTTGAGACATCACGTTTAATACGCCAAGGACTCATCCTAGAATTTCTGAACTATATACGATCAAATTATTTTATACTTCACGAAATAAATATATTTTTAAGTCAAATAACTGGAAAATTCCGAGTAACAAAATTATAAATAATTTACAAAACGCTCAGCTTTTGTTTGTGCCCACTCGTGTGAAGATCACGTCTTGCTTTTAGAAGTTTACGTATTGCTTTCTTCCCCGCAAATGCATCTAATAAATAAATAAATAAATACAGGTTTATTGATAGCAACATAGTATGTACATAATACATTTCAAGAAAACATTAAAAATACATAAGCTATCAAAAGGTCTGGGCTCATCTAATAACACTCCCCCGGCCAAGATACACCCCACCAATATAGAGCGAGCCCAGGCACGAGGACACCAGATGTTTTTCAGTCCACACCCTTGAACACGTAGAACAAGTAGATAAAAAAAAACACAGAAAATAAATAGACGACAAAAAAATACATTCAAGAGAGAAGACATTAAAAGGTCCGGGCTCATTCCACAAACATTCCCCCGGCCGAGATACACCCCACCAATGTAGGGCGAGCCCGACCGCAAGGGCATCGGGGGGCTTCCATCCCACACCCCCGCATATCTAGATTAAAGAATAAATAAAAAAATAAAAACGTATGGCAGAAAAGAAAATAAAAAGTAAATGTCATTGAATTCCATATTTATTGTTATGTCTGATTCCATTCATAATATGGCTGATGCGTTAAGTCTGTTTTGTTTCAGGGTGGGTCTTAAATATGTTTTTAATCGTTTCAATAATAAAAAAAAAATTCGTTCTGCGGAAAAGTTTGTTAATGGTGTGCATAAATAAAATAAGGTAAATATTTGGGTAAACATTTTTTTTGTTAATTATTAGCTAACAAGCTGTATCATTGAACAGTCTACAGTGTAGACCAGTGTTCCCCAACCGGTGGTCCGCGGCCCGGTGCCGGGCCGCAGAGACTTTCCGCCGGGCCGCAAACAGTATGTCAAATTTCAAGAAATTCGCCATGCAAAAATATTAAATATAGGATTTTTTCGCTTGTACGTTGACTTGTATTTTTAGTAATTGTTAAATAAATATAATTGGTATGATAATGCGACACAATGGTCGCTGGTTTTCTCAGAATGGACAGTCATAAATCTTCTCAGATACGCTTAGGGAGAACGGAAATATTTTCTCTTGGATAGTGAACTCGGATGCAAAACCCTACCTAAATATATTTCTAAGAATTTCATAATATATAATTGTTTTCATTTTGGAATGGAATGGTGAGAGTGTACATACAAGTAAAATAATGTCCGAGACAGCACTGCAGCCAAGAATATCCAATATATTAGCGAAGATGCAACAGCAGGTTTCGCATTAGTTTTTTGAAAAAACCCCATTGTTTTTGTTAAATTTTAATTGTATCAGACAATGTTACAATTAAAATTGTTTAACTTTTATATGTATATTTGTTAATTATAGTTACATATGTCCATCTGTCACAATATAAGATTAAAATAATATTAAATAAAAAAACCATTTTTATTTCAGTATTAGTGGTTCGCGAAAAAAATTTCCTTTTTTTACCGGTCCACAGGTCTAAAAAGGTTGGGGAACACTGGTGTAGACTGTCCAATGCTATGTAACAGTCTACAGTGTAGACTGTCCAATGACTGTCCAATGCAATGACTCTACACTATCATTAAATTTTCGATATGAGTTGAAGTAAACGCATTCTTCCATAAGGCATAAATTTAAACTAGGTCTGGGAACATATTTTGAAACCAGGGCCGCACTGAGAATTTAAATGTAAGAACGGGCCGACAAATAAAATATATTTTTAAAGACGTCATTTATAATCACAAAAAAAAAAAATGATAAAGCCGAATTAAAAAAAAGTGGTTCGATCGTTGCTAAACGAATTTGATTTTTTTAGTGAGTGAGTCGTCGCACACCAGCAAACTCACCGACCACACAATGGAAAGTCCGATCGTCACACCAAAGTGTGACGATAGGAGCATACCAGCATGTTTTTTTTTCTCTTTTTGAAAGAATATATTTGACCGAAGTCATAGGTATTCTTGTATCCTCGAATACAAGGTAGAAAAAATGCCTGTGTCATTCGAGAGGAGTAGCGCAGCGCGGGGTTCGAACCGATGACCTTCCGTTAGTCCAGTGCGTTACCACGCGGCCATGCACGCGGAGGTTAGAGTAATTGTGTATTTGTGAGAATGGCTTATGTATATACAAATTCGTAGCAATGTAGACGGCTGTGCATCACACACGGCTACACATGTCACACAAGTCATACTTATACGTTTACTCTTATAATGTGACTTGACTTATTTGGTTAAAAAATACGGTTTTTCGGTTGATGTAGGTCATTATTAAAAATAAATATATAATTGTAAAAACAACACAAAAAAATAAGTGAATGTAAATAAAATGTCACATTGACATTACAGGTCTATAGTTCGGAAAATCTAGGATGAGTCGTATGCCAGCTCACAAATTTGCCCCAATACAACCTTGTAACAATGTTCAGTAATTTTAATTATTTTATCAACTTTAATATAAGCCTCGATTCTAATAAATAGCAAGTTATTTAGGTAAGTACATTACATAAAACTAACAATAATGACAAATTAATACATCTTGTCACAAAGTAGCAAAAATTGGGCAGTTTGTTAAAATCAAATTATATTTGGTGACGTTTGTCAAAATTCACTACGTTAGTCTGCATTGGCTAGGGATGGGGTATACGATAATTGGATTTTCGATTTTTTTATACATAAATCGTAATTAGTATTAATCCATAGTGGATCAATACTATTTTAAGATATTTGGCCTATTTAAAGATACATACAAATCATAAAATACATTAGAAAGTCAGTATAATGAAAATTAGGAATTAAAACGTCAGTATAGAGAAAAACAATTGTTCGATTTATAAAAAAACTATTCGATTTGTAAAAAAAATTGATTTTACCCCATCCCTTTGTGACATGACGTTTTAAACGTCGCGCGGTTCATCCTAGACTTTCTGAAGTATAGTATGTGGCCCGCGGGCCACCATTTTCCCACTGCTAATCTAAATCGTTCTTGTATGATTCTTTAGGCGCCTCCTTTGGCTTGATGCTCCTAGACAAGGGATGGCGAACCTATTTCTTCGAGTGTTTCAAATAATATCCTCAATTCTTTAAAAAAGCTTTGCGTGTCAGATGAATAATACGAAAATTAAAATTGTGTCAGATAAATAATAATTATCATTATGACATAATTTTAATTTTAACTCTTTTCTTCTTCTGATAACAACAATAAGACACTTGTCTTTTTTTTTTTTGCATTAAAGTTTTTTTTTTTTTTTATTAAACAAGTAAATTATTATACAAACATTTGTCAAGGCTATACATATATACAAATTTATTACTTAACTAATCTTAATTATATGTTATAATTTATGCACTTACTTAATCTTATTTTCCTACATATCATTTTATTTTATTTATTCAATCTTAATATATGAGATCTTAGAAATAATTAACACCTACATTCTACTTATAACTAGATAACAATTCTTACACTAATTATTTAGCAAAAACAAGTCCACTCGTTCAGGCTACTTGTATTCCATCACATTCACTCAGACCTTGGTCGTCCCAGCTAATACTGAAGGTGGACTAGTCAGACGCTTGTCTTCTAGCCCGGAGATTACGAGGTCGATTCCCGTTGGAACACCGATTTAAAAAAAAAGGATTCCAGTTTGATTTTCTCTTAAGGCCTGTTCAACATCTTTCTGGTTTGTTGGAAGATAATGCCACATTGCAATAAGCCAGCCAGGTTGTACTGTATATAACGAAAGTGTAATATACAATACAATAATATATTCTTATGTTTCTATTGTTGAAGGTACGTGTCGCGAGATTTCATCACAAATAAGACAAAACGCACAATATTTTTTTCAATAACATCGATATACGAAACAGAATCGTCCACTCCCTCTTAGTTCAATACTCAATCTTTGTTATACTCGTATATTCACAGACAGTTTGAAAAAAGTATATCGAAAAATAATTAGAATCCAACACAACAAGATACTGATACACAAGACACCCCCTCTACCTAACGTTTGGCAAAATTATTTCTGTTTCACGCTCGCTCATATACAAAGTGATGGGCGTGCGTGAGATGTAAGGACCCGCGCCGCGTATGCGTATTGTACTAGATGTAGAAAAGTGTAGTTCACTAACATGAATAAATGTTTTTTTCCGTCGTTTAGTAAAATTAACTAGTTCATTTAATTGAATGATTTATTGTTTGCTCGGTGAATAGAGCAAAAAAAAAACTCGACTTAAATACATTTGTCAAACAAAATTCGTACTTTGTCTGCGTGTAACTAAAAATTGTCCCTAGGCTTTACATAATATTAATAAACGCAGTCTGCTAGTGACAATACGCATCGCTTTATTTAGTTGCGTGTCAACTATTGCAAGTGCATATGCGCAGATGACTTAAACACATTTTTCAAATAAATTTCGTAATTTGTCTGCGTGTAACTAAAAATTGTCCATAGGCTTTACATATTAATAAACGCAGTTTGCTAGTTACAATACGCATCGCTTTATTTAGTTGCGTGTCAACTATTGCAAGTCCAAGTGCGCATATGACATATACACATAAGAATAATAATTGTCCACGGGCTAACTATCACTGATTATAAAAAAAATGTTTTTTTTTGTATTGCTTCAGAAATTATGTCTGAGCCACAAGCTACAACAAATGGCAACAACAAGCAACAAGAAGTGGTGGAAGAAGTTATAGAAGTTCGCCAAGTTAAGGAAAGCCAGAGTGTAATCCAAGCAGCTGTCCAAGATGCTCCTGATGGGTTCGATTATGATGCAGCAGGGGAGCTCAGAGAATGTTTTTGATGATCACTTAAGATAAATATTTTATTTTTATTTATACAAAAATATTGTATGCAATATATTGTCCAGATAGAATACTGTGTATATATTCGACCAACACTTCTTTGAAGGCACGTAAGAAAGGGGATGAAAAAGAAATGTTTTTTAAATACAAATAAACAAAATATATGACTTGTATAGATTTCCATTATATAATAATATAATTTTGAGAGCAGCATCACTTTGATCAAGATCTGCTCAAATGATGGTTCATAATAGCGAATTAGTACCAATATTGATGTATGGGAATGAAATGTGGATAATTAATTAATGGAGCCAAGTAAACGTGGACGAAGAAACAAGCTGAGAACAATATATGGTGTATTGAATAAATATAATCTAATGGTAATGCCAGATGATAAAGCTATTTGAATTCTTCAAATAAAAACTCTTTAAAAAGATTTAAAAACCGTTCGCTACCACTGTTTAGTAGCTAAAACGGAAAGCATTTTTTTTATAATTTATTTTGAATTCGATATTATGTAAATATTGGGTGTTAACATAAGTTGTCTCCGCTTTTTTTCAATTTAAAAATGAGCACCAAAAGTAAAACAAAATAGTAAAGGTTATACGTCATTAGAAAGAAAATTTTCTGCTCTACTAGATATTGTGTTTGCTTTTACGTTACATATCTTATTTTATTTGATTACAAGCCTTCAAAATGGAATGTCAAGTAGACGAAAGTGAGCATTTTCGACACCTCCTTCTGTTCGCGTTCGTAAGTTGTGTCTGTTTTTTTTTTCAATTTAAAAATGAGTACCAAAAGTAAAACAAAATGGTAAAGGTTATACGTCATTCGAAAGAAAATTTTCTGCTCTACAAGATATTGTGTTTGCTTTTACGTTACATATATTATTTTATTTGATTACAAGCCTTCAAAATGAAATATCAAGTAGACTAAAGTGAGCATTTTCGACACCTCCAGTGGACTTCGATGAGGACCGCTTAAACCATATTATTCATGAAGATCCCCTTCAAACCACCGTAGAATTGTCTGAGCAGATGAATTGTAGTCACATGACTGTATACCGCCATCTTAAATCAAATGTTTTGAGTGAAAACAACAAAAATCAACGTTCGACAATTTCTGCTGGTTTGTTCGCGCGTCATCGAGCTACGCATGGCCACAAGCAAAGGTTCCTTTACCGCATCATTATTACTGGTGATGAAAAATGGTTTTAAAATGGTGATGAAGGAAAAAATGGTGATGAAAAATGTTTGAAGGGGATCTCCATGAATAATATGGTTTAAGCGGTCCTCATCGAAGTCAACTGTTCGTCCGGAACGCTCCATGTCTTTCAAGTCGCAATTACCGTATTTGAAATACAAAAACCATCAACGAGCTGTCCTTTAATTCATAGCATCTTCACCGTACACTTCGCAAATATCGCCAGCAGCTTTCGCAGCTTTATTCCCTCGATTGAACGCGAACAGAAGGAGGTGTCGAAAATGCTCACTTTCGTCTACTTGACATTCCATTTTGAAGGCTTGTAATCAAATAAAATAATATATGTAACGTAAAAGCAAACACAATATCTTGTAGAGCAGAAAATTTTCTTTCGAATGATGTATAACCTTTACCGTTGTAGGGACTACGGTCGTCCCTGAATATTGTCAACACGCACGGTCAACGACCGACGAAACGACCTTCGGACATGTCCAAAGGTCGCATACCATAACATTAATATTGTTTACCCGCAAATACTATTTACGATACATTCCACAGTAGAAAGAGAACGCATCGCGTTGTCTCGCCGTTTTCGCCAACAAATTACCTACCCACAATATTATTCGCGACGTCTGCAATATTTCGATCGACCACCTCGTCACGCACAGAGGGAGATAAAAATATATTGTGGGCGCACTCACGCGCCCCGTTCTGATTTGTATAAATACCTACTTATCGATAAATAAAGTATTATTAATCACTTGACCATTCATCGCTGTTTACTATTCATTGATTATTCACTCTCACTTTCCGCATTGCTAATCGAGGTATTTTATTTAAATACCAAACAACAATCACAATCATTAGCACGTCCTACTAGGACATCCGCTAAACCGTTTTGTTTTACTTTTGGTGCTCATTTTTAAATTTGTAAAAAACTGACACAACTTATGTTAATATATTGTTTGCCAAGGTAATTCGATCGATCTAATTGAATAAAAATGAATAACTTTTTTAAGTAGGTGTTAGGGAAAAGTTGTATGGTGAAGAAATGTTGTGATATTAGAAGATTAATGTCTGTCTTATTGAATGATAAAAAAAACACCAAAAAAGTAAAAAAGGTTTTAATGTTAATATTTAATTTTAAACTTTTTGTTTTTATTTATTTAACTTCTCAGTTATTAAACTTTTTGAATATAGGAATAGTTCAAATGTAATATCATTACTTAATGTCATACAGAGATGCTGAAAATTCGCGAATTTTCGAAAACCCATAACTTTGTTAAAAATAAAATTCTACTTTCTATTGAAACATCATATACAAGTGTATTCCTTCGTGTCTTCAAAACACATGAAACCGGCGACGAATCCTTATCGGGAGACATTTATGAGTCCACTAAACATTCAAGGATTCCCGTGTCCATACAAAATATTTGTATGGACACGGGAGTCGTGTTCGACGCAGTGAACGTGTTAAATCCCTGTCTCTGTTGGTAAGCTGCATCACTTCCAACCGGGAGTTTATAGTTCAATTTTTGATAGTACCCGAAAAAAAAAATATAAAATGGACATATAGTAGTTTATTAACCCTTCCTGTCCTGTGATGTGTAACTAGTACACATTGCTTCTAAAAACTTTAATATCTCTATAAACATAATAAATACTGGATTCAGATTTTAGGTATTCCTCCGTAAAACATTTACGCATTGAATGAAACAAATAATATTAATAATAATTAGCACTTATTGGCTACATCAGAGATATTTTGTTAAAATCGGGAATAAATTCACCAATACAATCAAACGTGTGCCAGTGTGTGACGTAGGTATATTCATTCTAAAAACCGCTATGGGTGAGGAAGTGACGCTATTTACATCTCACTCTACTTCGGTATATGGGAACGCAAGAAATAGAATCTCAGTTTGTGCGCTTCAGTAGCTCTTGGACATCCATTTGAGGTGGTCTCTTCGCCCGTTTTGTGAACGTCGGCCGATGTTTTTTTCATGTTTTCAGCAATTAAATTAAAATTCGTATCACTTTTGACTTCAAATTTAATTAATTTAAGCGATTGGCTATGAATATTCTTATTTTTCCGATTTTAAATCGCATATTTTTACATGTGTATTGAAGACACATCACCGGAATGGGCGAATATTTTTAGCACAGAAAGGGAAAGGTTAAAAGAGTTCGTGTAGTAAAAAAAAAACTCACATACAGTAAACGTGTATACGTTTTCTTACCTCTTTAAGTCCAGAATAGTATAGTAAATAACGAACCGCAAAGTTCCGTGCCTACTCAAATGATTTTTAAGCCAAATTCTCGATTAATGGGACTAAAGACAAGTGTCGACCATATTATTCAATATGTCCTAATAACCAATTTGGATTTATTAGAGGGTACCATATGAATGAATGAACGAACTTAAATGTTTGCAATATTTTTAAGCAATGAGTAAAATAAAAACCAACTTAAAATTGCTTTGAATATGAGTGAATAATTTAATTCTTATCATGAGTGTATTCTAGATGGGTTATAATGAACTATTTCAATTTATAAATCTTATATTTATTCGTTACAAATACAATAATAAAATGATACAAAATTATAAAGTTTTTCTTTTAAAATCCCCCATTACAGCTGGAAAATAAATTGTACAGCATCGGTACAAAGACTGTAAAATAGGTGGATGACTGCCGCTCAATACTTGGAGATTCCAGTATACTTTTTGCTTTTTCGGTGAGAAGTAGCAAGATGAAGAGATTCCTCTTTAGCAGGTAGAAGTTGGTCATAAGTAAAATACAGTTGACGTTTGAGAAACTGATAATGTACTTTTGACGTTTTGCGCTCTTAATGTGCGACCAATCGCTCATCGTAAGCGCCTATTTGGTCCATGCATGCCGTCATGGCTTGCGAGATATTACGTATTTCGCACGTTTTCGCATGCATGGGCCAGTCGGCTTTCGATAGTAGCTCTCGCGAAGGCCACGCATAGAGAACATTTCATTACAGTTGATACACAGCAAATACATAGAACAAAACATCTTTAAATGTAAAATAAACAAGAAAATATTCATCAATCATATTTTAAGTGACGCATACGTCCGATACATAAATATTAAACATGATGTTAAAATGTTCATGGTTATTCATTTCGACATAAATGCTTTATATGTTCACTCAAAAACATATGTTATTTAAAAAAAAAAAAATTTAATAAAGTAATCTACAACACAAACATTTGCCTAAGGCTAAACCAATATCCAAATTTATACCTTAAGAACTAAACTAATTTATACTTTATAACTATGAACTAACTGAATTTTAATTTCCTACATGTCATTTAATTTTTATAAATCTTAATATTTAATTTATTAGAAATAGTTAACTATTTACTGTAAATGAGAAGTGTATTTTGCGATGATAATCTAAACTTGAAATTTCGACAACGGTTAGTCAAACGTATACGTTTGGTCAGTGTTATTGCATGGAGTGGAATCATGGACCCTCAAAGTTGGTAGTATGAACCGACTGGAAGCATTCGAAATGTGGATGCACCGGAGAATGCTAGGGATACCCTGGACGGATATGGTCAGCAACACAATAGTTCTTCAAAGAGCCAAAGTTGATAGAGAGTTGCTGACTAATATTAAAATCCGAAAGGTGTCTTATTTGGGTTATGTACTTAGAGGAGCAAAGTACAAATTACTGCACCTGATCATCCAAGGCAAAATAGAGGGTCGAAGAGGTGTTGGCAGGAGGCAAATCTCCTGGTTCCGCAATATACGTGATTTGACTGGTATAAGGAGAGTTGGGGATCTTTTTCGGGCTGCCAGGGACAAAGATGCCTACTCTCAGGTGATAGTCAACGTTGGGGGGACCTGACATGACACTTGGAAGAAGAAGTTAACTACTTATAACTAGATAATAATACGTGTAAAATAATTTTAAAATCGTTTTGCATCATACTTTCCTCGTACGCAGTATAACATTTTTCGTCGTACGCAGTATAACATCACTTTCGTCGTACGCAGTATAACACATTTCTACAGCATTTGTTCTGGTTCTATATGTAATAGAATTTTTTTTTATGAAACATGAAAATTTCTTATTATTTTACACTCTATAGAGAGATATTCACAAAAAAAATAAGTTTTTAAACTAAATATTAACTGAGATAAAAAATAAAATATAAACGACTGTTTTTTTAGCCAAAAAATACTGGGATTTTTCGCACATTTTATGCAAAATATGCCGAGATTAAAAGGGTTAAGGTGTATAGATTATTTTGCGAGTTAAAAACTTCTCTGATCTTGATAAAATACATCCATTGAGATTGAACACCTTGAAGTCGGAATTTCAACAGATATAGTAATCAACGATTAATATTGTTTCACGCATAAATAGTAAACAATTTTGAAAATAACGCGTTAATATTGTTTCACGCATAAATAGTAAACAACTTTGAAAATAACACACATGTGTGTACATCGAGTAACTTCTGCTAGTATTATATATTGAGGATGCTATTAATACAAATTCTCTGACAATTACTACATTTACGTCGGGAAGCACGTCCAGAAAACTTGTGCGAGGCGGAGATATTAAAATTAACCTTTCCCGAAATATCAGTAGGATTGACATACTATATTTCATTTGGAAACAAAACATAATACTTTGGGTAAGTACTATAAATATTATTGTCTCTGTATCGGCAACAGATAAAATGGTGTAAACAAATAGACAAGCCTGCACAACTTACAGCTTGCCTCAAATAGTGTCGTTATCTAAATAGACAAGCCTGCACAAAGTACTATACAGCTTGCCTCAAATCTGTGGCGTTATGGCAGAAGTTGATATGTCCGTTTTACCTTAATTTACAGGAGAAGCAATATTAACTTTTATAAGCTGTTAAAATCAGTACAAATAACCCTTTTTTAAGTTTTTTCAAACAATAGTTATCTTTTGTTTGGATAATTTTTGTAAAGGGTTAACTGAAATCGTTATATCCAAGTAAATATTAACAATATTGTAATGAGACTTTGAATATTTGTTTAAAATAATTTAGTTTACTCTGGCGATTCTGACAATACTCATTTGTGGAGAGCTACATCACACTCCTTGTTTCAATAAAACATATGTTTTAATGTATTTATTTTCTTGTTTGTTTTTGATATGTAAATTCATGGTTATATTTTGTATTGTTAAGATTTGATAAAATATTTGTATGTGTATTTTTTGATGATTTTTGTGTATTTGATAAATTTATATTTGTTGGGATCCGTGCTGTGTCGCGACCGTACCAGAAATGTGACTTATACGCGGCCATCGCGAGACTGTATCGAAAGTCGGCCGGCCTCTGCATGCGCAAAACTTAGGAAAATTGTGACTATTCGCTAGTTATGACGGCATGCAAGGGCGAAAACAGGCGCTTGCGATGAGCGATCGGCCGCACATAAGAAGCGCCAAAAGTCAAAAATATATCATTCTCAGTTCACTTTGCCTACTGCCTTTTACTTGCGACCATCTACTACCTGCCTAAGAGGAATCTCTTCTACTTCTTACCGACCTTCTACTTTTCAACGTGAGCTGAATTCTCCAAACAGCAAGCAGCAGCCATCCACCTATTGATACAGTTCTTTGTACCAGTGCCGTACACTCCTTACACATGTACCGGGTATAACTTATATTATTGTGCTTAGCGCATACCATACAAGTTCTGCAGGGTTTGTCATTCATGCCAGTTGATGGAATACATATCCACATATTATGTTAAGACATGCTCTTTGACAACCTGTTTAGACGATTCTGCAAATTCCTTATTCAACCTAGAACTGGAGATTGTAGTCGGTCACCAGGTTCATAGTCAATACTTTCAAGATCTGACTCCACACGGATGAGGTTAATCTCTATCATAAATCACTTCATACACATTTTCATTATAAATTGTCCATGTTATAAATCAGGTCACAGTCGTTTAAAGGTTGACTTGTTTACAAAAGTATTTGCTTGATGCCAGTAATATGTTATTTTTTGAAGAAGTATCAATCATATGTCCGTTTTGCCTTAGTTTTACAGGAGAAGCAATATTACCTTTGATAAGCTGTTAACGTATAAGCATTTTTTAAGTTTTTCCAAACAATATATATCTTTTGTTTGGATAATGACTGACACACCAAGTTTTGCCACAACATGCTGAGAAATATTTTCTATAAATTGGGAGAATAAACACTAAACGACACAAAACGGACATATCAACTTCTGCCATAACGCCAAAGAAATAGTGTCGTTATCTAAAGTCAATATAAAAAAAATATTCGTTGAATTGATTAAATATTTGTGCAAAAATATGTCATATCTTGAATTTGCACATATTAACCCTCTTTGTTGAACAAATATTAAATCGCATTCTAATCATAGGATATATGATATACATACTCATATGTACACATACGAGTGTATTGTACTTATAGTATACACATATCTTGAATTCGCACAATGTAGCAGATACACACGTGTATATGGTTTTCAAATATATTGTTTATAGTTAAGGCATTAACGTTGTGGAGGTTTAAAGACATTGTAATTTATTTTATCAAAGACTTTTTATTCCACTTTTTTGTTACGGTATAGCCCTACCGGTTTCAAGGCTTTCACCTCATCTTCAGGGGAGCGCAAACAAGACTAAATTCTGTTCGAACTGGCACCGATATACACGGAAATAAATTGGACAGAGTAGAGGCCCTAGAAATTAGAAATTTCAAAAAAGTCATTACATCGATCCGAACATCTGGTAAATACATATGTCCCAATAATTTCTTCGCTCCTGGCCGAAATCGTCCCATGCCTCCCTTACCCCTCAGTCCTTAACCCGAATGTCCCCAACCGTCGAAGCGTGTATATCGGTGCCAGTTCGAGCAGAATTTAGTTTTGTTTGTGCTCCCCTGAAGATGAAGTGAAAGCCTGGAAACCAGTAGTATTAGAAAAATGCGCCCTTACGTAATATAAAATTTGTATTGATATTGATTTTCCCCTCCATTTAACATGTATTTAGGTAGGTATTTATTTATTTATTTAACACTTTTATTGCAAATAAAATCTGGCCGGCTTATTGCTAGGCGGAAATCTCTTCCAACCAACCAGACAAAGTAAATGAAGCAAGTTACGTGGTCGCATAAATCATTCAAATGACTATCCATTCCCCACGAAATCCATAAACACATACGTGAGCACATGTCCACGAACCCCACAAAGACGGACAATCACCCGAACATTATTTTTCATATAAAGTGAGATATCATCAATCAAAAGGAAAGGAAGGGATGGTGTAGAGGAAAGGAAAAGAAAAATTAGGAATGAAACACGTTATTTTACTGAGAGTTTTTTCAGTCGCTTCTTAAAGCATGCCAAGGACGGAGCGAGTCTTATATTGGTTTGTAACTGATTCCACAGTCTCACTGCATGAATAGGTACGAGTATGTATGTACAATGATCATTAAGAACCTCCTCGCTTTGAACTTAGAAACGTGTGCATGGTAAAAATGAAAGACTGTGTTATTGAGAACTTTAAGGCATTTATTGCTTTTTATAGCATACCATGCAATTAATTACATTTTTGTTATTTCTCACTTTCATACATACTAGTTGCAACCCGTGAAATATTCACGGAAGTAAAACAAATTCATCATTTATGAAAATATATATTCATAAATATAGAATTTGTTTATATATATCATTAATACATCGTCCCCTTTTACACTGGTTCAAAAATCGTTAACTAGGTATTTAAAATTCGTTCAGTATAATTTTTTATCACGGACCCACCGAGATTCAAATTTCGAATTACTTTCGGAGAGAATCCAAGTATTCCTCTCTCACTCTTGTAGTAGACAGTATTCCACAGTAGAAAGAGAACACATCACGCCGTCTCGCCGTTTCGCCAACAAATATTCTACCCACTATATTATTCGCAACAGAAGTGAGATAAAAATATATTGCGGACGCACTTACGCGCCCCGTTCTGAATATGTATATATACCTAGTTATCGATAAATAAAGAATTACTTATTATTATTCGCTTGACCATTCATTGCTGTTTACTATTCATTGATTATTCACTCTCACTTTCCGCATTCCTAATCGACGTATTTTATTTAAATACCAAACAACAATCATAATCATCAGCACGTCCAACAAGGACATCCGCTAAACTCTCTTGTATTCAAAATTCAATTCTCGTATTCTTTCTTTGGCGACAACCATCGTACGGCTTTTGGCCTATTTATTCTTATATATTTTCAAAATTTACAAAAAATCGGTTACTAATATTATCCTGAAAATGTTTCAGCTCTAAACATTCAATTGTTACTGGTTCTCAATATAAGAAAATTACGATGATTAATTTTTTGCATATTCAAAAAAGCTCCAATTCCGCGCACCAATTTAGGCTGCGCCCGGGACATCTACTGGTCTCGCCCGTCCATTGTTTCGCCCCTGGTAACATTTTATCGAAGGCCTTTTTACAGTCAACGAGGCACGTGTATACATTATCATCTAAATATCTTTGCACTAAGAGTTTCAAATTAAACTGGTGGCAAATTTATTCGATTGTTATTTTTTTTCACAATGGCTCAGTGAGGATTGTCCCACAATGGTTTATTGTCTGTTAAAAAACCTGGTTCAATGTTAGTATTGATTACTTATCTTGTATCAATATGGCAGGGACAGATAGCATCGGAGGGAAACTAAAATCGCCCTTCATATTTACCGTTCCTCAGTCTCTGATCATACTGCTGTAGTCACCCATAAAGTTATTTCATAAAAAAAAAGGATTTTTTTATTCGGTAAGTGTATCAAAATACATTTAACATTTTAACCCTTCTTGTCCTGTGATGTGTAACTAGTAGACATTGCTTCTAAACACTTTAATATCTCTATAAATATAATAAATACTGGCTTCAGATTTTAGGTATTCCTCCGTAATACATTTACGCATTGAATGAAAAAAATAATATTAATAATAATTAGCACTTATCGGCCACATCAGAGATATTTTGTGAAAATCGGGAATAAATTCACCAATACAATTAAACATGTGCCAGTGTGTGACGTAGGTATATTCATTCTAAAAAAACCGCTATGGGTGAGGAAGCGACGATATTCACGTCTCACTCTACTTCGGTATATAAAACGCAAGAAATAGAATCTCAGTTCGCTCGCTTCGGTGGCTCGCGGGCATTCGTTAGAGGTGGTTGCTTCGCCCGTTTTATGAACGTCGTCCGATGTTTTTTTTTCATGTTTCCAGCAATAAAATTATCACTTTGGACTTCAAATGTAATTAATTTAAGCGATTGGCTATGAATATTCTTATTTTTCCGATTTTAAATCGCTCATTTTTACATGAGTATTGAATACACAGCACCGGAACGCGCGGATTTTTTAAGCACAGGAAGGGAATGGTTAAGCATTACCCAGTTCTTGCTTGTTTTTGAATAATTTAGATTTTTGTAAAGGGTTAACTGAAATCGTTATATCCAAGTAAATATTAACAATATTGTAATGAGACTTTGAATATTAGTTTAAAATAATTTAGTTCACTCTGGCGATTCTAGCAACACTCATTTGTGGAGAGCTACATCACACTCCTCGTATCGGACGTATGCGTCACCATAAAACATATGTTATAATGTATTTGTTTTCTTGTTTGTTTTTTATATGTAAATTCATGGTTATATTTTGTATTGTTAACGTTTTAAGAACGTATCTTATCTGTAATATTGTCCATGTTATAAATCAGGACACTGTCGATTAAAGGTTGAATTGTTTACAAAAGTATTTGCTTAATGCCAGTAATATGTTCTTTTTAGAAGAAGTATTAATCACGTGAAAACACGGGACCGGGAATATAATTCATTACATATATGGAATTTAGAATTACGTATAACGTTTCAAGAACGTATCTTATCTGTAAAGTGAGGTATAGGTGTATGATATATGGTATTATATTGGGGGAGAGGATGTGTTATAAAACTTCATATCTACTTTATTGCTGTCATAAACATGTCCGGAAATTTATATGATTATTCAGACGACCGACATATTCAAAGGGTGTAGTTTTTTTTATAACTAATTTTGAAAGTTTCCTCTCGACCATTATAAAGTTAGTAATTATTGAAAAGAAAAAAAATTAAAGAATCTTCTAAATTGAAATTTATATTCGAATGACCCTCGCCTCCGCTGCTAGTGGAAAAATTAGTATGTTACGTAAATAAATTAATTACAAATGTTTTTCGTGTAATTAGAAATTACTCACATCAAGTTATACCCCGCTATTTTAATTGGAATAATGAATTATGTAACCAATGTGGTCTGGGAGTAATTAATTATTTATGTAGTTTTCTCATAAATTAATTATTGAATTAAATTATTTTTAATAGTTAGTAAATTACATACACATCATCAAGCCGTGTCCCCTGCGGGGTAGGCAGAGAGAACACATTAGCCTCCTGCACATTCATACATTTCGTCATGCACAATCTTCTATTATTCATATTTTGCACTTTGTCTTCTTTCAAAATCTGGCCAGTTTGGTTCAGCCACGTTTTCCTCGGTCTACCTGTTCCACGCACACCTTGCACTTCTGACTTGTATTCTCGCTTAGTTGTTCTTAATATAATCGGCCTGACGAGAGCCTAGACCATTCAGTGTAGCAGGGATTAATGTTGTTAGAGGAATAACAAAGTTCTTTATTATTCAACATAAATGTAATATGTTGTGCATTTATTGATCCCCTTCACACCAACTACCTACGTGCCTTAGTTGGTAAGATGCCTGTCTCCCAGCCCGGAGGTTGCGGGTTCAAATCCCGCTGGAACCCAGATTAATAAAAACATCTTCCATTTTTAGTCTAGGTTTCACTTAAGGCCTTATTTAGTTTTGTAACATCTTTCTGGTTGGTCGGAAGAGATTGCCACATGGCAATAATCCTACCAGATTGTATACTGTATACAACGAAAGTATTATACAATACAATCCATCAACTTCTTCAATATGTTGCGTCAGATATCAGTCTGTATAATTTTTACAATTCGTGTGATAATTCTTCAACATATCTTATCTTGTGATTCGGACATATTGAAGAGTATGATCAGGAGACAGCATTATCTTCGGCACCCATTAATCAAGTTATCATATTTCAGAATCAATAGAATAAAAACAGAGCTCGCGGTTTATCATCACACATGCAATACAAGCGGCCCTCGACTTTCACACGTTTTACTCGTACTTTCGCACAATTCGCTGTTTCGCACATTTGTAAAATTAAATTTTTTAAAAATTTTGTCGAAAATGCGAAAATTGTTTGCTTTCATGCAGTCGTTCCCACTTTTTTGGAAGAACTATAATATATGGAACGCAATAAATCATATTGGAGACTCGTGGACTGAAATAAAAGAGTCAACAATGAAAGGTTCCTGGAAACAATTATGCCCACAAATGATGAGTGATTTTATAAATTCTGAATAAACTCCCTGATGAATTAACTAAACTTGGACATCAACAACGAAGATGTTAACGAGTTGATTGAATCTCACTCAGTACCTCTGGCAAATGAATACTTAATTGAGCAACAAGAGTTAAATGAAATACACAATGAAAGTGAGGGAGAAGAAGCTGATATAATCGTCAAGACTTTGACAATAAAAAATATGAATGAAGCCTTCATGCATCTTGACTAATTTGTGACTATCATGGAAGAATGTGACCCCAATGGAGAACGTATATCTCAAGTCCGTAGGGCGATTGAGAAAGACACAGCATGCCATAGAACTCTTTATCAAGAAAAGAAAAGAAAGGGTTGTATTCAACTAACTCTTGACAAGTTTATAAAGAAAACACCTGAAAGCACTTAAACACGCCTCGTTAACTTAATTATGTATATTGATAAATAAATATTTTTAATACATTATTGATAAATAAATATTATTATTGATAAATAAATATTTTAAAATAGATTTTTTGATGTTTTTTTTACATCCCTCTACTTTCGAACATTCAACATTCGCACACATTTTCAGGAACCAATTATGTGCGAAAGTCGAGGGCCGCCTGTACTACCCAACATGTAAAGAGGCAACAACACTCATCTAGCGATGAACCCTTTTACTAAATCGTAACCCATTTTTGTTAAAAAAAATCGAGAATCGAATTTGAAAACTTCTGGTAAAAATCAATCGTTTTACCACCTAAGTATGAGAGATTTTACCACCTAAGTATGAGAGATTTTACCACCTAAGTATGAGAGATTTTACCACCTAAGTATGAGAGATTTTACCACCTTAATATGAGAGATTTTACCGCCTAAATATGAGAGCCATTCTAAAGAACTTTTTTTTGTATAGATAAAGCTTAAAATAAGAAGAAATTAATTTTATTAAAAGAAAAAATGAAATTCAGTGTTGCTAAGATAAAAATGTTTTATGAAAAACATAATAGAAACTATTTCAATTTCAGGAGAAATGACGGACGTGAAAGTACAGACGGCGACCGAAAGCAACGAGCAGGAAAAGAAAGAAGTGGTAGAAGAAGATGTGCCTGTCAAGCAGGTCAAGGAGAGCCAATCCATAGTTGATGTCCCTCAGAATGACGCACCTCCAGGTCAGCGGTACGATGCCAGTGGTCGATTGAGACAAATTTTTTGACCTAATTTGAATATATTTAAGCAACAGGAAGAGTATCTGTCAAATGTTTTACTTTAAATTAAAAATAATATTATGATACTAAATATTAATAAATATTTAAGAAATATTTAATAAATATTTAATAAATTCTCAATATTTTTTAATGTTTAAATATACTTGAACCTGGCAGTATCTTTATATGTAGTAAGTTTAAAATAAATAATTGATCAAGCTGTTATTAATAATTTTATTATTAATGTAAAAATGACCACCATGTCAATTCAAAAATATCATCATCAATAAAAAGCCTTAATAAAAAAATCTGTGTTTTATTTTTAAATGTATAACTTATTTTTACTTAAGTTCAACGGCTAAATATAACTTGAAAATATGTTCACCACACATCAGAAACATATCGTTCCATTCTATTTCTAAGGAAGAAGTGTTGAAAAGCATAAACTCCTTGCAAACCGACAAAGCAATCGAACCAGATGGGTTCTCAGCCGACATTTTCAAAGTCTGTGCGAAATACGTGTGTAATCCCATCTGCTACATATTTAACTTGATCATAAATACCAATACATTTCCTGTAAGCTGGAAGACAACCAGGGTCTGCCCTATCTTCAAATCGGGAGACCCGTTAGGCCTTTACAATTACAGACCTGTAGCTGTTCTCTCTATGCTCACAAAAAAATCGAAACTGTACTGTGCAACCACCAAGTATCATCAAGACTTATTGGAAACCAGCATGGCCAAAACGATCGACTGTTACTACTTACCTTCTCTCTCACACAACAGATTGCGTCAAACTTAGACAAACTTTCACAAACGGACGTAATACATACAGACTTCCAGAAAGCTTTCGACAAAGTTAATCATCATCATCATCATCAATGGCACTACAGCCCATTGTGGGCCCCGGCCTCCTCCAGCAGTCGTTGCCATTCCCCCCTATTCGGGGTCAGTCCGGCTTCTTTTGCTTTTGGTTTCATAATCGTGTGGTTTCAGATAGACAGGTGATTAACCCATCGTATCTTAGGTCCCTGGTGGGGCTGCCACCTTAAGGCCTGAGACCATGCCCTGGTTTTCTGTTAGGGTTATTTTTTTTAGGCGACAAAGTTAATCACGATACATTAATTAAGAAAATGCATAACCTTGGCTTCAGCGATAATCTAATTGGATTATTTGCATCATACCTAAAAGAAAGATCTAAGTACTAAAGAACAAGTCTTTTGTAGAATTCATCGCAAGGTCTGGTATACCGCAAGATCTGGTATTCAAAATTCCATAAGTCACTCGACATGTTTATTGTTCGTTATACATCTATAGTTTGGGCTCCTCACCAGCTCAAATATAAAAACAATATAGAACAAATACAAAAAAAATCTTTAGATATCTATGATACAGAACAAAGGGCGATTACCCAAAATATGCTCACCATGTCGAACTTCTCACGGTGTGTAACTATAGAAGCCTCGAAACAAGAAGGGAAGAATCCATTGCGATATTCCTACTAAAGGTTTTTCAAGGTTGCTTTAGCTATTCCGCGATTCTAGAAGCACTAAGTTTATATGTACCTAATAAATATAGCCGTTCAAGGAATCACCCTCTGTTCTACATACTAACTTACAGGACGAATATCATGTCTAAACACTCAGTCACGCGTGGTATATCATAGAGATTTTGAACCAATTGAATGACACTGTTGATATACCATATTCTCGGGGCCGCCTAGCAGTATGAGAAGAATCCTGGCTGATATTCTTCCTAACGAATAAGCTAACGCTAGAAGCCGACCCTCTTTGTGTAACATCAGAAATCCGTGCCAAGTGGATAAAAAAAGTATTATGGATGATATGGTTCTTATTGAGCTAAATTATTGGTGTCTAGAATGAGATAAAAAAATAATTCAGATGACCTAGCGGTCAGTTCGACTCCACCACCACCCCTACTGTTACGGGGGACAAATTAAGCCACCATCCAACACAATCTAGAATAAAAGATCGACATCTTCTTTATTTTTTTATGTGCGCTGTCACATAGTGACGTTGAAGGAATTGCTTAAAGCAAATTCTCCTCCGGTGGCGACACACCTAATTGTGAAAGCTGGCCTAGTAGTGAAATTGAAAAGGACACTCTTCTAGTTATAGATGTTAAAGCCGAAAATGAAACCAAACATACTGTGACTGTGAAGTGAAAATGAAACAAAACATATTATGATCGTGAAGTGAAAATGAAACAAAACATATAACATATGAAGATGCTACTGTGTAACGTCAGTATTCCAATTTTGAAATACATGTTATCAAAGTAAAACAAGTCGGCAACTTTAAAGTATTCATTAATTTTTTTAAACTAAACATTTGTTTTGTACTTTTTTACCAAATAAATGAAAATATGTTAACTTTCATTCACATTTCTAGCACGCAAGTACTGAAAAATAAAGTAATTATTAAGTGAAATATTACACAATTTGATGAAGTATTTATGTGATAAAATGCGAAAAAGTCTTGATTTTTCTTAACGTATTTGATGCATAAAACTATAAAATTCGGTAAGTCGTCAATTGCCTAGTGGCGCAGTCTATATAAATGTGGCACTGAACCCTGGATAATGTGTTGGCTGACCAAAATATACAATTAGGAAAATATTTCAAGCTCTAATGCTTGCATGTTAAAAATCTTTTTTTAAAAAAAAGTCATGTCCTGCCACTGCACTTGATCTAAAATTTCTTATCAATTTATCTATTCCTATTATCAAGATATTCCCTAAAATGGTTTTTCATATGTGCTTTTATTCAGTCTAGAAGCAGTTCCCGTTTTGTGACAACACATTGAATTTGAAAGAAATATTTTATCAAATATTGGCAGAAATTTCATACACATTTACATAAATTCTAAGAAAAAAATATCCTCATCATGTAAGTGTTTTTATTCAGCATTGTCTAAAACATCAACTAGTTTATAATTTTTTTTATCCAAATGAGTTATTGTACAATTTTGAATCTTAAATAAACGTTTATTTTATGTTTGTTAATGTTTAATAAAATAAATAAAACACTTGTTATTTTTATTTTGCATTCACCACTGTTTTATATTTGTGAGTTCACAACCTGTTTCAAAGATCTCCGTGTTTCTCGTCAGGTGAAGATGAACTATATTCAGTTCATCTTCACCTGAAGACGGGGGAGGTCTTTGAAACCGGTTGTGAACTCACAAAAATAAAATAGTGTTGAATACAAAAAAAAATAACAAGTGTTTTATTTATTTTATTAAAAATTAATATTTTATTTATTTATTTATTATTATTATTACACATGACAAGAAATGTACATAATTTGCGAAAAAACAACAGGTAATTTAATTAGGACATACATTATCTACTTATCTACTTATTTAATTTGGACATACATTATAGACTTCAATAAAGGTAAAGGTAGGAAAACCATTTAGACAGTCGATCGGAGCGTGGTTGTTATTGCGACAGGATTTTGAGTACTTGGGCTTTCAGGATGAATGACGAATGGAAGGGATTTATGTGAGTTTTTTTATTGTGTGCGGTATAGTGTGGGATGAATATTTTTGGTCTTTCTGTAGTGATAATGTGTGAGGAGTTGAATTTCGCAAGATGTTTCCAGTTGTAGTTGAGTGTCACTGTTTGTCAGGTTGATGAGAGCGTGCAACGGGGTTTTGTTTTTGTGTAATCAAAAATCGGAAAGAAGTATCGATTTATTTTTTTCATGCTGAATATCCTCAGTGAGATACAGGCAAAAGCCTAGTTTACTGGGGATACGACAAATGAAAGGCAACAAACCTAGATCCATTAAAATTGTATGTCCATAATCAAATTATCTGTTGTTTTTCTCAAATTGTGTATATTTCTTGTCATGTGTAATAATAAATAAAAATAAAAAAAATATTTTAATGGATCTGGGTTTGTCGCCTTTCATTTGTCGTATCCCCAGTAAACTAGGCTTTTGCCTGTATCTCACTGAGGATATAGTATTGTATCATTTTTAAACTTGGTATACTCAAATTTCCATCAGTTTCCATTTATAAAAAATAAAAGCCACGACACATCGGGCTTAAGAAAGAGACTGTGGGTTTGTAGAGCGTCATCTCTGTCATTCATACACGTGTTCCGTCGCGATTTGTCAGTTGCATCGTGCAACAGAGACGACGCTCTACAAATCGACAGTCTCTTCCTTAAACCCGATGTGTATTACTTACCGCCGGGTACTATACGTTGAGTTTTAGTTCAAGTTTTAAATTGAAATCAAAGATATTAAAACAATATTTGAATTGTTTAGTTCGAGACGCTGAGGATGGGGATGGGGATGGGGAAAATATTTATTCTAAATTATTTTGAAAATTATACAACCCTTTCAAAGATAATTAAGTTTGACAATTCTACCTACAATAATAATTAACAATTTGCAAAAAACAAACTAAGTACATAAATATTTTTTAACAACTCATTTCGATATATTTAACAAAAAATAACATTAAATATTTTGGCTTTAAGGGGGTTTTCTAATAATTTATATTATTATAGAAATTTGAAAAAATATTACTCGAGAAATTTGAAAAATATTACTCTAGAAATTCGAAAAATATTACTCTAGAAATTTGAAAAATATTTCTCTAGAAATTTGAAAAATATTTCTCTAGAAATTTTAAAAATATTACTCTAGAAATTCGAAAAATATTACTCTAGAAATTTGAAAAATATTTCTCTAGAAATTCGAAAAATATTTCTCTAGAAATTTGAAAAATATTACTCTAGGAATTTGAAAAAAAATTTTTTTTTGTTTTTTTTACATATTCTTAAAGTTTAGACATTAAAAAAGAAGTTCTTTAAAAGATATTTAAAAATTCTCAATATTTACGAAGTTATAGCTATAAATGAGGCAGCAATTACGCCGCACCGGAATGACTCCGACAATAATCTCAAAACTTTAAACGCGTTTTTCTCGAAACTACTTTTTTCGACCTGGTCGACATAAAATCTCGAGTTCTATCCAACCGATTGCCTTCAAATTCAGCATAAAATTTTAATAAATATTTTTATATCGCCTTTACCCTGATAAAGACTATTATTTTTACTATTTAAAAATAAAATTGTATTTTTTTTTAATTTTACGTATTTTTTTCTCTTTGTTACCTACTATAACGAAATTATTTTTTATCAAGAAATTGTGTATAATTTTTGTTTTGATTTTACGAAAGGGTTCCAATCATGTCGACCAGCTCACCCCCCTTTTTACGACAGTATATAGTATAACAGCTGATAACATATTGAATTATTTTTTTCAAAAATATTTTTGTACATTCTCAAATCATCAATAACTGTAAAAAATATGTACGAAAAATATTTTTTGTTTTTTTTTATTTAGTCTGAAAAAACGCCTGAAATTCACGTCTCCAGAGTTGAATACCTCCTTAAATTTGTGAATTTCAGTATTAGAATATTTAACTATTAATTCCTTTGTTATTTCAATTATATACATTAATCACCGCAACATGTGTTTCTAACTCCTATCCGAGGCTCTTTTCAGACTGTATGCTCCCGGTTTGTTATGAGAGCAGCGCTTATATCAAACTAATTTTATATTACTACGGACAATAAAAATGATATGAACAACGAATTTAGATACTTGAGAGATGCATAAAGTCATAAGCTATAATAAAAAAGTAATAAATTGCCAAAGAATGGAAAAGGTTTCACATATCTGAAACATTTTTCATTTGCATTAATATTGTTGAATTCATAAAAAATATTTATATAAATATTTGAATCACTTTATTAAAATTGTAATTATTATATACTTTTGATGTGGGTGGTCTTGGTCTACTACCTTGATCAAAAAGTATTAGGACTTTATTCATAAAATCGAAAATACAAGTTTATTTATCCAAATCGATATGGCCCCCTTCAAAGTATTCCCCATCGACTGCAAGGCACTTACGCCAGCGCTTGATCCAATCCTCGAAACACCGCTGGTACTCAATTTTCGGTATGTCCATCAGAGCCGTCATCGATTTTATCATGACATCCTCTCGGGTGCTGTAACGCGCTCCGCGAAGCGGTTTTTTATGTCGGTTGAATAGGAAAAAGTCGCAGGAAGCCAGATCAGGTGAATTCGAAGGCTGCTGGATAGTATTCGTGTTGTTTTTGGTCAAAAACTCATGGAAATCATGTCTTTCGCGATTTCAACGCGGTCCTTTTTTTGCATGAAATTGAGGTCTTTCGGCACCGGTTTTGCAGCGACATGTCTTAGGCCCAAATCACTAACCAAAATGTCTTGAGCGGATCCATAAGCGATGTTCAAGTCCTCTGCCAGCTCTCTGATGGTCAATTTGCGATTTTCGGCCAACATTTCTTTGATTTTATCGATGTTT
The DNA here is from genome assembly GCA_949825065.1 of Odontocerum albicorne. NCBI lineage: Eukaryota > Metazoa > Arthropoda > Insecta > Trichoptera > Odontoceridae > Odontocerum > Odontocerum albicorne. Next base: position 3,158,484 of record OX463840.1, on the reverse strand, counting down.
TCATCGGTTTTCGATTGCCACTGCGTTTGTCATCCTCGACCGACTCACGACCACTTCTGAAGCGTTCGTGCCACCGAAAAACACTTCTCCAATATTTCCAAGGTCTGCGGACCGTTAAATCCGTTTTTCACACAAAATTTAAAGCAAACTCGTTGATGCACAGTTGATGCCATTTTCAAACTTGTAAAAAATCGAAAACACGCACAAAGGTAGATGTACTCAGTACAGCGTAACTTTTACAAATGCCAAGCTATGACGCTGAAATTTGGAGGGAAGTGTCAATGATAGATGTGGTAACCTAAAAAAAAAAAGAATTTCAATCGGGTGACTGACAGCACCACACGGTGGCCGGTCCTAAAACTTTTTGATCAAGGTAGTATAATAACATGACACCAGTCTAACAGTCTAACGTAAACTATGCTCTCATAACAAACCGGGTTCATTCCGCCTGAATTAATGTAATGACAAACCCATTTAATGTCAAATATTCTTGCTAATGAGGTTATTTGTTCAAAAAAATATATATTTCCATTAAGATTTGTACAGCAAAAATGGCATCTCTGGTTGACCTTTGTTGCATAGACAAATTGGCATCCCAATATCTCTACAACATCTCTTCTTTTCTTCACAAGTATGCATTTAAAGATCTTTGTAATAAGTCTCATCAGTTATATTGCCCTGTAATTTTAACATGTCTTGCATCTCTTTTATTTAAAAAAACTCCTATGCCATACTGCAAAAATCTTTTTCTAACGTAAACTGTTACTAAAAATGGTAGATAACCAGTCTATACATTTATTACGTCGCACTTTCCAGACTTCGATGGGGACCATGTGTGATTATATAGCTCATTTGTCTTAAATGGTTCTTATACTAGAGAAAATGTAGCTGGTCCCTGTGACAGTTCACAAATTTGCCCCAATTCAACCTTGTAACGACGTTCAGTAATTTTAATTATTTTATCAACTTTAATATAAGCCTCGATTCTAATAAATAGCAAGTTATATTATTTTAAAGTGCTTATTGCATTTTTTTCAATGAGTGAATATTTAGTTAAAAGAAAATAAAAATAAAAATTCGTCAACGCTTGAAAGGGGATATGCAATTATACTTCAGAAATTGTAGCACGGGTCCTATGACAGTTCACAAATTTGCCGAATACAGCCTTGTAACGGACGTTCAGTAATTTTAATTATTTTATGAACTTTAATATAAGCCTCGATTCTAATAAAAAGCAAATTAATTAGGTAAATACATAAAACTAACAATAATGACAAATTAATACATCTTGTTACAAATTAGCAAAAATGTGGCAGTTTGTTAAAATCAAATAATATTTGGTAACGCTTGTCAAAAATCACTACGTTAGTCTGCATCGGCTAGGGATGGGGTATACGATAATTGGATTTTCGATTTTTTCATAGGTACCTAAAATTTAATGTTCGTAATTAGTATCAATTCATACTGGATCTTGGCCTATTCAAAATATATATACAAATCATACATACATTAGAAAGTCAGTATAATGAAAATTAGGAATTAAAACGTGAGTTTAGAGAAAAACAATTTTTCGATTTATAAAAAAAACGATCGATTTGTAAAAAAAAAACGATTTTACCCCATTCCTTTGAGACATGACATTTCAAACATCACAGGGACCATGCTACATTTTCTCCTAGTATAGTGATATTTCCATTTAGGATTTATGAGTGATACAAGTGCTCGGTTTGCATTGGGAATAGGGTGTGGCTGTTTAAAACATTTAGGCTTTATGGGTGACCACAAGTGCTCGGTTTGCATTGGGGAATAGGGTGTGGCTGTTTAAAACATTTAGGCTTTATGAATGATACAAGTGCTCGGTTTGCATTGGGAATAGGGTGTGGCTGTTTAAAACATTTAGGCTTTATGAGTGATACAAGTGCTCGGTTTGCATTGGGAATAGGGTGTGGCTGTTTAAAACATTTTAGGCTTTATGAGTGATACAAGTGCTCGGTTGCATTGGGAATAGGGTGTGGCTGTTTAAAACATTTAGGCTTTATGAGTGATACAAGTGCTCGGTTTGCATTGGGAATAGGGTGTGGCTGTTTAAAAATATTGCCCTCCGTCTTATCTTTATTCTCCTCTTTACCAAACAAAAATACACTGTACTCATCCCTTACGACACAATCAAGTGTCTAATAAAAAAATACTCACGGGTAGTATAGAGATAATTTATTGCCAAGTCCATACTTATTGCCCAACTGAAATTGTCGCTGCTGGGTCTCTAAATCGAGGATCCCTTCGCCATTCCATTGTCAATTCAGTTGGAAAGCGAAGCTGTGCCGTGTACTTTTTTTAAGTGAGTGTGCACCTGTGTGCACCAGTGAGTGTGCTGTGTACTTTTTTTAAGTGAGTGTGCTGTGTACTTTTTTTAAGTGAGTGGCACCAGTACACCAGTAAACCC